>CM067171.1:84582945-84777490 GCA_034093135.1 Erigeron breviscapus | reverse complement strand
GTGAGTACATCTTTCCATATTCATAATCAGCCATATCAGTTATGGCCTTCTGCACTCTTGGATCTTCCTTAATTTTCTGATATCTTTCCAATGAAAGACCAAGAGCTGCAACATCGATATGATCAAGGGTCCCCATCGATAGATGTTGTGCCCTTTCTTTTTCCTTGTTCTCCCTCCAAGCCATGAACTGATTAGAAACCCTTTTCTGAAGTTCAAGGAGTTTCTTTTCATCTGCTGTCTTATTATGAATTGGATAGCCATACTCATCCACATTCTCACCAACCACAAGTCCAGAACCTTTAGAACCTTTGGACTTGGGTTCATCAACCACTGGAGCTTTGCCTTTTTCTTTCTTGGCAGGCTCAGAAATTTGTGCTTCAGATGCACATTGTTCCCCCTGAACTGAGGCACCACTGGTTTGTGTCCCAGCTTGTTTCTTTGTTGTTTGAATAATTTCTTGAGTACTAGACACCAAACCAATGGGCACCAATCTTTTCCCCCTTTGGGGACCTCTGAAGGCAATTTTGTGAATTCTTCAATTGCCATCTGCATGTTCTTCAGAGGTTCCCAACTCTGTTGCTGCAGACATTCAGAAATACCGTTTGATAATTGAGCAAACTGAGACCTCAATCTGAAATTTGAATTTAGGTCCAGTGCTTCTTTGTTCACAATCTCTGCAAGCTGCTTTCTATCTCCTTCAGTGAATGAATGAGAAGGAGGAGGAGCAACAACAACTTCTTTCTTGAGAAGGGCCAGAATTTCATCTAACTGTTTGGACTGGCCCTTCACTGTTTCATCAAGAGTAGAGACTGACTTCTGTACTTCTTCAACAACTTTGTCAACCCTCTTGCTGGTATCTTGTGTAAGTTCAGCGACCATCCTTCTGACCCTTTCCTCAACTTTCTCAGCCACTGAAGTAGAAATCTGAGCAACAAGATCCTGAGAAAGCTCAGATTTCATCTTCTGAAACAAATCACCACTTATCGAAGAACCAAGATCTTTCTCATTTACACTTGGCTTTTTCACCAACTCATTCACCTCCTTCTCGACTGCCATAACATATTGCTTGATTAATTCAACAGATGATGTCAAGTTCGCAACAACTGAAGCTTGCACATCTCTCTTGGTCAGTCTGAAGGCTTCCCTGATGGCTGAACTTATCTTGTTACATGAATGCACCAGCTCATTAAGCTTCCCACTCACTAGTCCTTCATTTCCAGCAACCTTGGTCAACTCAGTGCCAAGAAACATCTGAGCACCTTTCAAATCAGCAATGGAACTAGTGTTGGCAGTTAGAGATTTTGTTAAGTCCTCAACCTTGAGAAGTAGGCTTTGGACTTCGGTATGTGATCTCTCTAACTGTGCTTCCACACTCAAAGGAAGAGGTGGTTGTGTAGAAGCAGAAGCAATAAAGGGAATGTTACCAAGCCCATCTGTAACAACCCAAATTTTTCATGTTTGACTTGTTGACTTGACCGTTAGTTAACGTTAGGTTTCGTCAAGTTTATGTGCCTTAATTGGATTATGTGATTAAATGCTTATGTGTTTAATATGTTATGATTAAAGTAAGTTGAATGAAAGTAATTAAAAGTAAAGTTATGAAAGTCAAGTGCTTGTTAGGTTGATAAGTGTCCCGGTTAGTAAGTTAAGCTTAAAATGTGATGTTTAGGAAGTTGAGGGACTTAAGATGACAAAAGGAAAGTGATGGCCAGGGGTTTAAGGGTTAATTAGGCTACCCTAATTCTCATAATCTGCATCTTACATGTGTGTGAGCCCCAAGTCGCCCCTCCCTCTCTTCCAAAGCAAATTCCCTCCAAAACCCTACGTTTCTTGGTGTTTGATTGAAGTTTGATCAAGATCTTTCATCCTTGTGATCATCTACAGGTAATATGGATGATTTCCCTTTGATTTGTGATCATCTGAATCAATTATATTGATCTTGTTCCTGGTCTTAGGGTTTGGGTTGATTTAATTGCAATCCGTTTATCGATTTCGAGTCTTTCACGTGATTAATCGAGTGGTTAACGTGTGTAATGAATCCATGAACCTATTTATGATTTCATAATATTAATTGAGTCATAATTTGGTGTATATGAACTGTAGAAGTTATGGTAGATGTGTGATGGTCGAAATTGCTTACAAAACTAAGGGTTTACTAGATCTGAAAATTTAGTAATATTGCAAAAATCATATCTCTTTCAATTAAAAGAGTTAGGATATGAATCTTATATTTTTGAAAAGGTCTATGTGTCCTCTTGAATCGATATGAATAAAGTTTCTGGTGATTTTGCCCATAGATAGGCGAAAAGTGTCGATTTCCAAAAGTGGTCGAATTTCTGACGATTTCTGCAGGCCTATCTTGTAAACGTCATAAATCATTCATTAAAGAACTTCAAGAGTCAAAATTTATATTTCTGGAAAGGTCTTTGAATTCCCTACATTTCTTAAGAACTAAGTTTTGACTCATTTGGTCGTCTTAAGGTCGAAAAGTCGCCTGCAAGTGAAGGGTGCGAGTCTGGAAGTTGATATCGACGAGACCACTAGTGGGCTCGACGAGATCGTGGTCAGGTCTCACTTTTGGTGCATTCTGGAGCTTGATATCGACGAGACCACCCATGGGCTCGGCTATATCAGCCGGCAGAAGGGTTCTAAGCGCGTTTAAGTGTCTAGTTGACTTATATTTCCATCCTTCTGTATCATAGGTTGTCGGGAACACTTGTCAAGCACGGTAAACACATTTGTGATTGTTGAGTACTCCATTGAGGTAAGATACATTACTTTTCTCACGCTGGAGGCACAACAAAATGTAGTTTTCTATAATTAACCTCTCAATCGGATTATCTTATATGTGTTGGGTTTTCCGGGTATGCGGGAGGTTATATGGGAATGTATGTATGTTGAAATGACCTATGTTGTTATGTTGATGTTTAAAGTAAAAGTAGTTATGTGCATAAGTAGTGTGATGACAATATGATATTGTAATGATGTAATATTATGGCGATGCTATGATATAACGATATGATGTTATTATGTGAATATGTTATGATCACAAAAGTATTTCAAATGATTGTTTGCATGGCTTGAACACCTAGTCACTAGACTTCTATAGGTTTGCCATGACACGTGCACGATTAAGGGCCCTAAAGTAAAGAAAGATGTATGCGATTAGTTTAGGTGAAAGTGTAGCCTAAGCTAATATAAAGTAGAGAAAGATAATTAAGTGATTAGTTTAGGTGAAAGTGTAGCCTAAGCTAATAAAGATAAGAAGTCTCGAGCATAAGTATAAAGTTGTGTTAAGCTTAACCCGTGCTAGTTGTAAAGCTAGTGCGTATGTGGTCGCTTGCGTGGTTCCTTGAGGCATAGTTACGTTGATCTAGTGTTCCGGGTGGAGTGACTAACCACCAATGTTAAAAGCATGACGAGATACTATAAGTGGTCGCTTGAGTGTCTTCTCGCGGCATAGTTATGTTGATCAAGTATTTCCGGGTGGGGTGACTGACCACCAATGTTGAAAGCATAACGGAATGCTTAAAGTTGATTAAGTTGATAAAGTTGATAAAGTTGATTAGGATGACTAAGTTGAATAAGTTGATCAAGATAATAATAAGATATGTTGATAAGTATGATGTATCGTTGATAGGCACAATTAGGAGTATATACTCTACATGTGCTAATATGTATACGTGGGATATGTTTATGTGTGTTATGCCAAGATATGAGATGTTGATTAAGTTGTAAGTATATGTTGATATGATATGATGACACGTTAGCGTTGCAAGTATATGTTAATATGATACGAAATGTGATGGGATGTGGGAACAAGTAAGGATGGGATTATCTTACGATGTTTGTGGATGATATGTAATGTGATCATGATTTGATGTATAAAATACGAAGAAGTTTTATGAACGTAAAATGAAGAACGTTTTGTAAAATGTGTGTATCTTACTTAGCTAATTTATTAGCTAACACTTGCTTTTATGAAAATGTTGTGTCCTTTAGGATAAGCAGGTTTGAGCTAGAGAAAGGTTTAGCTCGTGAGATGGGTAGATGCAATAAAGAAGACTAGCATAGATTGTTGAATGCTTAGACTTCCCATAGCCTATGTTTCGGCTACATTATTTACGTTTATGATACATGTAATAATGAATGGCATTTATGTTGGTGCCAAGACTTGGATTTCATTTATATTGTTTTGATGATGCACTTTAGTAACACCATTTTATGAAAGGTACCATCCGGTTACGGATGGGGCAGTTTTTAAGTGATCCTTTCCGCTACGTTTTAAACGCCGTTTGGCAAAAGTTTTTGAAAATCCAGGTTTTAAAATGACGGGTGTTACACCATCCAATGCCTTTTACATTTGCATTTCAGTTGGACTCTCAGATTTTGTTTCAGAGTCCAACTCCTTCTCTATTGGATCATCATAATTGATGGGCCTTGGAACGGTCTGAAGTTGAGGGTGAATGTGTTGGAGTTGTGGTTGAAATCTTGGTGAAGTGATATAGGCAGGTGTTGAGCCAGGTGGAAAGTAAGGATGTTTATGGCTTATTGGTGGTGGTTGATATGGTTGTTCAACATTTTGGATTTATGGGGGAGGAGGGGCGTTTGCGAGGTTGAAGGGTGGCTCAGAATCAGAAGACTGATTCTCCTCCAATAAACCCTCGTCAAACTCAAAATCAGCAAGGGAATCAAGATTCCCCTGAGGTGGCTTATCGTCATCCCAGAAAGCAGTCAAGACTGCAGTCTGATCAGATATGCCCTGGTTCAGATCACTAGTACCTGAACCAGCTTCTAGTTCAACAACTGCTGCTGCAGATGCATCGTCACCAGATTGATTATGGGTTGGCTCAGCCAAAGCCTCATCGCCAGAGATAGCAGACACGGGGGTTGCCTCAGTGATCCTCATGCCATCGTCAAGAACCACTTCATTGGCCGTAGAGTTTGAAACTTCAGTTTCCAAGGGTGTCACCTCAGAAACGTCATCAGTTCGTGCATCAGTAGAGTGTAAGATATGTGAAGTTTCAGGGGGTGCACGTGCGGACTCAAACTCTATTGTGTGCTGGGCTGACACACTTGTATTATCTTCACCATCCCCTCCTAAAGAAGTTTTGGGGATGGCTGCTTGTGGGTTTTCCCTTTGACTCGATTCTTCTGGTTCTTGTTGGGAAGAACCAGAAGGGTTAGCTTCGGTAATAACATCCTTGGGCTGTGAGGATGATTTCTTAAACTTTCGATGTTTTAACAAGCCCTTTGGAGATCCTGAGGAACCTTTTGGGAGGTCCTCTAGTTGGTCAGTGGAAGAGGGTGTTGGCTGGGTGGAAGAAGTTGCTGGGGTTTAAAACAACTTCAACATTTTGCCACCAGATGCACCAATGGGTCCCACATTCTTTTGTGGCCCGCTCAGTGATCTTTCTGTGCCAGTTGGTCTTACTGAGACAGTTTTAGAAAATACCTAAATCATTGCAGCAGAGAGTTCAGGTTCAGTTTCTGAAGTGGATGCAGTGGAGAAATCCCTGCAGAACTCTGGTGCTGAAGCTTCAGGCCCCTCATCATTATATGCATCTCCTAGAATGTGCATATAGCAGATGCTCAAAAATCTGGGAAAAGAGATGTGTGGACTCCTTTTTCCTTTCAACTTCGCAATCAACTGAGAGAAGAGTATCTCAGCGAAGTCCACCTCTATCCCATGCCATAAGTAATAACCCATCTCAACTTGGGGCAAAGAAATTTGGTCTAATCCACCATAATTTCCCCCTAGGCACTCGACAATCTGAGTCCAGAAGAACCTCCAACAATTACCAAAACCAGACAAGAATATATGCCCGGAGGTCTTCAGATCGCCATTGGCATCGGTCATAGCATCATGACCCATGTCTCGTAAAACCTCCCTGAAATTTATACCTTTCAGTCTTTTTGCAAAGACTGATGGAGGTTTTACATAATTCAGATGAAGGGCCTCCCTGAACCCTTCAAGTGAGATGACACACTGCTTTGTGCCTTCTTTCAATGTAAAAGCAATGGTTTTTTCATCATTGCTAATTACAGCAGTGTACCAGAATTCAAGCAAGTATCTATGATACATTGCTTGAGGATTGGCAGTCAAGGCGTAATGGAGAGAAGACTCTTCCCATAATTTATTGATCCTCCCCATTAGAGTTGCTGATTTATTGTTTAGTGCAGCAATAAAATTGTTCATGTTAAACCTAAGGGTTGAAGGTTTGAAACCCTTTGGCCATGCTGCACTAGGCTTGACTGCCTCAGATGGATTGTATTCAAAATTTATAAGTGATTTGTTTTGAGAAGATGATGATTTAGCCATTTCTTCAAGGGAAAACGGAAATTGATTGAAGAATTTAGGGTTTTGAAATTTGGAAGAATGAAGGGAATTAGAAAGAGAATGATGATTGGGAGTAAATAAAAAGAGAAGTAAATGAAGGAATGATTTTGGGAAAAAGGTATTTATATTTATGACGGAATGTAAAAGGTTTTCCAAAATAAATATATCAAAAATAATTTTGAATTTCAAAACTAAAATAAATAATATTTTATTTGTGATGATATACCCTATACGGAGTTCCACCTCCGTACCCGAAGCAGATACGAAGACACCTTTGTACAGGTAAAAACTATTTATTTACGGAGCTCGACCTCCGATTAATATAATCATTCCGGAGCTCCCGAGGTAACAAATACCCAGCTCCGAGGAAACATATCAAAGAGATCGGACGAAGATCCTTTCCATGATTATCTAATTAAAGCAATACACTCAAATCCCGAATGCCTCGAATACGGCTTATAAAGAGATCATCACGAATCTCCCTAAAAGATAAAATATATTCTTAAAAGAGGAAGAGATTTTACCCTAATTCTCTTACCCTCCTCTCCAAGTTTCTACCCTCTATATAAAGAGGAGATGCCATACGGCATAGATCATCTCTTATGCATACACAATACTATACCGGTCCTCGAGGCTCGGTGACAAACAAGCACCAATTAGGCGTAAAGCGGTCGTAGCCCTATTACCAGTAGGGAATCGCCTACTAAACACCCACAAAATCTACACACCCCCTCGGTTGTGCCATAGTGCGATTATTTGATCAAACAAATTGGTGCCATCCGTGGGACAATCCCTCAAAAACAAAAAAAACAAATAACACAACCCTTTCAAACCCACCCACGATCAGAATAATCAGTTACCATGGCCGACAGAGACATCAATTACTCACCAAGAACACCCAATTCGGGAGGATTTCGAACACCCCCCGGAGGACTGAATTTTCGGGAACAATTTTCCTTTGACACGCCAGTGTCAAGCTTCAACTCACCTGTTATTACAGGCGATTACAGTGCGGCTGCAGGCGGAAGGTCAAGTACACAAGAAGGTCTGGAAAGATCCGCAACGCAGGGTCAAGGTCTAGATAGATCCGCATCACCAGGTCAAGGTCTAGATAGATCCGCATTACCAGGTCAAGGTCTAGATAGATCCACATCACTAGGTCAAGGTCCAGATAGATCCGCAACCACGTCACAGGGACAAAGCCAGGATAGACCCGCGCCACAAGGTCAAGGTCCAGAAAAGCCCACACCCCAGGGTCAGGGCCCGGACAGACCCGCAACGACCCCTCAGAGCCAAGATGCAAATAGACCGATAATCACCCCATCTGAGGGTCGAAACAGCTTCTTATTTACACCACTCCAAGGTCAGGGCCAGGGACAGAACAGGTCAAACACCACTCCGCCCAACCAAGGAACATCACGGGCCCCTGGAGATACTAATAGAGCATCGACATCAGCAGAGCACGAAATAAACGATGCATACGTGCAAGCTAATTACGATGCACTAAATACAATCATGCATCGTCTAAGAGAAACGGGTCAGATCTACAACGTTACTAGAAATCTAGAAAATGGCTACGACTCGGACTCGATAGATGAATACATTGAGATGGAAACCCCCTCGGGGAGGCCAAACGAAAGGATGCAGTCGCAGCAAAGGAGGCGCACCCAGGCCGTCACAACCCCCGCGATAAGAACAACTGAAGCACGGATAGGAGAAAGGGATGCACCAATCAACGCCGAAGGAGCAACCCTCCGGAGAACTTGAATAGGGCGCTTATCTGGCTTCGGTGGAGGTCCGGAGAACACCCTACTACCTCAGCAGAACCGGAGTGCACCAAGGAGACACCAGCAAGGAGCTGTGCGCCCCCGGAGGGATACAATATACCCAGATTACGATTCATACGAATGGGAGTATCCAGAACCGGTCGACCTATCTCACCTAGTAAATACGGACATCCCATTTTCCATAGCTATACAAAGCCATCCGTTACCAGCGAAAATGAAATACCCCCAACATTTGGGGTACTACGATGGAAAAAGCGATCCGGATGACTTCTTAAAGAAGTTCGTCGGGGCAGCTCTAATTTAAAGATGAGATATGCCAACCACATGCCACGCATTCTCCTACTCACTAACAGACGACGCGCGGAAATGGATTGACGGCCTACCCAAGAATAGCATTGATAGCTTCTAGGTGCTCAAAAACAAATTCAGGCCCCAGTTCAGTATGCAAAAGAAGCACAGAAAAACTCATATTTCTATGCATAATATTAAGCAAAAAGAAGGCGAAAAGACAAGGGACTTCATTGTCAGGTATACTAATGAAACCCAACAAGTACGAGGACTACCGGAGAGTCAAAGAATTTCAGGGCTCATACACGGACTCCGCACAATAGACCGCATTGAGCACCTAAGCACTGATCTACCCAAAACATACGATGGGTTAACCGATAAAGCCCATATTTGGTTGGATGCAAGGGAAACAACGAACGTCGATTACTCCTCAGGAAGAAAAAAGAAGGAGTACGGGGGAAACGGAAGGTTCCCCTGGTATACACGAGACGATAACCAGTGGCCAGGGAGAGATAGTGTAATATCCCAGATTTAAATTTGATAGTAACATATAAGTAACTACATTTTTATTTTATTATTTTGTGAGTAACGAGTTACCGTCGCTTGTTATGATGTATGACTAAATTGTTGAAATATATATAATATATAATAAAATAGTTTAGTATTGAAAGCTTCATGGATCATCGAATAATATTTCCTAAAATTTAAAAAAATAACTTCGATCATGTATATAAGTATGTATATTAAAAATAAGATAGATAATGATTTAGTAAATTAAACAAGTTGCTAGCTCTTTGATGATGTGTAATCGGTTACGGAAGTCATGGAGTATTATATTTATATTCATGTTACTTAATTATATAAAAGTTATGGCTCTTACATAATAAATTAATTACCATTAAGCATATGACCTTTTGTATGGGATGTGTTGTAATAATATATTACGGTTAAGGAGAGAAAATAAAAATGGATTAAATGGCTAGACCAAACTATAAGAAGTTAAAAACGATCCATATATTCACTATAATTCACACCTAAACCTCAAAACTCCTAGACTATTCTCTTGCTTATTTTCGTATCTTGGAAGAAGATTTATATATAGAGATTCATTTTGGGGCTATGCGTAAGAATAGAACAAGATTATAAAACTATTGGGACTTAGAGGAAAAGAAAAACAAGACAATATAAGGTTGGGTGAAATTGTCAAGTAATCTCTATATGCAAGGCTTCAAGTATCATCTTTATTGGTAAGTTCTGTATAGATTATATACTACAAATGTTATAATGCTTTAAACACATAATAATTATCTTTTGTTTTTAAACAAACTTTTCCTAAATGAAATAATTATTATAATTTATTGAAATGTGTTTGTATGATCCACCGCACCAACATTTTCTCAAGTTGTGGATTATAAATTTGTTAAAATGGAGACTTATTTAAATAATTAATCAATGTTGCTTTAAGAATTTTCTGAGTAGATTTTTAAAGAATTTATCACGTACCAAAGAATTTTGGTATAACACATCTGACATCTCGTGTGAGTTATCATGCGAGCGAAGACATGAATAGAAAATTTGTGATGTTTTAACAGTAACATTTAAAATAAGGTTTCATTGACAATTTTAGCTATAACTATAATTATAGATAAATTTAGATTCCGCATAAAACGTGGGTCTCTTGAATAAAATGGTTTTTAGCATTTCCGAGAAATTCAAATAATAAACCTTTGATTAAAAATACACTTTATTGTTTTGGGAAAAAGTTAAATAGTGATCTTTATGTCAAAAGGGGTAACTAAAATATAATTTGCAAAATCAATATAAAGGGCCGTCGAATAGAATAATCACATGAAGATATATAGACTCATAAATTAAATCCCTATTTGATTTTCTTTTATGCTCATATATTTTTATATTTGTTATATTTGTTAGATTTGGATAGGTGATTGCATTCTTTTGGTGGTTCTTTCATTTTTGCAATATTTGTGAGCGGCGATAAGGTACGGATATTCTAGAGGTTATTAGGAGCTTTTCGGTACAATCCTTTTTCTCAAAACTTTATTTGTTATATATATTATAGTACGGATATTCTAGATCGTGTTAGGATCTTTTCGATATAATTCTTTCTCTCAAAATTTGTTTGTTATATATATTATAGTACGGATATTCTAGATCGTGTTAGGATCTTTTTGGTATAATTCTTTCTCTCACAACTTTGTTTGTTATATATTATTATATGTACGGATATTCTAGATGTGTTATTAGGATTCCTTCTCGTAAAATCTTTCTGCTAAAAACTTCTTTTGATTTGTATGTAAAGTTTTATGGATATGGTATATTATCTGAAATATTATTCGTCTGCTAGACTTTGTATAATATTGTGATTTTCCCATTTTGATGTACTAACGATATTGCCTTCATGATTGTGAATTGGGAAATCATAATATTTTGTTATTTATAGTTGTGTCAAAACCATCTCTTGAAACCCGATTCGAAAGCTGTCCCGAAAAAGGTGGGTTTGGTGTGTTACATTTGATGCGATGATTTGTACACTAATATGTCCCTTGAATATTCGTTGGCCGAAAGATAATACAGTCGCATATTATGAATCATATTAATTGGTCCCGCAAGATTAATACAGTCGCACTTTGTGATTCATGATATGTCCCACGAATATTCCTTGACCCGAAAATTTAATACAGTCGCATATTATAAGTCATGATGACTCCATTATAATTTTGTGAGAATCGGGTGGACGGAGATGTGCTTTTAAGTTATTATTTAAAATGTTGTAATTAGTCCGAAAATTTAATACAGTCGCACTTTGTGATTCATGATATGTCCCTGGAATATTCCTTTACCCGAAAATTTAATACAGTCGCATTTGTGATTCATGATATGTCCCTGGAATATTCCTTTACCCGAAAATTTAATACAGTCGCACTTTGTGATTCATGATATGTCCCTGGAATATTCCTTTACCCGAAAATTTAATACAGTCGCACTTTGTGATTCATGATATGTCCCTGGAATATTCCTTTACCCGAAAATTTAATACAGTCGCACTTTGTGATTCATGATATGTCCCTGGAATATTCCTTTACCCGAAAATTTAATACAGTCGCACTTTGTGATTCATGATATGTCCCTGGAATATTCCTTTACCCGAAAATTTAATACAGTCGCATTTGTGATTCATGATATGTCCCTGGAATATTCCTTTACCCGAAAATTTAATACAGTCGCACTTTGTGATTCATGATATGTCCCACGAATATTCCTTGACCCGAAAATTTAATACAGTCGCATATTATAAGTCATGATGACTCCATTATAATTTTGTGAGAATCGGGTGGACGGAGATGTGCTTTTAAGTTATTATTTAAAATGTTTTAATTAGTCCGAAAATTTATATTTGTCTCTTCGAAACTTATTCGATATATTTAAGTATATAAGTTGGTCAAAACGGTTTCTTAAGATATGCATGTAAGAGTAACCTATCCATGGAGGTCCCATGGGCGCGTTATTGTGACACCGATGACGTGGCACCGGCCGTAGCGGTGTATTTGATTTGATCTACGGCGTCTCCTTTTGATGACCACCGAGTGGTTATGTGCACTTTGATATTATATTTTGATAGGAGGCGTATGGATCGATCCTAGGCATATAAGTTAAGTTTTGATGGTGGGCGCTTGTCGTAGTGTCATACGAGGCGTTTGCACCAAAAATGAATGATTAGTGGAGTAGCTACCCTATGATTTCATTCGGCCCTTTGATAAGTAATTTTGTTTGGCTCTTATGTGCATTATTTTATGAGACTTGGTTTTATAGTATATTTTGATTTGTCAGGTTACCTTTAGTTTGATTTTGAATAAGATTAACGCCCTTTTGGCCTTTAAGTTCCTTTGATATCATTTCGTATTGTTTATAAAGTTAGGGGCGTTACAGATAGAGACAGTGGGATTGATATCCTGTCCAGTCTCACAAAAACCCCAAAGCAGATTTTGGCTACGGAGCGAGTTGCATCCACTTTCCCGATCCCAAACAAACTTATAACAAAAAAGAAGAATATGGATAAATACTGTGAATACCACAGAGACCATGTCCATGACACTAACAATTGCAGAAACTTAAGGAGAGCTATAGAGGAAGCTGTAGAATCAGGAAAGCTAGACCATCTGGTCAAAGGAATCCGCCAGGCAACAAGGATAAAAAACGAAGAGAAAGTAGAAAAAACGGCGCCAGCACAGATCCTCATGATACGCTCCGAGGTACACGGAGAGCACCCACAGGAACAGAATTACCAGTTCCCGCCACTGGGCAGATAGTACCATCTAGCGGGCCAATTGTCATTGAGGCTACGATCGCAGGCGCCAAAATGAGGAATGTTCAGATAGATGGGGGAAGCGAATGTGACATCCTCTACGAAAATTACTTTTCCAAGTTGCCAAGAAGTGTCAGAGAAAAGCTAAGAAAAGCGGAAAACCCGCTAACAGGATTCACAGGAGAACGAATATGGCCAATTGGAGAGCTAAGGACAGAAGTAACAATAGGAAAATATCCAAAATGGAAGACATAAAGAATAACCTTTATGGTCATACCAGCAAACTCTGACAACAATGCAATACTTGGAAGAGAAGCAATGAGGAAGTTCGGGATGATAGCGTCCACAATCCACTCACAAATAAAGTTCCAAAGTGAGTCGGGGATAGCAACGTTATCATCTAACCTGATCAACGAACAAGGAAAATACGAGCAAAACCGAAGCCCAGCAGATAAGAGAAGCAGGAGGGCTCCGATGCAGCCAGAAAGAAAAACAAAGGCCCGAGAAACAGCAAAGTTCATAAGAAGAACACGCAGAAGGAATAGAGGGGCCAGGAAAAACAATGCACCAAGGAGCTCCACGGAGGACCAGAAAGACCTCCGTCAAAAGGTAAATTACCTAAAAAGGCAACGGGATAAGTCCGATTAGCTACCGGATAAGTCCCAAGAAAGAAAGCTAGCAGCTAGGAACTTTACTATGTAATGTCCTCCTGCCAATTATTTTTAAATAAATAAAGCTTTCAACATATTTTTAAGATCGATCAATATACTCTAAACGCGCGTAAAAAAAAAGACTTCATGTAAATGTTCAAGGGGACGCCCATCAAGACATTCATGAAGCAACAAAAAGAGCCTCCCCAAAATAAAGGGAACGGCCAAATATAAAACCACTCAGAGACGGACTCGTTATAAAGAAGAAGTCAAGGGTATGGTTAAGAAATTTCAAGTACCAAAAGCATATATATAAAAACCTCCCCCAAACACAAAGGGAGGTTAGCAAAGGCACAAATTGTTCAAAGGACCACATTAGTCCACCAGTAAAGTTTCAAATTCAGAAAGATACCAGAGGAGTCACGGAGCAATCTGCAGCAGATCAGAAGGGGAAGCTTCAGGGTTGGATGCTAATCTACGAAGGTATGCAGAGTCAACATTAGCCAGTTCGTCCAATGCAGAGTCCAGACGCTCAGCTGTATCTCCAGGAATGTTACGACCTTCCAGATCTATAATACCTTCACCAGCCAAAGCACGCATCAACCCTGCCTCTGCATCAACCCTGTTCTCATTAAAGACCTTCGATAGAAGCGTACCAACTTCAGGACCATTCAGGAAAGACTTGCAGACATGGGGAATAACTTCAACAACCAATCTTATGAATCTTGTTCTGCAAGTGCATCCTGTGCCCTCTTCAGCAGCACATCCTTCTCATGAATCTGGTCTGTAAGAGCACCCACCTCTATCTCCTTCTTCGCAATGACCCTCTGCACAGCTCCACGCACGGTATCCAGTTCATATTGAAGAGCCCCACAGTCCACCTCCAGCTCGGTCGCCTTCACTTCAAGAGCATGCTTCTCCGACATCAGCTTCTCATATTGCTCCTTTGATGGCCCAGATTCTTCAGAAACCTCCCGCAATCTTGCATCTAGAGCACTACCAACAACAGCACTACAGAAGATTGAACGGTTAAAGAAGGCAGAAAGCTCTGGGATCTCCATATTCATCAGCCCGCTGACCCATCCAGAGGGAGCGATACTCTGAAGAGAGCGATGACACGAAGCAGCATCTAAAGCCTCCCCAAAAGGGTCGAAGGCTGCACAGAATACAGATAATCAATAACAAGTAAAGGAATAAACAAAGGAAAGACTAAGAAGAACCTACAAGTAGACTGCTCGGACACTTCAACATTCCTGGTTTTCCATTTCTTCGATTGAGAACTACTAACACCCTTGGACGATTTCTTCCTCTTCTTCAAACGGCTGGCAACAGTGTTCTCCTGGGCAACATCTTCTGCATCTTCACCAATACCATCTGACACATCCACTATAACCTGCTCTTCAACAACCCACTCCTGAGCCAAATGAACAGGTGTCTCAGCCAGCATCTCTACCGAAGAACCCCCTTTATGACAGAAGACGGGGTAGAAGGTGGAGCAAGAGCCACCGGCTTGAAGACAAGGCTGGACAACGCGGGTTGCCTATCAATCAACTGTTAAAAAGACATCTCTGCAGATAAAGATACAACAAATTAAAGGCCGCAATATTTAACAAACAAGGAAGAAACAAGACAAGGAAAGGAGTAACCTACCCTGACCACCACATTCAATGATGAAATCCTTTACACCATGTTCCCAAAACAAAGCAACACGAGACTTAAATAAAACAGCCTCAGGATATATACAAAGCTTAATGCCATAAGAAGAAAGACGATCGACATCAGACTGCCTCACACCATAAGTACTAGGAGCACCTATGGACTTATACTTCAATCTACCCACATCCAACAAGCCCCTATGTCTAGAGGTATCAACGAATGATCAACAAAAACAAACAAGTCTTTCCAGTCCCTAACCTCTGTACCACCAGCAATAAACAACTCACGATCACTGTTCTTCGACACAGTAACCCAATCACCAGACTCTTTGAGTTTATAAAAGAAGTTAAACAGAGCCACATAAGGTTCTATACGGTTAGCACTGCAGAGGACCTGGAAAGCAACGATTTTTGCTATATTGGTCGGATGAACAGTAGATATATGGCATTGGTAGTAATCTAAGACAGCCAGGAAGAAGGAAGAAAGAGGGATCCTAAGATTACCAAGGGTAAATTCCTTCACATACAAACCAACAAAGCCAGTAGGAGGATCACAAACAGATTACCCTCTTTCCGGGAAGCTGATTAAGTTAGGGTTTCGCGCAAAATAAGTAGACACAAAGTTCTGATAGGCAGAATGACTCAATACATTGGTGATACTCCTTATTCCTCTCTTCGTCATTACTAAAAAATATGGAATAAAAGAAGAAGAAGAATGACGAGTTTACCTGGCGAAGATCGACGAGGAAGCAGCGGAAGAGGATTTTCAAAGTAAAAAGAGGCAAAAAGCCCTTTTTTGACAAAGAGTTGGTATTTATATGGGGTAATAATCACGGGTATTGATATGTCGTATTTTATACCCATTTCCCACAATGAATTTAGTTGCTTTCGTATAGTTTCTGAGTCGATTTCGTATACATTTGGTGCGTTTATGGTATTTGTTAGTGTTTCAGGAAAATAACAGGTACTTGAGCGTATTTCTGGAAGAAGTGACATTTTTGAGGCAAAAGAAGTGCTTACGGAAGTTTTACGAGTTCCAAAGTTGAAGATTGAAGCTGGTCAACGAAAGTCAACCAAACTGGAGCCTCATTGCGCCGCAACTACCAATTGCGCCGCAACCAAAATGCAGAGAGTTAAGTTGCGCCGCAACTACCCTAGTTGCGCCGCAACGCGTTCAGTTGTCAGCCAGCAATGAAGTCAATAAAAGTCAAAGTCAATAGAAGTCAAAGCCCATTGCGCCGCAACATCCTAGTTGCGCCGCAATTGGGGTCGAATCTGGAGGAAATTTTAGGGAACTATATATAGCTTGCATATTCATTCACAAACCCTAACCTTTACTTTCCCAACCGTTTTTGGAGCCCTTTGAAGCAGTTTTTCATCAGATTTATCATCTTTGAAGATCTTCATTATGATTGGACGATTTCCGTTATTCGTTTTCATTTATTTGTATTCCGTAACAATGAATTCTCTATATTTGATTTGTTATTCTTATTTCAATATGAGTAGCTAATCACTTTATCATCCATCTTGATGAAGTGAAACAATATGTAAGGATTGCACTACTTTATTAATTCAAAGTTGATTTCAATTATCGTTGTGTCGAGATCTTGATGATTTAATTCTTTATTAATTATCCTTATGATGTTGGTGATATGTATGTTCTTCGTTAGTGGTACTAGTTGAACATATATGTGATTTCAATTAATTATCTTTAATAAATTGTCGCTAGTTCATGGTATGATAGCGAATTTCATTCTAATAAAAGGAGTCATTTTGTCAACGTGTTGATTAACGGTTGGTGGTACCACGTTATCTCACATAGATACAATTGTTAATTTGATAATCAAATAAACTAGTTGGTTAGGGAAATTGTTTTAAGCATTGGTGGTACCGGCTTTTACAAAGGAACTGATTAATTAGGTGATTGAAATGATTTTACAAACGTTGGTGGTACCAGTTTGTGTCTTTATCTGGTCACGATTATCTTATAAACTTAAGTGAATTTGAATTTCATTTATGTGCAATCTGAATGTGTTGTTGAGCGGATTCAAGATGGATGCCTTTTAATATTATTGTCATAAAAATCATTCTTACTTTCGTCTTCCGACGAACCCTGCCCCGGTCATACCGGATTCAATTTATTTCATTTTACTATTATTTTTGCATCGTGACAATTCGGTCACAAAACCCTCCTCTTTTCTTGAACTATTCTATTTGAACAATTGCTTACTTAGTCCTTGTGATCGACCTCAGATTTACTAGTTTACTATACTGCATACGATCAGGTTCACTGCCTGTGAGTGTGTTGTAGTCAGTCTTTTGGTAGTTTCGTGTTTATAAATTTTATTACTCGATTTCACACATCAGGTACCAACCAATGAAAACTTACCCCGAGTTCCGTGCCAACAAGTTGTTATAAAGGGATAAGCCGTAACTAAGACTTCTGAAATAAGTAAATGTCTAAATAAATGATTGATTAACTGATAAGATGGGCAAGTTGCGACACGGAGCAGCGGAGCACATTTTCAAAGTCTAACCGGACATTCTGCAGACAGCTTCTCCAGTTAGACTGGGGGGCTTGATGATATACCCTATACGGAGTTCCACCTCCGTACCCGAAGCAGATACGAAGACACCTTTGTACAGGTAAAAACTATTTATTTACGGAGCTCGACCTCCGATTAATATAATCATTCCGGAGCTCCCGAGGTAACAAATACCCAGCTCCGAGGAAACATATCAAAGAGATCGGACGAAGATCCTTTCCATGATTATCTAATTAAAACAATACACTCAAATCCCGAATGCCTCGAATACGGCTTATAAAGAGATCATCACGAATCTCCCTAAAAGATAAAATATATTCTTAAAAGAGGAAGAGATTTTACCCTAATTCTCTTACCCTCCTCTCCAAGTTTCTACCCTCTATATAAAGAGGAGATGCCATACGGCATAGATCATCTCTTATGCATACACAATACTATACCGGTCCTCGAGGCTCGGTGACAAACAAGCACCAATTAGGCGTAAAGCGGTCGTAGCCCTATTACCAGTAGGGAATCGCCTACTAAACACCCACAAAATCTACACACCCCTCGGTTATGCCATAGTGCGATTATTTGATCAAACAATTTGAAAACAGTTTTGATCGGTTTTGAAATCCGAAAATAATTTTGGTATACGTCCGCATTTAATGTAACGGCGGTTGAGACCCCACTTTTCCAAAAACCCTTTCAACATTTTAAAGAAAAAGTAATCATTATGTTTCATTTACAGCGCAACTTGTATGACACGTCAGCAAAAAGGTATCGTTATACAGTAACCATCACGTGTCCACACAAGCAACCAAGTATCCAAAAGACATTACAAAGGACTGATTGATTTCAGAATTAACTCAACAAAATCTGAGCATGATCAGTTTAACGAATCTGAATTATCTCAGTTTAAAACTTATTCTGAAACCATTCAGTGGACTGAAACAGTTCAATCAAAATATTTTTCTGAAAGCAAAGTTCCCCCTCAGAGAAAAATTCTTTTTAAGTACAAAAATATTTGACACTTCCCTGAGGTGATGCTACACAGGATTCAGCATACCGAACTCACTGATGAGATGTTTAAATGTTTTGACATCCAAGGGTTTTGTAAAAACATCTGCGAGTTGTTTATCAGTGGGAATGAAATGAAGTTCAATATCACCTTTTATAATGTGGTCTCGAATGAAATGATACCTGAGATCGATATGCTTGGTTTTGGAGTGCATTACAGGATTGTGAGAGATGGCAATTGCACGGGTGTTGTCACAAAAGATTGGAGTTCTTGTATACTTATCACCATAATCAGTTAGTTGGTTCTTCATCCACAAAATCTGAGCGCAGCTGTGGTACTTTTCCTATCTATTTTACATCCTGCATGATCAGAATATGAATAACCCATTAGATCTAGACTTGAGCCTTTGGGATACAAAAGACCAAGTCTGGGGACACCTTTAAGGTATCTGAAGATCCTTTTCACAGCATTTAAGTGTGCTTCTCTGGGATCAGATTGAAAACATGCACAAAGACATGTTGCAAACATTATGTCAGGTCTACTTGCAGTTAAGTACATGAGGGATCCCACCATACCACGATATTTTGTGGGATCCACTTGTTTTCCATTGGGATCATAATCCAAAGTCAATGGAGCTGAAATGGGAGTATCTTTTGATGAGACTAAATCAAATTGATACTTTTTTAACAAATCTCTGACATACTTTTCTTGATTTATAAAAATACCATCACTGGTTTGTTTCACTTGAAGACCCAAGAAATATGTCAGTTCACCCATCATACTCATTTCATACTCAGAAGACATTATTTCAGAAAACGTTTTACACATTTTGTCATTTGTAGACCCAAACACAATATCATCAACATAAATTTGTACTAGTAAGATATCACCTTTATCATGTAAAATGAATAAAGTGTTATCTATTGCACCCCTTATGAAACCATTTTTTAGAAGATGTTTAGTTAGAGTATCATACCAGGCTTTAGGTGCTTGTCTCAAACCATATAATGCCTTGTTCAGTATGTACACCCAGTGAGGTTTTTCTTCATTTAGAAAAGCACTTTTAACATCCATCTGATAGACTTTGAACCCATGATGAGCTGCAAAAGCTAAGAAAATTCTGATAGCTTCAAGTCTAGCAACTGGAGCAAAAGTTTCATCGAAATCTACTCCTTCTTCTTGAGAATAACCCTTTGCAACAAGTCTGGCCTTGTTTCGAATCACATGACCATCTTCATCCATCTTGTTTCTGAAGACCCATCTTGTCCTGATTGGCTCCTTCTTCAGATTGTTGGGACAAGGAACAAGTTCCCAAACATCGTTCCTTTTAAACTGGTTGAGCTCATCTTGCATGGCTTCAACCCAGCTTGAGTCTTTCATAGCCTCGTCAATCTTCTTCGGTTCAATCAGTGATAAGAAGCTAACGTATAAGCATTGATCGCTTGTAGCTCTTCTGGTCTGAACCCCTCTACTGGAATCTCCAATGATTTGATCAATTGGATGTGACTTAGTCCACTTAGAGTATTGACCAGGATGAACAATGATATCAGTGCAAGAGCTCCTCTGATTTACTTCAGGAGCAGTTTCAGAAAAGACTATTTCAGTCTCTTCATCTTCCTCCTGCAGATCATGACTTGCATCATGAAACTCTTCAGATTGGGGTAAATCAGTGGAAACTGGTATCTGATTTGAAGCAGCACGCACATCTGATCCAATAGTCAGTTCAGAAGGTAGCTTAAAACTGACTGAAGGATAGAATGGAATGTTGCTTGGTGGTATTTTAGCTGGTTCTGAACTGAGATGATCAGAAGCAGGTTCAAGTGACTGATCAGATTGAACAATGGGATTAGATTCACCAAAACTGATTGGACTTTTTGAGGGTGGTACAGGAGTTGGTTTATTGAAGATTGCAGAATTTGATTCATCAAAGGTAACATGAATTGACTCATAAACCTTGTCAAGTCTTTTGTTATAGACTCTGAAGGCTTTGTGATTTACAGAATATCCTAAGAAGTAACCTTCATCAGCTTTTGCATCAAACTTTCCAAGCTGACTGGAGTCATTCAGAATATATACTGGACATCCAAATACATGGAAGTATCCAATATTAGGCTTTTGATTTCTGAGTACTTCATAGGCTGTCTTCTTGTGTCTTTTGACATAAACAGATCTGTTCTGAGTGTAGCAAGCAGTTGCAACAGCTTCAGCCCAGAAACTCTTAGGAAGACCAGATTCATTGAGCATACTTCTAGCAGCTTCAATCAGCGTTTGATTCTTTCTTTCAACAACACCATTCTGCTCTGGTGTGTGAGCTGAAGAGAAGTCCTGAGATATGCCAGTTTCAGTGCAGAAGGACTCTAGAGTGGCATTTCTGAATTCTGTGCCATTGTCACTTCTGAGCTAACAAACTTTTCGCTTATACTTGAGTTCAATTTGTTTGATGAGGGCAATGATTTCAGCAGTAGCTTCATTCTTTGTTCTGAGGAAAGTCACCCAGCAATATCTTGAAAATTCATCAACAATAACAAGGATGTACTTCTTTCCTGCTCTGGTCTGAACATTCACTGGTCTAAAAAGGTCCATGTGAAGCATGTGAAAAGGTTCAATTATGCTGAAATTTTGTTTGGTCTTGAATGTTGCTCTTTTCTGCTTTCCCATTTCACAACCTGGACATGGCTTGTCTTTATTGAAAGACACTGGAGGTATCCCTTCAGCAAGTTGTTTTCTTGACAACTTATTAATGTTCTTGAAGTTCAGATGGGATAACCTCTTGTGCCACAACCAGTTTGTGTCCTCGTCTGCCTTTGTATAGAAACATTGTTCACTTGGTGAACTTTCCATATCAATGATATAGATGTTTCCTTTCCTTGGTGCAACCAACACTACCTTCCAATCCCTGTTAAATATGGTGCCTTGACAAATATCAAATAAAACCTTGAAGCCATCATCACACAGTTGATTGACACTGATCAGGTTATATTTTAAACCATTCACATATGCAACACGTGTGAATTTAACTTGTCCATTATTCAAAACACCATATCCCTCAGTTTGTCCATTGCCATCATTTCCAAATGTTATTGAGGGCCCTTCTTGCACCCTATATTCCTCCAGCAGTGTCTGATTACCAGTCATGGTTCTGCCAGCTGCGCTGTCAAGATACCATATATACTTCTTTCGGTCTCCCTGCACACACACAAAAATTAGTTCGATTTGGGAACCCATCTCTTGATGGGTTCACTGGACTCTCCCTTAGACGTCCCAGTAATTTTTGGCTTTGGAGGAACTGAAGGATCAAATGGGATCTCAGTCATGATTTCAGATGATACAAAAACAGTTGGTTTGATGGGGCTTTCTACCTTTTTCTTTTCAGGTTTTTACTTGATTTGCTTGGAAAAAGGTTTTGCATTTTGTTTAGGTTGAAGAGGAGTGCTTTCAACATTTTTCAAACGTGCATTACAACTTTGCACTTGTCTAGATAACAACTGAAATTGACTCTCTAACCTCAACAAAATTTATTCTTCTTTAGACACCTGAGCCTTACCTGAATCTGAGGTAGAAAGCTCAGTGGGGGAGACATTTTTCTTCTTCTTTTGGCCTTTTGGAACCTTAGATGAAGACTGAGGGGAGGGCTTTTTGGATTTAGCCTTCTTTTCTGAAACAGTGGTTTGAGCTGTTTCAGATTTACCCTCAGATTGTTCCCGAGCCTTTTCAGACACAGTTTTTGAATTGCCAACTTCTTTAAAAATGATTTCTGGTTTCATTTCTTTTGGAAGAGCATCAATATCAGTGATGATAGATGCTAAATGAAGATCACCAGATTCATATGCTTTCCTTTGATTTGCAAAAGTGTTTTTAATTGCAGCATCTGGATTTGGTGATTTCATCCAAGATTTAATGATTTTCTGTTCCTTTTCAAGGATGTTTTTCAATTCTTCTTTTTCCAATTCTAGAGTGGCAACCATAGACTGATACCTTTTAAGGGCCAACTGAACATCTTTCAGTTCTTTCAGCCTGACCTGACTGGCGTTCAGTTCAGAAGCATTATTTTCAAACATTTTTAAACTTTCTGAACGTACAGTTTCGACATATGAGATGTCAGCCTCTAAAAGAACCAAAAGGTCCAGTTTTTGTTCTTCATTACTTTCATATCCAAAATCACTAACCTTTTTCATTATAATATCCACCCAACGACCAGATTCAACATCAGACTTGACCAAATGACCTTGATCTTCACGAGCCATGAAACACATGTCCCTAACTTCTTCATCATCATCAGATGATACATCAGAATCTTCCTATTTTTCTGTTTTGGCAATCATACAACCGTTATTGCTTGAGTTGTCTTGTGCCATGAGAGCTATATGGGCTTTCAGCTTTTTGTACTTAGCCTTATAACTCTCATCAGATTTCTCAAAAATAGAATGGTTAGGAGCAGATTGTGATGATGAGGGTTGACTAGACCTGCATTCCTTCATGAAATGTCCTTTCTTGCCACACTTAAAGCATTCAAGATTAGACTTATCAATTGAAACGCTGGAAGCAAATGGTTTGCCAGATCGATTAGATTTAGCCTTAAAACGATTAAACGTTTTAGCCAGCATGGCAACCAGATCATCATTGTCATCTTCATCACAACCATGAGTAACATTATATGTAATACCAGTTTTTAACATTTCAGAAACTATCTTCTTCATTGAGTCAGAATGATCACTCTCAGAAGATAGCAGTGCAGTCCCATGTGGCTCATAATATTGAACCATAACTGTACTGGTAGAAGCATGGTTTTTTGGCATCTTGCTCAGCCACAGCTCTTTCTGCTTTGTTTTCTTCAATATATCTGAAGGCTCCATATAAGGATGCAAGAGTGTGACTGTGCAAGGTTTTTCCTTGTCTTAAAACCAAGATCAAATTTTCCCATTTAGAAGGAAAGATATCACAAAACTTTTCTAACAAAATTTTTTTGTCCTTCTCTACACCCAGGGCTTTCAGTTGGTTTACCAGATTAGTGAATCTGATGTATGTTTGAGTTAAGGTTTCACCAGGGAGTGCAAAGAAAGACTCATACTTTTTATTCAAAGCAACTTTTCTTGTGACAATTGTTTCAGAAGTGCCTTCAAACTGAGTCATTAGTTCCTCCCACATTAATTTAGAATTTTCAAGTAAAACAAGAGTGGGCATGAGGGTTTCAGGAACAGCATATAAGATCATATTTTGAAGCTTAATATCAAGATCTACCAGCCTATGATCTTCCTCAGACCAATGATCCTTCTCCTTAGGTGTCATCCTAGGAGTCCCATCGGCATTTCTGACAACAGTAGAAGCATTCATGGGAACAAATGGTCCTTCTTTTAAAATGGTGGTCAGATGTCTTTCAACACCAGCAATATACTTAAGCATGCAAGCTTTCCATGTGATAAAGTTTTCACTGTTCCCATCAAATTTAGGAACAGGATTATTTGGAAAGTGTACATGGACATTATGCAAAGGTATATTATTGTTGATAACAGGGGGTGGGTTTGTACCATTAGGATTAGGGTTAGGTCCTTCATTGTTTTCGAGGTTAGCCATCACAGCAGATCTAGGTTAAGGAATATAGTATTCTAACCTTCTGCTCAAAGTGATGGGTTACCCGACTGGAAAACAAATCTAATCTGGAATGAGACCAGTTTAGATTGACGATCCAGATATGGATTTAAACAATAAAGTAAATAACTGAAAGTAATTTGCAAGAAACTGAAGTGCTGAAACTATATAAATAATAAGTATAATTCAAGTATGTGACATTGAGACACGATGTACTTTTCAATGTATTTTATTCATTGATATAAACAAAATACAAAGGTTGTTGCGGAACAAAGATATCACCCTAGTGAAGTATCTAAACAACCTTGAAATACAAGTGATCTAAATAACTTGGAAATACTCTTAAGAATTACTTAGAGTATATCTCACAAGTTGCAATGTCAAAGTTTCAAGCACTTTGCAAATTGTGAGAAGTCTTGTATTTATAGGCAAAGTCCATGATGACGTGGACAATGGCCGTACAAATACGGTTGGGAGCATTTAAGGATTTGAAAGTCAAATCCTTAACATGCTTATTTAAGGTTATGTGTGAAAGTCACTTTGATGTGACTTAACACCCTTTATTCCCAACCTTTTACTCTATCTAGTACTTTACCAGGTATAATATTATTAACCGGGTAAAAGGAGATAAAGTACAAAAGGCTTCCTCGTAATCAGTGAAAAAGTGTTATAAGTACTTTTACACTGAGATGCTTCAGTCTTCGATCAGGTAGAAACTCCTCAGGGCTCTGCTTCTGAGATGCTTCTCTTGCTTCAGTCTTCAGGCTTTGACTTCAGAATGAATGCTTTTAGTTTATGTTGATCTGAACTGAAGTGAAGCTTCAGTGAAGTGATTCTGAAATGGTTCAGAATCCTGTACAAGTATTCTTCACTAAACTTCGACTATTTTCTGGACAAATTATACTTGGTCGATTTTCGACCCAACAATTATTCATAACAAAAGCTCTTAGGCAAGGTTGCAAAAGTTGCTAAACGCTCCTAGGTCGGTCGACCAGTGAGTTGAGAGTACTCGGACCTATACGGTGAGTACTCAGGGGTCAAAGCGGCCAAGGCGGGGAGTACTCGAAGTAATCCGCAGACTCGGGTCGACTCGGCGCCTTGCCTTGTAGCGAGTACTCGGTGAGTACTCTCCGTTTAGCAAAACTTTTCTTTTATAACTTTAGGAATAAAAAATGTTAAATTTTAAACAAACAAAAAAGGACCATCGGTGTAATTAACTATAACAAATATCTTAGCTATATCCAATGAGATTAAATCCAAAACTTTCAAAATATCTCAAACCTTTATCCCTAACTCCAAACCAAGATAAACATATAAGTTTATCTATACATACAAAAACCCAAATTCAACTTTACATTTAATCTGGCAAACAACTTAATATGTTGGCCAATTTTAAATCTAAAAAGCTAAATTTTCTACAACATCAGTAATGTCAAAAATTTCAAAATCATATTCCTAGTTTGCACACATGACCAAAAATACATACATACATCATTTTATAATGATGACTATCTAAGTTACTAAAATTTAATGAAATACATCATATAATATCATTCTTTTCTTTTATCTGAATCTAAACCAATAAATTGTCATTGTCAAATTTCAAAGCATATTAAAAGTCTCAACAAAATATCTTTACTACTTTATAGAAATTATCCCTTCTATACTTTCAAAATATCCATTCTTTATTTTTAAAAATAGTAGTATAAAGTTAATTTGAAATTGATCGGAAAAAGTTATAAAAAAAATTACCCAATTTATCCTTAATGAATTAATCTTAATATTATCTTAATCTTATTTTAATATATATTAAAAGGCAACTGACCTAACCTCAATTGACCAATCACAACTCTCAATTTCTCAAAATTAATTAAATCAACACATGTCTAAATTAATTTACACTTTAATCCAATTCAAAATAATTAATACTTTATTGTATAATATTTAATAACAAAATACACTAAAAAGTAATTTTATTAATGACTTTATATAATATTATTAACCGGGTAAAAGGAGATAAAGTACAAAAGGCTTCCTCGTAATCAGTGTAAAAGTGTTGTAAGTACTTTTACACTGAGATGCTTCAGTCTTCAGGCTTTGACTTCAGAATGAATGCTTTTAGTTTATGTTGATCTGAACTGAAGTGAAGCTTCAGTGAAGTGATTCTGAAATGGTTCAGAATCCTGTACAAGTATTCTTCACTAAACTTCGACTATTTTCTGGACAAATTATACTTGGTCGATTTTCGACCCAACAATTATTCATAACAAAAGCTCTTAGGCAAGGTTGCAAAAGTTGCTAAACGCTCCTAGGTCGGTCGACCAGTGAGTTGAGAGTACTCGGGCCTATACGGTGAGTACTCAGGGGTCAAAGCGGCCAAGGCGGGGAGTACTCGAAGTAATCCGCAGACTCGGGTCGACTCGGCGCCTTGCCTTGTAGCGAGTACTCGGTGAGTACTCAGGGGTCAAAGCGGCCAAGGCGGGGAGTACTCGAAGTAATCCGCAGACTCGGGTCGACTCGGCGCCTTGCCTTGTAGCGAGTACGGTGAGTACTCAGGGGTCAAAGCGGCCAAGGCGGGGAGTACTCGAAGTAATCCGCAGACTCGGGTCGACTCGGCGCCTTGCCTTGTAGCGAGTACTCGGTGAGTACTCTCCGTTTAGCAAAACTTTTCTTTTATAACTTTAGGAATAAAAAATGTTAAATTTTAAACAAACAAAAAAGGACCATCGGTGTAATTAACTATAACAAATATCTTAGCTATATCCAATGAGATTAAATCCAAAACTTTCAAAATATCCATTCTTTATTTTTAAAAATAGTAGTATAAAGTTAATTTGAAATTGATTGGAAAAAGTTATAAAAAAAATTACCCAATTTATCCTTAATGAATTAATCTTAATATTATCTTAATCTTATTTTAATATATATAAAAGGCAACTTGACCTAATTATTGACTAATTACAACTCTCAATTTCTCAAAATTAATTAAATCAACACATGTCTAAATTAATTTATATTTTTTATCACCAACTTACACTTTAATCAATTTAAAAATAATTAATACTTTTATTGTTCTTAACAACCATGACTAACGAAAATTAAAACTTTTTGCAAGACATCAATGAAAACTCGGTCAATTGTGTAATCAAAGTTAAGATATTGCTTATGAAAGAATTTGTATAAAAGAAACTTTACTACACCATCCAACTTTGATATGATTTAGCATTCAATATTAACATTTGAATATCTCAATTCTTTTTTAAGTATATTTTTACATTTAACGTATAAGTATTTTTTTGGTTTCATATATTAATTTTTATATTAATAGTATTGTAAAACCTGTGTATTTGACACGGGTCTAAAATCTAGTAATATCAAAATAGTTAATACTTTTATTGTTCTTAACAACCATGATTAACGAAAATAAAACCACTTTTTGCAAGACATCAATGAAAACTCGGTCAATTGTTTAATCAAAGTTAGGATATTGCTTATGAAAGAATTTGTATAAAAGAAACTTTACTACACCATCCAACTTTGATATGATTTAGCATTCAATATTAACATTTGAATATCTCAATTCTTTTTTAAGTATATTTTTACATTTAACGTATAAGTATTTTTTTGGTTTCATATATTAATTTTTATATTAATAGTATTGTAAAACCTGTATATTTGACACGGGTCTAAAATCTAGTCCAATATCAAAATAGTTAATACTTTTATTGTTCTTAACAACCATGATTAACGAAAATTAAACACTTTTTGCAAGACATCAATGAAAACTCGGTCAATTGTTTAATCAAAGTTAGGATATTGCTTATGAAAGAATTTGTATAAAAGAAACTTTACTACACCATCCAACTTTGATATGATTTAGCATTCAATATTAACATTTGAATATCTCAATTCTTTTTTAAGTATATTTTTACATTTAACGTATAAGTATTTTTTTGGTTTCATATATTAATTTTTATATTAATAGTATTGTAAAACCTGTGTATTTGACACGGGTCTAAAATCTAGTAATATCAAAATAGTTAATACTTTTATTGTTCTTAACAACCATGATTAACGAAAATAAAACCACTTTTTGCAAGACATCAATGAAAACTCGGTCAATTGTTTAATCAAAGTTAGGATATTGCTTATGAAAGAATTTGTATAAAAGAAACTTTACTAACCATCCAACTTTGATATGATTTAGCATTCAATATTAACATTTGAATATCTCACTATATTAACTTTCATCAAAAAGGAAAACAATTACAACTTTCATAAATCACTAATTACAATAAGTACAATGATAAGTTCTAACTTATACTAAATCTGGTCATTCTACTTGTAAATATAAAAACTTGCAACTATTATTACTTTCATCAAAAAGGAAAATAATTACAACTTTCATAAACAAATAATTACAACTTTCATAACAATTTTAAGTTCTAACTTAGACTAAATCTAGTCATTCTACTTGTAAATATAAAAACTTGCAACTATTATTACTTTCATCAAAAAGGAAAATAATTACAACTTTCATAAACAAATAATTACAACAAGACAAATAATTACAACTTTCATAAACAAATAATTACAACTTTCATAAACAAATAATTACAACTTTCATAAACAAATAATTACAACTTTCATAAACAAATAATTACAACTTTCATAAACAAATAATTACAACTTTCATAAACAAATAATTACAACTTTCATAAACAAATAATTACAACTTTCATAAACAAATAATTACAACTTTCATAAACAAATAATTACAACTTTCATAAACAAATAATTACAACTTTCATAAACAAATAATTACAACTTTCATAAACAAATAATTACAACTTTCATAAACAAATAATTACAACTTTCATAAACAAATAATTACAACTTTCATAAACAAATAATTACAACTTTCATAAACAAATAATTACAACTTTCATAAACAAATAATTACAACTTTCATAAACAAATAATTACAACTTTCATAAACAAATAATTACAACTTTCATAAACAAATAATTACAACTTTCATAAACAAATAATTACAACTTTCATAAACAAATAATTACAACTTTCATAAACAAATAATTACAACTTTCATAAACAAATAATTACAACTTTCATAAACAAATATTCAACTTTCATAAACAAATTTCCTTTCATAAACAATAAGTTCTAACTTAGACTAAATCTGGTCATTCTACTTGTAAATATAAAAACTTGCAACTATTATTACTTTCATCAAAAAGGAAAATAATTACAACTTTCATAAACAAATAATTATCATTACTTTCATCAAAAAGGAAAATAATTACAACTTTCATAAGACAAATTAATTACAATTACTTTCATCAAAAAGGAAAATAATTACAACTTTCATAAGACAATAATTACAACTTAGACTAAATCGTCATTCTACTTGTAAATATAAAAACTTGCAACTATTATTACTTTCATCAAAAAGGAAAATAATTACAACTTTCATAAACAAATAATTACAACTTAGACTAAATCTGGTCATTCTACTTTAAAAATAAAAACTTGCAACTATTATTACTTTCATCAAAAAGGAAAATAATTACAACTTTCATAAACAAATAATTACAACAAGTACAATGGTAAAGATTCAGGCCCTTCTTCTTGATGAATGCCCTGGTGCATCTTCAGTGGCCTTCCTCTTTGGAGATGATAATGGAACAGACACTGGTGGTCTCAGACCCAACACAGCTTCCATTTCTTGGATTCTCTTCCAGACTTTCTCAATCCTCTTCATAAAGGCTTTCACATCTGGAGAGAGATCAGTCTTACCTTTGAAAGTTAATCCAATCTCCTTTAGTTCAGTCCATCCAAATGCTTGGACTGAAGTATCCTTCCTCTCATCTGTAAAGTTACCCTCTCTGGTCAACTTCACATTAAACCTGGTCATACCTTGATGATGTTCAGCCAATGTGATTTCAGCATTAATAATTCTTCTTGTATTGGCCCTGAACGTCATCATTTCTTCAAACTTAGCCCTTTGCTTTGCCAACTGGACCATCTCTTCAGTATCCCTGGATACACCACTCTGCTGTCCTTCAGTGGACTGGTATTCTTGTCTATTGATTCTATGAGTGGTATCCAGAGGAATAAAGGTGCTCAGATCACCATCTTTGATAGCTTTCAGTTGCTTGGCTGTTAGCTTGGGTAGACCAGTTATCCTCTTTCTGTATTCCAGTTCCAGAGCACCAGCATTTTTTCTGATCTTTTTCTGGAGGCTTACCAGCTCCTCCTTTCTCTGTCTGATCAACTCTGGAATGGTTACACCATAAATCAACGAGTCATATACCTGCTCTTCTTCAGCATAGAACGAGCGTATATGAACATCGTCCAGTGCATCAAGACATTGTTGAACTCTGGGATCCTCCTTCATCCTTTTGAAAACTTCAATGTTTACGCCTAACCTGCCAGCGTTATAGGAGTCCAGAGTACCCATTGTAGCCATATCCCTATGATGGGCCAGCAGTTCATTTCTTTGATTATCTTTGAAGATTTCTATCATGATACACTGTTGTTGTAACTTCCTGGAAGTCTCATTGTCAACATCTTCAACAACTTGTTCTTGTTCTTCACCAGACACCATTTTTTCTTTTCCTTTCACAGCCTTCAGTGTAGTAGGAATGTCTGGGAAGCTTTCGAACTGGGGCTCACTGGCTTCAGTACCAGTAGCTTCTTGTGTTCTTTCAACCATACGTGCACTGGCATCAGTACCAGTCACTTGTCTCTGTTGCACGACGCTTTCAGTAGCGACTGCTCTGGCAACTTCTCTCTTTCTCCTTATTAACCCTTCTTGTTCACCAGTAGATGGAACTGAACGTTTTTCCCCCTTGGAATGATCTCTAGTCCTTGACTTCAGATCATTCCACAACTCTTCCATCATATGTCTATCAAGCGAACCAAAGGTTCTTCCTTGTTCTGGAAATGAAGCAGTCATACCAGTTTTGAGTGCCTGGACTTCCCTTTTAATACTTTCAATTGATTCTGGCAAGTCCTTGGGCAGCTCAACTTCAACCATCTTTACAACTTCTGGCAACATAACCTCTTGAAATGATCTAAGGATTGATCCAGATATTTCATCAGATATCTCTTTCAGCATATCACCCTTGAATTTTCTGACAACTTCGTTACTGAGGGTGTTGACCAGATCAGTCTGATCAAATGTTGGCCTGCTCTCCAGTGCACCAACTCTTGTCACAATCTTCTCAACCTCATCTTTAAGACCTGCCAGTGGTTGTACAACCTTATTCTCCACTGCAGTCTCAACAGAGTTCACAATCTTTCCTTCCAACCCTTGTACTGCCACCCTTATATTTTGAGAATTTAGATTCGTGGCCAGTACCAGTTCATCCAACTTATCAAACACCATCTTTTCATTCCCAGCAAAAAGGTTCATTTCTGACGCTATATTATTTGACAACATTGATTTGAAGTCAGAAATAACCTGGGAAGATGACTGGAGTGATCTCTCCAGGTCCGCCACCCTACTAAGAAGGCCTTGGACCTCGGTGGAAGAAGAAGTGGAGAGACCACTGGGTTGTTCCAGGTGAGAAGTCACTCTGGTCATCAAAGGTACTTGTGTCCAGTCCTCTTCAGTTTCGACATGTGAGACTGGCACACTTTGTTCGGTTTGGTGTACTGGTGATTGAGTTTGTGTTGGTTGAATGAATGGTGTGAAGTATGAGTTGATTGAGGAATTGATGGTGGTGGTGGTGGCATTGAAGGTTCTGGTGATGGCATATCTGGTGTAGGAAGTGGTATTTCTGGTTGAGGTGTTTCGGTTTCTGGTGGAGGAGGTGGCATTTCTGGTGAAGTTTCAAGCTGTACATCTTCGCCCAAAAAATCCATATTAACATCCAAAGTCTGACCTCCAGAAATAGGAGAGTCAGCCTCGTCCCAAAAAGAAGCACCAACCACATCTATCTGTTCACTAGCTTCCACATTTAAATCCAGTGAAGCCTCTTGCTCACCAGAAGCTTGTTCTTCAGTCTGAACAACTTCAACATCCTCTTCTCGTACAACAGCCTGGACTTCAGTGTCCACTCTCTGTTCAGATTGTACAGAAGGATCAATATTTTCTTTGTACAGAAGGATCAATATTTTCCTCTTCAAAGATGGGAGACCCATCAATATTCATAATATCACCAGGATGGGTTGATGGGTTTACCTGGACTCCACCTCTCATTAGACGCCTATGTGATCTTGGTCGTCTGGAGAGCTCAACTGTTTCTGGTTGCACACTTTCCACTGGAGCCACTTGCCTTATAGGTTGTACCATTTCGACAACCTGAACATCTTCACTACCAGTAGGTACATCAACAACTTGTACCCTTACTGGTGCCACATTCTCTTCAATTCTTTGAAGTGTCAGCATTGCTGGAGGAATATCTACCTCTCCATCTCTGGACCTTAAATTTGCCAGGTCTCTCATATACTCACTCATTGAAAAATGAGTAGTTTCAAAGTCATACTGGGCTCCAAGGGCATTTTTGAATATAAGAGAAAGAAAGCGAATATATGGCACGAATGGCTTTCTCCCCTTCGCCTTTATACGTTCCACCAGATCATTCAAAGAATATCTGGGCGAAATCAACCCTTAGCCCAAACCATAAGCAATAGGCAATCTGGAGGTGTGTTTGATTGATTTGATCCAATCCTCCAGAACTGCCTCCAAGACACTCGACGATGTGTGTGAAGAAGTATCTCCACGAATCCGTCAGTCTACTCATATAAATGGTCCCTTTCCTCAACAACTGACCATTTTCATCAACTATCTCTGTATGCCCCATTAATCTGCATACCTCCCTGAAGTTAATACCAGTAGGGAGTGGCATTGCCAGCTCATTCTCATCCAGATAATTTAACTGAAGAGCCATTCTGAGAGAATGTACTGAAAGAGTCAAGGGTCTGGTCCCTTGCTCAAGAGAGTAAACAATGGAAGTATTTTCTTCATTGTATTCGGCTGTATACCAGAATTCACAAAGATAATCGTGATACATCTTTTCTGGATTTAAAGTTAGGGCACCATACAGTGGACATGAGAGAAAAAAGGTGTTTAATCTCCCAATTATGGATTGTGGATCATGGACACTGGATAGCGTGAGTTTTGCCATCCAGTTATTCATATTCATCCTTAAAGCCCTAGCTTCAAGGTTGATATGAGGTGCTCTAACTACATCAGCTGCCGGAGCATATTCAGCGGATAGTAGATTTCTTGGTGAATTTGATTGTCTAGGAGCCATTGGATATATAGAAGAAGATGAAATTGAATGATTTTAAGGTTTATGAAGAATTTAATGAATTTGAAGTTAATATGCGAGTATTATGATTGGAAAATGAATGAAGAATTGAATGAAGGAATTTGAAGATTTGGGAGTAAATGTTCGAAGTAAATGAAATTGAAAGTGAAAGTGGGTATTTATAGGAGAGATAATGTGGATTTCAAACGTTCAATTTGAATTTATCAAATAACATTTTTGATCGTGATTTGAGATCCGCATTTAATTGTATCACATCACCCATAAATGGTTGATGGTTCACCGCCCACAAAAACAAGCAAATTTGTACTTTTTGTGTTCCCAAAGTAAAAAGACCATCATTAGTTTTGAAAAATATCCATGCCACATAGGATTTATAAGATAAATATCTTTGAAAAAGTTTGCTTACGTGGCACATACAAAGATCAAGTATTTTGAAAATATTATGACGTTTATTCAGTGCATCTGGAGGTTGACAGGACCGTCCAGTATCACTGGTGGATTAGTCCAGTGAAACATGTACTGATGGTACACTGGAGGACACTCCAGTAAAGTACCAGTGAACAACCAATTTTGAAAGACTGGAAACCTCAAACTTGCACGTCAACTAATACAAACAAATGAGAGGGACACATTTACAAGAAGACATAAGTCAACTCAAACACGCACTTCAACCTGTCCAGTTACCAGTGAGAGGGACATATTTACAAAGTACCAGTAATATTTTCTGAAGAATTTGTCCAGTGAGAAAATTAATTCACTCTGAACTTAAACATTTTTAAGAGAAAATATTTTTCAAGTCTTCCCTGGAATGTTGATCCAGAAATAAATTTTTGAATCTTTAAATCAAAGATCCTTAGTAGTACACAATGGCGTTCAATACCAAGGTTCCAGATTTAAGGGTTTAACATTCCCAACTCACCAACAAGATATTCAAAAGTTTTTTACATCCAGTGGTTTAGTAAAAATGTCAGCGAGTTGTTTGTCAGTGGGAATAAAATGGAGTTCAATGTTGTTTTTCATAATATGATCGCGAATGAAATGGTACCTTAGATCAATGTGTTTGGTTCTGGAGTGCATGACTGGATTGTTGGAGATAGCGATGGCACTGGTATTATCACAAAAGATAGGAGTTTTTGAATATTTAATACCATAATCAAGCAACTGGTTCTTCATCCAGAGTATCTGAGCACAACAACTGGCTGCAGACACGTATTCAGCTTCAGCAGTGGATAATGAAACTGAAGTTTGCTTCTTACTGGTCCAGCTGACCAGTTTGCCACCTAGGAAATGACATCCACCAGTTGTGGATTTCCTATCTATCTTGCAACCTGCATGATCTGAATCTGAATAACCCATTAGATCCATTCCAGAGTCTTTGGGGTACCAAAGACCTAGACTGGGGACACCTTTAAGGTACTTCAGTATGCGCTTTACAGCGAGCATATGAGATTCCTTTGGATTAGACTGATATTTGGCACATAAACATGTTGAAAACATAATATCTGGTCTACTGGCCGTTAAATACATCAGTGAACCAACCATGCCTCTATAGACAGTGGTGTTCACTGATTTGCCATCTGGATCCGAGTCCAGTGTCAGTGGTGCAGAAATTGGAGTTGGTTTAGATGGTGAAGAATTCATATCGAATTTCTTTAAAAGATCTCTAACATATTTTTTCCTGATTAATAAAAATTCCATCTTTGTTTTGTTTAATCTGGAGTCCAAGAAAATATGTTAATTCACCCATCAAACTCATTTCATATTCAGTGGACATGATTTTAGAAAATTTCTTGCACATGTTTTCATCAGTAGACCCAAAAATTATATCATCAACATAAATTTGTACCATTAACAAATTACCTTTCTCATGGAGAATGAACAAGGTATTGTCAATTGCACCTCGTTTAAAACCATTTTTCAACAAATGTTTAGTCAGAGTATCATACCAGGCACGTGGGGCTTGTCTGAGGCCATATAGCGCTTTGTCCAGACGATATACCCAATGTGGATGCTTGTCATCAACGAAACCTGGAGGTTGTCTGACGTAAACTTCTTCTTCAAGCTTCCCATTCAAGAAAGCACTCTTTACGTCCATCTGGTAGACCTTGAACTGGTGATTAGCAGCAAATGCTAAGAAAATTCTGATCGCTTCAAGTCTAGCCACTGGAGCAAAAGATTCATCAAAGTCGACATCTGACTGGCAGTAGCCTTGTGCTACCAGTCTGGCCTTGTTTCTTATTACGTGGCCATCTTCATCTACTTTGTTCTGAAGACCCATCTTGTTCCAATTGGTTCTTTCTTTCCAACTGGGAAAGGAACCAGATACCATACTTTGTTCCTTTCAAACTGGTGAAGCTCTTCTTGCATAGCAGTCACCCAGTTTGGATCTTCCAGAGCCTCGTCAATCTTCTTAGGTTCTATCAAAGATAGAAAACTGACGTATAAGCATTGATTACTGGAGGCTCTTCTGGTCTGAACACCACGACTGGAGTCACCAAAGATTTGATCAATAGGGTGAGCTTTTGCTTACCCATCTCACATCCTGGACATGGTCTTCCTTTTTGAAGGAGACTGAAGGTATCCCATCTGCAAGTTGTTTTCTGGACAACTTGTTAATGTTTTTGAAGTTTAAATGGGATAACCTTTTATGCCATAACCAGTTTGTGTCTTCATCAGCTTGAGTATAGAAACACTGCTCTGAAGGAGAGCTTTCCATATCCATCACGTACACATTCCCTTTTCTGGGAGCAATCAACACTACCTTCCAGTCCTTGTTGAATACGATGCCCTGAGCAACATTGAATAAGACTTGATAGCCATCGTCACACAGTTGGCTTACACTGATCAAGTTATATTTCAAACCATTCACAAATGCAACTCGTCTGAACTTGACTTGTCCATTGTTCAGAACACCATATCCCTCAGTCTTCCCACAACCATCATTTCCAAACGTGATGGAGGGTCCATCAGAAATGGTGAACTCCTCCAGTAGGGTCTTACATCCGGTCATCGTCCTGCCAGCTGCACTGTCAAGATACCAGATAAGCTTCTTTCGATCGCCCTACACATACACCAGATATTGATCAGTTAGATTTGGGAACCCATCTACTGATGGGTTCACTGGACCCTCCCTTATAGGTCCCTGGGGCAATCTGGTCTAGTTCACTTTGTTCAATAGTGGTCTTAGAAGAGAAGACCACTGGGGTTGATGGTTTCAAAACCTTTTCATTTTTCTCAACTGGAAAAATAAATTTGTCTTTCTTTGAAAAAGGTTTTGTATTTTGTCTAGGGCCAGATGAAGTACCCTCAAGAAAGTTTAATCTTGCATTAAAACTTTGTGATTGACGAGTCAGAATTTGAATCTGGCTCTCTATCCTGGACAAAATATTTTCTTCAGATGATACCTTAGCCTTTCCAGTCAAAGGCTTTGGTAAGGGATTAGTCTGAGGTAAAGGTCTATTCTGCTTTACCTTTTTAACTGGAGCAGTCATCTGGACAGCTCCAGTCTTAACCTCTGGGGATTGAACTGGGTCTAAATTGGTCTTGGGTATTAGATAAGAATAAGGATAAAGTCACATCAAGTGCAAGTGTATCCTATTATCCAACCACCTTAACACACGTATACTTTTGTTAAAGAACAAGTGGATTGTCCTTTGGAAAGTGTGTTAAAGGCAAAAGTCAATCCTCGATATTAGTGTTCAGACTTGCAGGATCTAGAACACTAACAATCCTCCAGTGTGCAGATCTGGTAAGACTTTCCAGTGGACTCCGCCATTTGTTAAGTCTTCTTCCTTCAGACTTCAGTCTTTGACTTCAGTCAGAATGTCTTCAGTAGAGTAGATCTGGACTGGGGGTGAAGTCTTCAGTGAGCTAATCTGGAGAATGCTCCAGATTACCTGTACAAGTAAATGCTCACTAGTCTTCAATTATTTCTGGACAAATCTTCAGAGGGACTCCAGATTCCAAGTCTGGAGTAGGTCCAGTAGAATATGTTTTCTGGTCAGATCTTCAGTGAGGCTTCAGTAGTCGGGTCTGGAGCGAGACCAGCAAAACAAGTTTTCTTAACAAACCTAAATAAGGTTCCAGTAGTCCAGTCTGGAGCCAGTCCAGTAAGTCTGGACTAAATCTGGACCTAACAATATATATCTCCTTTATAAAGATTATCACATTAAAAAATATAAATAAAATATTTATAATTAAATATCTTAAAATATAAATTGGTTTTCAAATGATTAAATATATATAAAAAATAAACAAGATTTATCAATTAAAAATATTAAGTAACGTCATTGTTAAGAATCAATTAATAATATCTATACTATATTATAAAAAAAATAGCTTTTTATTTTTGGAAATGTTGAAAATTATATAATATTTACACATAATACCCCTTAAAATATTTTTATCTACACTACCATTCAACATTAATAATTAACTTACACTATCAATCATTGATCTTTCAAAATATCTCTATTAACCATTTACATCAATTACTTTTACATCAATAATTTACACCACTCGACACCGCCTCCGCCACCAACAGTCGCCCCTACCAGCAAACCGTCGCCGCAACGACCACCGCCGCATTGCGCGGGTACTATGCTAGTAATATAAACAAAACTTAATTTAAACTTACAACGCGCTGTGATTATTTTTAGAATATGTGTATCTATCCAATACATCAAAGTACCACTAATTTGAATTAGAATTAGTATAAGATTGTAATTAGTTTATCAATCTATTTAAATTTAATTCTAAATATATATACATCCACATCATTGGGATTTTTATTAGTACACCAACATTGGGATTTTTAGTCGACATTCCTTATAACCAATTGCCATTCGGACTTATAACCAATTGCCATTCAAAACATCAACAGGTGATACACATTTCTTAATTAAATCTACGTGTTCTGTTTATTATTTAATTATTATGTGAAAATTTGATTTCTTATAAGTTATTAAATTTATACTTATGATTATGGAGGAGGGGTTATTTGAGAACTCCTAAAAAAAAAGAACCCAAGAACTCCTCTACACCCTTGGATAAAAGAAAATGGATGGACAAGATTAAAAATAAAAAACCCTCTCAACACTAGAGGGGTATTTTCGTCAGCTCCTTTTTTTTCTCTCTCTTACTTTAATAGAATTCTATCTAATTCACTAAAAAACTTTTATCTCACAAACCGTAAATCGTTAGACGAAAAGAAAAGCATGGGTAGTCTTAGAATTTCGTCCTCTTTTATTAGAGATGCGATTCGATATACTTTTGACGACTTTTTAAATTTCGTTTTTTTTTCATCACGTTCATTTTACACATGTGTAAGTTGTACTTACCCATGGGCAGGTTGTACTTACCCCTAATACATCCCGCTCTAGGGTTTAGGGGCTAACCCTCGACCTTCAAACCCTAAACCCTAGAGCGGGAACCCTCATCCTTTTTAGGTGGCTAACCCTCGACCTTCAAACCCTAAACCCTAGAGCGGGAACCCTCATCCTTTTTAGGTGGCTAACCCTCGACCTTCAAACCCTAAACCCTAGAGCGGGAACCCTCATCCTTTTTAGGTTTTTAGGGTTTAGCATTTAGGGTTTAGATTTTCCAGGGTTTTTAGAAAGTAGCTTCCCCTCGGATTAGAAATTAAGCTTTAGGGTTTAGATTTTCCAGGGTTTTTAGAATGTAGCTTCCCCCTCGGATTAGCAATTAAGCTTTAGGGTTTAGGGGCTAACCCTACAACTTCAAACCCTAAACCCTAAAGCGTACCGTGTACCCGCTCTAGGGTTTAGGGTTTGAAGGTCGGCTAACCCTCGGGCTTCAAACCCTAAACCCTAGAGTGGGAACCCTCATCCGTTTTAGGTTTTTAGGGTTTAGCATTTAGGGTTTAGATTTTCCAGGGTTTTTAGAAAGTAGCTTCCCCATCGGATTAGAAATTAAGCTTTAGGGTTTTACAATGCGTCCTCATCATTTTTGAACTTTATAAGTAACTTACCCATGTGTAGGTTGTACTTACCCATGGGCAGGTTGTACTTACCCATGGGCAGGTTATACAACTCACCAGTTCCAGGTCTTTCCTACACATGTGTAGGTTGTACTTACACATGTGTAGGATGAACGTGATGGGAAAAAAAAACGAAATTTAAAAAGTCGTCAAAAGTATATCGAATCGCATCTCTAATGAAAGAGGACGAAATTTCAAGACTACCCATGCTTTTTTTCCCGTCTAACGATGTACGGTTTGTGAGATAAAAGTTTTTTAATGATTTAGATATTTTTTGATTTAATAAGAGGAGAGAGAAAGAGAGAGCTGGACAACTTTTTTAATAATGACAATCATGCCCTTTCTGATCTTGATGAATGGAGGGCTGAGATTGGTTCTCGCGTTCTTTTTTTTAAGTGGTTTTCTCAAAATAACTCACCCCTATGATTATGATTTTTATATTTGGACCAACAATTGTTCAATTATGTACATAGTAGTTATAATAATAATAGTATCTAACACTAAGCTATGTTAATATGTATTTGTCGTTTATCTATGTATGTTATGTATTCAAACCATATGTTATATAGAAGTAATATTATTTATTTTAGGTATTTTTGTAATCTAAGTACACACAATGACAACTTCTAATCTTTTGGAATGAAAAATTAATATCAGAGCAATTAATCATACTATTTATGTTCACATAATCAGAATACGAAAATCACCTTAAAGTACATACCAAGAACTAAAAAAGTATTAAATTTTTGTAAGGAAACTTAGTTTATTTAACATGAAATTTCATATAAGAAACATAAAAAACATATATATTAAAAGGTATATTTTTTTATTCGATGTATCTAAAAGTCTATACTCTATTCTTTAATATAAGAGAAAGGATATCCGTACATCGTACGAGTATTAGGACTAGTAATATAACTAAAAGATGATGTTGGGGTACACTTAAACTTACAAGGATATTTTGATATATAAATTTAATATTATCTCTAATATATGATAAATAACTCGTGTATTGGACACGTGACTAAATTTAGTTTGTCATTAATTTACACCATAAATTATTGTTTTTTAAAATATCTCAATTACTACTTTTACATCAATTGCATTTATATCAACCTACTTCACTCGACGTCGCCACCAATATCAATAGTCCCCGTCATCACCAACAGTCACCGTCATTAGCAGGCTGCCGTCACCGCCGTAGCACGAATACCATACTAATTTACATCTATTATTATTTTTAATTTTTTTATATATCAATAATCTTCTACAAATAAATATTCTAGAATTTACCACCATTTTTTTAATCAAGAAAGCCACTAGTATTGGAGGGCATTGTTTATAAATCAATTGAAAGGGCTTACGCTAAAATTCTCCTCTTTCATTTTCCTTCTCTCTCACATCGGCCTCCATTCAATCAAATCCATCCATGGCTTCTTCTTCCCAAGCAAGTCTCCTTCTTCAGAAACAACTCAAAGGTAATCATATCATATATATCTATCTCTATATCTGTATCTATATGCATATATAATATGATATTTGATGATCTGGGGTGTTTTGTGTTATAGATCTATGTAAAAACCCTGTTGATGGATTCTCTGCTGGACTTGTTGATGAAAGTAATATTTTTGAATGGAGTGTCACTATTATCGGACCGCCTGATACTTTATAGTAAGCCCTTTTTTTCCTTTTTCGTTTTCTCTTCCATTATATCATAATATATTGAATCTATATATATACTTTTTCTGCAGATTGGTTTTCTGGGTTTTGTTTAATTTTGTTTTAGGGCCTTAGTTGGTTTTATTTTGTTGATTGAAGGTAATATTTTCATGGGTTTAAAGGATTTATATTATCATAAATCAATGAATCATAATTTAATATCTTTAATATAATTTTAGAAGTTTTTTTTGCTTAATTATGCTGCTTAAGTGTATATAGTTTCATTCAAGTGAGTATTTTGATATAAAGATTGAAGCTTTATGTAATATAGGTTCATTTGTCAAGTACTGGATCTTTTGGGTTTTGGAATTATATGGATTGTACACGATATAATTGTTAAAAGATTAAAGCTTGATAATCGTTCGGTTAAATTTTAAATTATGTTAAAGAGTTTGTTGATCAATTGTTGAATTTGCTGTTGATTTGTCGTGAACAAAGGTTATCTTTATTGGCTTTATATGTTTGGCTGTCTTTTTTTTGAGCATATGATAGGAAGATGATGATGTATATAATTGTTTTAGATTATATCTTATGAAGGTTATGTTTCTGACTCTTTGTTTTGGAATTAATTGTTTCAGTGATGGAGGTTTTTTCAATGCTATAATGACCTTTCCACAAAATTATCCGAACAGCCCTCCAACCGTAAGGTTTACCTCGGAGGTGTGGCATCCAAATGGTTAGTAGGGAACATTTATGGTATTCTTTCTTATTCTTGAATATTTAGATTTCACCGTGTTAAATTTGACAAGATGTTACTTTTGGTGCTATAGTTTACCCTGATGGAAAGGTCTGTATATCGATTCTTCACCCCCCTGGTGATGACCCCAACGGCTATGAACTAGCAAGTGAGCGCTGGACTCCAGTTCATACGGTATGTCATTTCCTGGTTTACTATAAAAATGTATGTTTTATGGGTGCGTTTATGAATTTTCATCATGCGTGATGTTCATAATCTGATGAATTTTACACAAGACAAGCCACAATTTTGTGCATGTCAATTAGCAAACGTATCCTTGACGCCTTTCTTTGTTTTTGCAATTCGCAAAGCTCTTGTTGGAATAGTGGTCATTGTTGATCGTATTGGTGATTACAGATATAGGATTAACGATACAGGATATTTCGTTGCATCTAATATAGGATTTACAAGAAGACAGGATTTTCGTATATATGTGCATATAATCTAGGTAAACTTGTATTGAGGCCCAATGGAAGGGAGAAACTGTTTATGAGTCATTTTTTAAATATAAAAGCAGCAAATATTTGAGCTTGAGCATCATAATTGCTCATTATAGTATAGGTATAACCATTGTAATAAAAAGTATGGAGGAGTAAGAAATAAGAATGTTCCGATTGCAACAATAATCAAAGTATGATGGGTTAACAAGTTGATCACCCATAGTCCCATACTGGTTAAATAGTTCAAAAGCGGATCACAGTATATTCAAATGTCTTCAATCTTCTATATAGCTCTATCCAAAAAAGCTAGATATTTTTATCATGCTAATAGTATTTGTAATCATACAGGTTTTGGTAGCACTCTTCATATATCAATTATTCTTTAAAAATACTTGTGCTGATACTTGCATTTATTTGCCATGTTTTCTCGTCCTATACTTCAATTTATCTGCCACATTCTTTCCACAAAGCAAAAAATTTGTGCTCACTTAGCTTGTGTTATTATGCTACTCGATTGACTGATTTACAATACGCTTACTCTATTTCTTTCTTTGACTGATTTACAATATGTTTACTCTGTTTCTTTCTCACTTGTATCTTTAGACTTCCCACTAATTGATCAAAGTACAATGTTTACAGGTAGAAAGCATTGTTTTAAGCATTATATCAATGCTTTCCAGCCCTAATGACGAGTCGCCTGCTAATGTGGAAGCTGCGGTAACAAATATATACCCCTTTATTATATTTACACATTCATATTGCATGAAAAGGGTAACATAGTTGGGTCATATATCTATTTAGAGAAACATGGTAGTATCTGATGCAAATCCCTGCAACTAAAGTTGGAACACAAATCAAGAGTTCTTTTATTAAGAAAACTAGCCACCAAAAAATATCAAATGTTCTATAAGCATAATAGTTCCCTTGAAGATAGCTAACCATAAGCTAATAATCAGGGATAAGAACAAGACTCAAATTCTAAAAGATAAGAACAATTAATTAAACTAAAATAACAATCCAAAATAAAGAGTGGGCCTCCTGGACCGGGTCTTGGACCAGGTTATCTTCATCAGTATCACTTACCAAAAAGGGTTCAACTTTCAAAAATATTATTTAGGGGATAACCTTGTTACCCAGTCAAGCCGATGATGTGGCAGCTGCTGTGTCCGTTACTTTGACCTTGTTGACTCTTATTTATTGTGACACTGGTGTGGTGGTGGCTTGGCACATGAAATTTGGTAATTATGCTTTTAAACAAAAGGCGATGATCTTTTAGACTGAAATTAATGTGTCCCTGTCACAGAAACTTGACCAAAGTATCTATCTTTTGATGTACTTGTACATTCTTACACATTGTTGTTTCAACCATATGATGCCCCGACATACTTCATTTGTGTTATAATCTTCATGTGTAATGTTGTGTTTCCAGAAAGAATGGAGAGACCGAAGAGACGATTTCAGGAAGAAAGTTGGCCGATGTGTGAGGAAGTCGCAAGAATTTGACTGAATCCGAAGTGGTGAGTCCTTATGGCTGATTTGGCCTTGTGGAACTGCCATGTTAAGTTTCTTATTTTATATATCCTTCTACACTCTTGTTTCGCTTTACTTAATGTTAATGACTTATGGAACACGTTCAAAATGTCATTTTTTGGGATACATATTTTTGTTTCTGGTTCCTCCGCTTGGTAATTTTTTGACTTAAATGTTATTAATCCGATAAGCTTGTTAAGATGGACTGGTGTGAAATGGACCATGCCTGTTCTTTGTTCAAAGGACTTGCATCAGTTTCTTAACTGAAGATTGCTTGTATCGTGAAGTCATTAGCTGGTGAAAAGCTGTACTTTTTACATGTAATTTCTCTTGATGGCATTTTGTAAGGGCTCGGGATAGATGACCTGTTCCGGTGTTCTTTTAACGATGTGCTCCACAATCTTTTGCTAACTACCAAGAAAAAGTTAGTGATTGATGTGCTTGACAGTGCAGAATGATCATGTGATCATAGACCAAAAAGGACCCTGGAAAACTATGTGCTAATTACTTGGAAAGTCCCTCAACTTGTCGCTGAAACCTTTTCTGGGTCTCCAACAAAAAAAAAGGTTCTATTTGAGGGTATGAAAACAACTAAAACTACTTTTGTGGGGTTTCGTGTAAGTAGCCGGTCAAAAAAAATTTTGAATGTAATTTCTCTTTTATTTTATTTCATTTATGGATTACATGGAAAATTCCAAGTCATATCTCTATACAAAACACCAAATATAATATATATATTTCTGGGTTCCATCTCCATTCCATCTTCATCACCTCCGACCACCCTACCGCCGACACCATTCTCATGTTCAACAAACAACCCAAGTTAAAGATGTGAAGCTTTTACTTAACACCACCGTAAAGTCTCCATAGCCGCCACCATAAGCACCACTACTATTCCGGCAACGAACCTTAATACCCAAATCTGACACTTTTAAATTAATCAATCTTATTTGTTTTTCACCCAAAAAACTTCAAGGGAACTTAATCAGTTGTGAGGAAGCCAAATTTAGATCTGGAATCAAAGGGTAGCGAAGCTACCGGTGGTGGCTGTCGGAGAGGCGGAACAAGGGACATTGGGGATGGTGGAGAAATCGAAGGTGTGTGGTGGTAGTTCTTGATAGTTGTGTGTGTTTGTGAAATTGGTAGATGGGTTTTGCAGATCCAGTGATTTGGAATGAAACCATTGTTCAGATTTTGGTAACTTCGTATACAATGAAGTTTCCAACGCCGGCAGCGGTGGTTTTGAAATGGAAGTGGCTAGATGCTGATATGGTACAAGGGAATATAAAGAAGTGGCTAAGTTGAACTTTTTTTTGTTGGAGCCCCAGAAAAGGTTTCAGTGACAAGTTGAGAGACTTTTCAAGTTATTAGCCCTTAAAAATAAGGATAAAACCGGCTAGCTACTGTACACGTCAGCAAAAAGTGGTTACGGTCATACTATAGTAATTTTAGCCGTTTTCATACCCTCAAATAGAAATTTTTTTTGTTGAAGCCTCATAAAAGGTTTCAGTGACAAGTTGAGGGACTTTTGAAGTAATTAACCCGAAAACTATTAGTAAGAGAAGCTATTAATAAATTATGTCGACCATTACATATTGTTTATTTAACTGTTAACTATCGTATCTAATTGAAAGTGAAAGGTTTAAATTAAATGATATGGATATTAAACTATAATACCGATCTTTCACGTCATGTTCGGAGCGGTTGCGTTGCCATATAAAGTTTTGTAAATACATATAATTACAAAGGTAAATACAATAATATATAAGCCTATGAGGAAGGAAGCATATGTAAAGATAACTTATAATCGTAGTTTCTATAGTTAACTTTAGTGTAACCATACTTTAATGAATTATATCATCAAGAACGTATGACTCAAGAAGTACAGATAATTAAGTGTCGACTCTTGACTTTCTTATCATGTTTTCATTCAAAGTAAGTGTTACGAGACCTTTTTTTTTTTTTTTTTTTTTTTTTTTTTTTTTTTTTTTTTTTTTTTTTTTTTTTTTTTTTTTTTTTTTTTTTTTTTTTTTTTTTTTTTTTTTTTTTTTTTTTTTTTTTTTTTTTTTTTTTTTTTTTTTTTTTTTTTTTTTTTTTTTTTTTTTTTTTTTTTTTTTTTTTTTTTTTTTTTTTTTTTTTTTTTTTTTTTTTTTTTTTTTTTTTTTTTTTTTTTTTTTTTTTTTTTTTTTTTTTTTTTTTTTTTTTTTTTTTTTTTTTTTTTTTTTTTTTTTTTTTTTTTTTTTTTTTTTTTTTTTTTTTTTTTTTTTTTTTTTTTTTTTTTTTTTTTTTTTTTTTTTTTTTTTTTTTTTTTTTTTTTTTTTTTTTTTTTTTTTTTTTTTTTTTTTTTTTTTTTTTTTTTTTTTTTTTTTTTTTTTTTTTTTTTTTTTTTTTTTTTTTTTTTTTTTTTTTTTTTTTTTTTTTTTTTTTTTTTTTTTTTTTTTTTTTTTTTTTTTTTTTTTTTTTTTTTTTTTTTTTTTTTTTTTTTTTTTTTTTTTTTTTTTTTTTTTTTTTTTTTTTTTTTTTTTTTTTTTTTTTTTTTTTTTTTTTTTTTTTTTTTTTTTTTTTTTTTTTTTTTTTTTTTTTTTTTTTTTTTTTTTTTTTTTTTTTTTTTTTTTTTTTTTTTTTTTTTTTTTTTTTTTTTTTTTTTTTTTTTTTTTTTTTTTTTTTTTTTTTTTTTTTTTTTTTTTTTTTTTTTTTTTTTTTTTTTTTTTTTTTTTTTTTTTTTTTTTTTTTTTTTTTTTTTTTTTTTTTTTTTTTTTTTTTTTTTTTTTTTTTTTTTTTTTTTTTTTTTTTTTTTTTTTTTTTTTTTTTTTTTTTTTTTATTTGTTTTCTGTTTTTTCAATTTTTCACTTTTTTTTTTTTTTTTTTTTTTTTTTTTTTTTTTTTTTTTTTTTTTTTCATACCCTCAAATAGAAATTTTTTTTGTTGAAGCCTCATAAAAGGTTTCAGTGACAAGTTGAGGGACTTTTGAAGTAATTAACCCGAAAACTATTAGTAAGAGAAGCTATTAATAAATTATGTCGACCATTACATATTGTTTATTTAACTGTTAACTATCGTATCTAATTGAAAGTGAAAGGTTTAAATTAAATGATATGGATATTAAACTATAATACCGATCTTTCACGTCATGTTCGGAGCGGTTGCGTTGCCATATAAAGTTTTGTAAATACATATAATTACAAAGGTAAATACAATAATATATAAGCCTATGAGGAAGGAAGCATATGTAAAGATAACTTATAATCGTAGTTTCTATAGTTAACTTTAGTGTAACCATACTTTAATGAATTATATCATCAAGAACGTATGACTCAAGAAGTACAGATAATTAAGTGTCGACTCTTGACTTTCTTATCATGTTTTCATTCAAAGTAAGTGTTACGAGACCTTCATATTCGTTCTTAGTACAAAATAACTAGTTGCGACAAGTGTCATGGGTCGTGGTTCATATTGATGGATCATCATTAGCGTCGTTAACAAATGTTCATCTCTAGGGTTCTCGTCCAGCTATAGTAGGTTTTGACCGTATTCATCGAGAGTCTTTGACTGCTTTTTGGGATTAGTTTTATTCATAAAAGTTCGTTTCCACTAAGATCATAGTTGTTTCAGCTTGCGGCGTTCTTAAAATCTTAGGTCTTTTCTTCGTTAACCGCCTTTACATCTTATTGTACTACCATCCGCTCTCATTGTGCGATCGAAACTATTTGGTTAGAGTCATGGTCAGTTTCTGCCCATTTTCATGCTTTCTGCCTATTTTCATGTTTTGTTGGGTTTGGATAGCAAGGTTCTCCTTCGATTGTAGCTAGGATACTACACTTGTTATTCTTAGAAACATTGTAGATTTAGTGTCGTTGTTTCAGGATTAGAGTGATTATTTTCTGCTAAATTTATTAATTTATAATATACTATAATTTTTTTTGAATAACGAGTTAGTAATTAGTAGTTAGCAGTTAGCATTCGAGACAACCATAGTGACATCCAATTGGGCAGTATGCGGAGCTCGAATCACGCATGTGTGGGATGAAACCCAGAACTCTTGAAATCCCCCCTTAATAATCCACTCCTACAGATGTAGGAAATAATTGATTCTAAAGAAAACAAGTATAGAAGGCAGTGTGGTTTAAATCAGTGTAAACACCCTGATCTCTTGAGACAGAGTCAGAGGTTCGATCCTCATCTCATGTAAAGGTCGGAGGTCCTTTTCTACCATTTCGGTAGAAACTGGAAGCAGTCTCTCTACCTTGGTAGAGGTAAAGTCTGTCTACATTTTAACCTCCCCATACATCGTCGAAGTATTGGGGCCTAAAACCCGTGAAAGACCGCAGTTGCTTTTCCATTTCCTTAGTATAGTGAAAAGATAAAAGATCAATTGTAAGGAAAAGGAAGTTATAGTATAACTTCATGCCATGGTTCAAAGCCAATAGAAAACATGTATTGAAAAAGACTCATCCTCCATGAGTCCATTCTTCCTATACATACAAAATATCTATTAATTATACCAATAATATAATGAAAAGATAAAAGAGTAATGGTAAATTTCATAACTAAGTAAATAAATGTCTTTTAGTTGAATGTAATCAAGTACTTAGAATAGAAAAGAACATACGAATGAATAGATGAGTGATACTTCAGAAAATCTGAAAAAAGATAAAAGACCAATGTTAAATTTCATAAATATATTAAGTAAATACATGTCTTTTAATTGAATGTAATGAAATACTTGGAACCAAAAAGAACATCGAAATCAATAGATAAATTAGTATTTAAGAAAATTTGAGACTTTAAATCCGTAGCGAAATGTTTTCCAAGTGGGCAACAAATATAACTGGGTTTCTACTATAATTAGATTTAAGTATATGAAAAAGCAATACTACTAAACTCAAATTTATCGTTAAAAAAAAATATACTTGCTACCATATGCACAGGGATGAGGACTTGTTATTGTATATTTTCTTATGCTAGAGTTGTTTTAACTTTTAAATTCAAATAAAACACCTTTATATATGTTTGTTTTAAGTAACTCTAATATATCTGAACACTCACACACACATTATATTATATTATATTATACAAACTATTACTAGGGAACAAATGATGAATAGTAACCGCCTACATGGCGAGTTACTATTCGTCGAAGACACATCCCAAACTACCAATCGGATTTTGCTATATCTCATCCTGCTCGGGTTTTTAAATACGTGTTACTTATTGGTTTTTTGCATATTGTTTTTTGGGTTTCCAACCAATATTTTGCATCTTTTTCGTGGCCACAACCCGTACCATTATTTACCGCTATCTAGTTTTTATCACATTTTTTTTCTTTTGAATTTTTAACTAATATACTGCAAATTTTCTTTCAATTTTTTAATTTTATTTTTGATATTTGGTTTATTGCACATATAAGATATATGTATTTGTTACTATAAAGTTTTAGAAGCATTTGTGGTATTCACTTTCGACAAATATCTATTTCATATGCCAAAGTTTTTAACTAACATATATAGTCACTCATTATCAATACCAAAACCTAGTCACAATAACTGAAACCTCAATGCGCATAAGGAAACTAACGTGGTTTTGTCTTTAAATAAATATATATTTGAAACAAACCTACCAGTGACATAATGATTTTTAATTAGACGATTGAAAGTTCAACGCAAATACATTAAAGTAATGCGACTGTTTCAACACGACAGTTGAAGTCCCGCAATGCAGGCTAACATTTACTAGTTACGTTTATTCCAAAAGCAGAAAATTTATCTTAAAAAAAGTAGATATATAAGCAAATAATGTGGAAAGGAAAAAAGAAAAAGTAAAGAAAAAGACAGAAGCATTTTGAAATCAAAAGCATCCCTCTTTTTTCACACATACTTCACATTTTCACACACAAAAACACACACACTCTCTCTACTTCACTTCAACCATGAAAATCAAACCAAACAATCATAATCTTTGATTAAAAATGGTTCGGAACGGCGGTGTTGAGAGTCCGTCTCCACGACCACGAATCCATCAAACACGTCCACACGACACGCCTGTGTTTCAATCAACTGTCTCCCAACGCAACCTTCGACGTTTCAATTACATCATTCTTACATTCCGTCTACTCGCCTTTTGCTTTTCGCTCTCTGCCGCGGTGTTTATGCTTACTACCAACTCTGCCTCACCTTCTGATTCGCCTAGGTGGTACCACTTTGGTGCCTTTAGGTAAGGCTGCTATTTTACTATACTTATATTTTGCCTTTTATTGTCCGATAACCCGCCCCTAATTGGATTGGGTATTGTTGTTTTTTTTTTCTTTTGCATTTTAAAGAAGAAATTCTTAGGAATATATATGCTGCTAATTAATGATGTAATGAAATGTAAATATGCAGATTTGTTTTTGCTGCAAATGGGATTGTTGGGTTGTATTCATTTTTCGAAATTGGAGCATCTGTTTGGGAAATTTACAGTGGTTTTACTGTTTTTACCGAGTTTTCTCAAGTGTGGTTTGATTTTGGCCACGACCAGGTTGGTGTTTCTTTTTGACTCTTGGTGAAAGTTTATGTTGTGTAATTGGAATGAGTCCAGTTGATACAGTGTCAAGTTAGTGTTAGTTAATTAGGGATGTAAACGGTCGAATTTTTAAGGCTACAGTGTAAAGCTCGGCCTTGAAGCTTTTAAGGGGTTGTTTGGGAATGCTTATTTGAAATTTCTTACCTTTAAATTAAAAAATAAAAAAGCTAGTATCACCCGGCTTATATTGTCAATGTGGGGTTAGCCTACTTGGTAGAGGCTCATGTCTCCTAGAGAGAAAACCGGATTTAATCCTTGGCATAAATGTATATAGAAATATTTGGGATAGTTTGGGCCTTTTGTGTTATCAAACTCATTTCAAATGTATGGTTAGGTTCAAATGCTTGGTTCAACTAAAAAATCTACTCTCAAACTTCAACCGGAATTTCGTTGATTTCAAGTATTTTCCAATTTATACTTGAATAGCTCCCTGAGTTAAGTTATCTCGCTATATTCTCCTATAAGGAATATGTTATGTCTATAGCTAAAATCAGGTTTTCAATGGTACAGGTTCTTGCCTACTTGTTGTTATCTGCCGGATCAGGAGGGACCGAGCTAGCCAGACAACTGAAAGCTGTCACCACATGTACGGCCAATAATGCGTTTTGCATTCAATCGGACATCGCACTGGCATTGGGATTTGCAGGGTTTTTGTGTATGTTGATATCGTCTTTGCTTTCTGGATTTAGAGTAGTGTGTTTCATAATCAAAGGCTCTCGTTTTCTTCACTAGTATTAGTAGTAGTATGAGGACTTAAACAGGTGATTACTGACTGTAGGTAGAGTTATTGTGTGTAGTACTGGTAGTGTGACATGATTTGATATGGTGTAGGTTGTCGAATTTGTTCTTTAATCGTGTCGGGTGTTGTTATGATAGATGATTCTATTTGTTTGTTGATTTATGTTAGTGTTCTGTCTTGAAAAAAAGTTTAATTTCATCAGTTTTTATCATAGAAATTATACAAGAATTATAAAAAGTTAAATAAGCTGTCAACAATTTTGCCCAATATCAAAAGGCCGTGAAAGAAACTTAGCCAAGTTTGAATCAGCTTTTAAAATTTCAAATTTATATGAAAAAAAGATGTGGGCGCTGGGATTCGAACCCAGGTCTCCAAGTCCACAGCATGGAATTCTACCACTAAACCACACCCACCGACATTTATTAAATCGGAACTTAAATATATGCTACAACGGCTTACAACATTAAATATGATATGGAAGTCTCACAATGGTCCGAGAGTAGGAAAATCTGAATGATATGTGATGACTTTTAACAGGATAACAACATTATATTTTGGTCAAACATTCCTATCTTAAAATATTTAGCATTAAAATCAATTTTTTTCTCAATGTCAATTTTAACTTAAAAACTTATCTTTAAAGTGAAATTAAGAGGGATGGTTCAGTTACTAATTCATTCAAAACTTGCAAAGTGTAAAAAAAATAATAAAAGGTTGTCTTTATTGCTTATTTAGTTATGTTCAAGTCATAAGAGTATAAGATATCGTCATTAAAATTAACATCAATCTTTTGGAAAAGTTCTTCTGAAACTAAATAATATGAATTTTTATTTGTGCAACCTAGACGTGGGCAAAAAAACCGGTTCCAAAAAAACCGAAAACCGGAACCGATTGGAACCGGTTCCTCAAGAACCGCCGGTTCGGGACCGGTTCCACCTTTGGATCCAAAAATCGGTTCCTTACCGGTTCCAATCGGTTCCGAACCGAAAAAAACCGGAAAAAACCGAAAAAACATGGTCAAACGTTGACCAAGAACCGGTTCCTGAGGAACCAGGAACCGGTTCCAGTCAACGTTGACCAAGAACCGGTTCCTGAGGAACCGGTTCGGTTCCTATGCCCACGTTTAGACTGCAACCAAATTAAAGATATTTTTTTAAAGGACAAATGACATAAAAAAAAATACTAAACTTTTTTTGGTTTTTCAATCAAGCTACTTTTTTTAAAAAAAATTTAATTTAAGGACATAATTTTGTGATGTATGAAGCTTACAAGTTAGTGTTTCTACTAATTATTGGTTCAATACCAATTACTGAAAACAGCATTTTTTTGAAAAAAAATTTGAATTGATTACTCATATCATAGAATTTTGCCTAATATCAAAGACTGTGAAAGTAACTTAGCCGTTTGCATTGGTTCATAAAATGTCAAAAAAGAATAAAAAAAATGTGGGTGCTGGGATTCGAGCCCAGGTCTCCACGGCCACAACGTGGAATTCTTACCACTAAACTACACCCACCGACATTGACTTAATCGGATTTTAAATATATATCCTTTAAACTGCTTTCAACATTAGTTTTGGTTAAATGTGATATCGAAGTTTCACAATTGGTATCTTGTGACTTGCATATATGATTAAGGAATTTTAGCAGGATAACAACATTTTATATTGGTCAAACATTCCTATCTTAAAATATTTTGCATTAAAATTAATTTTTTTTCTCAATGTCAATTTTAATTCTAAAACTTATCTATTAAAGTGAAATTAAGAGAAATGATGCAGTTACTAATTCATTCAAAACTTGTACAGTGTAAAAAAAATACTAAAAAGTTGTCTTTTTTGCTCATGTTGTTATGTTCAAGTCATAAAAATATAAGATATCGTCATTAAACCTAACATTAATCTTTTGAAAAAGTTCTTTTGAAAATAAATAATATGAAATTAGATTTATGCGACCAAATTAAAGATATTTTTTTAAAGGGTTGTTTAATCCATGAGTAATACCGCTTACGTGTTTGTTTATACAGTTTCTAAGAGTAATACGTATTGACAAACGTAAATATTGTGGCCTTATAAATTGTCTTCAATTTGCCCCAGATATAAGTACATACATTAATAGTCACGAGAGTAAGTACCCGCGCGTTACGGCGGTGAGATGGTGGGGGTGATAAGTCATAAAGTGTGATAGCCAAATGCCTTAACCGTACGGGTTCCGCCCTTGGATTTAAAAATTCGTCGAAAGTATATCGAATGACATCTCTAATGAAAGAGCATGAAATTTTAAGAACACCCATATAATTTTTATAATTTATCGATGTACGGTTTGTGAGATAAAAGATTTTGAATGAATTGGAGGAATAAATGATTTATGGAGGAGAGAAAAAAAAGATGATTGGTTGAGATTTGAGGAGAGAGAAAGGGTGTTTGGTAAATATAGAATTGATAGAAGGGGCATTTTGGGGAAGTAAATGTTGAAACTTAAAATGTTAGACAGGGAGGAATCTGCTTTATAATATAGTATAGATTAATTTTAAGTTCGACTCTTTCATCCACTTATATCTATTCTATCTATATCTATAAATCTATAATCTATATCTATAAATCTATATCTATATCTATAAACCTCTATAAAGCATATTGACTTTTTATTTTTAGAAATTAAGCACTTTTTTCAGTATTCCCATAATACCCCTTAAGCATATCTTTTCTTCCTAAAATACCCCTATTTAAACATAAAACCCTTATATACCCTTCTTTCCCCATTCTCTCTAATCATAACACACTTTCATCGACCTTCTATCACCCTCCGCCGTCGCCCTCCTTCTCCACCGCCTCCCTCGATCTCCACCACCGCGCTTCATCTCCACCGCCTTTCATCGACCTTCTATCACCCTCCGCCGTCGCCCTCCTTCTCCACCGCCTCCCTCGATCTCCACCACCGCGCTTCATCTCCACCGCCGCCGCAACGCGCGGGCACTATGCTCGTTATATATAAAGATTCTTTGATTTAAAGTAATATTTTAAAAAACTAGACGGATGCCCGCGCGATGCGACGGTGATGGTGGTAGACGAAGGGTGGTGGCGACGGTGACGGGTGGTGGGGGCGGTAATGGTGGTGAAATGTAATTAATAATAATAATCTTAAAGGTGATAGTGTAGTTATTTTAGGGGTTCAGAAATTTATATTGTAAATATTTCATTAAGGGTATTATAGGTATACTAGGTAAAGATATTTAAATTATTGAATAAAAGAGAGAGGTATTTTAAGTAGTTCAAAGTTGTAATTTGAGAAAAAAGGGAGATGCTGATGCTTTATATAGTAGTATAGATACCAAATTTCGAATGAAATCAAAATATTGTTTGTCACGAATAACAATATAATAAACACTTAAACAATATAACTAACGCCATGGCCCATGGGGACTTAGGCATAGGGCGAAGTGGGCGACTGCACATGGCCCGTTTTTTAAAGGTCTCCATTTTTAAAAATTATATATGTGTAAATTATACATATACACATTATTATATGTTATATACAGTATCACTACTTTTAATAATTAACTATAAGCATTATGATTGGGTGATTAAGATGTTACGTACGCACGTATTTTGGTTTTTACGTCGTCGGGTCAAACTCGTCGCTCCTAGCTTAGGGCCTTTTTCTTTCTGCTTGTCATAGGCCTAAAGTTCCTTGGGGACGGCCCTGACTAACGCTATTTAACAATGTTCACTGTACGAAAACAAAACTAGCACGTAATTACGTCATATAGCGAGACAGATCACTTCATGGTTAAAACCACACGATCATGTATGACTCGTTTTAATTTACTTTAACGTATGTTTTTTTTTATTTTTAACGGCGCAAATTTGTTATTGTTAGTTGAAAAGTATTGTAAAAAGATAGAAACAATTCCGACGTGTAATAAACGTGGAATCGACTTGACTACTCATTCACGAATCTTGCGTGCTCGTTGAGAATTACGTGACCATTCTCGACGTGGCAAATTAATCCCATCTTCATTAATTTAATTAATCCACAACCAATCATACATCGCACCCCACCATAACTTACCATACACCTCCATATCTCACTCTTCATAAAAACCCGGTCCCACAATCATCCTTAATCAACGTCTCTCATTCCACCTCCACCACTGCACTATCACGTAGCGTAAAATCACTCACCACTCGGATCTCATCTACCTATACATACAATGCATGTGTATATATACATCAATAAACTTCTCACATTTTTACAATTTTTTTACAAAATTTTATAATCAAATCACCGCGTAAATATCTTGTGTAAGTATACATAAATATCTAGTTTTGAATTTTTCTTATTTATTAAGATTCAGATCTGATTTAAAATGTTTGGTGATACATAACTTTCATATGATGATGATCTGTATGTATAGTTTTTGCGTGATTTTTAAGATTAATAATTTAGCTGCTAACAAACTTTTTTTTTAATAATTAATGTTTTCATTTGATGTATTTAATTGCCTATTTAATCTCAAGTTTTAGCATTTTGAATTTCAGTATATTCTTAGGATTTTACTATTTTTACTGTTTTACTGCCAATTTAATTATCCAGTTAGGTAATTTAAATTAGGAGTCTGATATTGCTAAAGTTTGTACATTTAATGTTTGTATTGACATTGACTTAAATGTTGTGTTATGTTTTTTGTGTTTTTGTTATTTATTTATAGGAAATAAGTGATCTAAAGAAAATGGCAGCTACTGGAACAAATAATTCTACGGCTAGACCGCCACCGAATCCGTCTCCGTTACGTTCTGCAAAGTTTTTTCAGGTAAAATGTCGCGAATAATGGCTAATGATCATGTTATTTTTTTTAGTGAGATGTGTCATTTGGTAAATACTGGTTGATGTTGATATAGGCTAATATGAGGATATTGGTAACTGGAGGAGCCGGTTTCATTGGGTCTCATTTAGTGGATAGGTTGATGCAAAATGAAAAGAATGAGGTATACGGTTTTTTTTTTTTTTTGTATGTATTATGATGTGTTTGAGATCGGGAGGATAAGTTGTAACGCTGTATCGATTTGTTTTACGTTAGGTGGTGGTTGTAGATAATTACTTTACTGGATCAAAGGATAATCTAAGACAATGGATTGGTCATCCGAGATTTGAACTTATTCGCCACGGTATGTTATTCTAGTACAACCGTTGATTATATTAGTTCAAGGATAGAATCGTGTTGTGGATTAGTATATGGTTTTGTTGGATGCTACTAGACTTATATATCACCGAAATTTTGTGTAGGAACGTTGCTTATTTTAAATTTCTCTATGAAAGATCATTTACTTTTGATTGCCTATCCCATAGTTTCGCCTAGCAGAGTGTCCGGTCTGTACAGTGTACCCCCTGGGTTTCGATGACCCGTCTGTGTAATGTTATTTTATAAGAAAAAATAATAAGTGGATCCATGTCATACGATTGTTAGCAATCAGTTATCATATGATATTTGTGACGAATGTTCTTGCTGAAGAGTCATGCTTAGTTTATTTATACTTAATGACACAAAAGTTACAGAATTTTATATGAAAGATTAAGCTTTGAGAGGATCAGAACATAAGGTACTTGTAGATCGACACTATATCTTTGATTCTTTGTCTGATATGCATGACTAGAAATGACTTGGAAATCATGGTCAAGTAGGCCAACCCTTCTAACCTCATCCGAGAGATGGATAGATGGTGCACATCTCATTACTGATGAAATATCACTCACTTGCTCAGCATCAAGGAAACACCAATGCATTCACAATCTCTTAAAGTTCGAATGCTCTTATGGCCAATAGTAACACAACTTTGTGAGCATGACCTGTACTAGATATAGCCAAGATTTTAGGGAGTTATCATGTAGCATTCTAGTTTATTTAGGGGAATTTAATCGTATTTGCCTATTTGGTATGCCAATGGAACACATGGTGCGAACCTTTCAGCTTCTTACCAGTGCAATAAACCTAGGTGCAATTGGTATTGTCTTAGTTTTGTTAAAAAATAAATCTTTTTGGATGGTATGCTTAAAGTGATGAAATACTATACATTGTCTTCGCCTTGACCTAATTTATCTTCTTTGGGCTGCAGATGTCACAGAGACATTGTTGGTTGAGGTTGATCAAATATACCATCTTGCTTGTCCTGCTTCCCCGATTTTTTTACAAATATACCATCTCTTAAAGTTCGAATGCTCTTAAGGCCAATAGTAACACAACTTTGTGAGCATGACCTGTACTAGATATAGCCAAGATTTTAGGGAGTTATCATGTAGCATTCTAGTTTATTTAGGGGAATTTAATCGTATTTGCCTATTTGGTATGCCAATGGAACACATGGTGCGAACCTTTCAGCTTCTTACCAGTGCAATAAACCTAGGTGCAATTGGTATTGTCTTAGTTTTGTTAAAAAATAAATCTTTTTGGATGGTATGCTTAAAGTGATGAAATACTATACATTGTCTTCGCCTTGACCTAATTTATCTTCTTTGGGCTGCAGATGTCACAGAGACATTGTTGGTTGAGGTTGATCAAATATACCATCTTGCTTGTCCTGCTTCCCCGATTTTTTTACAAATATACCATCTCTTAAAGTTCGAATGCTCTTAAGGCCAATAGTAACACAACTTTGTGAGCATGACCTGTACTAGATATAGCCAAGATTTTAGGGAGTTATCATGTAGCATTCTAGTTTATTTAGGGGAATTTAATCGTATTTGCCTATTTGGTATGCCAATGGAACACATGGTGCGAACCTTTCAGCTTCTTACCAGTGCAATAAACCTAGGTGCAATTGGTATTGTCTTAGTTTTGTTAAAAAATAAATCTTTTTGGATGGTATGCTTAAAGTGATGAAATACTATACATTGTCTTCGCCTTGACCTAATTTATCTTCTTTGGGCTGCAGATGTCACAGAGACATTGTTGGTTGAGGTTGATCAAATATACCATCTTGCTTGTCCTGCTTCCCCGATTTTTTTACAAATATACCATCTCTTAAAGTTCGAATGCTCTTAAGGCCAATAGTAACACAACTTTGTGAGCATGACCTGTACTAGATATAGCCAAGATTTTAGGGAGTTATCATGTAGCATTCTAGTTTATTTAGGGGAATTTAATCGTATTTGCCTATTTGGTATGCCAATGGAACACATGGTGCGAACCTTTCAGCTTCTTACCAGTGCAATAAACCTAGGTGCAATTGGTATTGTCTTAGTTTTGTTAAAAAATAAATCTTTTTGGATGGTATGCTTAAAGTGATGAAATACTATACATTGTCTTCGCCTTGACCTAATTTATCTTCTTTGGGCTGCAGATGTCACAGAGACATTGTTGGTTGAGGTTGATCAAATATACCATCTTGCTTGTCCTGCTTCCCCGATTTTTTACAAACATAATCCTGTTAAGGTATTTTACTTTTAATCATCACCCAAGTTCAGTTACCATTATATTTGTAAATATGTATGCTTCATCGTCACTTTTTAAAATTTCATCATTGCTTTATCTTGTTCTTTTTTATGTCATTCTGGAGTTAATTTCATGTGCAATTATTACCACTAATTTTTTTAATGGATGGATCACAAACAGACAATCAAGACAAATGTTATTGGAACTTTGAACATGTTGGGACTTGCCAAGCGAGTTGGAGCAAGGTTTGAATGTTTAATACCTTCTTCTTCGATTCCAATTCATATTCATAGACTTAACAAGCTCTTCTTTTTGTCTACAGGATTTTGTTAACTTCAACTTCAGAGGTTTATGGAGATCCTCTTGTGCATCCTCAGGATGAGAGCTATTGGGGAAATGTCAACCCTATTGGTAAAATTTATGGCACTCAGACTTCTCGTAATATGTATTTGAGCACTTGTGTCTTATATATGAGTCGAGTATTTTCTAACTAACCAACATAGAGGTTCCATCATAGTTAAGTACTTAATTTTGGATGGTCATGAAATGATGACATGGATATTCTCTTGTATTATGTATTGCAGGAGTTCGGAGTTGTTATGATGAGGGAAAGAGAGTAGCCGAGACTTTGATGTTTGACTATCATAGGCAGCACGGGATAGGTGAGTAGTATATTACTTTACTAGTTATACCCAAATACATATAACATATTTGGCTTGTATCAGAAGATAACTGATTAAGTTTTTATATATGGGTGTTGATACCAGAAATCAGAATTGCTAGGATCTTCAATACATATGGACCTAGAATGAACATTGATGACGGTCGTGTTGTTAGCAATTTTATAGCTCAGGCAATCCGGTAACTTTTTTCTACAACACTGCTTTTTTTGTGCTATATGATAGTCGTTTATACCTTTCTAGAGGTGGCAGTTGCGATTCATTTACTTGTGAATTTCTCCATTTGGGTTGTGTTTAATCTGTGATGGGTCAGTTACAAATATGTAGTTAAAAGGGGAATGGGTCAAAAAGTTGTAGTTCTCCCAAAGTCTATTGATAATGCATTCAACCTAGTTTTTGTTTGTTATTACTCCATTATTCGTCACCTATAATTTATTTTTCTCTAATGCAGAAATGAACCCTTAACTGTTCAATCACCTGGAACTCAAACTCGAAGTTTTTGTTACGTTTCTGACATGGTAAGCAACATTGTTTTGGATATTATGTACATTCACCACTTCCAGTTTAGTTACTCTGTGTCCCTTCATCGTTTTTTATCAGGTTGATGGTCTTATTCGACTTATGGAAGGAAATAATACAGGCCCAATCAACCTTGGAAATCCAGGTTAGTATCAGTAGATATATGCGAAAAATTAGAGGTGACAACATGGGGATGTTGGGTAAGGTAATGGGCAAAACAAGAAAACGCGTACATGTTGAAAAGGGATAGCTTGGGTTGCTGAGTGGTTGACCTGAAAAACTTCTTTCCAAACAAAATCTAAATTTTCATAAACAATCAGTGTTTCAATTATGAGTAGAAAATCACAATCAGTATTGCTATTACTTCAATAGTAATCCTTTACCATTTTCTTTTTGAATAAAATGATTAAGGCGATTTATGCATTAAAATTACACTTTGGCCAATTTACAGCCCATTTTACCTGTTCCCTGTTAGGTTTTTTAGCAAGTTTTGTTGATGACTTCCCATGTTCTGCTTCACAGCTACTGACTCAGTATAAGCAATACTGACTCTTCATTTTTTCACCCAGGTGAATTCACGATGCTTGAACTTGCTGAGAATGTGAAAGAGGTCAGTTCTGAAGTTGCTTTTTGTCATACTCGTAGTTCATAATTTGTGTTTTTTAAATTGCATTAGAACTTATTTTCTCATTGCACGGAGTAGAGCTTTCTTCATCCCATGAAACTAGTGATGTTTAATTTAAAACCTTCGTTCGACAAATATTTAAAATTCTCTGCGTTCAGTTCTCTAACGAAAATAAAATTGGCAAATAGCTAATCTGAATATTTTTGAAGATAGAATATTAACTTTCTCCAAGAAATTGTGTTTAGAAGTGACATTAGAAATATTTGATCCTTCACATTAGGGATGAGCTCGGTACCAATACCGTACCGAAACCAAATTCACCTTAAAATGGAAACCGATACCCTACCGAAAAAGGTATACTTTAAGAAACTGCTTGAAAATACTTTACGCAAGACAGAATAAAAAAAAAACATGTGAACCCACATCAATATCATCATATTTTATTATCAGGTTAAATGAGAAAAAGATTAATGTATCTTTCAACCTTACTAAAATAGATATTTTGCAATATGATTAATATGAATTTTTATTTTGGGGAAATGCTTCAGCTGATAAATCCAGAAGTGAAAATCATACATGTGGAAAACACATCTGATGATCCTCGGCAAAGAAAGCCAGTGATCACCAAAGCGAAGGAAGAGCTAGGTTGGGAGCCAACAATTACATTGCGCGATGGCCTGCCCCGTATGGAGGACGACTTCCGCAAGCGGCTTGGAATCCCCAAGACTGCATGAGGAGCGGTTGATCACAAGTTTAAGAGTCACAGTTATATCATATGAGTGGCCTTGAGAGACGATACCCTGTTTTTGCAATTTCATCTTGTGTGTTCTAAATTTTTACATTGTATACTCGTTTTCTTTTATTGGAAATGAGCAGTCGATTATCAAGTTATATGCTGAAATCATTTTTGTGTATGGCAATGGTTGATTTTGTTGCATATCGAGTCCTATATTTGAGCTAAGGTGAGTGATCAAAACCATGCACCTATATAAACCCTTTCAACAAGTTTCAAGTAATGGGTCCATGAGCATTAGTTCAGGTTTAAAAGTTAAGTAAAATTAAACCCAGAGAGCGTCTTTCTTTTGGGGTGGCTCGATGGTTAAAAGGAAAGTACATTGGATTAATTGGGGTTCGGTTCTGGCTGGGAGGGAAGATGGTGGTATTGGCATCGGGAGCCTTAATGCTATGAATACTGCCATGTTGTATAAGTGGAGGTGGCGTGGGTTAAATAACCCTGATTGTTTCTGGGTGCGAGTGGTTTCTGATATACATGGGTCGGAATGTTTTTTTAACATGACAGCCAAGTCTAAAGGTCTGTGGAAGAATATTACTATTGCTACTAAACTTACTCATGATTCTTTTTCGCTTCCAAGACATGTCATATGCAGGAAAATTGGGAATGGTCAGAATACGAGCTTCTGGAAGGACATCTGGTGTGGCGAGACCCCCCTTAAGACCAGATTCCCTCGATTGTTTGCTATTGAGATGGACAAAGACTGCTCGGTTCATGATAGGCGATCTAATATTTCTTGGACCTGGAATTGGCGTCGTGACATCAGAGGTGGATTCGAGTCCGATCAACTTAACCAACTTCTTGAAGTTCTGCCTAGCGAGCGTCATGAGGATGATGACAAATGGGTTTGGAAGCTTGATGGTAAGACAGATTTCTCAATTGCCAGCATTAGAAGATTCATTGACAAAAAAAACCTTGCCTAGTGGCGCCTTGCTCACTAGATGGAACAGATGGGTTCCTAAAAAAATCAACCTGTTTATTTGGCGCCTTTTGCGAAATGGTCTTCCCACTCATGTCAATTTGTTCGGCCGGGGCATTGACATTACTACTGTCGAGTGCTATCTTTGTGATAATGGCTACGACGATATCACTCATATCTTTCACGAGTGCCCGTATATATGTGACATTAGAGGTAAAATTAGTGACTGGATTCATCATGATATTCCCAATGTTGAGCCAAAGGACATGGTGAATTGGTATAAGGATCTCCAAATCTCTAACTACCAACGAGATATTATAGAATCCATAAGCTTCATTTGGTGGTGGCATATTTGGAAAGAAAGGAACAATGGTCTCCATAATGGATCTCATGCTAGCTCTTCCGATACCTTTAATTCTATTGTTTCTCTTTCTTTTCTCTGGATTACTAACCGCGACAGGAAGCATAGTTACTGCTGGAGTGATTGGATCGTGAATCCCCTATTTGTTGGATGATCCGAGTTCGGTTCCTTTTTGTTTGTTGCGTGACTCACGATGACTTGGTTTGTGAAGTCGTTATGGTTATGATGGCTGGTCTCCTCGTGGCACGACCTCTGTCGACGGGGATCTTTCTCATGTCTTGTTTAGTGTAATTGGTATGCCTTTTTTCATCCTTTTGTAGTCTTAGCAGTTAGAGTCCCGTGATGGTTCTAGTTTGTGTTACCTGTTGTATATCTAGAATAGCATTTACTTGCGTTTGTTTCTTTTACACTTGTAATTGTACCTTTTGCAACTAGCATCTTGCTAGTTGTTGTTGATTAATATATATTTCTGCCGTTCCAAAAAAAATAAATTAAACCCAGATATGATAAAATACGAAATTAACAAGTAAAATATTTATAACTCCATTTGCCATTTATTAAAAACAACCATATCCATCAGCTACTACAGATCCATTCAATTTACCTTCTAATCTAATCTAATTAACTTCCAAAACCATACTAAGTTCTGCCCTGCCTGTTCAAAGTATAGACGACATCCATAGCCTTAACAGTCTTCCTAAAAGCATGCTTCGTGTAAGTAACATCATCACATTCTCATATACGTTCCTGTCACATCCATAGAAATCAATAGTCCCAATTTTACAGAAAATGTACGAATTTCTTAGTGCCCAATTTTACAGGAAATGTACTAATTTCTTAGTGCTGTACTCTTTATAAAGAAGTCACATAACTTCAATAGATAATAATTCTTATTTCATATGAGCACACAACATTTGAATTGGAGATAAACAAATAAACAAGAACATTATTAAAAGTGATAATATGAATCATACTCATTCTTGCTGAGCAAGTATGCTTTCTAGTTCATTTCTAGATATTGTAAGAAAGGCGTCCATTTGTTTAGCAGGAAGACACAGACCAATTTCAATGTCTTCGGGTGAATCTTTGCCCGCATTGACAGATATCGAATTATTAAAATCAAGTGATATAGTTTCATATTTTTTCGGATTCCACCACCCAAAATCAAGATTGTAAACATTCAGCTTTGGGGTTCCTGCCACACCTATTGTTGGAACCGGAACTAAAACCTTCTCCGACCATGTCTCCGCCTCTTTAGCACTCCTTGCTTATTGCTTACTATTCCCTTTATAGCCGTTACTATTAGTTCAACCAATCCATTAATTCCTGTCAGCAAAGAGGTTTTAGTTGGGGCGTAACATACACCGAGACAATTCCCAAAATAAGTTTGAGGAATAGGTGGATCTAAACGAGCTATCAAATCCACGACACAACCAAACCTTTCTAGCTCATACTCACCCTTTTTTCCTTCAACCTGAAGACGTGACTTTGCTATGCAACTCCAAACGTATCCACAACATATAGTGAACGCTGATACATACTCTAGTGTTGGAAGTTGAACTAGTAGCCATTTCTTTACCTGGTTAATTTGTGAACGGGTCAACACAAATGAGGCTCGCACTTTATCAGACAGGGGAACTAACTGACGTGCCTTGTATGTTTCATCAAGAGATTGGATTTGCGGTAGACTCAACACCATTTCATCTAGAGACTTTGTGATGCATTATGGGTTGTGGTCTCTTGCAGCAAGAAGTCCAAGATCCAGAATAAGCCCATGTCAATGGGATTTTGAATATTTAGTTATTATCTCCTTTTTATTTGTCAATATCTTTTACTTGTTTTAAAAGATACGTAGTCCTTATTTGTAGGCTTAGGAGTACTATTTATAGGGGGTTTTTTCAGCATTGTATTTCAGCTTTTTGGAGATTTATATAAAATTACAAAACGTGTATTCTTAGACCCTTTTGGGTTCAATTTATGTCTTTGATTCATCCTTAGTGTTTTGAGCCATTTGATTATGTGAGAAACTGCATCACTTTGGGTATTTGATCACTCTATCATAACACGGCAAAGATCCACCAGCTAAGAATAACTCATCTGTACCAGATTTCATTATTAAAGTCCACGCCATCAAAAAATCGTACCTGGTTTTTGCATCACAAAGAATATGATGGTTTGTTATCCCGATGGTTACACCAGAGTTTGGGAAAATCGTTACTTGAATCGAAAACAACGGGATTTTCACCAATTCAGACACCTTAAATGCATCTTCAAGTAGAGGTACTAGAGGGTGAAACTTGTTACAATCTCTAGGATGGTTTCCTTTGAGATCATTGAAATCAAGATGATTACACTCATCAAAAGTAAGCGCCAATGAGTCACCCTCCACGTGACAGATTTCGGGTCGTTTTTCAAGTCCTGAATGATTTTAATTAGGCAACACAACCAGGTTACTTGCAAACGGAAAAAAGTATTGAAGAGTGATGGATAAAGAGTGTTTAAGGCTGGGAATAACTGTTTCTATGAAATGTGATTTGGGATGGGGGAAATCGTAGAAGAAAAGCTGGTGAACAGGATGGAAGAGAAGCCAAGCAAGATCGAAGAAAGTAAGAGGGAGTGATTTTTCTCCAACAGAGTTGGGTGGTGCTGAGATCTTGCATTTCTCAATCACATTCAAGCAAGTATTATCAGCCATTTCTTTGTAGCACACCACACCACCTCTTTTCTTGTCTTAGAGTTAAGACAAATTGTCACTAATCGTCCCTGTGGTTTGCTCGATTCGCATTTTCATCCCTGTGTTTTTTTTATCATTAGGTGTCCCTGTACTTTTCATTTTCATTGCTAGTCGTCCCTGCCACTAACAACCGTTAGTTTTCATCCGTTAAACCCCTCATGTGCAATGCACATGAGGGCATTTTCGTCCAGTTTGTAACCATAGGGACTATTTGTGATAAAACATCTTTGAGGGACTATTTGTAATAAAAGACAAAAACTCATCATCTTCCTCCCTCTCTCACTCCCACCACCAGCCAAACTTCCGGCCACCCTCACAGCCTTCTGCCGCCGCTCTTTTTCACCATAAAAAACTCCGGCCATCATCCCCAACAACAATTAGGGTTTCATCTTTAATCACAACCACAGAACCGTCGCCGCTGCTACTGCTCCGCCACTCTACCGCCGCTGTTGTTGCTGTTTCGTTTTCCAGCCACCACTACACGACTCCATAACATCCGAGGAAAGTATGAAACGTAAGTAACGATCTTCTAAACAAACCCATTTCGTCCCTCTCTCTAAAAACCCTAATCTTTTCTTTTTTTTCTTCTATTTCTCTCTCTCGCAGCCACGCACCACCGGACTACCACCACCTCACGACGGTCTAGAAAGAAGAAGAGACGTTCAAGCTTCAACACAGGTCGTTATAGATCTGACCATGCTCGATTATTATGTTTTTCTCTTCGGTTTCGGTTCGAAACCGCCATAGACCACCACTTTTCACCACCGTGAACCATCACTGGGAGAAGGAATCCAGAGATTTTTTTTTAATCCAATGTTTTTATTACAAATAGTCCCTGTGGTTACGAACTTGACGATTATACCCTCACGTGCATTGCACATGAGGGGATTTTCGTCCAGTTTGAGGGACTATTTGTAATAAAAGACAAAAACTCATCATCTTCCTCCCTCTCTCACTCCCACCACCAGCCAAACTTCCGGCCACCCTCACAGCCTTCTGCCGCCGCTCTTTTTCACCATAAAAAACTCCGGCCATCATCCCCAACAACAATTAGGGTTTCATCTTTAATCACAACCACAGAACCGTCGCCGCTGCTACTGCTCCGCCACTCTACCGCCGCTGTTGTTGCTGTTTCGTTTTCCAGCCACCACTACACGACTCCATAACATCCGAGGAAAGTATGAAACGTAAGTAACGATCTTCTAAACAAACCCATTTCGTCCCTCTCTCTAAAAACCCTAATCTTTTCTTTTTTTTCTTCTATTTCTCTCTCTCGCAGCCACGCACCACCGGACTACCACCACCTCACGACGGTCTAGAAAGAAGAAGAGACGTTCAAGCTTCAACACAGGTCGTTATAGATCTGACCATGCTCGATTATTATGTTTTTCTCTTCGGTTTCGGTTCGAAACCGCCATAGACCACCACTTTTCACCACCGTGAACCATCACTGGGAGAAGGAATCCAGAGATTTTTTTTTAATCCAATGTTTTTATTACAAATAGTCCCTGTGGTTACGAACTTGACGATTATACCCTCACGTGCATTGCACATGAGGGGATTTTCGTCCAGTTTGAGGGACTATTTGTAATAAAAGACAAAAACTCATCATCTTCCTCCCTCTCTCACTCCCACCACCAGCCAAACTTCCGGCCACCCTCACAGCCTTCTGCCGCCGCTCTTTTTCACCATAAAAAACTCCGGCCATCATCCCCAACAACAATTAGGGTTTCATCTTTAATCACAACCACAGAACCGTCGCCGCTGCTACTGCTCCGCCACTCTACCGCCGCTGTTGTTGCTGTTTCGTTTTCCAGCCACCACTACACGACTCCATAACATCCGAGGAAAGTATGAAACGTAAGTAACGATCTTCTAAACAAACCCATTTCGTCCCTCTCTCTAAAAACCCTAATCTTTTCTTGATTTCTAAAGCAATTAATCTAGTTTTTGGGTCTAACGATTGGGTATTTTGGTGTTGGATTCGATCAACCATCTAGCAAGCAGGTAATCATTGAATCGTTGGTTGTATTTTCAGGTTTAGGGGTTGGTTAATTATAATATAGATCTGATTAAAATTGGATTATACACGTAATTAGGGCTTAGATGGTGTTTTGGTCAATTAACGTGCAAAACGATGTTAAACGAGTTTGTAATCGATCCGGATGATCAAAATGTGTTTAATTGTGTCAAAATCATGTTTTGGGTGAAGCCTAGACGGATCGTTTTCTGGAAAATCGAAGAACTTAGTCGTTTTTGAAAAGCAGTCGAACCAGCGTTCGAACGAAGTTAATCTTCGTTTTATGACTATCTTCGTAAGTTATGTTAAGTTCGTTCTAATGCTATTTTCGTTGGCCAAGTTCGTAAGAAGGAGTTTTGGTTAAATTCGTTTGAAGCCAAATTCGTTGTTTAAATTCGTTTGAAGCCAAATTCGTTGTTTAAATTCGTTTGAAGCCAAATTCGTTGTTTAAATTCGTTTGAAGCCAAATTCGTTGTTTAAATTCGTTTGAAGCCAAATTCGTTGTTTAAATTCGTTTGAAGCCAAATTCGTTGGTTAAATTCGTAAAGAAGCTATTTTCGTAAAGTAGATCGAACGAAGTTTAAGTTCGTACGAGGGTCCATTTAAGGTCCTAAATGACTTATACTTTATATGTTAATGTACGATAGGTGTCGGGGAGTACTGATAAGCGCTATTAGCTATTTGTTTGCGCGCGTACACTACTACCAGGTAAGATACACTACTTTGACACGCTGAGGGATCAACTAAAAGCTGGTTTCAAATCGTAAACACTTCCATTCGGTACCTTATTATTGCATGTGGGCATACGGGTTACTTGGGAGGTATTATGGGTTATGCAGTTGACCATGAGACCTGAGATGCAGTCCCTATTGTAGTGTAATGCAGTATTGCTTAATGTAGTATGTAGCTATGCAGTTGATGTAGTTTAATGTAGTATCTTGATATGCATGATATATAGAAATGAAGTTGATGTGTGATATGCATGCTTGACTTGTACGCCTAGTTCACTAGACTTGCTAGGTTGCTATGTCACTTGCACGTTTAAGGATCCAAACGTAATGAAGTTAAAGTGTGTGAATGTCTAGGAATGTGTGTTACCTAGACTATATGTGTGTGAATGTTTGGGAATGCAGGGACCCAATCTATATGTGTGAAATTGAGCTCATAAAACAGATGCAGTGAAAAGTGTTAAGCTTAACCCGTACTAGCCTTAGCCGGGCAAGTGCGTAGATGCAGTTGTTGCTTGGGTGGCTCCTCGCAACGTGGTCTCTATAACGCAGGGCGAGTAATACGAGGGGTTTGACCAACCTTCATATACGGATTACTCAAGGATTGGCTTGCCATTCCTTAACGACGTAAGATGGGTAGTCTTTTGACTAATCATCCAGTCGGGTGTGATGCAGGGCACACTTATATGCAGTTAACGAAGATACGTGTGACAATGTGTGAACTAATGCAGGATAGGCACATTTAGGATGATTATCCTAATAGAGATGAAGTTGAAATGCAGTATATGTGCGAACGTGTGATGTGTGTTGTGCCTAATAAAACTTGTCTAATAATGAAGATTGTTTTAATTGGACAAATGCTTTTAAATTAAGTGTTATCTTACTTAGCTATTCTTATAGCTAACACTTGCTTCTTAATGTGGTTGTTCCCTCAGGTTTAGCTTGATGAAAACTAGATGCAGGACGTGTGAGCTTGGGTAGATGCAATGCAGGAGCCTTAGCTACCCTTAGACGATGCTTTCTTTAGACATTCATTACATTTCGTATTTAATGTCGAATTTATGTAGTGATGTGTGAACGGTTGTTTTATGTTGGGCAACCGTTGGGTTTTCATTTGAACTATTGTTTGATATGGCATGTAACACCAAATAAATGCAGAAACCGAAATGTTTCTATCGGTTTTGACTTTTATAGTCTTTACTTCCGCAATTTAACACCGTTAGGTGAAAAGTTTTTGAAAACCCATATTTTTAAAACGACGGGTGTTACAAGTTGGTATCAGAGAAGTAGTTTAAGTGAACCAAGGCCTATTGACCATAGGATTTGGACTTAAGCTTAAGGTGTGCATGCTAGGTACTCGTAGGATGCCTTAGCTAGAGATGACATGTGATGTAGGATGGGTTGGGATGAGTGCGAGTGTAGTAGGGCTTACGAGATGTTTACGTTACGATGATATGTTTTAGCCTTATCTCGACGAGCTTTTTGTTTTATTTTGCGCTTATCGACTCCACCATTTTATTGAAGGAAAATGGTAAACACTCGCAACCGCAACATCCAACGCGACGGAGCTACTGCTAGCGTTACTCCACCTGTCCATCCGGGTGCAGGTGCTCCTAATGCTGCTGCTAATGCTAATGTGAATCGTGTGAACCCCCGCCGTGTTAATCAACCAGGCTCATTGGGTCCGATGCCTCCACCACCTGGCAATCCTCCGAGAGTTAACGATGTAGCGGTGGATCAGATTCCCAATCAGACGGAGATGTATAATCTTGTGCTAACTCTTCAGGCCCAGTTGCCCAAACGCAAGAACAGTTGAATCAGGCGTTGGCAGCTAACGCAGAAGGAACTGGTAACAGTCACTCTGTGCCTTCTCACCACACTGAGCCACCGGTCGATGATGTTGTTATTCCCCATGCTAATGTTAATATGGTTCCTCCTAATGATGTTCACGCCCCTCGATTCAAGTTTGAAAGTTTCCAGAAGTGTGGAGCTCAGAAATTCTATGGAACACTCAATGCAGTAGGTTGCATGGAATGGCTTGATGATACTGAGATGGTTTTTGAAGCTTGTGATTGTCCCGAGGATAAGAAAGTGTTGTGTGCTAGTAGAATGTTGAAAGAAGGTGCTCGGGACTGGTGGAAGAGCATTACTATTTCGATGACTCCGGCTATGGTAACTGCTATTACGTGGGCTGACTTTAAGCAGAAATTCATTGAGGAATATATTGGGGTACATGAGCAGCGTAAAATGGAAAAAGAGTTCCGTGCTTTGACAGCTGAAGTTGGCAAAATTAATGATTATGCTCGTTCCTTTATGGAGAAGATGAAGTTCGTAGGCCATCTGTTCCGTACTGATGCGGATCAGGTTGCTTGCTATGTTGATGGTTTGCCTCCGAGTTATCGAGGTATCTGCAGGCAGCACAAGACTCTGACTGAAGCAATCAAGGAGTCTAAAAAGCTTGACGATGATTTTGCTTCGGACAAGAAAGTAGTTGAGAAAGTCGACGACAAGAAAGTGGGATTTAAAAGAAGATCAAACTGGTCCTCTAATAACAATAATAATAATAATAAGAAGTTCCGTGGAAATTCTAGCTCAAGCGGTGACAAGGATAAAAAGAAGAATGGTTCATGGTGTACATTTTGCAAGACAATTCATGAAGGGCATTGTACCGACAAGACAAGAAGGTGCCATAAGTGTGGGAAGTCGGGACATCTTGCCACTGAATGTAGGGACAAGACTCGTTGCTACAAGTGCCAAAAAACGGGTCATCTCATTGCCGATTGTCCACAGATGAAGAATGCTGGAAAGAAGACCGCCACGACAGTAACAAAAGTGAGGGCTCTTCAAATGACGGTTGATGACGCAAGGAACAACGATGAAGTGGTAAGTGGTACTTTCCTTGTTAATGCAAAGCCTGCCTCTGTTTTATTTGATTCAGGTGCAAATAGATCGTTTGTGTCCACATTATTTGCTCCTAAGCTAGAAAGAGTCACTACTCCCTTAGATTGTTCATTAAAGGTAGAAATTGCTAATGGTACGGTTAATAATATACGTGTGGGATATGACGATTGTGACATTGAGATTGAAGGTCGTTCTTTTCCAGTCCAACTATTACCTACTACCTTAGGTGGTTTTGATGTAGTGATTGGTATGGATTGGTTGGCTAGAAATGAAGCTAGTATTTTATGTTCCCAAAAGATAATTCGATTGCCTATATCCGAGGGTAAGGTGATAACGGTGTATGGAGACAAGAAGAGAGGAGGAATAAAGATTATTAGTATGATGAAAGCTATTAAATGTATAAGGAAAAACAAGAGCCATTTCTTGGCTTATGTCATAGATGCAAGAAAAGAGAAGTCTCCAATCGCTAGTGTTGAGGTAGTGTCCAATTTCCCCGATGTGTTTCCCGATGATCTACCCGGTATTCCTCCCGATCGTGAAGTTACTTTTCAGATAGATCTTATTCCCGGTGCTACACCCGTTGCTAAAGCACCTTACCGATTAGCTCCTACAGAAATGAAGGAATTAATGACGCAACTACAGGAGTTACTTGACAAGGGGTTCATACAACCTAGTTCCTCGCCTTGGGGAGCTCTGGTTCTCTTTGTTAAGAAGAAGGATGGATCAATGCGCATGTGTATTGACTACCGTGAGTTGAACAAAAGAACGGTCAAGAATAAGTATCCTCTCCCGAGAATTGATGATCTTTTTGATCAACTACATGGTGCTTCGTATTTTTCAAAGATTGATTTGCGGTCCGGTTATCATCAATTGAAGGTTAAGAAGGAGGATGTAGCAAAGACAGCTTTCCGGACTAGATATGGTCATTATGAGTTCTTGGTCATGCCATTTGGGTTGACTAATGCTCCAGCCGCGTTTATGGATTTAATGAATCGGGTATGCCGTCCCTTTCTAGATCATTTTGTTATTGTGTTTATTGACGATATTTTGATCTATTCTAAGTCAGAGGATGAACACCGTGAGCATTTGAAAGCAGTTTTGGAGGTGTTGAGGGAGAGAAGTTGTACGCAAAGTTTTCTAAATGTGAGTTTTGGCTCCGAGAAGTGCAGTTTCTTGGTCATGTTATTACATCGAAAGGTATTAAAGTAGATCCTTCAAAGATTGAAGCTGTTTCAAAGTGGGAGCAGCCAAAGACACCTACTGAGATTAAGAGTTTTCTTGGTTTGGCTGGGTATTATAGAAGGTTTATGCAGGATTTTTCCCGAATAGCCAAGCCTATGACGGAATTAACAAAGAAGGGTGTGAAGTACGAGTGGACTGAAAAGCAGGAAAATGCATTCCAAACGTTGAAAAGAAGTTGTGTGAAGCTCCTATCCTTGCCTTGCCTGAAGGTACTGATGATTTAGTGGTATATAGCGATGCTTCTATTACGGGTTGGGTTGTGTCTTAATGCAGAGAGACAAAGTGATTGCCTATGCTTCACGTCAGTTGAAGCCTCATGAGAAGAATTACCCTACCCATGATCTTGAGTTAGCGGCGGTTGTGTTTGCATTGAAATTATGGAGACATTACTTATATGGCACTAAATGCACACTTTATACCGACCATAAGAGTTTACAATATATGTTTACTCAAAAGGAGATGAATGTGAGACAAAGAAGGTGGATGGAATTACTTAAAGATTATGATTGTGAAATCAAATACCATCCGGGTAAAGCCAATGTAGTGGCGGATGCACTAAGTAGGAAAGTGCAAAGCTCCTCTTGTAAGTTGATGAGCATGCAAGTTCAGGCCAAGTCGGGTCTATTAGATCGAATTAAAAGAAGCACAAGAGATGGCATTAATGAAGGATAATATTGATAACGAGAGTATTGGGAAGAAGAAACGACTTGTGATGGAGACTAATAGCCGTGGGTTTAAAACATACAAGGGTCGCATTTGGGTGCCACTGCTTGGTGGTAACCGAGAGTTGATCCTTGAAGAGGTCCATAGAAGTAGGTATTCGATGCATCCCGGTGTCACCAAAATGTATGCAGATTTGAAGCCGATTTATTGGTGGCCGGATATTAAAGGTGAAGTGGCTCATTTTGTAGCAAAGTGTTTGACGTGTGCAAGAGTGAAGACGGACCATCAAAAGCCGTATGGTTTGTTGCATCAATTAGAAATCCCCGAGTGGAAATGGGATCATATTACCATGGACTTTGTAACGAAGCTACCTAAAACGCCGAAAGGGAATGATATGATATGGGTGATTGTAGATAGATTGACGAAGAGTGCTCATTTTCTAGTTATCCGACAAGATGTGCCTTTAACGAAGATGGCAAAGATGTACATTGATGAAGTAGTTGCGAAACATGGAGTTCCTTTATCTATTGTTTCGGATCGAGACTCGAGGTTTGTGTCAAACTTTTGGAAGGGTCTTCAACGGAGTTGGGTAGTAGAATAAATTTGAGTACCGCCTATCATCCCCAAACCGATGGGCAAAGTGAGAGAACCATTCAAACCTTGGAGGATATGTTGAGAACTGTGTACTTGAATACGGTGGAGCATGGGATGAACACTTGAAGTGATTGAATTTGCTTATAATAATAGTCACCATGCAAGTATTGGAATGCCACCATTTGAAATGTTATATGGAAGGAGATGTAGGACTCCAAGTTGTTGGATGGAGCCCGGTGAAAAGCAGTTGACCGGTCCCGAAATTATTGAAATTACCTCTGAAAAGGTAATGTAGCTAAAGAAGCCTTACGTGTGGCAAGAGAAAGGCAGAAAACATATGCAGATAAGAAAAGGAGACCGATTGAGTTTAAGGTTGGTGATTTAGTGATGCTGAAAGTATCACCTTGGAAAGGAGTTATCCGATTTGGAAAGAAGGGAAAGTTGAGTCCACGTTTCATTGGACCTTTTAAAGTGGTGAAGCGCATTAAAGATGTGGCATATCAGTTGGAATTACCTCCAGAATTGGATGGAATTCACCACACCTTCCATGTATCCTACTTGAGGAAATGTTTAGCTGAGGAGTCGAGTGTGATTCCTATTAAAGACGTGAGTATTGACCCAAAGAAGAGAATAGTAGACGAACCGGTAGCGATACTTGGAAGAAAGCAAAAGAAGTTACGCCGAAAAGTGATTGAACTTGTCTGATAAAGTGGAAGCATAATCATGGAGAAAGCTTGACTTGGGAAACTGAAGCAGTAATGAAGGAGAAATATCCCGAGTTGTTCCTATCTGATGAGATTCCGGGGACGGAATCCTCTTAAGGGGGAGGTATTTGTAACATCCCGAACTTTTACTTAATGTTTGACTAATGCCGTTAAGTCAATTTGGGGTGTCGTTAAGTCTTTACTTAATATTTGAATGTAGTTATGTGTGGTTAACGGAGATAAAGTAGTTAGGTTTAAAAGCCTAAATTTTAATGACGAATAAAAGTGTGATTAATGTCGCTTAAAGGCTATGTAGTGCCTTTTAATGAAGGACTAATGTTGTATATGGTCAATAATGCAGTTTGTGACCAATAATGAAGGGTTTAGAAGTCCAGGGACTGATTTTGACATAGGTTGAAATCTAAAAACGGGATTAAGGCTTTGATGGGGGTAATTAGGGTTGATTGAGCAGCCATTAGCAAATAATAACTCATACACAAAGTCTCTCTAATCTTTTCTTGATTTCTAAAGCAATTAATCTAGTTTTTGGGTCTAACGATTGGGTATTTTGGTGTTGGAATCGATCAGCCATCTAGCAAGCAGGTAATCATTGAATCGTTGGTTGTATTTTCAGGTTTAGGGGTTGGTTAATTATAATATAGATCTGATTAAAATTGGATTATACACGTAATTAGGGCTTAGATGGTGTTTTGGTCAATTAACGTGCAAAACGATGTTAAACGAGTTTGTAATCGATCCGGATGATCAAAATGTGTTTAATTGTGTCAAAACCATGTTTTGGGTGAAGCCTAGACGGATCGTTTTCTGGAAAATCGAAGAACTTAGTCGTTTTTGAAAAGCAGTCGAACCAGCGTTCGAACGAAGTTAATCTTCGTTTTATGACTATCTTCGTAAGTTATGTTAAGTTCGTTCTAATGCTACTTTCGTTGGCCAAGTTCGTAAGAAGGAGTTTTGTTAGCCAAATTCGTTGTTTAAATTCGTTTGAAGCCAAATTCGTTGGTTAAATTCGTAAAGAAGCTATTTTCGTAAAGTAGATCGAACGAAGTTTAAGTTCGTACGAAGGTTATCTTCGTAAGGTGTAATTCTGGAATTTTACGTAGTCAGTCGTAAGTTCGTACGAGGGTCCATTTAAGGTCCTAAATGACTTATACTTTATATGTTAATGTACGATAGGTGTCGGGGAGTACTGATAAGCGCTATTAGCTATTTGTTTGCGCGCGTACACTACTACCAGGTAAGATACACTACTTGACACGCTGGGGGATCAACTAAAAGCTGGTTTCAAATCGTAAACACTTCCATTCGGTTCCTTATTATTGCATGTGGGCATATGGGTTACTTGGGAGGTATTATGGGTTATGCAGTTGACCATGAGACCTGAGATGCAGTCCCTACTGTAGTGTAATGCAGTATTGCTTAATGTAGTATGTAGCTATGCAGTTGATGTAGTTTAATGTAGTATCTTGATATGCATGATATATAGAAATGAAGTTGATGTGTGATATGCATGCTTGACTTGTACGCCTAGTTCACTAGACTTGCTAGGTTGCTATGTCACTTGCACGTTTAAGGATCCAAACGTAATAAAGTTAAAGTGTGTGAATGTCTAGGAATGTGTGTTACCTAGACTATATGTGTGTGAATGTTTGGGAATGCAGGGACCCAATCTATATGTGTGAAATTGAGCTCATTAAAACAGATGCAGTGAAAAGTGTTAAGCTTAACCCGTACTAGCCTTAGCCGGGCAGTGCGTAGATGCAGTTGTTGCTTGGGTGGCTCCTCGCAACGTGGTCTCTATAACGCAGGGCGAGTAATACGAGGGGTTTGACCAACCTTCATATACGGATTACTCAAGGATTGGCTTGCCATTCCTTAACGACGTAAGATGGGTAGTCTTTTGACTAATCATCCAGTCGGGTGTGATGCAGGGCACACTTATATGCAGTTAACGAAGATACGTGTGACAATGTGTGAACTAATGCAGGATAGGCACATTTAGGATGATTATCCTAATAGAGATGAAGTTGAAATGCAGTATATGTGCGAACGTGTGATGTGTGTTGTGCCTAATAAAACTTGTCTAATAATGAAGATTGTTTTAATTGGACAAATGATTTTAAATTAAGTGTTATCTTACTTAGCTATTCTTATAGCTAACACTTGCTTCTTAATGTTGTTGTTCCCTCAGGTTTAGCTTGATGGAAACTAGATGCAGGACGTGTGAGCTTGGGTAGATGCAATGCAGGAGCCTTAGCTACCCTTAGACGATGCTTTCTTTAGACATTCATTACATTTCGTATTTAATGTCGAATTTATGTAGTGATGTGTGAACGGTTGTTTTATGTTGGGCAACCGTTGGGTTTTCATTTGAACTATTGTTTGATATGGCATGTAACACCAACTAAATGCAGAAACCGAAATGTTTCTATCGGTTTTGACTTTTATAGTCTTTACTTCCGCAATTTAACACCGTTAGGTGAAAAGTTTTTGAAAACCCATATTTTTAAAACGACGGGTGTTACAATCAAGGGGTGAGAAGATGAAAGAGAATAAGTGTGTTACACATGTCAAATTTCAAAGCATTTAGGAGGATTATTAGCTAGGCTAAAGTTTATTCGTTTAGTAGATATAAGTGATTTTGTTAATCAGTCCAAAAACTCCATTGTTAAGACAAATGTAGTTGGTATTACAATGACAAAATTGTTGTTCTGTTTTTTGCTTTGCTGATGTTACATGTAAAATGTAAAGCATTTCTTTTATGGGAACCGAATTGTTTTTGAAAATCAAGCACCTATGAAACCATTTTATTTCTTTAAACACAAAGGTGTGGGTTGGGTGGATTCATTTAACCGGATTCGTTTATTTGGGTTGTGGGCTTGCATTTATTGTTGAACAAGTTAAGTTCGAGATTTATATAACCTCGAACATGAAATTGGGTAGGCAAGCTTTTGGGCACACAAAAAGAAGGAAGTGGGTTGAGGGTGCTTTTCCGCTAGAGTTGGGGGTATAATGGCAAGCCCATGTTAGAGGAAGCTGAAGTTTGTTAACAGCCCTATTGGTTAAGAATACGGTTCTCGCTTGTCGGCATAATAAATTAGATATATAATTTGGTAGGTAACGATTTTTAATGTTAAATTGGAATTATAACGCATTTGTGCCTGTGGTCACAATGTCACATTAAAATTTGATATGTCCAAAGTCCAAGTCTTTGATTGTTCATTTTAAGTTGGATTTTTCTAGCATTAGTTAATAGTTTATACAATCAATTTATTTCTTTTTCATGAAATGTCAAAAGTGATTACGTGTGTTCATGGACAGAAAGCGATCATTTATATAATTAGCTGAACATCTTGCAAAAACAACGTGATTAGAGCTAAATGTGTAGTGCTAAGAAGTTTTTTCGGCAAGTTTTGGTAACAAAAATGAACCAATCAATACACGACATGTGTTTGTGCCAAATGTTGCCAAATATTGCCAAATAGTAGGGTGTAGTGCCAAATAATGTCAAAACCTTTGACCGTAAAACATGAATCTTAAACCGCAACTTGCGGCCGGAAAACAACTTTTGACCGGAAAACATGAACTTATATGGATAGAAAACTTGAAATCAAAAGTAAAATTGGGCTTAGAAACTGAGAGTCAGGAATTCGGAAGTCGGAGATGCCATGACTTCCAACCCGAAGGTTTACTCCACCAAGATATTCACCACATCATCCGAGTCTCATTTTACGAAAATTTTTTTCATCATCACCCTTTCAACGACAACCTAACTTGTTCAACGATATCATCATCGGAAACCTATTAGTTTGAATGAAACAAAAAAAGACAGCGCTACAACGGAACAAAGATTCCGGCAACGCTACCGCAATATTAACACTACCAAGTTAATCACATAGTAATTAAAGGTAATATTAGGCAACAAATACACATAAACACTTGTATAAAAAAATATATAAACAGTAAGCATATAAACATATAAGCAACACCAGTAATATATAGCAGCAAGTAACGTATAGCAGCAGCCAAGACCATAAACCCCAAAATGGATCGCCGGAATATTGTTAAAAAAAAGTGGGAAAACAAGGATTGTCAGAAAAGAAGATGCATACCCCCAAAACCGACAACCTTGAGAACCCCCAAACGGAGAAAACAAGGATTGTCAGAAAAGTTAAAAGGGTTTCAGATCTCGCCGGAAAATTACGAGTGAACATTGGGGAGCATTAGCACATCGGTTTCCGATTTTGATTCCGGCAATAGAAGCCAAGAAATGCACAACATTAGCCTCAAAATCGAAGTCCCCCAGTTAAAAAGTTAGGTTTCGGGCGTAACACTAACTTGGCATTACAATCAAGGAAAAAATGGTTACATAGCATGCTCCCAACGTAAACATTGATTGGCACCATAGAGCCGATATATAATGGATGATAGTTTCCGTTTTTTACCGAAAAATGGGGAGAAAGGAAACCGGTGTGCCAAAATGTGCCGATAGAGAAACGATGGAAAAGAACCGCTTACACCCTTGACCCTTATGTTTTGGTTTTGAAGGGTTATATCTAATTTATGATCATCATAACTAGTGGGGTACGGGCCCTGCGTTGCGGGACGTTAATTGTTGTGTTGATACAATTTTGTTATGCGTTGCGGGACGTTAATTGTTGCGGGACGTTAATTGTTGTGCCTCTGGAGATAAAGATCAAGGGTTCGATCCTTATGCTCAGCAAAGCTGGAGGTCCTTTTCTACCTTTGTTAGAACTTGGAAGCAGTCTCTCTACCTTTGGTAGAGGTAAGGCTGTCTACATCTCAAACCTCCCTCATACACCATCGAAGATGGTACTGGGACCCAAAACCCGTATAAGACGGCATTGGGGTTAGTTAGAGTAATTATCAGTTTCTTTTTAAATCTTAATAAAATCTTAATACTCTTAGTAATTTGTTTATTGAACACAACAAAATGTTGATTGGTTTGAGTTTTAATAATGTTTTATATTGGGAGGAAAGGATATAAATGAGAAAGATTTAAAAACAATTGTCTTCTTGAGTTTTATATAAAGAAAGAAGAGAAAAGAAAAGAAATAAAATGATAATACAATAAATTTTGTTTAAAATGACGTGGTTGCTAGGGTGGCTCCATGTAACATAGTTAACGTGAGATGAGTTACTCCGGGTAGGCCTAACTAGCCACCAATGTCTTTGCACATACATACTACTTTTGGATCGGCTTTGCCTTTCCTTAACGACATTGATGAACCATGATGTGTAAAATCGAGTTTAAAATTTATAAACAAGAAATACCCTAAAACTGACTACTACACACTCGCGGGCAGTGGACCCGTTCGTATATAGTATAGCTAAAAGGTAAGTCCAGGATCGAACACAGGGACTAAATCTAAGTAATTGTAGACATTAAGTAATTCAAGTAAAAAGGGGGTTTTGTGACCGAATTGTCACGTTGTAAAAGTCAGTAAATAATTAGTAATCCCAAAGGATTAATCGAAAGAGAATTTTGTTTAAAACAATAATTTAAAAGGTCATCCATCTTGACTTCGCTCAACACATGTCCAGATTGCACACAAATGAAGTTCAAATCCAAATTAGTTGATTAAATAACCAAGACTCAAACAAAGCACCAACCCCGTACCCGTCAAGTTGAAGACATCATTTGACTCTCTTGCTTAAACTAGTTTCGTTACAAAGACCGGTACCCCAAGACATCTTTTATAACTTCTCTAATCAAACAATTGGTTTGGTTATTGAGATAACAATTATACCTATCGATTGTACCCAACCGTTAACACATTTCTCCCTATTATCAAGAACGATTATCTACCATACCCGTCATAGACCCAATCGTTTGTACCCAAACAATCAAAATGAAATATACGTAATCAATAACTACCATTAAAGACACATATAAATCACCAATCAATTCAAGATTGAACTAGAACCCATTGCGGCGCAACAGATTGAGTTGCGGCGCAACTTATCTCTCTGCTGAGATTGCGGCGCAATGAACAGTTGCGGCGCAATAGATTGCGGCGCAACGGATTGAGTTGCGGCGCAACTTATCTCTCTGCTTTTGAGTTGCGGCGCAATGAACAGCTGCGGCGCAATTCACCGTTGACTTGCGTTGACCATTGACTTATGTTGCGGCGCAACAGATGGGTTGCGGCGCAACATAGTTCGGCGCAATGAGAGTTGCGGCGCAATGAGAGTTGCGGCGCAATTGAGGTTGCGGCGCAAAGGAGAGTTGCGGCGCAATGGAGTTGCGGCGCAATATTCGGCCAATTGAGAGTTGCGGCGCAATGAGAGTTGCGGCGCAACTTATCTCTTGTTTTGAGTTGCGGCGCAACTTATCTCTCTGCTTTTGAGTTGCGGCGCAATGAGACAGTTGCGGCGCAATGAGAGTTGCGGGCAATGAGAGTTGCGGCGCAATGAGGTTGCGGCGCAATGAGAGTTGCGGCGCAATGAGAGTTGCGGCGCAATTGATTCGGCGCAATTGAGAGTTGCGGCGCAATGAGAGTTGCGGCGCAATGAGAGTTGCGGCGCAATTGACCCATTCGGCGCAACGTTGAGTTGCGGCGCAATGAGAGTTGCGGCGCAACATTGGGTTACGGCGCAATGAGAGTTGCGGCGCAATGAGAGTTGCGGCGCAATGAGAGTTGCGGCGCAATGAGAGTTACGGCGCAATGAGAGTTGCGGCGCAATGAGAGTTGCGGCGCAATGGAGTTGCGGCGCAACTTATTCGCCATTGACCGTCGTTGCGGCGCAACTTGGAGAGTTGCGGCGCAACTTATCTCTTCTGTTTTCTGGTTGCGGCGCAACAAGGGTGTTGCGGCGCAATGTTGCGGCGCAACTCCAGTTGACTTTACCCTTTGACTTTGACTTTCATTGACCGAGGCTGGCTTGAACTAGAACCCATTGCGGCGCAACAGATTGAGTTGCGGCGCAACTTATCTCTCTGATTTTGAGTTGCGGCGCAATGAGATTGCGGCGCAACAGATTGAGTTGCGGCGCAACTTATCTCTCTGCTTTTGAATTGCGGCACAATGAACAGCTGCGGCGCAATTAGAGTTGCGGCGCAACTTAGTGTTGCGGCGCAACTCCAGTTGACTTTACCCTTTGACTTTGACTTTCATTGACCGAGGCTGGCTTGAACTAGAACCCATTGCGGCGCAACAGATTGAGTTGCGGCGCAACTTATCTCTCTGATTTTGAGTTGCGGCGCAATGAAAGTTGCGGCGCAACTTATCTCTCTGCTTTTGAATTGCGGCACAATGAACAGCTGCGGCGCAATTAATTGCGGCCAATGAGAGTTGCGGCGCAACTGGTAGTTGCGGCGCAACATTATTCTTCTGGAATGGGTTGCGGCGCAATGAGAGTTGCGGCGCAACTTATTCTTCTGGAATTGGTTGCGGCGCAATGAGAGTTGCGGCGCAACTTGAGTTACGGCGCAATGAGAGTTACGGCGCAATGAGAGTTGCGGCGCAATGAGAGTTGCGGCGCAATGAGAGTTGCGGCGCAACTGAGACTTGCGGCTGCCAGATTCGCGCCCAGTTGCGGCGCAACTTAGTGTTGCGGCGCAACTCCAGTTGACTTTACCCTTTGACTTTGACTTTCATTGACCGAGGCTGGCTTGAACTAGAACCCATTGCGGCGCAACAGATTGAGTTGCGGCGCAACTTATCTCTCTGCTTTTGAGTTGCGGCGCAATGAACAGTTGCGGCGCAACTGAGAGTTGCGGCGCAACTAGATTGACTTGCGGCGCAATGAGAGTTGCGGCGCAACTTATCTCTCTGCTTTTGAATTGCGGCACAATGAACAGCTGCGGCGCAATTCACCTTGCGACCATTGAGAGTTGCGGCGCAACTTAGTTGCGGCGCAACTCCAGTTGACTTTACCCTTTGACTTTGACTTTCATTGACCGAGGCTGGCTTGAACTAGAACCCATTGCGGCGCAACAGATTGAGTTGCGGCGCAACTTATCTCTCTGCTTTTGAGTTGCGGCGCAATGAACAGCTGCGGCGCAATTCACCGTTGACTTGCGTTGACCATTGACTTATGTTGACTCGTGGCTGGCCTGGAAGGAGGGGAGTTGCGGTGCAACTGGAAGGCGTTGCGGCGCAACTTATTCTTCTGGAATTGGGTTGCGGCGCAATGAGAGTTGCGGCGCAACTGGCCCTTTTCTGCATTGACTTTAGTTGACTTCCTAAAATCTTCATCCAAATGCTTCCGAAATCTTCCGTTAGCACTTGATTCTCCTCAACAATGTCGTTTTCTCTAGATTTGCGCTTAAATACCTGTCAGTACCCTGAAACACTAACAAATACCATAAACGCACCAAATGTATACAAAAACGACTCATAAACCATGCAAAATCAACTAAATACGTTGTGGGAAATGGGTATAAAATACGACATATCAAACCACCGTAAGGCTTATTCATCTAGTCGGGTGTGAGGTTCCCTGTATAGTCTTATGATCGTTGATGTGCTTTTTTGATAAAAAGAAAATTATAAAAAAGAATAACTTTTAAATTTATAAAAAGTACAAGTAAATACCTCAAACTAAACACACCTTTACGGGCAATAGACCCGATCAGATGTAGATAGTGTTGTGGTAAGTACAGGATTCGTTCGCAGGGACGCTTGCAATACCCAATCTAATAATATGTGTAATTCAGTGGTTGGGGTTGTCACGTTTTCCTAAGTAAACTACTAAAACAGTAAAGTTAAAGGAAGGGCGCAACCTCTTGGTCTAGTGAGAAGCCTTGTTTAGTCTAGGTCCTAAAATTGAGAGAAAGTAACATTAAAATAAATACTTGTTTGGCGTATCCAATCACATGTATAATGACAATTATTATCCTATTTAGTGCTAGACTGTTGGAAGACTTATTCACGGTGCAGATTCTCGTTAGATTTACCAAACCTAATTAATAGAGCTGTCGCTAGACTCACATCTACCCTATAGACATATTCTCGCTAGATTCACTGCTAAGCATTATTAGTTCAAGTCCGTGTTTATGATTTATCTTTAACTATACTCAGAAGCCAGTCATTGTGTATTAGTTATGACCACCTAATTATTCTAGTGGTCATAGTGTACGTTTACATGTCACTAGATTGCGTCTGACATTGTTAAGCATCATGTTCAACCAGTTCTAAGTGTATTGGTTCTGGATTCGCTCGCTAGAGTAGAATATTTTTTTACTACTAATTATAGACCGATTAGTGTTTTCCGTCTCAAACACATTAATCCTAATGAAAGACTATAGACACATCAATCAAAAATAAATTAACATACTAAGATATAAAACCAATAACAATATGAAAAACTAGTTAACATTGGATGTACGATAAACAATAAACACAATCCAACAGATCTAACATTAAATAGAATAAATAAAAGTCTACATGATAACATCAATCCAAATAAGTATTTAGCCTACTAGCCAGATATTACTGATGGAATCATGAAAGGACTCGACTCGGTTTAAGAATTTTTTTTTTTTTGTTCTGGCAGTAAAATGGCCGTAACTTTATGGCTGAGAGCCGTAAATTTACGACTTAATTATCTCTGACCGTAAAAACCCATCCGTAAAACTATGACTTAAATTACAACTAGCCGTAAAAATGAACCATAATTCGCTCACGGATTTTTTTCTTCCCCGACCAAAAGTGACCCGAAAATACAAAGGGCCGTAAAATAATGGTCTGAACCGTAATTTTACGGTCAGTCCTGCAAAATCCATTTCGACTCAAATTTGATTCAAATTCTTTCCAAAGCTCAAATGCTCAAACCAAAACACCAAAAATAGTAAAACCACATATTACAAGATAATGGATACATTTGACACCTTAACCATTGAAATTCATATTAAAACGACCAAACGGATCGCATTACCCAAGTTGTCATCAAGCAAGACTATTCAATAATTTGAGATACAAAAGACCATAACTCCAAGCCAACTTTTACAGAAATACACACAACCAAATTGTATCAAAACCATAAATGTACCAAGAGCCATGAGTGAGGTGGGATCACTAAGTATCTACAAAATACCATTCTTCAGCGAATGTCCAAAATACCTTAAAAAACTAGCAACTTCAACTATCAACAACTTTAATCAACAAGTCACTAGTTCCCTCTTCTGGAACCACCTATAAAAGGATAAACAATTAAAATATAAGCGAATGCTTAGTGAATAAGTTTGCATACAAGTGTATATATACGAAGGAGGGAAAAAACACAAAGGACTCTCACATGTAGCCAATGGTACCGTCGTACCATCACTTGCATACTCACTTTTGCACTAACAAAACATACATGGATCCATATACGCTAAACAATACAATCAAAGAGGTTCTTAGGCCTCAAGCTCAATACAATAAGAGGTTCTTAGGCCTCATCTCAATATAACTATGGAGTTCTTAGGCCCTGACCTCAAATTAGGCCCTAACGCCGAATCGATTATACCACACACGAAATCCACCATCATATGGTAATCGACCCAACGTACATATAAGAGTATGCAAAGTTACTCACCTCTTTCGCGACTAACAACAATCAAGATAGCCACAACACAATTGACAAAGCTTTCAATCTAGCATATCATCACAATATTCATATAAGACTATATTCACAATCTTGGCTAACTCAACTTAGCCATACTAGCATTTCACTAGTATTCCTAACCCATAATCATCTCATTTTGTCATTGACTTCCTTTACTTACAAAAACCCCATTTGGTGCCAGAAAAATCATCATCATCATCACCATTTCACTTGACTAGGAAAGTCACCATATTCATAGTTTGGGTTTTATGGCCATCACTCATATTTCTAATCAAATTTATCATGCAACTCAATAACAAACAATAATATACAAGAATTTGGGGGGAAAATCATGCATAAACTCAATTCTAGCAAAACCCCCAAATTGAATTTCCCATGAACCCTAATTCTTCAAAGTAATCAAAAACTAGGTTAAAGGAAATTCTTACCTTCAAGATTAAGAATTAGATATAAAGATGGAAATGACAAATTGTCTTTTCTTTCCCTTCCTCTTAAATTTCAGCCCACACACAAACCCACACTCTCAATTTCTCTTAATTTTGATGATTATTTCTTGAATGATATTAGTATTTACTAGTAGGAATGTTGGATGAATTAAAAGTAGAATTAAGATTGAAAGGAATTTGAGAGGAAAGTTTGAGAAGAAGATGGGTGAAGAATGAGTCACAAGAAAAAGGATTTGGCTGGCATCTCATCTTGATGCCACGCATCAAAGGACATTAAGTGGGTAAAATACTCGCTATCCACTAAAGTTCTAGCTAAATTAACCCCGTAACCAAAAATAAAATACTATAAAATTATTTTAATGTCAAAACAATAAAAAGAGGTTCATTTATTTACCTTAAAAATCTTGGGGTGTTACAAATCACAAAGTCTGAAAAGATGAAAAACATAGTTTACCAACAATAAAATGTAAAAGAGACTGAAGATCTAGGTTGAAGATGAAGATCAAGAGGTGTTTGGAACTCCAAAATCCGCTTTAAAAGCTGCAAATTCGACCTAGGGTTTGTGTGTGGCATCTAGTGGCTGAAAAACTACTATCCTAAAGTTTATTCTTCTATTTATAGTAAAAAAGGTCGGTTCTAACTTCGGGGCTACGAGAGGCGCTCATAGTCACTGGAATGGGGGAGCAGCGGCACTGCTTTCTCCGAAGCTTTAGATTTTCTTCGTTTTGCGTCCGTTTCACAGTCTTGTGCTTGTAAAGTCCTTTGGCATCTAAGTTGAATTGGTAGATGACATTTACCCTCGTTCGCATCTTCCGTGAACATGCGTTATTATTAATTTTCATTAAGCACCAAAAGTTCACATTTATAAACTCATTTTAGCATCAAAACACGGCCAAAAGGTATAGGAAAAAGTCATGAATAAATCACTTATCAACTGCCTACACACAAACTTCCACCTAACGTGAGATGTGTGGCATAAGTCACACATAATTTAATGTGAACGTGAAATATGATATGTGATATGAACGTGAGATGTGATGTGTAATGTGGATAGGCACAATTAGGATTGAATATCCTATGATGTATAATGTAATGTAAGATAATGTTGTGCTATGACTTGTGCCCTTAATGATTATAATGTATTCTTTCAAATAATGAAATGGCTAAATACTATTGTATTATCTTACTTAGCTAATTCGTTAGCTAACACTTGTTTCTTGAAATGTGTTGTTCTCTCAGGTTTAGCAAGCTTGAGCTAGATGATGAATAAAGAGCGAGGCTTGGGTGTATAGTTAGCTGAAAAATGTTAGCACAAGAAATGGTGACACTGTGGAAGAAAACTATTGGTGAAAAAGAAGGGTCCAACCAGCATTTATCCATAGACTCTATTTACACAAGGTATGAAGAAAATTGTTAATTTTAATTTTAATTATTTATTTTTTATTAACAATTTTAATAACAATTAATTGTTAATTTTCACTACAAATTGGGAATTAGAGATATTTACATAGACTTTATTTGCATATGGTATGCAAAAAATTATAAGAATAAATAGATATGTTTATGAGTGTAATTTAATATGATTATATTATATATATATATATATATATATATATATATATTATATATATATATATATATATATATATATATATTCGAACGACAAAATATTATATTATAACAAAAAAACCAAATAACAAGGTACTAGTGGTCGAAAAACAGTCAAGATACAAATCTAGTAATACAAACACAGTCTCGATATTTCTCAAAAACTTAACTACTAATACTGCAAAAAGGTTGGAAAAAACTTATGTCAAATAAAGATACCCGAGACATTAGAAAAAACCACACCGACAAAGGCTGAGCTACGTCGTGGTGTTTTTGATGCAATCCCAAACAAATTCCAAAGGCGAACAAGAACCAAACAGCCAACTCAAATGGAAGAAATATAGCAACATGAAAAACAACCAGCTAAAGTATTTGAACATGGGTTTAATTAAATTGTAATTAACTTCAAAATGAGTATATGTTTAAGCTTAAAGGTCATATCTTTGACAAAGTGTTGCATGGTATAAAATTTGCAATTTAAGATCCAAGATAACAATTTCAAGGTTTGACACCTCATTATTTGTAATAAAATTACGAGATTAGGTTTAAGATAGTTCAGAATAAAAAAATAATACTATAAAGTGTCACTTTTGTAAATATAGTGGATTATTAGTACAAAAATTTAGAAAGAAAATTATGAATAGAAGAAGTTCATATAAACAAAACATACATCTATTCAAAAAAAATTTAAAATAAATAACAACCTCTCATAATAAAAAACAAGAGACCATTTTTAAACATATAATGTTTTAAAAACCAAACTATAAAACATTTGGTTAATATCAAAAAAATAAAGTTTTAAAATCGTCAAAAACAACATATATGGCAAATGTTTTGTTTTTCAGAATACTATGCAATTTTCTAATAAACAATCAGAAGAAAAACCATTACATATTTTGATATACTTTGTTAAAACGAGAAAACAATTAATTTTAAAAGTCATCAACAAGTACATGTGTAACACTTGTAATTTTAACTTGTTGACTTATATAATTATTATTTGTTAAACTTGTATGGATTATGTTCAGGAAATGAATATTTGATAACCTTAGTGTAATATATGTTTTTAAACATTTATATTAGAGAAAATTTCATTACATACCCTTGGGGTATATCATATTATTAAGTTTCACCCCTCTCGTTTTTTTTATCATTACATATCCCTATGGTGAGTTTTCGTATCATTACATACCCCTCACCCTAACGGACGTTTGTGTGTCTCTGTTAACCTTCTCATGTGCAATGCACACGAGGGTACTTTAGTCTTTTTAGCTATTTCTTTCTCAATCCACAAACAAAACACAAGCAGATCTCTCTCTTCTTCATATATATCCCACCAAAACCATATATATATACTCTATATACATATATATACATGTACATACGAATACATTTATAGATTTAAATTTAAATGAGCAGAAACAAAATTAACAATCCAAAAAACAGAAAACAAAAAACAAAGATCAAAAGAATCTTCTTATCACATTAAATTATCAGTATTCTTGTCTATTATCTATGTATCATCTTCCATCAAAAGAATCCAAAACCCAATTTAACAATTAATTTTTCTCACACACATCTCCAACCAGTGCGCCGGAAAAAGATGATGGCCAGAAGCACGTTAATAGCCTTACAGGCCCGTCGCCGGAAAATAATCAGATCTGATATATATCGATATATATAGATCTGATATATATACAGATCTGATATATATATATATTTATCTGATATATATATACAGATCTAAAGAAATATATATATACAAAAGTTCAGAAATCACATGTATACATCGGTCTCGACACCATCTCTGTTAATGGTGGTGGTGGGTAGCTCTGCCGCCATGTTTTCCGATCAACGAAGATGGTGCGTGTTTGTGTCAAAGACCGACATAATCGACTATGTACATATAGACACAAAGTTGTAGATGTGGGTCCCGAAATTAACCCGATCCATTGATGAAGATGGGAGAGCTGCTGGTGATCTTTTTGTGGTTAGACTTAGGGTTGTGATCTTTGGTGTTTTTGTATAAGGAGAGATAGATATAGATAGATATATGTATGATTTATTTCTTCTGGTTTTTTATTTTGAGCAGCCACTTTTGCTTATCAAATGTTTAACTTCCTCTTTGATTGATTAAAACATATATATATATATATGTGTGTGTGTGTGGTGTGTGTGGGTGGGGATGATACAGATGTGTATGTATATGTATAAATTGAAAATAGCATATTGATTTAAGAGTGATACAGACCTGATTTAGAAGAAAACAGTTAGTATGATGATTGGTGGGGATTCGTAAATCAATTGATACGAAAAAGGAAGAAGAAGCCAAGAGGGATTTTTAGAGGTAAAAAGACAAAAATACCCTCATGTGCAACGCACACAAGGGACTTAACAGAGCTTGACTAACGCCCGTTAGGGTGAGGGGTATGTAATGATACGAAAACTCACCATAGGGATATGTAATGATAAAAAAAACGAGAGGGGTGAAACTTAATAATATGACATACCCCAAGGGTATGTAATGAAATTTTCTCTTTATATTATATCCGTATCGGGGTAACTAACTATTGTTGTGGCATTAGTGGAACAAAAACCACCCTTTTTATCCCCCTAGAGCCGGCCCCACAACCCTCCCCAACTAATAGATTTTAGCTCCCTCCATCCCCACTCATTTCTTATCTTCACTTTCTACACTCTCCCTTATCTCTTTCTTTCTCTCTAGATTTGCAAAAACACCATCTCATCTTCTTCTTATTATTAATTTTCTTCAAATCAATTTTTGGATCTATCAACATATGGGTAAGTGAAATTTACTAGTATTTGTTTATTATTAATAGTTATCATCAAAAGTTCAATGTTTTCTTCTACCTCAAGTGCTCATCTTTTCTCTTTGTTTTAAATTCGGATTTTTTGTTTCAAGGAACTTTTGGTAAGTATCTTTACTCTCTAAATGCTTGATTTATGTTATTGTATGTTTTGGATACTAGATATTAACAAGTGTTGGCCAAAATCTTTTAAATCTAGGTTAGGTTTAAGAGCTTAAATCAAAAGAGGGGTTTTATCTTTGTAAAGTGTATGGTTGTAAAATGAGCATGATTTTACTTGTTTTATGTTGTAAAACCAAAAACTGATGTTTAATTGGTGTCTAGCTTGTGCAAATCTTTCGTTGAAGTCAATTGAAATTTAAGTTTGAAAAAAGGGATTTCTGATTTTAAAAGTGGATTTGTGAAATGAGTTGATATTTATGCTTAATTATACCCGTAGTACGTTGTGTAAAAGATCGGGTTTTGTTTTGGTTTCTAGAGTGGTTAATTTTGTGACAAGGAGACCCATATGCATATCTCAAACCTATATGCGTATATATAATGATGAAAAGATGAAGAAAGATTGTTACAGCAAGGTCAGTGTCAAAACCACTTGTAATTAAACAATGTAATGAATAAAATAACTATGAGTTACATTATACCAACACAATAAAAATTTCAATCCAGCTTCCCAAAATCCCTAAACAAATGAAATACTAATACGAAAAATATCTAATATAGTTTTATGACTTACCCTTTAAAGAGAGAGGGAGGAAGGGAGGATTCGGTAGTGGTGATTGGCTGGCGCCAGACATCGAATAGAGAGAGAGATTTAGAAGGTGGCGCAGATGGTGATGGTGTCTTAAGAAGTGGAGAGAGAGGGTGATTGACGGTGGTGGTTATTGACGCCGGTGGTGATGGTGATTGATGGCGGTGGGGCGTTAGCGGGAAGTTTTCTACAGAGGGGAGCATAATACAGAAGAGGGAAGTGTTTCGGTATGTGTTTTGTTAGAGAAAAAATCTAGGAGCAATTTTGCAGATAGATGTGTGATGATAAAATTTAACAAAAAGGGAAGGGGTAAAATAAAGGGTTTAGTATCCCGGAGTGTAAGTAACTTTGCAACTTTTTCTATTGTATGTAAGTATCAAAAATTTTGTACATTATATGTAAGTATCTCGCTAAATTGAACACTTAATGTAAAATTTTTACGTTGACCAATCAAAAACTTCTACGTGGACAGCTCATATGGTTGTCACGTATACATTTTTACATTAAACGTTCAATTTAGCGAGAAACTTACATATATTGTTCAAAAATTTTTATGCATACACACAATAGAAAAAGTTGCAAAGTTACTTACACTCCAGGATACTTAACCCTAATAAAAATGGCATCAAATGATTTTGAGAAAAAAAAAGGTTTCTACTTCATATAGGAAAATAGATAGATAATAAAAATAAAATAAAATAATTGTATAAAAAGTTTCGGAGCAGAAACACACCATGGATGGGTACACGTGTTGTTTCCAGTGTTACTCCCTCTTCTATTCCTTTGTTATTATGTATATATATATATATATATGTTAAAGAAAAAATCCTTCATTTTTTTCCTTTTAGTTCCATTGATTTTTAATTTTTTCCATATCGATATAGGAAACGTTATACATATTATTATTATATTATATTAAAAAAAGACCCTTTTTTTATTAAAACAAACTATGAAACTAGTACATCAAATTTTCCCGTTAGGCATTGTTTGCATCTATTTTCTTTTACTAAATCATTTTTCACACCCATTTTCAATCCGACTCGTTTGAACAGGACTCTATATTTGTGTTAAAAAAGACAGAATATTTTGACCCGGACTCGTCCTATCCCACCTGACCCATCTGTTTTGCCACTCTTACTGTGGGCTTAATAATAATTACAAAATTAATAATACAAAGTTCAAATAAACCTTTCCATGGGTTGTCTATGAAGATATTGCTTCTAGATGCTTCCATGGTGGCTCAATCAGATACACCTAAAATAACATTAAATAAATAAAGAACGCAAATATTAGCTGGATTATTAGAAAGGATAAACTAAGTTATTATAGAAACTAAAAAGAAAGCCAGGAAACGAAATATTTATCAAAACACAACATTCAATTAAAGGGGTGTTTGGTGTTGCGTTTTCAAAATAGACTTTGCGTTACGTTTTGAAAAGGCCTGTATGTACATGTTTTTCCAAAACTATGTTTTCATTGTAGATAATCACTTTTTCATTCAAACACCTTTTTAGATTATTTGCATTTTGCAAACGTAACAATCAGATAATCATGTTGAAAACCCTTTGAAACGCAAGGTTTATTTTGAAATCGCAAAATCTGTTTTGAAAACGCAACACCAAACACCCTTAATTGAATTTTGTGTTTTGATAAATATTTTGTTTTCTAACTTTCTTTTTAGTTTCTATAAAAACAACTTAGTTTATCCTCAACTAATATTTGTGTTTTTTATTTATTAATGTTATTTTGGGTGTACCTGATTGAGCTACCATGGAAGCATCTAGAAGCTACATCTTCACACACAACCCATGGGAAGGTTTATTTGAACTTTTTATTATTTATTTTGTAATTACTGTTAATTTCATAGTAAGGGTGACATAACAGACGGGTTAGGCGGGTTAAGACCACTCCGGGTCGATATTCATCTTTGTCTTTTTGAAAACGAATATAAAGTCGGGTTCAAACGAGTCGGATTGAAAAAGGATCGAGTACAGTTCAAAAATGATTTAGTAAAAGAAAATAGATGCAAATAATTATATATATATATAGTTGAGTTATTATGAGAACTAAATTTTGGTCGAGAATTACGAGAATCATTTAAAACTACTGGATTAGACTCATCAATGGCTATTATTAGTTGTGGCATTTTTGTAATTATTATTAATACAAATAAATGAAAATTCATAAAGGGTATTGTTGGGTTGAAAACGACCAAGTATAATTTGTCCAAAAAATAGTTGAAGTTTAGTGAAATATACTTGTACATAATTCTGAAACGTCTCAGTTCAGAATATTCACTAAGCTTCACATCAGTTCAGATCAACCCCAACTAAAAGCATTCATCTGAAGTCGAAGACTGAAGACTGAAGAAAGAGAATCATCTCAACAGCAGAACTCAGAGAAGATTCTACCTGATCGAAGACTGAAGCATCTCAGTGTAAAATACTTACAACACTTTACACTGATTACGAGGAAGCCTTTTTTACTTTACCAACCTTTACCCAGATAATACCATATTGTCTGGAAAAGTACAAAGTTGGGTAAAATGTTGAGAATAAAAGGTGAAATGTCACATCAAGTGACTTTCACACACATTCTTAATGTACGCATGTATTTCAATTCCTTAAATGCTCTCAACCGTATTTTCTATGGCCTGGTCCACGTCAGCATGGACTTTGCCTATAAATACAAGGTTTCTCACACTTTGCAAAATGCTCGAAACTTTGGCATTGCAACTTGTGAGATATACTCTAAGTAATTCTTACGAGTATTTTCAAGTTATTAGATCACATGTATTTCAAGGTTGTTTAGATATTAGACTTAAGTGTTTATCTTTGTTCCGTAACAACCTTTGTATTTTGTTTAACACAATTACTAAAATACATTGAAAAGTACATCGTGTTCCAATGCTACATACTTGATATATATTGTATTTATATAGTTTCAGTCTTTTAGTTTCTTGCATTTACATTTATTTACTTGTTCAACTGAAATCTAGATCGTCACATCTGAACTGGTTCAGTTACCAGATCGGTGTTGCTTGCCAGTCGTTTTTATTGACATTGAGGTGTCTTCGGGTAATAAATACAGTTGGGACTTACAGGTATAATGGGGAAATTAGCAAAACGAAACGCACGTTCTTGACTTCTTGTTCCTATATTTTTGCATGTCAACTTATTAATAACTATATTTGTATTTAATTTAATTAATAGGATTTTATAAAATTTATTGGATATTTTTTTCTTCATTTTATTGGATTCATTTTAGAAATATTTTGGGTGGTACACATGTAACACCCATCTTTTGAAAATATGGACTTCCAAATTTTTTTTCCTAACGGCGTCAAAACATAGCGGAAGCATTTAACAAAACTTACACAATTCCTACCGGAATTGTCATTTAATAAAAAAACCTGGTGTTACTTATTGTATATCATACCCATAGTAAAATGAAATCCATAAATCATATCGACATAAATGACAAACAAGTCAACATCCGATCATGTCTTGTAAAACCCAAGACGTTACATTAAATATAATAAAGGTTCATAAATGTCGTCTAAATAGGTGAGGTCACTAGCAGCTAGCTAAGCATCTGTCTACCCAGCCTCACATGCATCTCACCAATCTTCAACCACTAACCTGGGAAACACAACACATTTCAACGAAACAAGTGTCAGCTAATTAAAGCTGAGTAAGATAACAGGTTAGTTTGACAAAAGTTCACCATAAGGGATATCAAATCCTATGATGTACATATCAACCTAAGTCATCATTATCGTCTTAAGCATCGTCAAGAAGGATGTCAAATCTTATATTGTGCCTATAACTTGCAATCGTCATAGTCGTCTCATTTATCATAAACTATTATTATAATCTATCTATGTTATCAACATTAACCTCATTACATCATCTATATAAATAGACACATAGGTTTCACAATTTAATCATCACATATAGTTAAGCAGCTATAACTACTTAGTCGTCACATATCATCTTTATCATCATTAATATCACATCATCACATCTTATATACACATATAGTCAAGTAACTTACGTTACTTGATCGTCACATAAGGTTAAGAAACTTACGCTACTTAATCATTACACTTCTACTTTATCATATCATCTTCATATCATGCCTACACATAAAGTCAAGTTGTTTACACTACTTGATCGTCACATAAAGTTAAGTAGCTTACGCTACTTAATCGTCACAAGAACAGGGTTGAGTATCCATTCGTCACAGCTTGGTTGATCATACCAGATGTAATACTCAATCGACAAATATGGGTCACTTGGGAGATATCATGACTACCCCCTCGTGATCGACTCAGCACACTAGCCCCACAGGACTAGTATGGGTTAAGCTTAACACTTTTCGACTTAGTTTATACTCGAGTTCGTCTCAGTTCGTCACAATCGTCACATATTATCACATATCATCACATATCATCACAAACCGACACAACACATTAATCTTCATATCCTCTTATGTGATTATATCTTTATTAGCTTTATCTCATTAGTTACATCATCATTTCGACAATAACACTATATCAGTCCATATCATTAATTTGTCTTCGACACCATTTGCCATTAAGGCCCTATCGTGCATCGTGGCATAGCATTCCTATATGAGTCTAGTGAACTAGATGTAATAGGCAACTTGACAACTAACCACACCATCAACGACACAATCAACACATGGACAAAGTGACGTTACATTCAATTAATCATCGACGTAATCAACACATACACCAAGCAACGTTACATTCTATCCCTAAGATAAGGAATACTATTTGCTACAAGGCATTTGTCATATAAAGCATCACAATCATGGCATATTCAACATTCGTACATAACATCATTATAACAATACTCAAGAAAGGGAATATTACTTGCTATGAGTTCATACATCATTTAAAATCCCATTCTCGTCCTACCTAATAAGCATAGTACAGATAACCCATCAAGCACCCAGACAATCTCCCGCATGGTTCCCATATTCCTACTTATGTATGAGATGTATAGATATTCGTCAAAACAGTTAATCATTAAATCCCACGTTTATTATGTTCCCCAGCGTGACAAAATAAGTTATCTTACCTCTGACGAGCGTACAACAACTCACACACAAGATTACCGTGCTTGATATGTACTTCCGACAACCTAAAATGAACATAGGATCAATTAACAAGTATAAACCAGGCTAAACCGACCTACAGTCTATATACGCGTCGTATACCCTTTAAGTGATATTATTCCAGACAATCGTCTTTTTTTGACTATTTTCATACTATTATCCTTGGTAAGTAGTCTCCTTTTTGTCTACTTCCAGACTATTACACCACGTAAGTAGTCTCCTTTTTGTCTACTTCAGACTATTACCCTAGGTAAGTAGTCTCCTTTTGTCTACTTTCAGACTATTACCCCAGCGAAGTAGTCTCTTTTGTCGAATTCCAGACTATTACCCTAGGTAAGTAGTCTCTTTTGGTCTATTTTTCCAAAAACGAGTTATACACCTGAAAAATGACTCTTTTAAGATCTAATTGATGATTTGACACCATCCAATGTTACAGGAATGAATTGTTAACAAAGATGGATCGTTAGGTCACATCAAACAACCATTCCTAACAACAAAACTTGACCAATTGACCGCAAATGATCACCAACAACCCAAGCCATTCTCCAAACCCTAAATACAAATATTATAAAACCCAATTGATGATTTGATATCATCAATTGTTCCAGAAATCGTTTGCATGCGACAGACAATCAGTTGATTACCCGAAAAAACATCCTTAATCGATAACCGAAAGGAATAAAATCATCCCAACCCTTATGGCTAGAGATAAAAGGATATATTGGATCAAAATGATAGGAAATCAAGAGAAAATTACCTACAATACCTGTAGATGAGATTAAAGACACAAAATCTTGCTTAAACCTTCACCGAATCACCACGAAATGGAAGAAATCGCACAAAGGAAGGCTAGGGCACAAGGGGAGACGGTTTTGGAGGCTAGGAATGTGAGAGGAAACTGAAAATGATTGTGATTAGGACCTAATAAAACCCTAATCTGATGTAGCAAGTTTCCACAATTGACACATAGGTCCCTCCACAACAATATATCACACTTAAGGCTTAATTTAGCCACCGCGAATACACGACAACACTTCAAGCACTTTCCTACCTACTTTAACACATTAACACATATCATTAAGGCATTAAACACCTTACACATATGACACATTAATCTCACATAAGTATTAAATCATCTAAAAACTTAACGAACACGAAGTGTTGACTTAACGACTCAAGTCAACCGTTAAATAAAAAAGTTCGGGATGTTACAACACATGTGAATGACAATGTTCGCAAGTGGTACACATGTGAATGACAATATTTTGCGGTGTGAATGTGTTAATTTTGGGATCAAAATGAATATGTATGTTTCAGGGTACACATATGTTACGGTGTGAATGTGTTTGTATGTTTCGTATGTGGTATTGGAAGATGATTGTTTGCGTATTTCGGTGTACACACGTGTTTATAGTTTTTTATCTGCAAGTTTGGGATATGATCACTTGTGCGTTTTGTTATTCTCAATTATATATGAAATGCGTTCATATGTAAATAACCATATTCATAAGTATATAAATAAAAAAAATTTAAAAAGTTCATTAGAAAAAAATCATCTATAATATAACTAAAAGAAGAGGTTGGAGGTACACTTGGCTCCCCTAATCCTCCTCTTTGAGCCTAATCCTCCCTCCTTATTATTCCTCAATTTTTTAATATTTATTTAAAAATTTTTATTTAATAGTTATATTTATTAAGGTCGACCTTTATATTATTAATAAAAAAAGACTCCCAAAAATTATTATTATTTTATTATCTATATATATACAACCTAGAAAAAAACCCTCACATATTCTAAACCCAAAAAAAAAATACGGCAAAAAAAAAGAGCTACGATCGACTACCAAAAGGTTTTTTATTTATATACTTTGTTCATATTTAATCATTATTATTATTATTTAACATTGAATTCTTATGTTATTGTTATTATTATCTCTTTTAACTTAGTTTGTTGTCCATTATAGATTCATTATGGCTTCTTCTTCAACAACAAAAAATAAGACCACGTTAGTTCATCTTGAAGATCTTAAGACAACACATGTTAACCATCATCTACGACTTCGTGTTGTGCATGTATGGACTGTTTCGGAGTGGAACAACCCGAAGAAAATCAAAACGTTCGAGATGGTCTTTGTTGATAAATTGGTATGTATTTTTCAAATTATATACCGTACACTTTTTGTTTCTCGTTTTGTTTTAACTCTAAATTATTTAGTATTAAATTGTTGTTTGTGTTTGTAGTAAGTTTAGATATAAAAAAAACTGCAAATTTTTTATTTAACTAAAGTTGAAAAAAAGGGTAAACTGGAATCAATATTTATATGGAGTTAATTTTCATATGTTTTTTCTTTAGCTTTCGTATTGATTAAGTTGTGATATTGGTCATATTGATTGTTGCTCGAATCATACTGTTAATGTGTAAATTTTTTAAATCGTCTAAGTTGTGCATCTCTTTTTTTTAATCAAGCAACTGCTTTCTATGGATGTTTATTGTGTGCCAGAAGTAAAAAAAAAAAAGGGTAAATGGGTGGGAACCCTCTGGTCCTATGTACCGTTTTTGGTACCCAGAGCACACACCGCATAGAACTCATGCCCGGTAAGTCACCATCCTCACACATGAGATCACAAGATATACTTTCTCCACTTGCCTTTGGCAAGTTTGAACCTGTGACCTCTAGCCTTCATCTGTGGGCCCATGTGGTCACATGATGGCGGTACCACTGGGGTTTCACCCCATTGGTTGTGTCAGAAGTATGTGATAACTAAATTGTAGTATGCTTTTATGTCAGAACCTATCATTATTCATTACTTTGACATATATACAAGCTATTTATAATGAAATCGTTGCGCAATATATGTATTATGTATACGTTATGAAAAGAATTGGTAATGAATCTTGACGATCATGAGCTGATTCAACGTGGGGGATAAAAGTATTATGAACATTTCCTTGAAATTTGTTTTGGTTTACCAAGAATCAATTTTATGGTTTGTCTATGTGTTTTTAATTCTTACTTGCTCCTCCTAATGGTCTTAAACCACTTGCTCAATCTACCCCTCCATCAATACCCAGTAAGATCAAATTAAATAGCTTCCACTTTTTGAATTATAATTTTTTATGTTGTACACCATTAATATAATTTACATCTTATTTTATTTACTTTATATATTCATTGACATATATTAATTACCTTAATGCTCGCTTTTTACAGATGACAATCATATAACGATGACGACGACTTATTGTCAAAAACTGAAACTGGATCTGATTCAGATTTTAATCCAGATGATGAAGATTGTGACGATACTTATGCTGATGATGAAACGCATGACAATCATATAAGTGACACGGACAACGATGAGGACAGTGATGACGACGACATTTTGTCAGCAAGTGAAGCTGAAACAGATACAGATTTTAATCCAGATGATGAAGATTCAAACGAAACTGATGTTGATGATGAAATGCTTGATAGTGATGAATCCAATGATGAAGGTGAATGGAACTATTCAGATGAATCAGAAGACGATCCTACGTTTGATATCGATTATTCTGATAATGAGTATGATTCCGATATGTATGATAGGTCTTCCCCGAAAGATTAGTTTAAGAAAAAAAAAAAAAAAAAAAAAAAAAAAAAAAAAAAAAAAAAAAAAAAAAAAAAAAAAAAAAAAAAAAAAAAAAAAAAAAAAAAAAAAAAAAAAAAAAAAAAAAAAAAAAAAAAAAAAAAAAAAAAAAAAAAAAAAAAAAAAAAAAAAAAAAAAAAAAAAAAAAAAAAAAAAAAAAAAAAAAAAAAAAAAAAAAAAAAAAAAAAAAAAAAAAAAAAAAAAAAAAAAAAAAAAAAAAAAAAAAAAAAAAAAAAAAAAAAAAAAAAAAAAAAAAAAAAAAAACACACACATACATTCATCCCCCAGAACCACACACATAGCCACCGCCCCCCAAAACCACCATCCTCCACCGCCGCCGAAATCGAATCCTGTTCTTTAATTGTCATTCAAGGTTTGAATAATTTATATTCTTCTTTAATTGTTCTTTGATATCGATTTCAAGGTTTGATTAATTTATTTTTCTTTCTTTTTTTTGGTTCTGATGCTGTTGTTGTCACCGCCGATTGAGCCACCATCTACCACCGCCTATTCACCGCCGATTGAGCCACCATCTACCACCGCCTATTCACCGCCGATTGAGCCACCATCTACCACCGCCTTTTCACCGCCGATTGAGCCACCATCTACCACCGCCTTTTCACAGCCGATTGAGCCACCATCTACCACCGCCCCCCAAAACCACCATCCTCCACCGCCGCCGAAATCGAATCCTGTGTCATACCCCCCACCACCGCAGCCCGATTATAGGTACTGTGAATCGGATCCGGTAATCTTAACCACCGTCGCCGGTAATCATTAACAAATCGAATCCTGTTCTTTAATTGTCATTCAAGGTTTGAATAATTTATATTCTTCTTTAATTGTTCTTTGATATCGATTTCAAGGTTTGATTAATTTATTTTTCTTTCTTTTTTTTGGTTCTGATGCTGTTGTTGTCACCGCCGATTGAGCCACCATCTACCACCGCCTATTCACCGCCGATTGAGCCACCATCTACCACCGCCTATTCACCGCCGATTGAGCCACCATCTACCACCGCCTATTCACAATCTATGTGAATTAATGGTAAACTAAATCTTTTTTATTAATATATTTGAATCAATATATTATTTAGATTCTTACATATCATCCTTGGTTGATTCTTTGGTATTTCACTGGTAATTATTTCTTTCTTATCGTATTATAGTTTCTATCAATTAGGCAAATCTTTCGTCTTTGTAAATGATTTTATATAACGATTTTAAGCATCAACTTTTGTGATTATTTTTTTTCTAATTTACAGCCTTTTGTATAGAGATGTTTATCTTTTCATATCTATTTTTTTGTAAATATTTTGTTTCTAATTTAATTTTTCTAATAATTAAGTATAACAATAACTTCCATAAACAAAACACACAATACCAATACCAAGTTCTATATAAACCCCTTTCAATCATCACATGACTTTCATACTATACCCACACAAAAAGACCTTTCTATCTCTAATTGTTTTCTCAAATGGCTAACACAGGTCCGTCTAACGATGCTCCAGTCCTGTCATCTGCAGCCTCCAATGTTGCTCCAGTCCCACCTGTTCCAGCCCCCAATCCCGCTTTGAACCCGGTTGTTGCACCTTCTCCACCGCCTGTCCAGCCATCACCGCATGTGGAGACTTTGGAGGTAAATTTTTGCCTTATATGTAGCCCTTTCACTATTAAAATGCTCAACATAAATTAACAAATTGGATTATGATGTTGTATGTAATCTATTATGAATTTGTAGATATGTGATACATGATTTGATTAAATCTAAATTAGTGTCTGAACTGTTCCAAACTGTTATGTATGTACTGATTCAGGGGCCTAAAGTATACATGTTGGTTAAGTCGGTTAGTTACTCCTATATAAGTGTATACCTGCTACAAATTTCTCTCTTTCAATTCTGAATCTGAATTCTCCCCATATCAATTGGTCGCATTTGTGTGTACATGAAGGCGGGTGGGTTCGTAATTAGGCATACCTCATATTATTTTAGGCTATCTCAGATATTTATATATTACTTATTGTTACAGGAGTACAACCGTCAGGCAAGTCGAGCAAGGGTTTTTGACGAGCTCTACTTTCAAATCAATGATGATATCCATTTGATGGAAGAACGTTTGAATGAGCTGAACTCGATTTTTCAAAGGATTCTTCGTCAGAAAGAGCACCTTGATCATGTCTATCTCAACTCATAAGGCATATCATATGATCGATATTCATAATGTCACCTTATATTAATGATATATTATTCATATAGTTCTTTTGAGTGTTTATGTTTGGTGATTCTGTAATATATTTCTTTTGAGTGTTTATGTTTGGTGATTCTAATAAATAAACTCATGTTTGTTTTGCAATTATCGTCTTCGTCTCACTTCACACGCTTATCTCTTCGCACTACATGGATGTATCAACTTATTGGCTAATATTCTGCACAGCAGATTATAGGTAGTATAGATACATAGAATGAGCAAACAGCAGATTATAATCTCTTCGCACTACATTACAGAATCAACTCATACACTTCTTGGATGATATTCTGCACAGCAGATTATATATATATATATAGAGAGAATGACCAAATAGCAGATTATATCTCAATTATATATATATATATATAGAGAGAATGACCAAACAGCAGATTATATGCTTCAATTACATTCCACAAAAGGCTCATCCAAATACTTGCTAAGAGGTTAATTCAACAATAACTATATTATTTAGGCAACTATATTTTATATATATATATAGAGAGAATGACCAAACAGCAGATTATATGCTTCAATTACATTCCACAAAAGGCTCATCCAAATACTTGCTAAGAGGTTAATTCAACAATAACTATATTATTTAGGCAACTATATTTTATATATATAGAATGACCAAACAGCAGATTATATGCTTCAATTACATTCCACAAAAGGCTCATCCAAATACTTGCTAAGAGGTTAATTCAACAATAACTATATTATTTAGGCAACTATATTTTATATATAGAATGACCAAACAGCAGATTATATGCTTCAATTACATTCCACAAAAGGCTCATCCAAATACTTGCTAAGAGGTTAATTCAACAATAACTATATTATTTAGGCAACTATATTTTCTTAAATCCCTCTAATGGTATGATATTCTGTACAGCAGTTATATTATATATATATATATAGAGAGAATGACCAAACAGCAGATTATATGCTTCAATTACATTCCACAAAAGGCTCATCCAAATACTTGCTAAGAGGTTAATTCAACAATAACTATATTATTTAGGCAACTATATTTTCTTAAATCCCTCTAATTTGGTTGGAATACCGTTAATATATTTAGAAATCCAGATAAATAATAATATATATATATATATATATAGAGAGAATGACCAAACAGCAGATTATATGCTTCAATTACATTCCACAAAAGGCTCATCCAAATACTTGCTAAGAGGTTAATTCAACAATAACTATATTATTTAGGCAACTATATTTTATATATATAGAATGACCAAACAGCAGATTATATGCTTCAATTACATTCCACAAAAGGCTCATCCAAATACTTGCTAAGAGGTTAATTCAACAATAACTATATTATTTAGGCAACTATATTTTCTTAAATCCCTCTAATTTGGTTGGAATACCGTTAATATATTTAGAAATCCAGAAAATAGATTGAAACAGAACCAGTATGTTGGACCGATATTAAATTAAAAAGGCAATCAAAGGTCAACTAAATTCTGGTAAATTTGACTAAATTTGACTAATTTGACAGCTTCAAATATATCAAAATAAGTAAATTTGACTAATTTGTTCCTCCATCCTCTACCTAATTCCCTACCCAACTTATTTACAGCTAACAAGTTTTAATTGATAAAATAATTTCCTATTATTAGCCATTGCATTGAAAACACAAACTAATGCATACACAACTATATAAACACTTGAAAACACATTGACGTGAATGCAAACACAAATTGCAAGTTCATACTCAAATCAGAAAAAAATCATCAACATAACAATGGGTTCATCATCAAACCATATCAACACCAAAGTCAACGAAGCTTCTGGTGATAACATCAATGCCACGTCTCCACCAACTGCTACTGTTCCGTCTCATCCGTTTGCTTTTGCACCGCTGTGGACTCCTAATGCTCCTGCTCCTGTTTGGGTTTCTCATGCTACTGCTCCGTTATGGGTTAATCATTCTCCTGCTCCGGTTTGGGTCACTCCTTCTCCTCCACCGCTTTCTGTCACACATTCTCCTACTACACTTTACTATACCCCTGCCCCTGCTCAACCCGCTCCTGCTCCTTCTCTGGCTCTCGCTGTAACATCCGTGAGTTTTGAGCCGTTGACTTTTCGTGTAATATGACTAACAATCTTGTTTAATGAAATATTTGGGTTCATTTGTGGTTAAATGACTATGTGGTATGTTAGTAGGGTCGATTGTATGACTTAATTGGTGAATAAATGTAAAACGATGTGTAAACTAACTTGTAAATGGAAACGGGTCGACCCATGGATTACCCATGACCCATGAGCCTTCTAAGACCCAACCCTTTCCCTTATCTCTTTCATTTCACCACACAAACCCAATCTCTTTCTTTTCTCTCTAACAAAAGCAAGAACTCTCTTTTCCCATCTTTCTCTCTTGAACTCTTGAATTAATTGGTGTTGTGAAATTTGTTTAATATAAGAATCATCATCATCTCCTTCTCATCTTCATCATATCAAAAGATTGAAGTTCATAGTGCAAGGTTTTTACCCATTTTGACCTAATTTCGGGTTTGAGCTCAAGAAGGAGTTTTGGTAAGTCAAATTCATCTCATCTTCACCTATTTATGCTTACTTATATGTTGTTGGTCGATTTAAAGTATTTACAAGTCTTAAATCGGGTCGAAATGAAATTAGGGTTCAATTAGGGTTTTGGTTTGGGTTGAATGATTTGGAAGTGTTCTTGATGTTTTGGAATGGAAATTTGTAATGGGTTATGTGTATTTATGTTTAATGGCACTTAGTTAAGCTTCAAAATGAGTTTTACGACCCCGTATTTGCAGGGTCAAATACGAGGCCAATCACAGAATGCGACCTCGCATTAGTGACGGGCTGGGCTGGGTTTACGAGGCCGATGTGCTGAAGCCCATGTCAGGTGTTACCTATATAAACCGAACCCTAACAGAGTTTAGGGTTGAACATTTGTCGAATTATCAAGCAGGTATTGCAGGTTAAAGTCGTCAAAGGTTGTTCCGCCAGCCCGAAGAAGATCTACGAGCCGTAGATGATCTAGGGGCTTTCTTGTTGATCACCAAGTTATTGTGAGGGATTCCGCACCTCAAGATAACTGGATCAAGCTATTTACGATTCGTACCAGGGGACTTACACATCACTTCAACAGCATTGGGATTGTAAACAGGCACTCTGGAGGGACCTGCAGCATACGGATCGCCCAGAAGAAATGAAGGACCAAACACACGGTTGTCCTGAACCGGTGCTGAAGGACCAGGAGCATTAGGGTCTCGAGGAGCATACGGCAGACAAGCTCCCTCGGTAGTCCACCTCTGATATGGAGCTACCGGTGACAGAGATGGTTGAACATGAATAGATACATGTTCATTTCCAGATTCACTGGATGTTGACAACAGATTGATGGGGCGAGACTCATTGCCCGAAGCCTCAAATTGTTCCTCTTTAGAAGAGTGGGGAACACGAGGAATGGAGTTTGCTACAACTGGAACTTGAGGAGTACCAGGAACAACAGCATAAGAGCTAGCTCCGTCCGACATGACAAGTCTGAAAGGATAGTCAAAGGATCCATATAAGTCTAATGGATGAGACAGTACAAGTCAAATGGATGTGACAGTATGCAACATACGAATTTTTCAAAGAAATCTTTGTCCAGACTATACACATACGATTTGGGTTTCTATTAACAATATACCTTCAATGCTTATATATAGGGTCACCCGCAGCCTTCCCACCACATTTACAGTATATTGTTAATATAATCCAAACTATCACGTATATAAGCCCATGTATACACATACGATTTGGGTTTCTACTCCTAACATACCTTCAATGCTTATATATAGGGTCACCCGCAGCCTTCCCACCACATCTACAGTATGTTGTGAGTATAATCCAAACTATAACGTATATACAAAGTCTAAGATATTTATTTCGAGCCTTATATTATTTTACATAATCGGGACGTAGTTGATCAGGCTAGGTCTAATTATAGACAAATAATATAACTCTTGATATAAGTATCCTAAACCTTAGTAGACTTAGATTTCCTTTTGAAACGAAAATGGCTATAGATTGAGTTTTTCCAGCGGAAAAACTCTGTATTAACTATAACCTTGGCTCTGATACCAATTTTTGTCACACCCCGTTGTAGCGGAAATACATGGTTAACAAATAATTGCGTACTAATCAGAAGGTAAATAGAGATTACATCCATTAATGCCAATACATGTTCAACACAAGTACAATCGTTCAAATGTGGACCCCAAAATACGGATACAAGTCATCCTCATTTGGAACTGGGCCCACTGAATACGAGTTCAATAAATTGGATAGTCTAATACAATTAAAGCTAATAACATGAGAGTCCTCAAATGTCTGATGCTAATTGTACGTCCAATGTCAAAAGAATGGCCCTATAATGCCAAATACGATTCCAAGACTTACTGTTGGTCACCTGAAAAGCATGAAATTTGAGAGGATCAACTATCGAAATAGTTGGTGAGTTTACAGTGTGTTTGACTAAAAGACCAGTCGTCATTGGGAGCACACAATGACATGTAGTTATTAAGACAAGACAGTCGGGAGCAAGATCCGACAATAAGACTAATTTCCCTCGCACAGGTCTCCCGTCTATAATGGGGTGCGGACCAGTATACCTCGCACAGGTCTCCCGTCTATAATGGGGTGCGGACCAGAACCAAGACAGTCAGGCACTAAATCTGACAAGACAACCATTAGGATCTCATAATGGTAATAACTACATAGGGGCAACATTTTAGTTCGTCAAACACAAAGAACAATTTAGTCAGCCGACAACATGGCAAGTCAAAGTCATTTAGTTCAATATTTCATAAGACATGTATACACATTTTCAGACAGCCGTCAACATGGCAAGGCATAAGACAAATGATTTAATTTACCAAATCTCATGGCATAGACAAAGACAAATCATTTATAAAGTAGTCGTGTATACAGTACATGCTTTTCAGGCCCAAAGTAAAAGGAAAAAAAGGGCGCCATAAACTCACCTTAGCGATCAAAGAGCTAAAAGTATGAGTAGTCCGAGAAAATGAGCAGTCTAGTCTCCACGTCTATCCAAAACCACTTTATTTGATGTTCTTGAGAAAAAGAAGAAAATGGTGATGATGATAATACCAAGTTATTATTGAAATGATTATCCCCTTTTGATTACTCCCTTGCCAAAACCGATTTTGATGATGATGAGATAGAGAGATTGAGAGAGTTTGAAATTGTGTGTGTGTTGTTTTTGTGTGTGAGGTGATCGACCAAAAGAGAAGAGGGGGGGAAAGGTTTGGTGTTCAACTCCCTGCCTCACAAAACATTTCAGCCCATGTGGCCTTATTTTGATATTTTGGTACCCTTTATTCGGTAAAATGCTTACGATTAAATACCGTATGACCAAAAGGTTATAATTTAAAGTAAAGGTATTTTCCCTCGTGTTATTTAAATTAAGACGAGTCAATAATATTTCGTCAAAGTCAACTTTGAAACATTAAGTCTAGACCGTCTAATTATTTTGTACAAGACATAACCTTTAAATATTTATTTAAAGTTATTTTTAAGACTCGGCATTCGTCTAAATAGCTAATAGTCTACGTCATCAAGATACGTCTAATTTGACTAAGTCAAAAGTCCAAAAGTCTAATAATTTCCACGTCTAATGACTGTCTAATTGAGATTAAGACTAAGTCGATGTTAATTAATTACGATTTGTCACACCTGAACCACTCCTTTTTCCACCTTTAGGCTCATGGCATAATTATGTTCTCATATATAAATTTATTGTCTCTATGTATTAGTGTCTTATTACATTGACAGGACCATTGTTTGTAATTAGATACTTATTGTGTTCTAGTTACCAAATAAGCATTTGACTATGTTGAAAGTCAACATTGTTAAAATGGGGATGATGCAATCTCTAAAGCAATTAAATTGAACCAACACAATGGACTGGTCTGCGTCTGTCTAATGGGCATGGGTTTGATACGCCTACTTAGGTAATTAGGTTCGGCTTTTAGGCAATAAAGAGTGACTGTCACAAAAGGGACATTGAAAAAGCTAAGTTGGTATTTGATGTCATTAACCCTTCTTATAGAGATGAAAAATGATATAGATGATGTGAACTGTGTTAATCGATGTTTGTATGTGATGCATAAAACGAGTATAGAGATTAAAGTAACTTTAACCTTTTGAAACGTGGAAACGTTGCTATATGTATGGTTACTATGACTATGAGATGTGGGGATGAATTGCAGCTGATAAACCCAAAAGTGATATCCATATATAAATGTGCAAAAGACAACTACTTATACTCGCCAAAGAGAGCCGGTGAATCGGTGATCACCAACGTCCAGGAGGTGTTGGGTTGGGATGCCATCTATCAAGTTGGATTACTGCATTATTCCTAGAGAAAAATTGTTTAAAAATAAATTAGTGGACCAAATCCATATCAAGTACATATATTTAATGGTAGGTTTAGAAGTTTGTCATATGAAATAGTAGATGTTTTTAATCTCTAGGAGTCCATCAATACATTATAGTTCCCCTGCTCTTGGTATATATGAGTTGTACTGACTTGAGTATTTTCGAGAAATTGTTTTATCGAAATCGAACTGTTTTTGACAATCAATCACCTATACCATCATTTTATTCCTTTAAACACAAAGACGGTAAAATGGGTGGGTTGGGTGAACTTCATCTAAGACGATTCATTTATTTTGTTGTGGGATTTCAATTATTGTTGACTTATCAATTTTGTTTCTTCTTTATAACTCTATAAAATGATTAATATTCATAGTAATCTATTTTTTTAACTCAACAAAGGGTCGATTGGTCGAAACTAAGGAATTAAAAAGGAACTGGTAGCAGTTGTAATGTTGAAAACGAACAAAGCCGCAATTCCTGCAGACAAGTCAACCTTGACTTGACTTATTTAGGCGAAGTTCTAAGTTTGGATTCTTTACTAGAGTATCCGTCATGGTGCAAGACTGAACTCAACTTAATAGGTTTATGAGCAAGGCCCAAAAACACCAAAAAAAGTTTAAGAAAAAAAAAAAACTTTGTTATTGATAACTTAAATTGGTTCATGTAGTAGCCAAATTTAATACAAAAAACCATTAAAAATGTATCCATAAATTGACAACAAAAAGTGAATCACAAATAACATAACCCAAATTTCAGCTCAATTAGACATACAGACCTCAATTAGCGATCTAACAACTCAACAGGACACTGAGCACTCAAAACCAGATCTCAATTCATTTGGAGATCAAGACTAAGAATATCAAAAGTAAGAGTATGTAATTTGAAATTGGGTGAACTTTAATGATTAATAATAAGATTAATCAAATAAATGATTAAATTGGGTTAATAATCCAAATGGAAAAAAAAAAAAAAAAAAATTTGAGATTTCAACAAATCAAAGCATTCATTCATTCAAATTAAAACACAGATTGCATATATTCATTCATCACAAATCCTCAATCAGATTCAATAAAATCACTAAGCCCAGAAACATCTATTACACTACTAATTAACCTCCAAAACCGTACAAAGTCCTGCCCTGCCTCTTCAAAGCATAAACAACATCCATGGCGGTGACAGTCTTCCTGCGAGCGTGCTCGGTGTAAGTAACGGCATCACGAATCACATTCTCCAAAAATATCTTCAACACTCCGCGGGTCTCCTCGTATATCAGCCCGCTGATTCTCTTCACTCCCCCTCTCCTTGCAAGCCTCCTGATGGCCGGTTTGGTGATCCCCTGGATGTTATCTCGGAGCACCTTACGGTGTCGTTTTGCTCCTCCCTTTCCCAACCCTTTTCCTCCCTTTCCTCGCCCAGACATTTTTTGAAGATTTTTATTAATCAAATTTCAGATTTGATGAGATAAAAAAAGAGACAGAGAGATGATTCAAATTTTGTGAAATGTTAGGGAGGGAGGGCTGCTTTAAATAAGGAATGGGAGGGATTGAATTTGGGGGGATTTTGAATTTTTGTTTTCGAGCCCTGTGAAAAAATAGTACGAGTACTTTTTTAAGATCGGACGGTGGATATTCACGATCCGTGTGATGCCTTTTATAAAGGGCGTAGATTGGCTTTTGGGGAAGTGGTGGATCGATGACGTGGAATCTGGGTAACTTGGAAATTCCATTTGTCTCAAATTTCCCTCTTAGATTTAAAAGTTGTCCAAAAGATCCCGACTTATCATAAGTTTTAATCCTATTTTATTTTTCTCTTATTTACTTTAATTTATTATCACCTATGTCGAGTATAAAAGAAAAAAAAATTAAGGAGAAATGAGAAAATTAAAAAGACTCATTACTTTAACAACTTTTACATAACTAATTGTTCATTACATTTTACTTGGTTTATTCTTCTTCTTAAATTTTATTTTGAAAAACTTATTCTTCTTCTTTATTTATTCTTATAATTTACTTCTACATATACATGCCATTTTACCTCCAAAAATATGACATTAAGCGAAGGGTCCAATACTTAAAACAACTTTAATTGCAATTTTATAAAACTTGGTTTTCAACATTCTGGACCCAGTAACATTTTGATAATTTATATGACTTATGTTTAAAAAAGGCCAAATTATACCCTTTAAATAGTTCTTCGAGTGAGAAACTACTAATGCTCAAAAGCTTTCATATGTTCATCAAGGACGTTCTTATTTGGTTGGATTTCATCCAAGTAAGTTCAATTGTTAGACAGCGGAGTTCTAAGTTCGGATTGCGTTACGTAATTAACTATCCTTCATGGTGCAAGATTGAGCGCAACTTGAAAAGAATTTTGAGCACGGCCTAAAAGCACAAATTTTATATACAAACTTAGATGTTGATAACTTAAATTGGTTAATAAAGTAGCTAAAATTAATAACCAAAAACCATTAAAACTAATCGGAAGCTGGTCCTCAAACACAAGCTTGATTCATTTTCCGTTTAGGATCAAAACTAAGCTTATATTCTATGTTGAGATTAAGGTTGAATAATTAATATTAATTGGATTAATCAAACGAATGATCATTAAGCAGGTTTAAGGATCCAAATAAAAAAATAAACGTGCAACGCACGGGACTAACTTAGTAGTATATAATAATTCAAGGATGCAATTTCAGAAGACAAGTCGACCTTGACGGAAGTTCTAACTTTGGATTGTTTACTCGACTATCTGTCATGGTGTAAGATTGAGCTCAACTTAAAAAGGATTTTGAGCACCGCCTAAAAACACGAAGTTTAAATAAAAACTTTTGTTGAATATATCAACTTAATTATTTTCTAACTTAAAATGTTGAACCTGCAGGACCTCTTGTGTGTACTTTATGAAGACTAGGGACTGAAAGTGTGAAGCAGGCAAAGACTAAGCTAGAGGGACTGGAGGTGAACAGGTGAAAAGAAGAGGGAGCTTTCATGAAGTTACTATGACTATATAAACAATGCTATGGAAACCTAGGGCGCGTTTGGTTCACAGATTCTGATGAAATCTGATGGAATTGGAATTGAATTCCATTCCGTGGTACGTTTGGTTGTCAAAAGATGATGGAATTTCATTCCATCAAATGATGGAATCTTCATTCCTTGGGGTTATTGGATGGAATTTGATTCCTTCATTATCTTGAATTTTAAGAAAACAAAAAACATTCCATCAAATTCCATTCCTTCGGAATCTAATTCCGTTGACAGATTCCATAATTTCTAAAAACATTCTGTGAACGAAACGCGCCACTAGGGTTTCAAACATTCCCTGTCTCTTCTCTTGATTTTACCGTTATTGTTGTTGTTCATCTTTTCCAATGTAACTGTGACAACTCGTAATTAATTAACAACGAGTTAGTCTTAATCTTGTTTAAGATTAGTCATTTTCATAATCTCGTCGAATTTAGACTGTCATTTGACGTGGAACTTATTAGACTTTTGGACTTTTGACTTAGTCAAAGTAGACGTATCTTGATGACGTAGACTATTAGCTATCTAGATGAATGTCGAGTCTTTAAAATAACTTTAAATAAATATTTAAAGGTTATGTCTTGAACAAAATAATTAGACTGTCTAGACTTAATATTATAAAGTTCCCTTTTACGAAACTTTATTGGCTTGTCTTAACTAAAATGAGACGAGGGAAAATAACTTTACTTTAAATTTTGGCCTTTCAGTCAAATGGTATTTACTCGTAAGCATTTTACCAAATTAAGGGTAATAATATACAAAATTGAGCCACATGGGCTGGAAACTAAAATGAAAGGCAGGGAGGAGAACACCCCTCCCCTTTCCCTCCTTTCTTTCCTTTTGATCAGCATCATCACACACACACACCACACAAACACAACACACACAAATCACTTAAACATTTCCCAATTTCTCTCAATCTCTCTAGTCTTCTTCTACATCATTTCTGCAAAGGAAAGATTTAAGGATTTTAAAGCTATATTTTGGTATTTGCATCATCAATCCCCATTTTCTTCAAATACTTCAAGAACACAAAAGTGGTAAGTTAACTTATTTCTTCAATTTTCTTATTGATTTAAATTCAATTAAGGGTTTGATTCAGTTTGGTTAATGGAATTAGAAACCTTTGATTTTGATAAGAAATTAGGGTTTTATTGATAAATGGACATTTGACTTAGAAATTTGGTTTTGAGATCAAAAAGTGTTGAAATGGTATATGGTTAGCGAAATAAATTGTTTCCAGGCCTATTGGTCGTGTTTATACTAGTTATAGTGAAAGGAATTGAATCAAAAACGATTTGGGTTATTTCTGCATATGAACTGCTGGTTTTTGGCTGCAGAATGGGGCCACTGCGGCGCAGTGGCGTTGTCTTAGCCCACTGCGGCGCAGTGCCCAGACTCTGGTCTGGTGTCGACTTAAGCCACTGCGGCGCAGTGAGCATGTTTCCCACTGCGGCGCAGTGTAACCCTCGGAAAAATATTGTTTTTGCTGACTGCGGCGCAGTGGGGTGAAACTTTTCCCACTGCGGCGCAGTGGGGAAACTTTTCCCACTGCGGCGCAGTGGGGGAAACTTTTCCCACTGCGGCGCAGTGGGGGAAACTTTTCCCACTGCGGCGCAGTGGGGGAAACTTTTCCCACTGCGGCGCAGTGGGGGAAACTTTTCCCACTGCGGCGCAGTGGGGGAAACTTTTCCCACTGCGGCGCAGTGGGGGAACTTTTCCCACTGCGGCGCAGTGGGGGAAACTTTTCCACTGCGGCGCAGTGGGGAAACTTTTCCCACTGCGGCGCAGTGGGAAACTTTTCCACTGCGGCGCAGTGGGGCTTTCCCACTGCGGCGCAGTGGGAGATTTCCCACTGCGGCGCAGTGGGGACTTTTCCACTGCGGCGCAGTGGGGTAGATTTCCCACTGCGGCGCAGTGGGGTGAATTTCCCACTGCGGCGCAGTGGGGTGAAATTTTCCCACTGCGGCCATAAATTTCTTTCCTCCCACTGCGGCGCAGTGGGAGAGTGTAAAACCCACTGCGGCGCAGTGGGGCTTTTCCAGACCCGAGTCCGAGATTTCCCACTGCGGCGCAGTGGGAGATTCTCCACCCACTGCGGCGCAGTGGGGTGAAACTTCCCACTGCGGCGCAGTGGTGACTTAAGCCACTGCGGCGCAGTGAGCATGTTTCTAGCTCACTGCGGCGCAGTGTAAACCCTCGGAAAAATATTGTTTTTGGCTGACTGCGGCGCAGTGGGGTGAAACTTTTCCCACTGCGGCGCAGTGGGGTGAAACTTTTCCCACTGCGGCGCAGTGGGGCTGAACTTTTCCCACTGCGGCGCAGTGGGGGATATAGCTTTCACTGCGGCGCAGTGTAAACCCTCGGAAAAATATTGTTTTTGGCTGTCTGCGGCGCAGTGGGGTGAAACTTTTCCCACTGCGGCGCAGTGGTATGTTGCTGAAATATTTGACATTTCTAGTTTTTGACAACTTGAACGTTTGGACTTGGTAAATATCGAATGGTACTTTAGACTACCTTATAATGACAATTTCATTGATATTGCCAACAAAAGTTAAATAAAATGAAAGATTAAATCACACTTGGTCGTGGCATTCTAGGATTGATAGCTAAGTAGTTGTACGTAGGATACTTGTCGTCGTGAGATTTGATCCTCACCATTGGTACTCTTATCCTAGGTTTTGGATAGACGTGGAGACTAGACTGCTCATATTCTCGGACTACTCATTCTTTAGCTCGTAGACTGCTAAGGTGAGTTTATGGCGCCCTTTTTCCTTTTACTTTGGGCCTGAAAAGCATGTACTGTATACACGATTACTTTATAAATGATTTGTCTTTGTCTATGCCATGAGATTTGGTAAATTAAATCATTTGTCTTATGTCTTGCCATGTGGACGGCTGTCTGAAAATGTGTATACATGTCTTATGAAAATTTGTCTATATGTCTTGAATTGCCATGTGATCGGCAGACTAAATTGTTCTTTGTGTTTGACGAACTAAAATGATCCCCTTTATGTAGTTTTACCATTTTGAGATTTTAATGGTAGTCTTGTCAGCTTTCGTACCTGACAGTCTTGGTTCTGGTCCGTACCCCACTGTAGACGGGAAATCCTGTACGAGGCATATTATCTTTGTCAGACTTCGGTCTGTACAGTCATGTCTTATAATTACGTGTAATGGTATTATCACAATGGCGACAAAACTATTGTCAACATACCGTAAGCGTGGTGGGTACGCCGATGGTACACCCTATATATAAGCGTTGAAAGTATGTTGGAAGTAGAAGCCTAAGTGTTTTAGTCTCATTGCCGGATATCCTAAGTGTTTTGGTTAAATGGTCGGATGTTGTATTCTGACTGTCTTGTATAAAAGGTCGGATCTAGATATACCGACTGTTTTTGAAATAAAAGTATTGTTAGATGTTGTATTCTAACTGCCTGGTCTTTTATAGCTATAGGTCATTGTGTTGTATCAATGACGAATAAACATTTGGTCAAACACACTGTAAACTCACCAACTATTTCGATAGTTGATCCTCTCAAATTTCATGCTTTTCAGGTGACCATCAGTAAGTCTTGGAATCGTCTTTGGCATTATAGGGCCAATCTTTTGACTTTGGACATACAATTAGCATCAGACATGGAGGGCTCTCATGCTTTTGGCTTTGATTGTATTTGACTGTCCAGACTTTGAACTTGTATTCTGTGGGCCCAGTTCCAAATGAGGATGACTTGTATCCGTATTTTGGGGTCCACACTTTGAACGATTGTACTTGTATTGACTTGTATTGGTATAAATGGATGTAATCTCTATTAACCTTCTGATTAGTATGCAATTCTTTGTTTCTAGTTTTTGACAACTTGAACGTTTGGACTTGGTAAATATCGAATGGTACTTTAGACTACCTTATAATGACAATTTCATTGATATTGCCAACAAAAGTTAAATAAAATGAAAGATTAAATCACACTTGGTCGTGGCATTCTAGGATTGATAGCTAAGTAGTTGTACGTAGGATACTTGTCGTCGTGAGATTTGATCCTCACCATTGGTACTCTTATCCTAGGTTTTGGATAGACGTGGAGACTAGACTGCTCATATTCTCGGACTACTCATTCTTGCTGAGCAAGTATGCTTTCTAGTTCATTTCTAGATATTGTAAGAAAGGCGTCCATTTGTTTAGCAGGAAGACACAGACCAATTTCAAAAAAAAAAAAAAAAAAAAAAAAAAAAAAAAAAAAAAAAAAAAAAAAAAAAAAAAAAAAAAAAAAAAAAAAAAAAAAAAAAAAAAAAAAAAAAAAAAAAAAAAAAAAAAAAAAAAAAAAAAAAAAAAAAAAAAAAAAAAAAAAAAAAAAAAAAAAAAAAAAAAAAAAAAAAAAAAAAAAAAAAAAAAAAAAAAAAAAAAAAAAAAAAAAAAAAAAAAAAAAAAAAAAAAAAAAAAAAAAAAAAAAAAAAAAAAAAAAAAAAAAAAAAAAAAAAAAAAAAAAAAAAAAAAAAAAAAAAAAAAAAAAAAAAAAAAAAAAAAAAAAAAAAAAAAAAAAAAAAAAAAAAAAAAAAAAAAAAAAAAAAAAAAAAAAAAAAAAAAAAAAAAAAAAAAAAAAAAAAAAAAAAAAAAAAAAAAAAAAAAAAAAAAAAAAAAAAAAAAAAAAAAAAAAAAAAAAAAAAAAAAAAAAAAAAAAAAAAAAAAAAAAAAAAAAAAAAAAAAAAAAAAAAAAAAAAAAAAAAAAAAAAAAAAAAAAAAAAAAAAAAAAAAAAAAAAAAAAAAAAAAAAAAAAAAAAAAAAAAAAAAAAAAAAAAAAAAAAAAAAAAAAAAAAAAAAAAAAAAAAAAAAAAAAAAAAAAAAAAAAAAAAAAAAAAAAAAAAAAAAAAAAAAAAAAAAAAAAAAAAAAAAAAAAAAAAAAAAAAAAAAAAAAAAAAAAAAAAAAAAAAAAAAAAAAAAAAAAAAAAAAAAAAAAAAAAAAAAAAAAAAAAAAAAAAAAAAAAAAAAAAAAAAAAAAAAAAAAAAAAAAAAAAAAAAAAAAAAAAAAAAAAAAAAAAAAAAAAAAAAAAAAAAAAAAAAAAAAAAAAAAAAAAAAAAAAAAAAAAAAAAAAAAAAAAAAAAAAAAAAAAAAAAAAAAAAAAAAAAAAAAAAAAAAAAAAAAAAAAAAAAAAAAAAAAAAAAAAAAAAAAAAAAAAAAAAAAAAAAAAAAAAAAAAAAAAAAAAAAAAAAAAAAAAAAAAAAAAAAAAAAAAAAAAAAAAAAAAAAAAAAAAAAAAAAAAAAAAAAAAAAAAAAAAAAAAAAAAAAAAAAAAAAAAAAAAAAAAAAAAAAAAAAAAAAAAAAAAAAAAAAAAAAAAAAAAAAAAAAAAAAAAAAAAAAAAAAAAAAAAAAAAAAAAAAAAAAAAAAAAAAAAAAAAAAAAAAAAAAAAAAAAAAAAAAAAAAAAAAAAAAAAAAAAAAAAAAAAAAAAAAAAAAAAAAAAAAAAAAAAAAAAAAAAAAAAAAAAAAAAAAAAAAAAAAAAAAAAAAAAAAAAAAAAAAAAAAAAAAAAAAAAAAAAAAAAAAAAAAAAAAAAAAAAAAAAAAAAAAAAAAAAAAAAAAAAAAAAAAAAAAAAAAAAAAAAAAAAAAAAAAAAAAAAAAAAAAAAAAAAAAAAAAAAAAAAAAAAAAAAAAAAAAAAAAAAAAAAAAAAAAAAAAAAAAAAAAAAAAAAAAAAAAAAAAAAAAAAAAAAAAAAAAAAAAAAAAAAAAAAAAAAAAAAAAAAAAAAAAAAAAAAAAAAAAAAAAAAAAAAAAAAAAAAAAAAAAAAAAAAAAAAAAAAAAAAAAAAAAAAAAAAAAAAAAAAAAAAAAAAAAAAAAAAAAAAAAAAAAAAAAAAAAAAAAAAAAAAAAAAAAAAAAAAAAAAAAAAAAAAAAAAAAAAAAAAAAAAAAAAAAAAAAAAAAAAAAAAAAAAAAAAAAAAAAAAAAAAAAAAAAAAAAAAAAAAAAAAAAAAAAAAAAAAAAAAAAAAAAAAAAAAAAAAAAAAAAAAAAAAAAAAAAAAAAAAAAAAAAAAAAAAAAAAAAAAAAAAAAAAAAAAAAAAAAAAAAAAAAAAAAAAAAAAAAAAAAAAAAAAAAAAAAAAAAAAAAAAAAAAAAAAAAAAAAAAAAAAAAAAAAAAAAAAAAAAAAAAAAAAAAAAAAAAAAAAAAAAAAAAACCATGCCACAAAATACACCAAACAGAGTATACTTGCGTGTGAACCGCGTGCGTGTGAACCGCGTGCGTGTGAACCGCGTGCGTGTGAACCGCGTACGTGTGAACCCCGTGCGTGTGAACCGCGTGCGTGTGAACCGCGTGCGTGTGAACCGCGTGCGTGTGAACCGCGTGCGTGTGAACCGCGTGCGTGTGAACCGCGTGCGTGTGAACCGCGTGCGTGTGAACCGCGTGCGTGTGAACCGCGTGCGTGTGAACCGCGTGCGTGTGAACCGCGTGCGTGTGAACCGCGTGCGTGTGAACCGCGTGCGTGTGAACCGCGTGCGTGTGAACCGCGTGCGTGTGAACCGCGTGCGTGTGAACCGCGTGCGTGTGAACCGCGTGCGTGTGAACCGCGTGCGTGTGAACCGCGTGCGTGTGAACCGCGTGCGTGTGAACCGCGTGCGTGTGAACCGCGTATAAACATATATTAAGCTTGCGTGTGAACCGCGTGCGTGTGAACCGCGTGCGTGTGAACCGCGTGCGTGTGAACCGCGTACGTATGAACCGCGTGCGTGTGAACCGCGTGCGTGTGAACCGCGTGCGTGTGAACCGCGTGCGTGTGAACCGCGTGCGTGTGAACCGCGTGCGTGTGAACCGCGTGCGTGTGAACCGCGTGCGTGTGAACCGCGTGCGTGTGAACCGCGTGCGTGTGAACCGCGTGCGTGTGAACCGCGTGCGTGTGAACCGCGTGCGTGTGAACCGCGTGCGTGTGAACCGCGTGCGTGTGAACCGCGTGCGTGTGAACCGCGTGCGTGTGAACCGCGTGCGTGTGAACCGCGTGCGTGTGAACCGCGTGCGTGTGAACCGCGTGCGTGTGAACCGCGTGCGTGTGAACCGCGTGCGTGTGAACCGCGTGCGTGTGAACCGCGTGCGTGTGAACCGCGTGCGTGTGAACCGCGTGCGTGTGAACCGCGTGCGTGTGAACCGCGTGCGTGTGAACCGCGTGCGTGTGAACCGCGTGCGTGTGAACCGCGTGCGTGTGAACCGCGTGCGTGTGAACCGCGTGCGTGTGAACCGCGTGCGTGTGAACCGCGTGCGTGTGAACCGCGTGCGTGTGAACCGCGTGCGTGTGAACCGCGTGCGTGTGAACCGCGTGCGTGTGAACCGCGTGCGTGTGAACCGCGTGCGTGTGAACCGCGTGCGTGTGAACCGCGTGCGTGTGAACCGCGTGCGTGTGAACCGCGTGCGTGTGAACCGCGTGCGTGTGAACCGCGTGCGTGTGAACCGCGTGCGTGTGAACCGCGTGCGTGTGAACCGCGTGCGTGTGAACCGCGTGCGTGTGAACCGCGTGCGTGTGAACCGCGTGCGTGTGAACCGCGTGCGTGTGAACCGCGTGCGTGTGAACCGCGTGCGTGTGAACCGCGTGCGTGTGAACCGCGTGCGTGTGAACCGCGTGCGTGTGAACCGCGTGCGTGTGAACCGCGTGCGTGTGAACCGCGTGCGTGTGAACCGCGTGCGTGTGAACCGCGTGCGTGTGAACCGCGTGCGTGTGAACCGCGTGCGTGTGAACCGCGTGCGTGTGAACCGCGTGCGTGTGAACCGCGTGCGTGTGAACCGCGTGCGTGTGAACCGCGTGCGTGTGAACCGCGTATAAACATATATTAAGCTTGCGTGTGAACCGCGTGCGTGTGAACCGCGTGCGTGTGAACCGCGTGCGTGTGAACCGCGTGCGTGTGAACCGCGTGCGTGTGAACTGCGTGCGTGTGAACCGCGTGCGTGTGAACCGCGTGCGTGTGAACCGCGTGCGTGTGAACCGCGTGCGTGTGAACCGCGTGCGTGTGAACCGCGTGCGTGTGAACCGCGTGCGTGTGAACCGCGTGCGTGTGAACCGCGTGCGTGTGAACCGCGTGCGTGTGAACCGCGTGCGTGTGAACCGCGTGCGTGTGAACCGCGTGCGTGTGAACCGCGTGCGTGTGAACCGCGTGCGTGTGAACCGCGTGCGTGTGAACCGCGTGCGTGTGAACCGCGTGCGTGTGAACCGCGTGCGTGTGAACCGCGTGCGTGTGAACCGCGTATAAACATATATTAGCTGCGTGTGAACCGCGTGCGTGTGAACCGCGTGCGTGTGAACCGCGTGCGTGTGAACCGCGTGCGTGTGAACCGCGTGCGTGTGAACCGCGTGCGTGTGAACCGCGTGCGTGTGAACCGCGTGCGTGTGAACCGCGTGCGTGTGAACCGCGTGCGTGTGAACCGCGTGCGTGTGAACCGCGTGCGTGTGAACCGCGTGCGTGTGAACCGCGTGCGTGTGAACCGCGTGCGTGTGAACCGCGTGCGTGTGAACCGCGTGCGTGTGAACCGCGTGCGTGTGAACCGCGTGCGTGTGAACCGCGTGCGTGTGAACCGCGTGCGTGTGAACCGCGTGCGTGTGAACCGCGTGCGTGTGAACCGCGTGCGTGTGAACCGCGTGCGTGTGAACCGCGTGCGTGTGAACCGCGTGCGTGTGAACCGCGTGCGTGTGAACCGCGTGCGTGTGAACCGCGTGCGTGTGAACCGCGTGCGTGTGAACCGCGTGCGTGTGAACCGCGTGCGTGTGAACCGCGTGCGTGTGAACCGCGTGCGTGTGAACCGCGTGCGTGTGAACCGCGTGCGTGTGAACCGCGTGCGTGTGAACCGCGTGCGTGTGAACCGCGTGCGTGTGAACCGCGTGCGTGTGAACCGCGTGCGTGTGAACCGCGTGCGTGTGAACCGCGTGCGTGTGAACCGCGTGCGTGTGAACCGCGTGCGTGTGAACCGCGTGCGTGTGAACCGCGTGCGTGTGAACCGCGTGCGTGTGAACCGCGTGCGTGTGAACCGCGTGCGTGTGAACCGCGTGCGTGTGAACCGCGTGCGTGTGAACCGCGTGCGTGTGAACCGCGTATATAAATAGGCCATGCTTGCGTGTGAACCGCGTGCGTGTGAACCGCGTGCGTGTGAACCGCGTGCGTGTGAACCGCGTGCGTGTGAACCGCGTAAAGTATATATATGCTTGCGTGTGAACCGCGTGCGTGTGAACCGCGTATAAACATATATTAAGCTTGCGTGTGAACCGCGTGCGTGTGAACCGCGTGCGTGTGAACCGCGTGCGTGTGAACCGCGTATAAACACCAACCACAATTCAACAATCGTCAACCATCAATAATTAACGCAAAATAAACTACACGCACATACACTTAGGAGGATTCTGCTTTCATCAAGTTCTAGATGCTTATATATAGGGTCACCCGCAGCCTTCCCACCACATCTAGAACTCTTTGAAGGCGTAACCGACTTCCATGTATGCACGTCCATCCTAAATAGTAATAATAATCATAATAATATATATATACTTGCGTGTGAACCGCGTGCGTGTGAACCGCGTGCGTGTGAACCGCGTGCGTGTGAACCGCGTGCGTGTGAACCGCGTGCGTGTGAACTGCGTGCGTGTGAACCGCGTGCGTGTGAACCGCGTGCGTGTGAACCGCGTGCGTGTGAACCGCGTGCGTGTGAACCGCGTGCGTGTGAACCGCGTGCGTGTGAACCGCGTGCGTGTGAACCGCGTGCGTGTGAACCGCGTGCGTGTGAACCGCGTGCGTGTGAACCGCGTGCGTGTGAACCGCGTGCGTGTGAACCGCGTGCGTGTGAACCGCGTGCGTGTGAACCGCGTGCGTGTGAACCGCGTGCGTGTGAACCGCGTGCGTGTGAACCGCGTGCGTGTGAACCGCGTGCGTGTGAACCGCGTGCGTGTGAACCGCGTGCGTGTGAACCGCGTGCGTGTGAACCGCGTGCGTGTGAACCGCGTGCGTGTGAACCGCGTGCGTGTGAACCGCGTGCGTGTGAACCGCGTGCGTGTGAACCGCGTGCGTGTGAACCGCGTGCGTGTGAACCGCGTGCGTGTGAACCGCGTGCGTGTGAACGCGTGCGTGTGAACCGCGTGCGTGTGAACCGCGTATAAACACCAACCACAATTCAACAATCGTCAACCATCAATAATTAACGCAAAATAAACTACACGCACATACACTTAGGAGGATTCTGCTTTCATCAAGTTCTAGATGCTTATGTATAGGGTCACCCGCAGCCTTCCCACCACATCTAAAACCTTTTGAAAGTAAAACCGACCTCTATGTATACACTACTATCCTAATTTATTTAACAATATCACAATCTCATACAAACCCATCAAGCACTAAAGCAAAACTATCCATCATTCATCCAATGCCACCAACTAGACATTTTGTACGTGAGTAAAATCAAACAACACCAACAATCATTTACAAACACAAATAACAAGTAATCACATAAGTTTACACTTTTCAGCCCGAATCTCAAGCGAGTAGGGAACTACGGAACTCACCTTGATTTCCAAGCAAAACGACAAGTTAATATCGAGTTATAAATGTCCAACGACCGCCACGAGCCCACAACCTATAAATAATATATCATGGTGTCATCAAAATCAACTCTATAACCCTACACAAGTTGGTTAAGTAAGTTTGAGTCGCGCCAAAGTCCCACAACGCCTTAATGGCCCTCCCGAGCGTGAACTATAACACTTTGACCCGACATTTTTAGAAATGGAAAAGGATTCAGATCAAAAGAACTTTACCATGAGAAAGTAGACTCTCTCACGATTCCAACGATAGGTCATATGACTTATTTGGACTTACGGATCAAAAGTTATTGACATTTGAAAAACGACGCGCAAACTTTCCAGCTTCTAACCACTGCGCCGCAGTGAGCCTTTGCCAAGCTCACTGCGCCGCAGTGGGCTAGCCAAGAACTGACCAGACCTTAGCCACTGCGCCGCAGTGGGCTAGGCCTAAGCCACTGCGCCGCAGTGGGCTAGGCCTAAGCCACTGCGCCGCAGTGGCCCTTTTCTGGCCAGAACCACAAGCAGCAGCAGCAGCAGCAACAACAACCCAAAACCCTTAAACTCGACCCAAACCAACTCAAATCGATTTGTAGGAACTTGTAACTTAGTTTGAAGCATAAATAAACATCATTAATCATAAATAAACATAACCCAATCCACAAATCCGACCAAAACATCAAAATCACACCAAAACCTTCAAACCCTAATTGAAACCCTAATTTGAAATAAACATCATTAATCATAAATAAACATCATTAATCATAAATAAACATCATTAATCATAAATAAACATCATTAATCATAAATAAACATCATTAATCATAAATAAACATCATTAATCATAAATAAACATCATTAATCATAAATAAACATCATTAATCATAAATAAACATCATTAATCATAAATAAACATCATTAATCATAAATAAACATCATTAATCATAAATAAACATCATTAATCATAAATAAACATCATTAATCATAAATAAACATCATTAATCATAAATAAACATCATTAATCATAAATAAACATCATTAATCATAAATAAACATCATTAATCATAAATAAACATCATTAATCATAAATAAACATCATTAATCATAAATAAACATCATTAATCATAAATAAACATCATTAATCATAAATAAACATCATTAATCATAAATAAACATCATTAATCATAAATAAACATCATTAATCATAAATAAACATCATTAATCATAAATAAACATCATTAATCATAAATAAACATCATTAATCATAAATAAACATCATTAATCATAAATAAACATCATTAATCATAAATAAACATCATTAATCATAAATAAACATCATTAATCATAAATAAACATCATTAATCATAAATAAACATCATTAATCATAAATAAACATCATTAATCATAAATAAACATCATTAATCATAAATAAACATCATTAATCATAAATAAACATCATTAATCATAAATAAACATCATTAATCATAAATAAACATCATTAATCATAAATAAACATCATTAATCATAAATAAACATCATTAATCATAAATAAACATCATTAATCATAAATAAACATCATTAATCATAAATAAACATCATTAATCATAAATAAACATCATTAATCATAAATAAACATCATTAATCATAAATAAACAATACACAACCCAAAACCCTTAAACTCGACCAAAACCAACTCAAATCGATTTGTAGGAACTTGTAACTTAGTTTGAAGCATAAATAAACATCATTAATCATAAATAAACATAACCCAATCCACAAATCCGACCAAAACATCAAAATCACACCAAAACCTTCACCTAGTCTCTAACCCGAATTTGACCCGAAATGGCTAGAAATCTTGCACTTTGAAACCCAAATTTTGAAGAGCTGAACAGAAAAGGGAACAATTGCAGCAACAGAAACATTACAGAAAGTGGTCAAGAGAGTTCAAACAAAGAAGGTCAACACAGAAACAGAAGCCTAAACTGAATGTCATAATAGTCTCGATGAGCTTGTAGCTTCTAACTGGAATAAAAACAGAACAAACAATAGAACAAGAACATAAGCAGTAAGAAAAGGTTGAACTGAGGGCTTTTTTTTGGGTTTTTTTGTTCATCAATTTGGGATTTAATTGGGGAAGAAAAATAGAAAAGGAAAAAGGTGAAGGGAGCGGCGGGTTTGGTTGGGTGTAATTAGGATATATAATAAATAAAATAATATATAGATAGATAATAAATATATAGGTTAACCGGTTATAGGTTAATATCTTTTTAAAAAAACCGGTTATAGGTTAACCGGTTAATAACCGATTTTTGTTTTGAAACTAAGGATCGGTTCCTAACCGACGGTTAATGGTAACCTATAACCGGTTTGTACGGTACCGGTTACTAACCGGTTAGGTTAACCGGTTACTTATCGGGTCGGTTAGGTTAACCGGTTATTTTGTGCACCTCTAGGGGCACTAGAGGGTGAAACAAGTTACAATCTCTAGGATGGTTTCCTTTGAGATCATTAAAATCAAGATCATCACACTCAGCAAAAGTAAGTGCCAGTGAGTCACCCTCCACATGACAGATTTCGGGTGGTTTTTCAAGTCTTGAATGGTTTGCATTTGGCAACACAACCAAGTTACTTGCAAACGGAAAAAAGTGTTGAAGAGTGATGGATAAGGAGTGTTTGAGGCGGGGAAAAACTGTATCGATAAAATGAGATTTCGAATGGGGGAAGTCGTAGAAGAAAAGCTGGTGAACAGGATGGAAGAGAAGCCAAGCAAGATCGAAGAAAGTAAGAGGGAGTGATTTTTCTCCAACAGAGTTGGGTGGTGCTGAGATCTTGCATTTCTCTATCACATTTAAGCAAGTAATAGCAGCCATTTTTTGGCACTTTGTAACACAACACACCAATAAATCTCAGCTTATAAGTATTTGAGATTTATCAATGATTTTGTCAATATTATTGTATGGGAATCAAATGCTAATATTCGCTTAGTAGATATAAGTGATTTTAGTAATCAATCTAAAAACTACATTGTTAAAGACAAATATCAAGACAAATGTAGTTGGTATTAGAATAACGTTGGACTTATAAACTATTTCTGTTAAGGAAAACATATATTAGCTTTTGATTCCCATACAGTATAATATTGAAAAAACTTTTGCCTCGGCATGGTGGGTTCAAAGCGGTACGGCTTACGATGGTGGAAGGGAGGCTGCGTATTATGTGGGTACAATTTTTAGTGTCAATGTTAACGGGAATAATCTTAGAAAAATGTATCATCTTATTTATTTTTATATATCAATTTCCCTGTTTTGTATCGCAATCTTTTTAACTGGAAATGATTTTCAAGAAAATACTTGTTTTGTTTGGTAAATACTCTTCTGGTGCCTAACTGTACATCAATAAAGTTGCAATAGCTAAGGAGAGAGATATGACATTCATATTTATAGTGAGAAAGCATTATTATTTCTTTTCAAAACTCAATATCCCCTGCCCATATTTACGATTTAATCGCTTAAATTCAACCATTATATTTTTTTTCTACACGAGAGTAAGAACTCTCCTTTAAAAATCATCCCAAACTCACCAATACAAATTCAATTGTCACTTTTTAGTTGAAAACCTAAAAAGAAAAATGTGTGCAAAAGACCAAAAAATAACCCGACAAAAGAAACTAAATAATAATACAATATGGTAAAATTCAAAGATTAATACGGGTAGGACATGGACGAATAAGAAGCCGCCACACGGGCGGTTACTATTCACAACGTCCTCTCTTAATATAGAGAGTAATAATTATCAATTTTGTTTCTTATTTAAAACTTTATAAAATGATTAATACTTGTAGTAATCTGTTTATTTAACACAACAAACGGTTGATTGGTTTGAATTTTATATTGGGAAGAAAGTAAATGAATGAAAAAGATTTTAAATTTTTTTTCTTTTAGAGTTTTATATAAAGAAGGAAGAAAAAAAAAGATAAGAAATAAAAGAAACAATAAAAAAACACTTCTTATCCTTCATTCATTTGTCTCCTCTTCGTTTTCTTTCTTTAAAATATAATTAGAAAACATAAGGTAAGTGAGATAGATCCGCCACTTGACTTGAATCTAGCTGGAGAGAAAGAAATGAGATCTACTAAAAACTAACTAGGTGAGACTATCATCATATTCATGTATATGTAGATAAGCTTTTACTTTTTATTTATATTTTTGTTTTCTGATTTTATGGACTAAATATCTTTCATCGATGATTTTAATCGCTTTAAAATGAAACTGAAAGATAAAAAACCTGCCACAAATGACTTTAGTGACAATCCTATTGGTATTGGTGGGTTTTGAAAGGTTTCGAAATGAGAGCTTTTACCCCGGATGGAGGAAAGAAAATGTTTGCTTTTAAGCGCTTAAATTGTAAATATGGGCATGGGGATTTTGAGTTTTGAAAAGAATTAATGATGCATTCTCAATACAAACATGAAAATCTTATCGCTCTCATTGGCTATTGCAAATGTAAACAATAAAACAATAGCAATGAAAGATCTAAGCAATACAAACAATAAGAATATAAAGAACGACTATGGATAATCAAAGGTTGAGAGGAAATGTGGCTGTCAATATATATTAGGTTTAGGAAAAATGAGAAAAAGGCTTAACTAGTTATTAATCCGTGTGGCTTAAATACCCAAGGATCAACTTACACAAATAGTCCCTCTAGTCTATAACATAATACAATTCATCACAAATTTTAGTCCTAACATTCTCCCCCTTTTGTGTGAATTGTTGTCGATCTTCAAATCATCTAAGGGTTCTGGTTCCTTGGATCATTCGTCTGTAGAGTTTGAGTTTTAGATGCTCAAATCTGGGACTCTTTTGATAGCATCCTTGAAGAAAACTATTTCTTGTTTTTGTGTTATGTAGAGGCTTGACAGGTTTTGAGTATTGGTAATTGTCTTTGGTTTTGGTATTGGTTATTGTCTTTGGTTTTGGCACTGGTAATTGTCTTTGGTTTTATTAGAGGTTTAAAAATGGAAATTGTGATTGGTGACTTGGGATCCGAGAATGAAATCTGGTGATGGTGTTGGTATTGTTAAAATTGTGTTTTGGAGTTTGAAAATTATTTTGTCCCCCCTCAACTGAGTGTTCATCTCTCGGAGCTTTTTCATCATTTCAAAAACTTTTTAGTTGCTCTTTTTTTGCTCCCCCTCAAATGATGAATCTTCTTTACTCCCCCTTTAACCGTATTCATCTCTCGGGTCCATTTCATCATTTCAGAAACGTCTTATTTGCTCCCCCTCGGACGAAGAATCTTATTTGCTCCTCCTTAAACAAACATTCATTTTGTTTTGTCATTCTTCAATTAACCTTCAAGCTAATCTTTAATTGTCGTTTCAAACTCTTTATCATCTATCAAACAAACATCTCCCTTTTCTTTCCATGATCAACCACTATACTATCTCTCCCCCTCATGATGAATATGAAACGTCATGTTCATCATGAATAACGAGAAATTGATAACGATTAAACGATTGATTATGAAGTTTAGTCTTGAGAAAAACCGTTTTATCTTGGGTTATACACTGAAATATGTATAAGCCACTTGACATAAACTTACTTCTGAACAACCTTTGGAACCCATCTAAGAATGGGTCCAATGGTCTTAGACACTTTAGAAAAGCACTTGTAAGTTATGTCAATCTGATCCAAAGATTTTGAATTCCACTTTGACTTGAAACACGGTGTTTCATTTTGAAATAGTTTTTGTGTAATCAACGGTGATTGGAAACCAGTGGGAGGTGTTTGAACAAAATCATTTACCTTTTGCCCACTTGTATGAATGTCTAGTGGTGCAAGAGCAAATAACTCTGAGAAAGCGTATTTGAATGATTTTGTTTGTGTAGAATCAGAAGAAACACCTTTTGGTTGTTTCCACACACTACTTGGTCTTGAAAAATGAAGATTTGGATGATTCAGCGAAGACTTACGAAAAGTTAAAGTTCTGAAAACCTTAGGTGAAGCACTAAACCACCCATATTGATCACGAAATTGAACTTTCCCATTTACATCGCGACTGACTTGTAATGGTTTGGAGGAAAAGTATGGGGTTTGAACTCTCTGAGGTAGGTTAAGGGACTCTGATGAAGTAGGAACTTTTGGAGGATTGCCAATAGAAGCCTTCCTTGATGAGGTAGACGATCATGTTTTGTTGAAATGGTTTGGTGGAGGTTTGTTCTGTTTAGTGCTTTGGGTAACTCTAAGTGGTGCTTTGGATGGTGTAAGCTTCTTAGGTAGTTGTGTTGTCTTCATCGGGAATGGTTTAGTTTGCTTAAGAATTGGTGTTTTCTTCTTTGGTAAGTTTGTGGTGCGCTTAGTTGTTGAGGAATTTGTTTTCTTGGGAGATGATGGTTTAGGTTTTTTTGGAATCGAGACACCTGTGTTACTTGTATATTTGCGAAACATGGGAATGGTAGGGTTTGAACACAATTTGTGTGGAAAATTGAGTCTGTAGAGTAGACTAAGATGACTGATTCAGAGTGGTAATTGATTTCTTTATGTGAGGTAGGCCTAGATACAACTCCCTCAATTGAACTAGATGATTGCGGGGTACTCACATGGCTTGACACACTTTTTGGTTCAAAGGGTGGTAAATCAGGATTGAGGGACGAAAATGGACTCATTTGGGTTGATTGGTTAGCAACTTGTGTTTGTAATTCGGAATTGATGGATCAAAGTTGGTCAATCTGTTCCAAAAGTTTGCCCTCCTTGTTTAAAAAACATGTTTTCTCATATTCTAACTCGATTGTTAAATCGGAAATTTGTTTTTCTAAAATCAGAGGAGGAACATAAATGGTTTGTACAGGTTGAGGAACAACTTGACCTATAAAGGTGGAGGTTTCAGATGGTTGAGGGTCTTTAACACTCGATAGTTGAAAATCATTATGAGAAAATGTCAGTTTTCTATCTGAATAACTGGCATTTAGAGTGTCATAGTCAAAAGGGGTTTCAGTGCGAGTGTTAGTTGAACGTTTAGTGTGTTCCTCCTCCAATTCCTGATTGGACAGACGGACAAAGTTCATGGTCATACCATATCTAAAGTACTCATCCTTATATAGCGAGTGTATTTCGGATTGAACTTTAGACAACGTATTAGGATTATCAAAACCCAAACCGTCTTTATTGTTATAAGATTTAAACTTCTTTGGTTGATTCATAAAGATTGTTTGTTTTGACTGACTTGTTTGTACAACTTGACTTCATATGTCTTCAATTCAGTTTTTAAACCCTCAATTTCTTTGAGCAACTTAGAAATTTGGAGTTCCTGTAAAAACTTGTCATGATTCAAATCAGAAATCTTATCATTCAAACGGGTAACATTTGGTTGGAAATCATCGATTTTATCTTTATTTGATTGTATTTCCTCTTGAAGAGCGTTTGCTCTTAGCATTTCACAAGTACGCTCAATTGTCACATTCTTTATATTTTGCTGAAGATCAACAATTTGTTGTTCTAAAAAAATAATTAAAGATTGTGACTCAAGCCTGATAAAAAGAAGTCTGACGGAGGTGAGCTCCGTAATTCTGGCATAAAGCATCCTTAAGCAGCCTCCGTAATAGCAGATTTACATACGGTTGTAGGGCTCCGTATAGGGTAGATCATCAAGCCCCCCATTCTAATAGGAGAGACTGGCAAGAGGCTGTCGTGTTAGACTCCAAGAAAAATCAACTGGCTGCAGATCCGAGTAATCTCTCCGTGATTGATGTCTTTCGTCTGGTATTAACCGTTCCGTCTTTGTCCTTTGGCCATTAGAACATTTATCCGGCTTTTTCCTATATAATAATTAGGGGAATTACCTCAATGTCATGGTTGGACTGCTGGAAACTTCTGTCGGCATGATGATCCGCAGATGAGACTTTCATGTCCATCGGGTTTGATGTTTGTCATCGTCGGCTTTCTTCGTAGGTACTCGTGGTACTCTTGCGGTTCCTTCTACCGTACTTCTCCCGGAGCTTCCTAGGTTACTTCAAAATCTATGTATCCCTTGTATAGTTTATAGCTTGTTCCAATACTTGTATCCCTCATAGTGGGTCTAAGCCTGGTAACTTGCTGGGATCAAATAAGATGCTTCTTTATGTTACCCAAGTGCCTGTTTATTCTCGTGTGCCATGTTCGTAGGTGATGAAGAAGCTTTTGAACTCATATATGAACTCAATGTTTTCCTTAGTTGCGTCACTTTTTCATTGGAAGGTTCTGATGGTGGGTTGGTTGTATTATGGTGTAGTTTATAGCTTCGGCTCCGCTGTTGATGTAGTGGATGGATAATCGGTTCGTACTTATGTAGGATTTTTGCGAAGATATCTGGTTTGTGTGACGCTAGTAGGGGATGTTGAGGCAGGATCCAGGTTTTTGTTTGCTGGAGGTAGTATTGCTCTTAATGGTCTTATTTCTGCCCCAGATCTGGATCGATCGGGTAACGCTTCTTGCTCAGTCTTTCCATCATTCAGTTATTGGTGGTTGGTTGCTAATCCGACGATTGTCAACGTCGGCTCTTTCTCTTTGGTTTTACTAGGATTTTGGAAATCCATTGATTGATCACGTGATGGTCTGCCATATGTGTTTCAATTGGTTTTTGAAAAAAGCTTATACATCAATTTTGAAAAAGTCACAGATCCTCCATCGATGGGTTTTTTTTTTTTACTTGTAAAGGATTGTTTTCTTTTTTGGCTTTTTGCTAGATTTTTTTTTTTTTTTTGGTGAGAAATTTCATAGGGATGAGATGGATCTTGGTGATTAAAAAACAAGGCTCGTGGTTTTAACCAAGTGGCAGGGAACGAGACATATAGTGTTATGTCCCACGGATGGCGCCAATTTGTTTGATCAAAGAATCGCACGGACCTTCGATCGGGAACAAGGAAGGGGTTTTGACTGATTTGTTGGTGATTCCCTATCGGTGTAAAGCTTTGTGAAGCTTAACGCCACAAGATCGGAGGTGTTTGTGTTGGCGGTGGAGACGACTCCGTAGAGAAGTCGACCACCTTAGGTGTTTGAGAGAATGAGGCTTTGTATCTCGGGGTGGAAAGAACTTGCCTTCATTCATGGGGGAGGCCTCTATTTATAAGAGGAGTTTACTGTAAGTCCCAACTCAATAGATGGTACTACTGAAGACACCTCTATGTCGATGGTGGAGTTACTTTGCAATATATGCACTGAACTGGAGACGACCAGTTGCAGTGTATATATACCAAGTTCTAGATAGATTACTTATGTAAATGACAATAAGTAAAGAACAATGCAATAATACAAATAACTTGTAAGGTAACTTGATGAGACAATATGTAATTTTCAATGTGTAATTTATTTATTGATGTTAAACAAATTACAAGGTTGTTACGGAACCAAGATAATACAAAGAATGTAAATATCCTAACAACCTATGAAATACAATTGATATACACTCGGAATTTCTCAAGACAATCGAAACACTTAAAGTTGTGAAATGTTCCTTTTAGCGATTGAGAGAATATTGCACAAGTTCACCAAGAATATTGCAGGTTTGTAAAGTGTGAATTCTATCGAAGAGTATTCGAAGAAGTAATATTCTTGGTTGTGCAATGACTTGTATTTATAGGCAAAGTTAACATTGGGATGTTAACTTTAGCCGTACAAATGTGGTTGAGAGCATTTAAGGAATAGCATTTAATTCCTTAAAAAGCAGTGTAAAGTCGCATGATAAAGCAACTTTAATCAACCACCTTTATGTACCTTTATTACTTAAATAATAAGATAAGGCTTATTATCCGGGTAAAGGTACATAAAGCATACAAGTCAATTCCTCGTAATCAATGTAAAGCTTTGTAAGGGCTTTCCACTGATGGTCTCCAGTTTGTAACTGATTAGAATGCCAACTGGGCTTCGCTGCCATTGCCATTCTCTATCTTCCATTTGTTGTCTTCGACTTCAACTGGAATGATTCTTCAACTGGTCAGTTCTCAACTGGAGGAAGTCTTCAGTTGCGTTGACTGTACGGTGCAACTGGACTTCAATATATTTCTGGACAAATCTTCTTGGTCACCAGTTTCACTGGTCTCCAGATGCAACTGGTGACTGCAAGTGTAAACTGGTGACTGGACAGTTCCAGGTGAACTGGTCCTAACACTTACCTTGGGGAATAAGCTAGGGTTTTAGGGTTTTTAGGGGGATACCCTAGTGTTTTAGGAAAAGATATGATAGACATGTTTATGGGATTTACATGCCATATTATAAATATATTATAATGGTAAAAGATATGGAAACGTACCTTTTCTTTAGGAGGAAGAAAATAAGAGATTTCCTCCATATTTGGCGGAGCTCCGTTCTGACGGATGAGCTCCGTAATTCTGACTGAGGTGGTCCATTCTGACGGAGGTGAGTTCCGTAATCCTGACGGAGGTGAGCTCCGTAATCCTGACGGAGGTGAGCTCTGTAATTCTGGCAGAAAGCATCCTTAAGCAGCCTTCGTAATAGCAGATTTACATACGGAGGTAGGGCTCCGTATAGGGTATATCATCAAGCCCCCCAGTCTAATAGGAGAGACTGGCAAGAGGCTGTCGTGTTAGACTCCAAGAAAAATCAACTGGCTGCAGATCCGAGTAATCTCTCCGTGATTGATGTCTTTCGTCTGGTATTAACCGTTCCGTCTTTGTCCTTTGGCCATTAGAACATTTATCCGGCTTTTTCCTCTATAATAATTAGGGGAATTACCTCAATGTCATGGTTGGACTGCTGGAAACTTCTGTCGGCATGATGATCCGCAGATGAGACTTTCATGTCCATCGGGTTTGATGTTTGTCATCGTCGACTTTCTTCGTAGGTACTCGTGGTACTCTTGCGGTTCCTTCTACCGTACTTCTCCCGGAGCTTCCTAGGTTACTTCAAAATCTATGTATCCCTTGTATACTTTATAGCTTGTTCCAATACTTGTATCCCTGATAGTGGGTCTAAGCCTGGTAACTTGCTGGGATCAAATAAGATGCTTCTTTATGTTGCCCAAGTGCCTGTTTATTCTCGTGTGCCATGTTCGTAGGTGATGAAGAAGCTTTTGAACTCATATATGAACTCAATGTTTTCCTTAGTTGCGTCACTTTTTCATTGGAAGGTTCTGATGGTGGGTTGGTTGTATTATGGTGTAGTTTATAGCTTCGGCTCCGCTGTTGATGTAGTGGATGGATAATCGGTTCGTACTTATGTAGGATTTTTGCGAAGATATCTGGTTTGTGTGACGCTAGTAGGGGATGTTGAGGCAGGATCCAGGTTTTTGTTTGCTGGAGGTAGTATTGCTCTTAATGGTCTTATTTCTGCCCCAGATCTGGATCGATCGGGTAACGCTTCTTGCTCAGTCTTTCCATCATTCAGTTATTGGTGGTTGGTTGCTAATCCGACGATTGTCAACGTCGGCTCTTTCTCTTTGGTTTTACTAGGATTTTAGAAATCCCTTGATTGATCACGTGATGGTCTGCCATATGTGTTTCAATTGGTTTCTGAAAAAAGCTTATACATCAATTTTGAAAAAGTCACAGATCCTCCATCGATGGGTTTTTTTTTACTTGTAAAGGATTGTTTTCTTTTTTGGCTTTTTGCTAGATTTTTTTTTATTTTTTGGTGAGAAATTTCATGGGGATGAGATGGATCTTGGTGATTAAAAAACAAGGATCGTGGTTTTAACCAAGTGGCAGGGAACGAGACATATAGTGTTATGTCCCACGGATGGCGCCAATTTGTTTGATCAAAGAATCGCACGGACCTTCAATCGGGAACAAGGAAGGGGTTTTGACTGATTTTTTGGCGATTCCCTATCGGTGTAAAGCTTTGTGAAGCTTAACGCCACAAGATCGGAGGTGTTTGTGTTGGCGGTGGAGACGACTCCGTAGAGAAGTCGACCACCTTAGGTGTTTGAGAGAATGAGGCTTTGTATCTCGGGGTGGAAAGAACTTGCCTTCATTCATGGGGGAGACCTCTATTTATAAGAGGAGCTTACCTTGGGGAATAAGCTAGGGTTTTAGGGTTTTTAGGGGGATACCCTAGTGTTTTAGGAAAAGATATGATAGACATGTTTATGGGATTTACATGCCATATTATAAATATATTATAATGGTAAAAGATATGGAAACGTACCTTTTCTTTAGGAGGAAGAAAATAAGAGATTTCCTCCATATTTGGCGGAGCTCCGTTCTGACGGATGAGCTCCGTAATTCTGACGGAGGTGAGCTCCGTAATCCTGACGGAGGTGAGCTCCGTAATCCTGACGGAGGTGAGCTCCGTAATCCTGACGGAGGTGAGCTCCGTAATCCTGACGGAGGTGAGCTCCGTAATTCTGGCAGAAAGCATCCTTAAGCAGCCTCCGTAATAGCAGATTTACATACGGAGGTAGGGCTCCGTATAGGGTATATCATCAAGCCCCCAGTCTAATAGGAGAGACTGGCAAGAGGCTGTCGTGTTAGACTCCAAGAAAAATCAACTGGCTGCAGATCCGAGTAATCTCTCCGTGATTGATGTCTTTCGTCTGGTATTAACCGTTCCGTCTTTGTCCTTTGGCCATTAGAACATTTATCCGGCTTTTTCCTCTATAATAATTAGGGGAATTACCTCAATGTCATGGTTGGACTGCTGGAAACTTCTGTCGGCATGATGATCCGCAGATGAGACTTTCATGTCCATCGGGTTTGATGTTTGTCATCGTCGGCTTTCTTCGTAGGTACTCGTGGTACTCTTGCGGTTCCTTCTACCGTACTTCTCCCGGAGCTTCCTAGGTTACTTCAAAATCTATGTATCCCTTGTATAGTTTATAGCTTGTTCCAATACTTGTATCCCTCATAGTGGGTCTAAGCCTGGTTTTTTTTTTTTTTTTTTTTTTTTTTTTTTTTTTTTTTTTTTTTCGATTTTTTTTTTTTTACTTGTAAAGGATTGTTTTCTTTTTTGGCTTTTTGCTAGATTTTTTTTTTTTTTTTTGGTGAGAAATTTTTGTTTTTTTTTTTTTTTTTTTTTTCGATTTTTTTTTTTTTACTTGTAAAGGATTGTTTTCTTTTTTGGCTTTTTGCTAGATTTTTTTTTTTTTTTTTTTCATTTTTTTTTTTTTTTTTTTTTTTTTTTTTTTTTTTTTTTTTTTTTTTTTTTTTTTTTTTTTTTTTTTTTTTTTTTTTTTTTTTTTTTTTTTTTTTTTTTTTTTTTTTTTTTTTTTTTTTTTTTTACTTGTAAAGGATTGTTTTCTTTTTTGGCTTTTTGCTAGATTTTTTTTTTTTTTTGGTGAGAAATTTTTTTTTTTTTTTTTTTTTTTTTTTTTTTTTTTTTTTTTTTTTTTTTTTTTTTTTTTTTTTTTTTTTTTTTTTTTTTTTTTTTTTTTTTTTTTTTTTTTTTTTTTTTTTTTTTTTTTTTTTTTTTTCACAGATCCTTCGATAGGTTTTTTTTTTTACTTGTAAAGGATTGTTTTCTTTTTTGGCTTTTTGCTAGATTTTTTTTTTTTTTTGGTGAGAAATTTCATTTTTTTTTTTTTTTTTTTTTTTTTTTTTTTTTTTTTTTTTTTTTTTTTTTTTTTTTTTTTTTTTTTTTTTTTTTTTTTTTTTTTTTTTTTTTTTTTTTTTTTTTTTTTTTTTTTTTTTTTTTTTTTTTTTTTTTTTTTTTTTTTTTTTTTTTTTTTTTTTTTTTTTTTTTTTTTTTTTTTTTTTTTTTTTTTTTTTTTTTTTTTTTTTTTTTTTTTTTTTTTTTTTTTACTTGTAAAGGATTGTTTTCTTTTTTGGCTTTTTGCTAGATTTTTTTTTTTTTTACTTGTAAAGGATTGTTTTCTTTTTTGGCTTTTTGCTAGATTTTTTTTTTTTTTTTTTTGGTTTTTTTTTTTTTTTTTTTTTTTTACTTGTAAAGGATTGTTTTCTTTTTTGGCTTTTTGCTAGATTTTTTTTTTTTTTTTTTTGGTTTTTTTTTTTTTTTTTTTTTTTTTCTCTTTGGTTTTACTAGGATTTTAGAAATCCCTTGATTGATCACGTGATGGTCTGCCATATGTGTTTCAATTGGTTTTTGAAAAAAGCTTATACATCAATTTTGAAAAAGTCACAGATCCTCCATCGATGGGTTTTTTTTTACTTGTAAAGGATTGTTTTCTTTTTTGGCTTTTTGCTAGATTTTTTTTTTTTTTTGGTGAGAAATTTCATGGGGATGAGATGGATCTTGGTGATTAAAAAACAAGGATCGTGGTTTTAACCAAGTGGTTGAGAGCATTTAAGGAATAGCATTTAATTCCTTAAAAAGCAGTGTAAAGTCGCATGATAAAGCAACTTTATACAACCACCTTTATGTACCTTTTATTACTTAAATAATAAGATAAGGCTTATTATCCGGGTAAAGGTACATAAAGCATACAAGTCAATTCCTCGTAATCAGTGTAAAGCTTTGTAAGGGCTTTCCACTGAATGGTCTCCAGTTTGTAACTGATTAGAATGCCAACTGGGCTTCGCTGCCATTGCCATTCTCTATCTTCCATTTGTTGTCTTCGACTTCAACTGGAATGATTCTTCAACTGGTCAGTTCTCAACTGGAGGAAGTCTTCAGTTGCGTTGACTGTACGGTGCAACTGGACTTCAATATATTTCTGGACAAATCTTCTTGGTCACCAGTTTCACTGGTCTCCAGATGCAACTGGTGACTGCAAGTGTAAACTGGTGACTGGACAGTTCCAGGTGAACTGGTCCTAAAGCTTACCTTGGGGAATAAGCTAGGGTTTTAGGGTTTTTAGGGGGATACCCTAGTGTTTTAGGAAAAGATATGATAGACATGTTTATGGGATTTACATGCCATATTATAAATATATTATAATGGTAAAAGATATGGAAACGTACCTTTTCTTTAGGAGGAAGAAAATAAGAGATTTCCTCCATATTTGGCGGAGCTCCGTTCTGACGGATGAGCTCCGTAATTCTGACTGAGGTGGTCCATTCTGACGGAGGTGAGCTCCGTAATCCTGACGGAGGTGAGCTCCGTAATCCTGACGGAGGTGAGCTCCGTAATTCTGGCAGAAAGCATCCTTAAGCAGCCTCCGTAATAGCAGATTTACATACGGAGGTAGGGCTCCGTATAGGGTATATCATCAAGCCCCCCAGTCTAATAGGAGAGACTGGCAAGAGGCTGTCGTGTTAGACTCCAAGAAAAATCAACTGGCTGCAGATCCGAGTAATCTCTCCGTGATTGATGTCTTTCGTCTGGTATTAACCGTTCCGTCTTTGTCCTTTGGCCATTAGAACATTTATCCGGCTTTTTCCTCTATAATAATTAGGGGAATTACCTCAATGTCATGGTTGGACTGCTGGAAACTTCTGTCGGCATGATGATCCGCAGATGAGACTTTCATGTCCATCGGGTTTGATGTTTGTCATCGTCGGCTTTCTTCGTAGGTACTCGTGGTACTCTTGCGGTTCCTTCTACCGTACTTCTCCCGGAGCTTCCTAGGTTACTTCAAAATCTATGTATCCCTTGTATACTTTATAGCTTGTTCCAATACTTGTATCCCTGATAGTGGGTCTAAGCCTGGTAACTTGCTGGGATCAAATAAGATGCTTCTTTATGTTACCCAAGTGCCTGTTTATTCTCGTGTGCCATGTTCGTAGGTGATGAAGAAGCTTTTGAACTCATATATGAACTCAATGTTTTCCTTAGTTGCGTCACTTTTTCATTGGAAGGTTCTGATGGTGGGTTGGTTGTATTATGGTGTAGTTTATAGCTTCGGCTCCGCTGTTGATGTAGTGGATGGATAATCGGTTCGTACTTATGTAGGATTTTTGCGAAGATATCTGGTTTGTGTGACGCTAGTAGGGGATGTTGAGGCAGGATCCAGGTTTTTGTTTGCTGGAGGTAGTATTGCTCTTAATGGTCTTATTTCTGCCCCAGATCTGGATCGATCGGGTAACGCTTCTTGCTCAGTCTTTCCATCATTCAGTTATTGGTGGTTGGTTGCTAATCCGACGATTGTCAACGTCGGCTCTTTCTCTTTGGTTTTACTAGGATTTTAGAAATCCCTTGATTGATCACGTGATGGTCTGCCATATGTGTTTCAATTGGTTTTTGAAAAAAGCTTATACATCAATTTTGAAAAAGTCACAGATCCTCCATCGATGGGTTTTTTTTTACTTGTAAAGGATTGTTTTCTTTTTTGGCTTTTTGCTAGATTTTTTTTTTTTTTTGGTGAGAAATTTCATGGGGATGAGATGGATCTTGGTGATTAAAAAACAAGGCTCGTGGTTTTAACCAAGTGGCAGGGAACGAGACATATAGTGTTATGTCCCACGGATGGCGCCAATTTGTTTGATCAAAGAATCGCACGGACCTTCGATCGGGAACAAGGAAGGGGTTTTGACTGATTTGTTGGCGATTCCCTATCGGTGTAAAGCTTTGTGAAGTTTAACGCCACAAGATCGGAGGTGTTTGTGTTGGCGGTGGAGACGACTCCGTAGAGAAGTCGACCACCTTAGGTGTTTGAGAGAATGAGGCTTTGTATCTCGGGGTGGAAAGAACTTGCCTTCATTCATGGGGGAGGCCTCTATTTATAAGAGGAGTTTACTGTAAGTCCCAACTCAATAGATGGTACTACTGAAGACACCTCTATGTCGATGGTGGAGTTACTTTGCAATATATGCACTGAACTGGAGACGACCAGTTGCAGTGTATATATACCAAGTTCTAGATAGATTACTTATGTAAATGACAATAAGTAAAGAACAATGCAATAATACAAATAACTTGTAAAGGTAACTTGATGAGACAATATGTAATTTTCAATGTGTAATTTATTTATTGATGTTAAACAAATTACAAGGTTGTTACGGAACCAAGATAATACAAAGAATGTAAATATCCTAACAACCTATGAAATACAATTGATCTACACTCGGAATTTCTAAAGACAATCGAAACACTTAAAGTTGTGAAATGTTCCTTTTAGCGATTGAGAGAATATTGCACAAGTTCACCAAGAATATTGCAGGTTTGCAAAGTGTGAATTCTATCGAAGAGTATTCGAAGAAGTAATATTCTTGGTTGTGCAATGACTTGTATTTATAGGCAAAGTTAACATTGGGATGTTAAATTTAGCCGTACAAATGTGGTTGAGAGCATTTAAGGAATAGCATTTAATTCCTTAAAAAGCAGTGTAAAGTCGCATGATAAAGCAACTTTAATCAACCACCTTTATGTACCTTTTATTACTTAAATAATAAGATAAGGCTTATTATCCGGGTAAAGGTACATAAAGCATACAAGTCAATTCCTCGTAATCAATGTAAAGCTTTGTAAGGGCTTTCCACTGATGGTCTCCAGTTTGTAACTGACTAGAATGCCAACTGGGCTTCGCTGCCATTGCCATTCTCTATCTTCATTTGTTGTCTTCGACTTCAACTGGTATTAACCGTTCCGTCTTTGTCCTTTGGCCATTAGAACATTTATCCGGCTTTTTCCTCTATAATAATTAGGGGAATTACCTCAATGTCATGGTTGGACTGCTGGAAACTTCTGTCGGCATGATGATCCGCAGATGAGACTTTCATGTCCATCGGGTTTGATGTTTGTCATCGTCGACTTTCTTCGTAGGTACTCGTGGTACTCTTGCGGTTCCTTCTACCGTACTTCTCCCGGAGCTTCCTAGGTTACTTCAAAATCTATGTATCCCTTGTATACTTTATAGCTTGTTCCAATACTTGTATCCCTGATAGTGGGTCTAAGCCTGGTAACTCGCTGGGATCAAATAAGATGCTTCTTTATGTTGCCCAAGTGCCTGTTTATTCTCGTGTGCCATGTTCGTAGGTGATGAAGAAGCTTTTGAACTCATATATGAACTCAATGTTTTCCTTAGTTGCGTCACTTTTTCATTGGAAGGTTCTGATGGTGGGTTGGTTGTATTATGGTGTAGTTTATAGCTTCGGCTCCGCTGTTGATGTAGTGGATGGATAATCGGTTCGTACTTATGTAGGATTTTTGCGAAGATATCTGGTTTGTGTGACGCTAGTAGGGGATGTTGAGGCAGGATCCAGGTTTTTGTTTGCTGGAGGTAGTATTGCTCTTAATGGTCTTATTTCTGCCCCAGATCTGGATCGATCGGGTAACGCTTCTTGCTCAGTCTTTCCATCATTCAGTTATTGGTGGTTGGTTGCTAATCCGACGATTGTCAACGTCAACTCTTTTTCTTTGGTTTTACTAGGATTTTGCAAATCCATTGATTGATCACGTGATGGTCTGCCATATGTGTTTCAATTGGTTTTTGAAAAAAGCTTATACATCAATTTTGAAAAAGTCACAGATCCTCCATCGATGGGTTTTTTTTTACTTGTAAAGGATTGTTTTCTTTTTTGGCTTTTTGCTAGATTTTTTTTTATTTTTTGGTGAGAAATTTCATGGGGATGAGATGGATCTTGGTGATTAAAAAACAAGGATCGTGGTTTTAACCAAGTGGCAGGGAACGAGACATATAGTGTTATGTCCCACGGATGGCGCCAATTTGTTTGATCAAAGAATCGCACGGACCTTCAATCGGGAACAAGGAAGGGGTTTTGACTGATTTGTTGGCGATTCCCTATCGGTGTAAAGCTTTGTGAAGCTTAACGCCACAAGATCGGAGGTGTTTGTGTTGGCGGTGGAGACGACTCCGTAGAGAAGTCGACCACCTTAGGTGTTTGAGAGAATGAGGCTTTGTATCTCGGGGTGGAAAGAACTTGCCTTCATTCATGGGGGAGACCTCTATTTATAAGAGGAGCTTACCTTGGGGAATAAGCTAGGGTTTTAGGGTTTTTAGGGGGATACCCTAGTGTTTTAGGAAAAGATATGATAGACATGTTTATGGGATTTACATGCCATATTATAAATATATTATAATGGTAAAAGATATGGAAACGTACCTTTTCTTTAGGAGGAAGAAAATAAGAGATTTCCTCCATATTTGGCGGAGCTCCGTTCTGACGGATGAGCTCCGTAATTCTGACTGAGGTGGTCCATTCTGACGGAGGTGAGCTCCGTAATCCTGACGGAGGTGAGCTCCGTAATCCTGACGGAGGTGAGCTCCGTAATTCTGGCAGAAAGCATCCTTAAGCAGCCTCCGTAATAGCAGATTTACATACGGAGGTAGGGCTCCGTATAGGGTATATCATCAAGCCCCCAGTCTAATAGGAGAGACTGGCAAGAGGCTGTCGTGTTAGACTCCAAGAAAAATCAACTGGCTGCAGATCCGAGTAATCTCTCCGTGATTGATGTCTTTCGTCTGGTATTAACCGTTCCGTCTTTGTCCTTTGGCCATTAGAACATTTATCCGGCTTTTTCCTCTATAATAATTAGGGGAATTACCTCAATGTCATGGTTGGACTGCTGGAAACTTCTGTCGGCATGATGATCCGCAGATGAGACTTTCATGTCCATCGGGTTTGATGTTTGTCATCGTCGGCTTTCTTCGTAGGTACTCGTGGTACTCTTGCGGTTCCTTCTACCGTACTTCTCCCGGAGCTTCCTAGGTTACTTCAAAATCTATGTATCCCTTGTATAGTTTATAGCTTGTTCCAATACTTGTATCCCTGATAGTGGGTTTAAGCCTGGTAACTTATTGAGATCAAATAAGATGCTTCTTTATGTTGCCCAAGTGCCTGTTTATTCTCGTGTGCCATGTTCGTAGGTGATGAAGAAGCTTTTGAACTCATATATGAACTCAATGTTTTCCTTAGTTGCGTCACTTTTTCATTGGAAGGTTCTGATGGTGGGTTGGTTGTATTATGGTGTAGTTTATAGCTTCGGCTCCGCTGTTGATGTAGTGGATGGATAATCGGTTCGTACTTATGTAGGATATTTGCAAAGATATCTGGCTTGTGTGACGCTAGTAGGGGATGTTGAGGCAGGATCCAGGTTTTTGTTTGCTGGAGGTAGTATTGCTCTTAATGGTCTTATTTCTGCCCCAGATCTGGATCGATCGGGTAACGCTTCTTGCTCAGTCTTTCCATCATTCAGTTATTGGTGGTTGGTTGCTAATCCGACGATTGTCAACGTCGGCTCTTTCTCTTTGGTTTTACTAGGATTTTAGAAATCCCTTGATTGATCACGTGATGGTCTGCCATATGTGTTTCAATTGGTTTTTGAAAAAGTCACAGATCCTCCATCGATAGGTTTTTTTTTTTTACTTGTAAAGGATTGTTTTCTTTTTTGGCTTTTTGCTAGATTTTTTTTTTTTTTTGGTGAGAAATTTCATGGGGATGAGATGGATCTTGGTGATTAAAAAACAAGGCTCGTGGTTTTAACCAAGTGGCAGGGAATGAGACATATAGTGTTATGTCCCACGGATGGCGCCAATTTGTTTGATCAAAGAATCGCACGAACCTTCGATCGGGAACAAGGAAGGGGTTTTGACAGATTTGTTGGTGTTTCCCTATCGGTGTAAAGCTTTGTGAAGCTTAACGCCACAAGATCGGAGGTGTTTGTGTTGGCGGTGGAGACGATTCCGTAGAGAAGTCGACCACCTTAGGTGTTTGAGAAAATGAGGCTTTGTATCTCGGGGTGGAAAGAACTTGCCTTCATTCATGGGGGAGGCCTCTATTTATAAGAGGAGCTTACCTTGGGGAATAAGCTAGGGTTTTAGGGTTTTTAGGGGGATACCCTAGTGTTTTAGGAAAAGATATGATAGACATGTTTATGGGATTTACATGCCATATTATAAATATATTATAATGGTAAAAGATATGGAAATGTACCTTTTCTTTAGGAGGAAGAAAATAAGAGATTTCCTCCATATTTGGCGGAGCTCCGTTCTGACGGATGAGCTCCGTAATTCTGACTGAGGTGGTCCATTCTGACGGAGGTGAGTTCCGTAATCCTGACGGAGGTGAGCTCCGTAATCCTGACGGAGGTGAGCTCCGTTCTGACGGAGGTGAGCTCCGTAATTCTGGCAGAAAGCATCCTTAAGCAGCCTCCGTAATAGCAGATTTACATACGGATGTAGGGCTCCGTATAGGGTATATCATCAGTAGTCTAGTAGGCTGAATACTTGTTTGGATCGATGTGATCATGTATACGTTTATCTATTTTATTTTATTTGTTAGATCTGTTGGAGTGTGTTTTACTGTTTATCGTAGATCCACGTTTTACTAGTTCTTCATATTATTATCGGTTCTATATCCGAATATATTAGTTTAATTCTGATGGTTGTCTATGATCATACACTAGGACTAAATGCTTGGATGGAAAACACTAGTCGGTCTTTAACTAGATGTAAAAGGTGATTCACTTATAACTGAGGGATCCAGAACCATAGTAATTACGATGAATAGAACATGATGTTTAACAATGTTAGACGCGATCCAGTGACATGGAAACGTGCAATGTGGTCACCGGGGGGAATTATTATCTGGCCATGGCTTAAGAGACTGGTATGTTAGGACCAGTTTTGCTGAAATCTGGCCAGTCTCCAGTTGCATCTGGAGACTAAGAAGATTTGTCCAGAAATATATTGAAGTCCAGTTGCAACGTACAGTTAACGCAACTGAAGACTTCCTCCAGTTGAGATCTGACCAGATGAAGAATCATTCCAGTTGAAGTCGAAGACAACAAGTGGAAGATAAAGAATGACAATGGCAGCGAAGCCCAGTTGACATTCTACTCAGATATAAACTGGAGAACATCAGTGTAAAGTACTTACAAAGCTTTACACTGATCACGAGGAAAAGGCCTTTATGCTTTGTGTGCTATTACACGGATAAAAGGATTTATCTATGTATAAAGTACAAAAGGTACATAAAGCAGGTTGAGTAAAGTTACTTTATGTCATAACTTTACACAGCATTTTAAGGAATTAAATGTTATTCCTTAAATGCTCTCAACCATATTTGTACGGACAAAGTTGACATCTCAATGTCAACTTTGCCTATAAATAGAGGCCTTTGCACAACCAAGAAACTACTTTGCAAACCTGCAATATTCTTGGTGAACTTGTGCAATATTCTCTCAATCGCAAAAAGGAACATTTCACAACTTTAAGTGTTTCGATTGTTTAGAGAATTTCCAAGTATAGATCAATTGTATTTCATAGGTTGTTAGGATATTTACATACTTGTATTATCTTGGTTCCGCAACAACCTTGTAATTTATTTAAAGTTAATAAATAAATTACACTTGAAAAATACATATTGTCTCATCAATTTACTTTACAAGTACTTTCTATTATTGCATTGTCATTTACTTATTGTCACCCTAATAAGTAATCTATCCAAGAACTTGGTATACACTCACTGCAATTGGTCGTCTCCAGTTCAGTGTTTATATTGCAAAGTAACCCCACCATCGACATAGAGGTGTCTTCAGTTAGTACCATCTAGTGAGTTGGGACTTACAATTGGTATCAGAGCAGAAGTCTAATATACTTGCCTAGATCTGCTTAGATGACTACTACTGAAGGTGGGGATGGTTCTGGTCAAGGTGAAAACCTTCTTAATATTCCACCTGTTCAAAATGTTAATACAAACCCCCCTCCTCCTAATGCCCCTAACCATGTCCATGTACATTACTCAAACACTCATGTTCCTAAATTTGATGGAAATAGTGAGACCTTTGGTACATGGAAGGCCAGAATGCTCTTGTATTTTGGTGGGATAGAGAGGTATATGTTGAAAATCCTTAAGGATGGACCTTATATACCCATGTCTCTTGGGGTAAGTCCTCTTCTAGTTCCTACTGGAAGAAGAGGTTCCAGAGAAAAGCTCGAAGTCCATTGGTCTGATAAGGATCATAGACTTGTAGATCTGGACACCAGACTCAAGAACATGATCCTTGGAGCTGTCCCTGAAGACTTAATTCCAACACTTTTGTTGTTCCCCAGTGCCAAGGCAATGTAGGATGAATTAGTCATTCAGTTTGAAGGAGGTGATGACACTATTGTCACCAGAAAGGTTGCCCTGAACAAGAAGTATGAATCCTTCTTTGCTCTTCCTAATGAAAGTTTAACTGGTACTTACACCAGGTTTTCTAGCCTCATTAATCAGTTGAGAGGCTTGGGTGTTGAGAAGGATAAGGATATTCTTCTTGAGAAGTTTTGTGATATTCTTCCTTCCAAATGGGAAAACATGGTTCTTGTCTTAAGACAAGGTAAAACCCTGCACAGTCACACTCTTGCATCACTCTATGGAGCCTTCAGATTCACTAAAGATAATAATGCAACAAGACTGGTGGCTGAGCAGGATGCCATGAACCATGCCCAGAGTCCCAAGGTTGCTAGCATAACTGAGCGACCTTGTGCTGCTTTAATGTCTGCAGAGAGTGTCCAGTCACACTCAATGAAAGAGATGTTAAACAGTTTCTTGAACTCTGGCCTGACCACTGAAATCAGTGATGATTGTGATGAAACTGACGATGATGATCTGGTAGCCATGATTGCTAAAACCTTTAATAGGTTTAAGCATAAATCTAAAAGATTTAATGGCCCAAACAATGCTTCCAGCTCCAGCTCTCTGGATAAAGCCAATCTTACCTGCTATAAGTGCGGTAAGAAAGGTCACTTTATGAAGGAATGCAGATCTAGTCAGATGAACAACCAAACTGGTCCCTCTGTCCCTAATTTTAGTAGGCCTGATGATAGCTACAAAGCAAAATACAAAAAGCTTAAGGCCCAGATTGCCCTCTTGTCATTTTAAAGAGAAAATGAAAAGAACAAATGCATGATGGCAAATACTGAAGGAAAGTGGAAATACTCTGATGACTCATCAGCTGATGATGAATAGGAAAGGGACATGTGTTTCATGGCCTTGGAAGATCAACAGCAACATGTGGCAAAAGAAGATGTCATCACTGGAAGATGGGTGGACATCATCTTGAAAAAGGTATGTGATTATGATAACCAGGTTGATCCAGAACTAAAACTGGACCTTGCTGAATCATTAAGTGGTGATTTGGCGTTTGTGGAAACTGTTAGAGCAGACAGTGAAAGATATCTGGAAACTATCTTAACTGAACTAAACAATGTTAAACCATAATTAAATGATTTACAAAGTGTCCAGTTGGCTCTCAAGGAGTCAGTTTTGAAAATTGAGGCTCTTGAACTTGAAAATCAAAAATTAAAATCTGATCTTGAAAAGGAACAAATGATTATCAAGTCGTGGGTAAAAGCATCTAGAAAGAATTATGATGCATTTTCTAGAACAATTGATGCCCAGAAAAATGCATGGAAATCTGGAGATCTTGAAATGGCAGCTCTCATACCAGATCTTCATGCATTGCCTCCAGCTCTTAGGGTTGAAACTCCATATGATCAACCTAAGATTGTCAAAACTGAACCCATTGAGACCACCCCCGTTGAGGTTAAACCTGGAGCCAATCAGGCTAGAGCTCCAGTTAAAAAGGCATCTGGTAACAAGCCTTTACCTCAAAAGTCTAAGGAGCCCAAGACTCAAAAGACCAAAACTCCAGCTGAACCTAGGTCCAAGTTTCAGCAGCCTGATGAAAATAATATTTTGTCCAAACTGGAAAGTCAACTCCAACTTTTGTCTAGACAGGTTCAGAGTTGTACTGCCAGGATTAAAAATCTGATCTTGAAAAAGAACAAATGATTATCAAGTCGTGGGTAAAAGCATCTAGAAAGAATTATGATGCATTTTCTAGAACAATTGATGCCCAGAAAAATGCATGGAAATCTGGAGATCTTGAAATGGCAGCTCTCATACCAGATCTTCATGCATTGCCTCCAGCTCTTAGGGTTGAAACTCCATATGATCAACCTAAGATTGTCAAAACTGAACCCATTGAGACCACCCCCGTTGAGGTTAAACCTGGAGCCAATCAGGCTAGAGCTCCAGTTAAAAAGGCATCTGGTAACAAGCCTTTACCTCAAAAGTCTAAGGAGCCCAAGACTCAAAAGACCAAAACTCCAGCTGAACCTAGGTCCAAGTTTCAGCAGCCTGATGAAAATAATATTTTGTCCAAACTGGAAAGTCAACTCCAACTTTTGTCTAGACAGGTTCAGAGTTGTACTGCCAGGATTAAAAATCTGAGAAAAAGGGAAGTAAATATCAAATACCAGTCATTTTTACTCCTGCACCTGGAGCTGGTGAAAAAGATCCAGATGCAGTCTTCAGTTTAACACCACAACAATCAACTGAGACTTCTGTAGTGAAGTCCAGTGAACCCATCAAGAAAAGATGGGTTCACAAAAATAACTGATAATTTTTGTGGGTGTGCAGGGCGATCGAAAGAAGAACACCTGGTATCTGGACAGCGCAGCTGGACGGACAATGACCGGATGTAAGCCCCTGCTGGAAGAATTCACTGTCCAAGATGGACCGGCAGTGACGTTTGGTAATGATCAGAATGGAAAGACTGAAGGATATGGTGTAATCAATAATGGACAAGTCCAGTTCACCAGAGTTGCATTTGTGAATGGTTTGAAATATAACCTGATCAGTGTCAGTCAACTTTGTGATGGATACAAGGTATTGTTCGATATTGCTCAAGGCACCATATTTAACAAGGATTGGAAAGTGGTGATGATTGCACCAAGAAAGGGAAATGTGTACATCATGGATATGGAACCAGCTCCGAAAGAGAAGTGTTTCTATACCAAGGCTGATAAGGACACCAACTGGATATGGCACAAAAGATTATCCCATCTTAATTTCAAAAATATTAATAAGTTGTCTCGCAAACAACTGGTGGATGGGATACCTCAAATTTCTTTTAATAAAGAAAAGCCATGTCCAGGGTGTGAGATGGGCAAGCAGAAAAGGCCAGTTTCAAAACAAGGCAAAACTTTAGCATCACTGAACCTCTTTACATGCTTCATATGGATCTCTTTGGTCCAGTGAATGTTCAAACTAGAGCTGGAAAGAAGTACACTCTAGTTGTGGTCGATGAATTCACCAGATATTGTTGGGTGGTATTCCTCAGATCCAAAAGTGATGCACCTGCTGAAATCATCTCTCTCATCAAAAGAATTGAACTCAAGTACACTCGAAAAGTCTGTCAGTTGCGAAGTGATAATGGTACTGAATTTCAAAATAAAGTACTTGAAACATTTTGCAATGACACTGGCATCTCTCAAAACTTCTCATCAGCACACTCTCCAGAGCAGAATGGAGTTGTGGAAAGAAAGAATCGCACACTGATAGAAGCGGCCAGAAGCATGCTATCTGAATCAGGTCTTCCCACCAGTTTCTGGGCTGAAGCAGTTGCAACTGCTTGTCACACCCAAAACCGGTCAGTCTACATCAAGAGACATAAGAAGACTGCCTATGAAGTACTCGGGAATCGAAAACCAAATATTGGATATTTTCATGTATTTGGTTGCCCAGTTTATATTTTAAATGATTCCAGTCAGCTTGGAAAGTTTGATGCAAAAGCTGATGAAGGTGTATTTTTAGGCTATTCAGATATTCGAAAGGCTTTTAGAGTTTATAATTATAGACTCCAAAAGGTTCACGAGACAATTCATGTCACATTTGACGAATCGAATGATGCAATTAACAAGAGACCAAGCCTTGATATTTCTCCAGTCGTTCCAATAAATTTTGGTGAAACTGACCAAGTTCATCAGTCAGTTGTTTCACCAGAAGATGTTTCCAGTTACACTCAACTGGAACCAGTTAAGAAGAAGAGAACCACCAGTGACACTTCATTTTATCCCTCCATCAGTTTCAACTTACCACAAGAATTGGTGATTGGATCTGATGTACGTGCCACTCCAATATCAACACCAGTTCAAACTCCAACTTCTCCAGTTCTTCAAGAAATGCCTTTTAATGAATAATTTCATAATACAAATCGTGACCTCATTGACTCTGATGAGGATATAGAAGTAGTTTGGGCTGATCCTCCTCCAGAAGCTGTTGCAACTGAAGAAGATCGCCAGGTGACTTGCACTGATATTGTAATACACCAGCCTAGTCAATACACTAAATGGACTCAAGCACATCCAATTGATCAGATTGTTGGAGATCCAAGTAGTGGGGTTCAGACTATAAGAGCCACCAGTGAGCAATGCTTAAACGTCACCTTCTTATCACTGATTGAACCAAAGAAGATTGACGAGGCTATGGCAGACCCAAGCTGGGTGGAAGCTATGCAAGAAGAGCTCATCCAGTTTGAAAGGAATAATGTGTGGGAACTTGTTCCTTGTCCACCAGGGTTAAAGAAAGAACACATTGGTACAAGATGTGTCTACCGAAACAAGATGGATGAAGATGGCAATGTCGTCAGAAACAAGGCCAGATTAGTTGCCAAGGGTTATTTTCAAGCAGAGGGCGTTGATTTTGATGAAACTTTTGCTCCAGTTGCAAGACTTGAAGCCATCAGAATATTCTTGGCTTATGCAGCCCATCTGCAGTTCAAAGTCTTCCAGATGGATGTCAAAAGTGCGTTCCTTAATGGAACATTGGAAGAAGAAGTGTATGTTAAACAGACTCCAGGCTTCATCGATGAGAAGCATCCTCACTGGGTATATAGACTGAACAAAGCTTTGTATGGTCTTAGACAAGCCCCAAGAGCCTGGTATGATACTTTAACTAAACATCTTCTCAAAAATGGCTTTCAAAGAGGTGCAATAGATAATACCTTATTTATCTTGAAAGAAAAAGGAAATATCTTATTGGTACAAATTTATGTTGATGACATTATATTTGGTTCAACTGATGATGCAATGTGTAAAAGGTTTTCTAAAATCATGTCACCTGAGTATGAAATGAGTTTAATGGGAGAATTAACGTTTTTCTTGGGTCTTCAGATTAAGCAAACTGAAAATGGAATTTTTATAAACCAAGAAAAATATGTCAGAGATTTGTTAAGAAAATACAAATATGATTCAATCCCATCGAAAAACACACCTATTGCAGCACCTTTAAATTTGGACTCTGACCCAATTGGCAAACCAGTGAACACCACTGAATATCGTGGTATGGTTGGTTCACTGATGTATTTAACTGCCAGTCGACCAGATATAATGTTTGCAACATGTCTATGTGCCAGATTTCAAGCTAACCCAAAAGAATCACATTTGCATGCTGTTAAGCGCATCTTCAGATACCTGAAAAGGTGTCCTAGCCTTGGTCTTTGGTATCCCAAAGGCTCAGGGTTAGATCTAATGGGTTATTCAGATTCAGATCATGCAGGTTGTAAGATAGATATAAAATCAACAACTGGTGGTTGTCATTTCCTTGGAGGAAAACTGGTAAGTTGGACCAGCAAGAAGCATACGTCAATCTCTATGTCCACTACTGAGGCAGCGTACATTTCTGCGGCCAGTTGTTGTGCCCAGATTCTCTGGATCAAGAACCAGTTACTAGATTATGGTCAGAAGTATACAAGGACCCCAATCTTTTGTGAAAACACCAGTGCAATTGCTATATCTCACAACCCAGTGATGCACTCTAAGACAAAGCATATTGACATCAGGTATCATTTCATTCGTGATCATGTTATGAAAGGAGACATTGAAATACATTTCATCCCACTGACAAACAGCTCGCTGATGAGAAAACTTTTAAACATCTCATCAGCGAACTGGGAATGTTAAATCCTTAAAACTGGAGATTTTTGTTATGAACGCGTCAGTGACACTGATGAAGTTCTCCAGTTGAGGAGGTCCAGATAATCCTTGCTCGCCAGGCTATCGAACGCCTTTGTGATACTATCCTGGCACTTATTGATTTCTGGATCATCATTCTAGGGGGAAAGACTCAAAATATTTTTCTAACCAAAATTCTTAAGTTTGAAAACTTGCAACTAGAGAACTCTCCAGTTAAAAACTGACACTGGACTAATCCTTCAGTGTACATGTTCAGTCTTGTCTAAAAACTGGTGGTCAACCAGATTTCATAACGTTGTAAAATACTTGGTCAATACTTGTGACACGTGATGGTACTCGAGTGTTTTAACCTACTCGCTATCGTCATATGACGTGTTAAGGTCATTTTTGTAAAAAGGTAACACTTTTTGTATTGGGATTGTAAAAGATAGTGGGCGCGTGAGAAGTTAAGCCGTCGTAGCATTTAATGCTGACACGGAGAATTAAATTTTTAGTTCAACATTCAAACTTTCATTTATCAAAATATCTTGTAAATTTGATTTTTGACAATAAAATATTCTTGGTATTTGTCTTTTGGAATTCAATTTCATTATAAATACCCCTTATTTACTCCGATCACATTTACTTTCTTTTACATTCCTTCATTTACTCCCAATCATCATCAAAATAGCTTCATTCCTCTCTCTGCTTCATAAATCAAAAACCCTAATTCCCAAATTTTCAGTTTCATATTCAAATCCTTCTAAAATGGCACCTAAATCAAGAAGTAGGGATGTAAATCTGCTTACAGTCCCTTATAATCCATCAAATAATGTCAAACGAGCCAGTGGTGCCCCTTCAAATTCCACATCCATTAAATTAAATCCAAACAATCCCATGGCTAGTTTGAGAGGGACTCAAGCCGCCGATACACTAATCGGGAGAATCCAAACATTTCTTCGTGATTCTCCCCTCGGCGAGTCTTTTTCCCTCAACCCACGCAAGATGTACCATGAGTACTTGTGTGAGTTTTGGTACACAGCAGAACTTTCAGAAGACTGTTCATCTATCTCCTTCACCCTTAAAGATGGATCAGTCGAGTGTACCATAACTGCAGAAACGTTGAGGGATGCTCTGCACCTCAACTACTGGAGACAGGGTGAGTCTCCAGTTGTGATATCCCAAAATATAAATTTTCGCAGGTACTCCTTGATATGGGAAACAAGGAGTGTTTGGAAAATGGGGTATCAAAAATCAAAGGTGCTATGACCTTGAAGGTCCTCTCACCATCCTGGAGGTACTTCTTCATTCACCTAGTTGAAAGCATGGGCGGGAGTTCTGGTGGATTGGACCAGATCAACCCCACACAAGCAGAGATGGCTTACTGCTTGTGGAATGGACTCAGAGTGGACTTTGCTGACATATTATTCAGAAGCCTGGTAATAAAACTGAAGGGCTCCAGGGGATTATGCATCCCCTTCTCCAGGTATTTGTCACTCTGTTTTCTACAACTTCTGGGCAGTGAAGAATATTATAATACTCAATCACTGTACACTGTCCCAGAGTTGTTGAGGAATCTTGACTCCCTAACATCTATCGATGGGGAGGTTGAGATCCCTCAGAGAATGTTGCTGGCATTCTCTAAAACCGATGCACCAATCCAAGGTGAGTCGGAAAGACAACTGGGCGGGCCTCAAAACAATGAGGGACCCACCAGTTCGTCTGCTGGAATCGTGACAATTGCCGAACCTGGGCAACCGTCTAACCCCTCCAGCACCAGCGTGTCAGTCCCTTTAACTATTTACCCTGGAGACCTCCCAACAGGTTCTCCAGGTGTTCCAAAGGCAACAAGATCACGTCGTCCTAGGAAACAGTCAGCACTTGCCACTGACAGTAGAAACCAAGCCAGCCCTCCAGTTTCCTCCCAACAGGAACCTGGAGATAGTCAAATGGGACAACCGCAAGCAGCCACCCTCGAAATTTCTGTAGGAGAGGGTGGTGAAGATAATACTGGGCTAACCCAACCAAGAGTAGAGTCCGTGTCTGCACAATTTGAGTCAAGCCAAATTTCTGACACTGCTATTGCATGAACTGACGACATCTCTGGTCAGTCACTGCTGGAGACTGAGGTTCCAAACTCTGCGGCCGATGATGTTATGATTGTGGATAGAGCAATTGTAACTGAGGCAACCCCTGTGACCTCTGTCCCTGGTGAAGTTACCCTGGTAACTGAACCTTCAACAGATGAAACCTTCCAGGAAACTGGAAAAGGTCATCTGGAGACTGATCAACCTGATCAGCCATCTCCATCATTCATGAATTTGGGCATGGATGTTGATGAGTTCCAGCTAGAATCTTCGGATTCTGAAGGAACCACTTCTGATCAAGAGATAGTTGATGCTTCTGTACAAGATCAACTCCCTTCATCTCTTAATCCGCCCCCAGAACAAACAACAGTTTCATCTCCATATATGCTCACTAGAATTCCACAACCACAACAACGATCCCTTATATCTTCACTCTTTGTGCCTAGAAATAGGCACATGCCACCGCCGCCGCCGTTGGTCATAGGGGTGTTCAAAGTCGGATATCTGAAGTTTCGGATATCCGAATTTCGGATATCCGAAATTTCGGATAGTGGATTTTAATATCCGAACATATATCCGATATTTCGGATATCCGAAATTTTCGGATATCCGAAATCGGATATCCGAACTATCCGAAATATCCGAACTTTAAGAAAATAATATAGATTTTCGGATATTTTCGGGTATTGAATATAGATTTTTCGGATAGTTTCGGATATTTTCGGATATGTTCGGATAATTTCGGATAGTTTCAGATAAGAAAAAGTAAAATATTGAAAAAATTTAAAAATAAGGTTTTCGGATATTTCGGATATCCGAAATTTTCAAAAATTACTATCCGAATCCGAATTCCGAAATTTCGGGTATCCGTTTTTTCGATAAATTCGGATCGGATTTTCGGATATTTCGGATATCCGAAATTTCGGATAGTGGATTTTAATATCCGAACATATTTCGGATATTTCGGATATCCGAAATTTTCAAAAATTACTATCCGAATCCGAATTCCGAAATTTCGGGTATCCGATTTTTCGGATAAATTCGGATCGGATTTTCGGATAACGGATTCGGATACGGATAGTTTTGAACACCCCTAGTTGGTCACACCTGAGCATTCTCAGCATGACCAACACATTGATTTCTCTCAACGTCTTTCTTTTCCCACTCCTGGTTCTATTTCCTTTGCCCGTGGTCAGTCAACTGGCGAGGTTTCACTTATTGTGCCTCCTCCAGTTGCTCCAGTGGTGCCTGCTGCTGGTCCAGTGACAACTTCCCCTCCGTCACTGGACACTCAATTTGCCTCCTTCCAAACCGACATCCGAAACCTTATTCAAAGGGTGGAGGATGTTTAGAAGGCAATTGATAAAAACACCAAGTCCCTCTCCAGATACAACAAGGACACCACCACAAATTCTAAAGTTGTTGATCTGGGGATAAATAAGTTTGCAGAAAATGAGGATTTGGTGTTCAAGAAGCTCAATGAGCTGGTCGAAGGCTGTAACAATCTGGCCACTTCTCTAAAGGAAGCCTATGACCTTACTCAGACCAAAGTCACTACTTCAATCTCCAACTTGCTGGGTAATACTGTTAGACAATCAGAAGTTGATTTGAAGGAAATTGAAAAGCAGGTTAAGGACTTAGTTGAAAAACCTGGCTTGAATGTGACTGAGCTTGGGCAGCAGTTGATGACTTCAGTTGGTCAGAAGATTGATGATACGCTGGGTGCAAGAGAAACTCAACTGATTGAAAAGGTGATAGCTGAGATCACCAAGCTGGCCACTCCTCAGGTTGATCTGGCCCCACTAACTACTGAGATCAACCAGTTGAGGGGCAACATAGACACTTTAAACACCCAGGTATCCAATCACACCCAGTCTATTGACAAGCTGACAACTGAAGTAGAGAATTTAAAGAAAAAGGATGAAGAGGTGAAGGAAAAGGTGGTTTCTGGTCTTGATGAAGATTCTAAGATCTTGGACGAACTGAAGACTGGTCAGCAACAAGTTGCAGCAAATGTTCTGACCCAGTCTAAAGAGACCAACCACCTGTGGAGATCCTTCAGAATGATGTGCACAATTTTTAAAGAGTGCAAGGACATGCAATCATGGCAGCCTCTTGACCGGTTGCCATCTAACCATCAAGACTGGGAAGTCATACGGGCAGGTCTAGATGCTGCCAAGGGGGAAAAGACTGTCCTTGCACCAAGATTGCCAGGTGCAGGTACAAGAAGTCTGGTGGAAAGGCAGGTTATGGTTGTTGATTCTGGTACTGATGCCAGTCAACAGATTGAAGAATTTGAAGATATTGGTGATAGGGGGAATGTTGATAAGGGCAAAATGATTGCAACTGATGAATCTGCCCAGCCGGCCACTGATACTCCTTTATTAGAAACTGGAAATATTGATCAGCTTCCTCCAGTGACCGAAAGTGAAAGCAGAAAACTGGCAAGAATTGGTGATGGCATTAAAGAAAGAAAGAAGATGAAACAAGCAAACCAAGCTGAAGCCAGTAAACATCTTGCAAAGATAAAATTGCTTGATGTAAGTGATGCTCTTCTTTTGGGAATCACAAAGGAGGAATATGCCAGAGTCAAAAATGATGCAAGGATAGTGGGCATGTTAAAAGAAATGCTTGATATTGAACTTGACAGACACTATCATGATGATGAAGCTGAACATGATGCCAGAAATCTGAACATATCTGTGGAGAAGGCTAGAGAGGTTAGGGCCAATGGAATTCAAAGGAGATTGGAGAATGTCCAGAAGGTGGTCAGGAGAGTACTGAATCCACCCAAGTCCAAAGGAAAGTTGAAGCAACTGCCAAGAGATGCAGATCTAAGGACTTGGGTACAATCAGATGAACCCTCAACTGAGGTTATCCGAGATGCAGTGCAAAATCCGAGCACTGGCCAGATTCAATTGGCTAATGAATCTGAAGCACGAGCATACCTGACTGAAGTGCTACAGCGAAGATACAATCCAGGCAAGATCGTTAATGTGAGAGTATCAATCAGGCCTGGAACTCAACACTTTATAGTTGGGGTTCAGTACTTCAATGGACCAATGCTTCAAACTGAGAATCCAGACATTCACCACTATGGCCATTCTGAGCATGTGGAGATGCTGAAACTGTTGGAGGCTAGGCAGCATAAGAACAAGGTTGAAAGGGGTTGGGTTTATGTTCTTCAGCAGCTGATCAAGTTCAAAGAAAGTGTTGAAGAAAAATTGAACTTTGATCCTGAGGACAAACTGCCCATTTCTTCAGCTGCCAAAAGAAGGAAAACTGGCGAAGGGCCATCTGCATAAGTTTTTCCTTCCAGTTTATCTACTTGTATTTTTATTTACATTCTGTAACTTATGTAAATTTCATTTCCTTGTATAAATGAAGTTACCAGTTTGTAACCACAAGGTAGATAATAGATTAAATCTAACAAACTCAAAAGAAAAACCCAAGGCATTTATTGATCTATAAAAATGCCTTGGAAAACTTAGATAGATTTAATCGAACAAGTCTTTCCAGTTCATACTTGTATAGATACAAGAACTGAAAAAGACTTGGCAATATTTCAGGACAAATAGGGGGAATTTGTTAGGACCAGTTTTGCTGAAAACTGGCCAGTTTCCAGTTGCATCTGGAGACTAGAAAGATTTGTCCAGAAATATATTGAAGTCCAGTTGCAACGTACAGTTAACGCAACTGAAGACTTCCTCCAGTTGAGATCTGACCAGATGAATAATCATTCCAGTTGAAGTCGAAGACAACAAGTGGAAGATAAAGAATGACAATGGCAGCGAAGCCCAGTTGACATTCTACTCAGATATAAACTGGAGAACATCAGTGTAGAGTACTTACAATGCTTTACACTGATCACGAGGAAAAGGCCTTTATGCTTTGTGTACTATTACACGGATAAAAGGATTTATCTATGTATAAAGTACAAAAGGTACATAAAGCAGGTTGAGTAAAGTTACTTTATGTCATAACTTTACACATCATTTTAAGGAATTAAATGTTATTCCTTAAATGCTCTCAACCATATTTGTACGGACAAAGTTGACATCTCAATGTCAACTTTGCCTATAAATAGAGGCCTTTGCACAACCAAGAAACTACTTTGCAAACCTGCAATATTCTTGGTGAACTTGTGCAATATTCTCTCAATCGCAAAAAGGAACATTTCACAACTTTAAGTGTTTCGATTGTTTAGAGAATTTCCAAGTATAGATCAATTGTATTTCATAGGTTGTTAGGATATTTACATACTTTGTATTATCTTGGTTCCGCAACAACCATGTAGTTTATTTAAAGTTAATAAATAAATTACACTTGAAAAATACATATTGTCTCATCAATTTACTTTACAAGTACTTTCTATTATTTCATTGTCATTTACTTATTGTCACCCTAATAAGTAATCTATCCAAGAACTTGGGATACACTAACTGCAATTGGTCGTCTCTAGTTCAGTGTTTATATTACAAAGTAACCCCACCATCGACATAGAGGTGTCTTCAGTTAGTACCATCTAGTGAGTTGGGACTTACAGGGTAACTTAAAGATGAATTAGTAACACAAACTTTAGGTCATTAATGCTTAAACAATGAATCTAACGAGAATTTGTTTATAGGCCAGTGTGAGTCTAGGGACAACACTTGTTAATTAGGCAAAGTGAATCTAACAAGAATCTGAGCCGTGATTAAGTTTCCAACAGTCTAGCAAGTAGTTAGAATGATATTTGGTCATACCATGAGATCGGAGATGCCAAACAAGTATTTTAATTTAATTACTGTTATTTGCTTTTTCAAACTATTTTCAGACTAAGCCTCTCGCTGAATAAGCGGTTGCGGCTTCTATTTATTTTTCAGTATTTTAATTAGTTTAATAGGAAATTGTGACAACCCCACAACCGCTAGAATTACACGTATTATTAGATTAGGTAAAGCAACGCGTCCCTGCGAACGATCCTGTACTTATCACTTAACTATACTACATCTGATCGTGGTCCCTTGCCCAGAGGCGGTACCAGGATAAAATCTCGGAGGGGGCAAAATTAAAAATTCATGAAATATAAATCTAAAAGGGGTCAAAATGTTAAAAACCTATAGAAATTTTTTTAAAATCCATGAAAAATTTAAAAATACATAACAAAATTTAAATTTTGAAGGGGGCATTAGCCCCCCTTGCCCCCCTTTAGGCACGCCTCTGCCTGTCCGTTAAGGTGTGTGTGTTTTGAGATATTTACTTGTACAACTTTTATAAATTTAAACACTAAACAAAACCACCCATCAGGTAACGAAACTTCCCGGGATTATGTCGCGTTTCTTCCATAGAACCTGTTGTAATCACTCCTCACTAATTATGCTCACTGTCACTATCACTCAACCAACAACCTAAACAAAATACATTACATTATCATATCATAAAATACTAGATAAAAGCATAAATAGTGTTTCATCCATTGTACATGCATCTCAATAAACTAACTGACAGAAGAATTATCGGGGGTTGGGGAAGAAATTGTCTCATCCGCACGCAAGGGGGCATCACATACATACCATCATGAAAGAATTAAATAGAGGGAGAAAGAGAAATTGTTTGAAATTGTTTATAACCTCACATCACTCAAGCAAATAAAATATAGCAGCATGGTAGAATCATCAGCAGCACGTAAAGCAGCACCATCATCATCCTCAGCTAAGCACAGCTACATATCCTCCTCACCATCACCATCAGCATCAATATGATCCAAGCCGCCAGTGGATATACCTGCACTCAAATCAAAGAAATGCCTATCGAAACCCCGTGTAGGGTTCCTGCTGAATGTCACGGTGTCAAAGCCCGTCGTGGTGCTAGTACTCGGTGGCTGGAATGGTGGGCCTGGATAATAATGATCATAAAACGGGTCCCTGACCTGATGAACTGTTGGAGGTGTGTAATCAGGGAGCATGTTAGGGAAGAGTTGATGTGCATAACCCTCATGCACTGGCTGGTAGCGATGGGTGTGATATACCAAGTATCCCATCGCTGAACCCACATACTGCTGCTCCTCCTGCTGCTGCAACTGTAGTCTCTGAACCTCTGCTGCTAAACTCTCAACATCTGTCCTCGATCTGCTGCTCTGACCAATCTCGGCTGTCCCGGGGGGTACACCTGCCTGCTCCTCCGTCTCCATAGCTACATCATCTCTTGCTGGGGTACTCAGCCTATTCCACAAACGTCCATTCTTATCCAAGATGTTCAACTTAATCAAATCTTTCTCATCTAGGATGTCCATTTTCTTCACAAAAGAGCACTCCCTGTGTGTGCTCTCTAACCCCAAGGTAATGTAGATCTGAGAGATGAAGTGGCCATCAACTATCTTATCATCCTTGTGCGTCTGGAGATAGCGGGCCATGAGGAGTGGAGCCAAGCAGTAATCATGTGGTGCCCCCTCAAACCAAAACCTCATCATCGGTGCATCCTGATGGTAAACTTTATCCTAATTCATTGACATGTGTCTGAAGTTATATGGCAACCAACTTCTGAAGTAACGATGCACTGGATCGATGATATCGACAGCCTTGCTTGAATTCCCAGATAACTTACTCTTTCCACTGATTCTGTACCAAAAATTATGCATCAAATCTGGATCATGATCAGCCGATGTTTTTCCCCCAAAAATGAAAGTATCTAAGTATGTGTCATTGAGATACTCAAAATCCCATAAACCCATGAGATATCCAAAATTTTTTTTAAAGTTTTTTTAAAATTTTTTTTATGATACTTTAATGTTATTTTTTGTTATTTGTGAACTTTAAAATTTATATTTTGTTATGAAATACCTATTTGGTATTATTTTTGAGTGGATTATAATTGTATTTTGACTATTTTCGTTAAATTGTAACAAGTTTTGTAGGATTTTTATAAAAAAAAATAAAATAAATTAAAATAGTCGTAGCGACAAGTATTTCCGGTAATACCCATAATACCGGTAATACCGAAAAATATTTCCACACCGGTATAACTAAAATACCGGTTTTTAAAACATTGTATGGACAGATAAAAAATTGATTTTAACTATTACTAGATTTAGACATGTGTCAAATACAGGATTGTTTATACGTATTAAGATAAAACTAAATATATGTAATCCAAAAAAACTGTAGAAGAACAAACCTGTAAATTCAAATATAAAGAATGTAATTAAAATTATGAAAGAACAAACCGATAAATTTAAATGTAAATAATTTAATGAAAATCAAAGTAATATGATTGTGATACTAGAATTTTAACGAAAGCGTTTAACTTGTTCGTTTATCAATATCATCTCAAGGCTTGCTGTTGTGATTGTTTCTTAACAATACAATTAAAGAAACTTCTTGTAGTTTTGTTGTGGTATTTGTTTTTTATGAAAGTTTTGGATTATGTAGCTGTTATCGGTTAGATATATTATTTTTTATATATATAACCATTGATAATAATTTGATAAGTTATAATTAAAAATAACTTGAATAAGTTATAATTATAGTTGGATGAAGACTAATTGTAAACAAAGTTGATTTTTTTATTTATTAAAAAGATATTTTTTTTGTTATTTAATTAGTTGGATATTTGGGATAAACAATGACATTTATATTTTATGTATTTTATTCCAATAAAATTATTATTCTAAGAAAAAGGTTTAAAAGTATAAATTGATGATGGAAAACAAAAAAGTGTAAATTATATTATGACATGTGTTAATTCAATTAAATTAGAAAAATTGAGATCTATGTATGATCAATTAATTTTAGGTCAGTTGCCTTTTATATAGTGTATATAAAAAGAATAGCCCACTTTATTTATGGAAATGTTGAAATTACTCTATACAATATGACAATAATACCCCTACTCTTCTTTTAAATCATCATTTTCAGTATTCACTAATTTAATTATCTTCACTAATATATCTAAAATACCCTTAATGAAATAAATTACACCGCAGGTCCTTCAACTTTTAGAATAACTTCACTAACCACTATATTAACTACATTTACATCAATAGCATACATCTACTCGTTGTCCCCACCATTAGTCGCCGCCGCCACAAGTCGCCGCCGCATTGTCGGCACCGCCGCCGCATTGCGCGGGCACCATGCTAGTATTAAGATTAAGATTTTTGATTATGATTCAGAGCACCAGTTTCCAATTCATCGTTACATACTCAATTTTGCATCTTTTCCTAAACATTAAATATGATTAACCCTCATAGTAATCTGTTTGTTCAACACAACAAAGGGTCAGTTTGTCGAAACTAAGGAATGAGAAAGGAACTGGTACACTTGTAATGTTGAACCGAATAAAGCAGCACTTCCTGCAAACAAGTCGACCTTGCCTTGACTTCTTTAGGCGAAGTTCTAACTTTGGATTGTTTACTCGACTATCGGTCGTGGTGCAAAAATTGAACTCAACTTGAAAAGGATTTTGACCACGGCCTAAAGACACGAATTTGAAATAAAAACTTTATTGTTGATAACAGCATATTTTGATTCATTTAGTAGCTAAATTCAATAACAAAAAACCATTAAAAATGTATCCATAAATAATGTAACACAAAGTTCAGAAATCTCAATTAGATATGCAGACCTCGATTAACGATCTAAAACACTCGTGATTAAGTTGAGCCATCAAAAACACAAGCTCATTTCATTTTTCATTTTGAGATCAAGACTAAGCTTATCTTAAGTAATAGAGTATGTAACTTGAAATTGGGTGAACTAGAATGATTAATAATGGGATTAATCAAACAGATGATTAAATCGGCTTAATAATCCAAATGACAAAAAAAAAAAAAAACAAATTTACAAAATATGAGATTTCTACAAACTAAAGCATTGAAATTCATTGATTCCAATTAAAATACAGATTGCATAAATTCATTCATTACAAATCCTCAATCAGATTCAATACAACCACTAATCCCAGAAACATTTATTAAACTACTAATTAACCTCCGAAACCATACAAAGTCCTGCCCTGCCTCTTCAAAGCATAGACAACATCCATGGCGGTGACGGTCTTCCTGCGAGCGTGCTCGGTGTAAGTAACGGCATCACGAATCACATTCTCCAAAAAGATCTTCAACACTCCGCGGGTCTCCTCGTATATCAGCCCACTGATACGCTTCACGCCCCCTCTCCTTGCGAGCCTCCTGATGGCCGGTTTGGTAATGCCCTGAATGTTGTCACGGAGGACCTTACGATGTCGTTTCGCTCCTCCCTTTCCCAACCCTTTTCCTCCCTTTCCTCGCCCTGACATTTTTTGAAGATTTTGGTTTTCAAATGTCAGATGGAATATTTAATATTTGATGAGATAAAAGAGACAGAGAGAGAGAGAGAGATGTGATTTGAGTTTTGTGAAAAGTGAGGGCTCCTTTAAATAAGGAATGGGAGGGATTGAATTTGGGGGGATTTTGAATTTTTGTTTTCGAGCCCTGTGAAAAAATAGTACGAGTACTTTTTTAAGATCGGACGGTGGATATTCACGATCCGTGTGATGCCTTTTATAAAGGGCGTAGATTGGCTTTTGGGGAAGTGGTGGATCGATGACGTGGAATATTGGTAATTGAAAACTCTATTTACAGAAATTGCCCTGTTAAATTAAAAAGTTGTCCAGAACATACCCACTTCATCATAAGCTTTCGTAGTCTTATTTTATTTTCCTCTTTTTACTTTTATGTCGACTATATATATATATTTTTTTTATCAGAAATGAGAAAATTACAAAGACTACTTAAAGCATCCATAATGGTTAGTTTTAAAATGTTTTTTTTGCTAAACAATAAGTAAGAACTTGTAAGAGGTTTTTTGAAAAAATATGACATTTTAACGGTGGGGGAGTGCCTCACCGCCCCTCTCTGCTTTTTCTCCTCCTTCCCGCCCACTCTCTAATTGTAAGGATTGCTTCCCCGCCCCTCTCCACCCTTTTCTATTTATCTATTTTCTATTTATTTTTATTCAAATAATAATTAAAACTTTAATTTAAAAATAATTTAAAACAAATATTACTAAAACCATAAAATATTACATAATATTACTAAAATCATTAAAAAACATTACATTACATTACATTACTAAAATCATTAAAAAACATTACATTACATAATATTACTAAAATTATTAAAAACATTACATAAACCTAACACTCGGAATAGTCCGAGTCCACAGTACCGTCGACATCGTTACGATGAATGTATCGATAGGGTTCAGGAGACCCGGCAGCGTCGTCGAGTTGAGGAGATACGTACTCCTCCTCCGGGTCAGTATGATAATCTACATGCTGACCACCACCGACATTGCCTTGCGAGAATAACGCGTGGTCAAGCGTGGCTGTGAAGGTGGAAGAGGCAGTGGTAAGCTGGAAAATAATTTGGTTCAGCCAATCGACTCTTCTGGAAGATATACAACATACTCATTTTCGGCAGCGTTGCGAACCCGATCGGGAGCTTCAATTCGGTTGATTTCGGCTTGGTAAGCCGCCTTCTCGTCAGATACACTCTGAATGACGGTGTTCACTTGAGATCGGTGTCTGTCGTCGTTGACCATGTGGGTTTGCATCGCCATCTTAACATCCCTTAGGTTCATGTTTGCCATGTGTGTTGTGTGATAGAATCAAAAGAGAGAAAGAAAGAAGGTAAGAAAATGGAGGAAGAAGGAAACAGAATGAAGCAAAATGGGGGAAAAGAAAGGAAAAAAAGAAATAAAAGGTTGAGAGTTACCGTTGGTGTGGGCCCCTTTGTTTTTTGTTTTTTTATTTATTGTGTAACGTTCAAAAAAATGGGAAACCAGGCCGGGGAGCGCTGTCTCGATTTCGACCACCGCCCAACCGGTACCGGTACCACGGGGCGGTGTTCCCTTAGATACCGGACCGATACCGGTGGGGTGCCTATGCACTCCGTCCACCCTAATGATAAAAAGGTTTTAAAAGCCTAAAATTAAATATAATACTCCCTCCGTCACATATTAAGTGTCCTATTTTGACTTTTTGAGTCTTTTTCTTTCAAATTTAACCGTAAATATTTTCGTTTGTGTTATATAACACTTGATATAACATATATGAATCGATTGAGTTTTAAATGTAATTTTCATTGATATAACTTTCATCAACTAATATATAGCACAAACAAAGATATTTACGGTCAAAGTCGGAATAAAAAGACTTGACCAGTCAAAATAGGACAATTAAAATGGGACGGAGGGAGTATAACTTTAATTGAACACTTTTATATACAACTTTTATATAACTATAATTGTTCATTACATTTTACTTGGTTTATTCTTCTTTATTGAATCTCATACAATATACTTCTATCTATACATGCCACTTACCTCCAAAAATAGGGTTAAGTATCCCGGAGTGTAAGTAACTTTGCAACTTTTCCTATTGTGTGTATGCATCAAAAATTTTTGAACATTGTATGTAAGTATCTCGCTAAATTGAACGCTTAATGTAAAAATGTATATGTGGCAAACCATATGAGCTGCCCACGTAGAAGTTTTTGATTGGTCAACGTAAAAATTTTACATTAAGTGTTCAATTTAGCGAGATATTTACATACAATGTACAAAATTTTTGATACTTACATACAATAAGAAAAGTTGCAAAATTGCTTACACTAAACCCCAACGAAGTGTCCAACACTTAAACAAGTTTTATTGCAACTTTATAAAACTTGGTTTTCAACAATCTGGACCATCAGTAACAATTTGATAATTTGAATGACTTATGGTTAAGGGGGTGTTTGGTAGGAGGGAATCATAGAGAATGGAAATGTAATAGAGAATGAAAATAGTGAGAAAGAGAATAAGTATTTGGAAAGAGAATGGATTCCGTTGTTTGGTACCCACAGAGAATGGATATATAAAAAAAATAAAATTTTAAATAATAATAAATTTAATACATATAACATCTTGAAAAAAAAAAATTTCATTCTCACCCATTCTCTACAATTTGTAGAGAATGGAGAGAATGGAATTGATTCTCCTTTCTCCATTCTCATTCCCTTTCTTCATTGCCAACAAACAAAGGAAGTCTTTCCCATTCTCTTTCTACCCTTTCCATTCCATCATACCAAACACCCCCAAGAAGACCAAATTATACCATTAAAAATGTTCTTTGAGAGAGAAGAAGGTGAGTAGACTTAAAAGCCCAAAACCACTTTTAAAGGTTCTATATCTAAGATGGCAAGATTAATACCCATAGGTTAACAACTTCAAATGAAATACAAATCCAAATCCAAATCCGATAACCAAAAACTGTATTGTTCTCATTATCCAAGCATATTGGTCCCAATTATTTTTGTGTTAGGGTTGCATTGCATAACAAATCGTGTGTAAAATTCTTTATTTTCATCAGGGCTATTAGTTTATACTCGTATCAATCAATTAATAAAGAATCACATAAAATTTCTGTTAATACATCGACCCAATGCAAAAACTGAAACCCAACTTTAAACAACAAAAAAACATGGAACACCCGAACGAACCACAAACAATATACGAAACTACTCGTATATTATTAACAAGAATCTTGAACAAGACCCTCAAAAGACACAAAGCCTTGACGTTGATCAACAAACCTCTAAAACAATGGACTCATACTCGAAACTAAAGAACTGCCCATAAACCTCTAAAACAATGGACTCATACTCGAAACTAAAATGGCAACACCCCAAAAAAATAAAAACTCAAAACCTATAAGACAAAATTCGATACTGATACCGATTAACAGCTAAGGTAACCAAATAAATTTGCAATTCACTGTGGAAAACATTACAATGGCAAGAATAAGAATTCTTACCAAAATAAAAAAACACCAACAAACACAAATCAAATCAGAGTCAAAATTGAGTAATTCAACGAAATGGTGGGTAGGGCCGTAGGAAAGAACCAGGATGCCAAATATAAAAGAATTCACCATTTTCTGAGCAGAACAAATTAGTCCAAAGCCACTAACACAAAAAATTAACCATTACCAACAAATACCTTGAACATTGTATGATTGTATCCATGAATCATGAATATTTTTTAAAAATATTTTATAGCTGTAAAACTCATGAGTATATCACCCACAAGCTATAAAGACTTTCGATGCTACAAATAAAAATTGATTCAGAGCACCACAGTTTTCAATTCATCGTTACATATGCTTTTTAACCATAAATAACCGATAACACCAATACAAATTCATTAAATTTCAACATAACGTTGTTAACTTTCCATTCCATTACAAGACATAACATAGAAGACCAACTTACAAACTAATTAATACCGAACAATTCTCCAATCATAAAAGAGGAATTAAAAACTATTAAGCCCTTTTAAAACTGATTAAGCCCTTTCACCTCTAATCCTCCTAGCCAATTGCATATCCTTAGGCATTATCGTAACTCGCTTAGCATGAATCGCACACAAATTAGTATCTTCAAACAGGCCAACAAGGTACGCCTCCGAAGCTTCCTGAAGAGCCGCAACAGCAGAGCTCTGGAAACGCAGATCCGTCTTGAAATCCTGAGCGATTTCCCTCACAAGTCTCTGAAACGGTAGCTTCCTGATCAAAAGCTCAGTGCTCTTTTGATACTTCCTGATTTCTCGCAACGCCACAGTTCCCGGCCTGAATCTGTGTGGCTTCTTCACTCCGCCGGTTGCCGGAGCTGATTTTCGGGCGGCTTTTGTTGCCAATTGCTTTCTAGGTGCCTTTCCTCCTGTTGATTTTCTGGCTGTTTGTTTTGTTCTTGCCATTTTTTTTATTGATTAAATTTTGGATCTAAGAATTTGAATGAGATTTGTATGTGTGTTTTTAGTGTGAGAAATGAGGGCGATGGGTGGGTCTATTTATAAGGGTTTTAAAATTTTTGAAAATTTTGGGGGGATATGTGAAATAATTGGCGGTGGTGAAATGTTGGCCGTTGGATTTGTGAGAAAAGGAAGGGACGGTTGAGATGAGATTTTTAGATTGATTGCGGATTGCAATCCGTGTGCTTTTGTGTTTTCACTAGTTTTGTGCTTTTTACGAAGTATGTATACGAGTATACGACTACTTTACTTTTATATTTTTTTAACAACTACAATTAACTTTTACATTTTCCTAGTTGAGCCCTTGAGCATATTCAATAAACTTTTGAACCTTTGAGGAGATTGTTAGATTTACGTAACAACCACCCTGATACAATGACAATCAACAAATTATCCTATATATGACTTAAAATATCTTGCACTATCAAATTCATAATATGAGCAATGCACTGCACATGTAACTATTTTCTTCCAAAACAAATATGTCCCAAAAGTAACCATGTAAATATTTATATCATTAACAACAATATCATTTTATGTGTTCATTGTCAATAGTAAATTTTAACACATTAGATTAATCGATTCCCCATTTGATCAAACACATGCAATTCAACAACTTTTTCGATGTCAATACCTCCATGGGACAGAAATCCAAGACTTTTTCCTTTAATATCCAATCATTGTCGATATACTAATTCATAAGACAAATGTAGTTAATTCTTTCGACATATTTCCATATAGATATCCTCCCAATGTTACCCTTAAGTAAAGCACCAACTTTCTTCTTCTCCTCAACATAGAGCTAGTAACAATCTATTGTCATGGTGGGTTTTAACAATCTATATGCGAATGCCTTCCTAACATATTGTTGCTCGAACCTAGCTTCAACCAATCATTATTGTTTCATCACCATCTTTGTTCGAATGGCCAAACTTGTTTGATTGCTTGGCTTATTTTACCTATGTTACCACATAATAAAAATATTTGTGCTTATGATTTCCTTCCATTGTAATAAAACAACAGCAGTGTATTTTTAATTTATATATAAAAACAAAACATATATCTAGATCTATAATTCATTTATCATTAGAACACAAATGGTATGTTGAGTTCTAACTTTGTGCAAATATAGCACTATTTGACTACCTCATGCATTCAAATTACAATTTGTTTCTTTTAAAATAAGGGTACCAATCCTATGTTGAACTTATTTATATATGTTCTTATTTTCATGTGTTCATTGTCAATAGTAAATTTTAACACATTAGATTAATCGATTCCCCATTTGATCAAACACATGCAATTCAACAACTTTTTCGATGTCAATACCTCCATGGGACAGAAATCCAAGACTTTTTCCTTTAATATCCAATCATTGTCGATATACTAATTCATAAGACAAATGTAGTTAATTCTTTCGACATATTTCCATATAGATATCCTCCCAATGTTACCCTTAAGTAAAGCACCAACTTTCTTCTTCTCCTCAACATAGAGCTAGTAACAATCTATTGTCATGGTGGGTTTTAACAATCTATATGCGAATGCCTTCCTAACATATTGTTGCTCGAACCTAGCTTCAACCAATCATTATTGTTTCATCACCATCTTTGTTCGAATGGCCAAACTTGTTTGATTGCTTGGCTTATTTTACCTATGTTACCACATAATAAAAATATTTGTGCTTATGATTTCCTTCCATTGTAATAAAACAACAGCAGTGTATTTTTAATTTATATATAAAAACAAAACATATATCTAGATCTATAATTCATTTATCATTAGAACACAAATGGTATGTTGAGTTCTAACTTTGTGCAAATATAGCACTATTTGACTACCTCATGCATTCAAATTACAATTTGTTTCTTTTAAAATAAGGGTACCAATCCTATGTTGAACTTATTTATATATGTTCTTATTTTCTATGCTGAGATCTTACGTGACCAAATCAGTAAATTAGACTCTGGTGACCCCAAGTGGTATACCTTTAATTAGCTCAAGGGAACCGAGAATTACAAGGTGTGGGCATGTGTAACATCCGTGAGTTTTGACCATTTGACTTTACGTGCAATTTGACTAACAATTTAAGTTAATGAAATATTTGGTTCGTTTCGTGATTAAATGACAATGTGGTATGTTCGTCGGGTCGATAATATGTTTTAATCGGTGTTTAAATGCCTAACAATTGTATTTTGGTTTGAGAAAGGAAACGGGTCGACCCGTGGGTTATCCACGACCCACCAGCCCTCTTGACCCATTTCCCTTCCCCTTATCTCTTCCTCTCACCACACATTTCATTCTCTTCTCTTTTCTCTCCAAGTAAAAAGCAAGACCATCCATCTTTAGTTCTTCATTTCTCTAGCATCATTTGGCGTTTTGGAACTAGTTTAACTCAAGAATCATCATCGTCTTCATCTCTTTGTCACCATATCGAAGAATCAAAAGTCATAGTGCAAGGTTTTACCCATTTTGACCCCATTCGGGTTCTAGCTCGAGAAGGAAGTTTTGGTAAGTCTAATTCATCCCATTTACTTCTATTTATGTTAGTTTACTCGTTTCTAGTCATCTCGTACATTTACAAGTTCTAAATCGCCTTAAAATGAGTTTTGGGTTAATTAGGGTTTAATTAGGGTTTGATTTGGAAGATTTGATGATGTTATGGAATGAAATATGGGTTTGGGTAAGTGTATTTAGGTGTTAGATTAGGTTAATTAGGGTTCAAATTAGGGTTTAATTAGGGTTTAATTAGGGTTTAATTAGGGTTTAATTAGGGTTTAATTAGGGTTTAATTAGGGTTTAATTAGGGTTTAATTAGGGTTTAATTAGGGTTTAATTAGGGTTTAATTAGGGTTTAATTCACTTCTTAACTTATGTAACATTGAATAAGAGTCTTAGAAGTCATTTAACGTCGAGAAACACTTCGGAGACCTAATTAGGGTTTTGCCGAATACTTGATAACTTCGTATGTGTGTGTATGTATGTTAATGTGAATGTATACGATCGATATTTAGGTTTTGGACGCGAAGCGAACATCGAACGACTGTAGCTCAACTTTGTATCAAACTTAACTTCTTTGCCAATCAGGTGAGTTTCGTAGCTCCCTACTCAATAGAGATTCGGGCTGAAAAGTGTACATATACGTGTTGTTTGTTTGTCTGGTTGACTTGATTGCCTGTCTAGTTAATTTTGATATGTAGTGTATAAATCCCACTGAAGAGGATATGACATATGTAGTGTATAAATCCCACTGAAGAGGATATGACGTATATAAATCCCACTGAAGAGGATATGACGTATGTAAATCCCACTGAAGAGGATATGACATATGTAGTGTATAAATCCCACTGAAGAGGATATGACGTATGTAAATCCCACTGAAGAGGATATGACATATGTAGTGTATAAATCCCACTGAAGAGGATATGACGTATATAAATCCCACTGAAGAGGATATGGCATATGTAGTGTATAAATCCCACTGAAGAGGATATGAAGTATGTAAATCCCACTGAAGAGGATATGGCATATGTAGTGTATAAATCCCACTGAAGAGGATGTGACGTATATAAATCCCACTGAAGAGGATATGGCATATGTAGTGTATAAATCCCACTGAAGAGGATATGAAGTATGTAAATCCCACTGAAGAGGATATGGCATATGTAGTGTATAAATCCCACTGAAGAGGATATGACGTATGTAAATCCCACTGAAGAGGATATGGCATATGTAGTGTATAAATCCCACTGAAGAGGATATGACATATGTAGTGTATAAATCCCACTGAAGAGGATATGACGTATGTAAATCCCACTGAAGAGGATATGACGTATGTAAATCCCACTGAAGAGGATATGGCATATGTAGTGTATATATCCCACTGAAGAGGATATGACGTATGTAAATCCCACTGAAGAGGATATGGCATATGTAGTGTATAAATCCCACTGAAGAGGATATGACATATGTAGTGTATAAATCCCACTGAAGAGGATATGAAGTATGTAAATCCCACTGAAGAGGATATGGCATATGTAGTGTATATATCCCACTGAAGAGGATATGACGTATGTAAATCCCACTGAAGAGGATATGACTATGTATGTAAATCCCACTGAAGAGGATATGAAGTATGTAAATCCCACTGAAGAGGATATGACGTATGTAAATCCCACTGAAGAGGATATGACGTATGTAAATCCCACTGAAGAGGATATGACGTATGTAAATCCCACTGAAGAGGATATGAAGTATGTAAATCCCACTGAAGAGGATATGAAGTATGTAAATCCCACTGAAGAGGAGATGAGTATATAAATCCCACTGAAGAGGATATGACGTATGTAAATCCCACTGAAGAGGATATGGCATATGTAGTGTATAAATCCCACTGAAGAGGATATGACGTATGTAAATCCCACTGAAGAGGATATGACGTATGTAAATCCCACTGAAGAGGATATGGCATATGTAGTGTATAAATCCCACTGAAGAGGATATGACGTATGTAAATCCCACTGAAGAGGATATGACATATGTAGTATATAAATCCCACTGAAGAGGATATGACGTATATAAATCCCACTGAAGAGGATGTGACGTATGTAAATCCCACTGAAGAGGATATGGCATATGTAGTGTATAAATCCCACTGAAGAGGATGTGACAATGATTTGATATTGTGATTAGGATAGTTGTACATACATGGAAGACAATGATACCTTTAATGAGTTGTAGATGTGGTGGGAAGGCTGCGGGTGACCCTATATATAAGCATCTATGATTCCTTAAATATAAAGTCGTATGAAATGTATGTGCATTGTAGTTTGATTGATTTGTGATATTGTAATTTATTAGGATAGAAGTGCATACATGGAAGTCGGTTTTACTTTCAAAGGGTTTTAGATGTGGTGGGAAGGCTGCGGATGACCCTATACATAAGCATCTAGAACTTGATGAAAGTAAAATCCTCCGAAGTATATGTACGCGTTGTTTAGAGTAAATGATGGACTTTGGGATTACGTTTGAGATAGACATGAATGTCTTGATGTACTTGACTTGTACGGTACACACTCAGGCATACTTTTATTGCTGCATTGATGACATTATTGACACACATTTGATATACGTTGTGGTCTTACATACGTATGATACATGATTTGATATTGTGATTAGGATAGTTGTACATACATGGAAGACAATGATACCTTTAATGAGTTGTAGATGTGGTGGGAAGGTTGCGGGTGACCCTATATATAAGCATCTATGATTCCTTAAATGTAAAGTCGTATGAAATGTATGTGCATTGTAGTTTGATTGATTTGTGATATGATGGTTTTGTGATTGAGATTGATGAGACGGTTCATTACGTTTGATTGACTTAGTTAAGTTGTGAAGTATATTATTATTATTAGGATAGACGTATAGACATGGAAGTCAGTTCTACCTTCAATGGGCCTTAGATGTGGTGGGAAGGCTGCGGGTGACCCTATATATAAGCATCTGAGACTCGAAGAAAGTAGAATCCTCCTAAGTGTATGTACGTATAGTTTAATTGAATTTGAGGATGTTGATTGATGCATATGACGTATATAAATCCCACTAAAGAGGATATGGCATATGTAGTGTATAAATCCCACTGAAGAGGATATGAAGTATGTAAATCCCACTGAAGAGGATATGGCATATGTAGTGTATATATCCCACTGAAGAGGATATGACATATGTAGTGTATAAATCCCACTGAAGAGGATATGACATATGTAGTGTATAAATCCCACTGAAGAGGATATGACGTGTGACGTGTATAAATCCCACTGAAGAGGATATGATACTTGATTTGAGTGGATGTTACGTATATTACTTGAGTATATTGTTTATTACACGTTTTACTTGTTTTGTGTAATCTTGTTGTGGATGTTGTTGTGTTTTTCATAGAGGCTCACTGTAAGTCATGTTTCACCTCTACTCGTATATTATGATTATTGACGATGGTTTCTAATGGACCATTACTGCGAACTCACCAACCTTGTGTTGACTATGCTTAGTACACTTTTCAGGTAACCAGGTTATCCCCGGGCATGGAGTTTGATTGTTTGCTTGCTGTTGAACCCGGACTTGGACTTATATGGATCAAGGATCCATTTGCCTTCTTTTGCATTGTACTTAGAACCGTTAGCCATCTTATGATGTTCTGTTGTAATCTTTGATGATGACATGCTCTTTATGTATTTTGATGATTGTTATTCGTATTGTATGGATTCACTGAATCCTTTATTTGCATTTAGTTCATGTCCTACATTAATCCCACCTTGTGCTATATGATTTCCGTAATATTTTGAGCCTTGGCTTAGGGTATTACAACATGTGTCATGGAATTGGCTCTTGAAACTAGCTAAAAATAAACTTGGTTGTTAGCTTTAAAATATATAGTTAGAAGTTTCAAATCCCAATTCAAAACCAAATGGCCTGAAATTGAAATTTTAACTTTCTGTTCTGAAATCCGGTTTTCATTCCGGTTTTCATTTTTCCTTTGAATTTCTGTTGTAAAACAGGCTTTCCTTCCGGTTTTCCTTCCGGTTTTCCTACCGGTATTCCTTCCGGTTTTCAATTTGATAAAATTTTTAATTTTCGTTGTTATAGTCTGAAATATCTGGTTTACACCAAAACCGATATTTGTACTTAATTTCTTCATTTTTCATCTCGTTATAATACTCAACTTTCTCCACGAAAACCGGATTTAGTGAAGTATTTCTTGAATTCCGGTTTTAGTGCAGTATTTTCTGAAAACCGAATTTAGTGAAGATTTTTTACTTTAAGTAATTTTGTGTGTGAAAATACCTGGTTTATCCCAAAACCGGTATTAGTTCATAATTTCTTCTTTGTTCAAGTCGAAATTCTGTCCGAAGTTCCCCTCGAAAACCGGATTTACTATACATTTTACCAATACCGGTATTTGTATAGAATTTCTCCTTAAAACCGGTTTTACTATATTTTAATACCTGGTTTACCTCAAAACCGGTATTAGTTCTTAATTTCTTCAACTTTGTGAAAAGTTACTCTTTCCAAGTTTCGAGACGAATACCGGATTTTGTACTCATTTTCTGAAAACCGGTTTTTTATATACATTTTCTGAAAACCGGATTTAGTACACATTTACTGAAAACCGGTTTTTCTTCACATTTTCTCAGAATGTCGATTTCTGACTCCTTGATTCTCGGTTCCGATTCAAGACCTCCTGTTTTATATCGTGGTTCATATCCCCAATGGAAAAAAACGGTTTTGGATTGGATTGAAAGACAACCTTTTGGGGACGACATCAAAGCTTCTTATGAAGAAGGCCCGGCTGTTCATACAAATCCAGTCACCAAAGAACTTATTCCAAAAGAAAGTTGGAGCACGGCTCAAAAGAACCGCACACAGGCTGATAATCTCGCAAGATCTCATCTCTACATGGCTCTTCCTAATGATATTTATTCCAATGTAGATTCATATGAAACAGGAAAAGAGATTTGGGATGAAATTGAAAAGCAATTGCAAGGTTCAGAGGTGTCTTCAACGATCAGATTATCCAATGTTCTTGATATGTATGAATCATTCAAACAAGAGAACAGTGAAACCTTGGAAGAAGCGTATACACGTTTTTGTAACGTGATCAATGAACTGAGAAAGAATGCTATTAAAAAGACTGACCTGGAACTAAACATCAAATTTCTGAGAAATCTTCATGAAGAATGGCAAGTCTTTGGTGCTCAACTCAACCAGCAAGATGAATTTGGAAAACTTTCTATTCATACCTTGTATGAGAAGTTGAAGATCAACCTGCGAGCTGTCCAAAAGCAACAAATGAAGACTGAAGGAAGCTCCTCATCAGATCCACTTGCTCTTGTTGCTGATAGAAATCCATCCAGATCGTCAAGAAAAAATGTTGTTGAAACTGCTGATGATGATGAATCAAGTGACACCAGTGACCCAGACATGGATGACAAGGAAAAAGAAATGTACAAAGACTTAGCCTACTTCACAAGAGCCTTCAAGAAAAAAATCTTCACAAAGAAACCAACCAACAATCAACTTCGCACTTCATCAGTGTCTTCCTATGTCAAGAACTCACAAGCTCCAAAATTTGACAATCACTACAACAATGCTGGTGGTGAAAGGAAGTATGAAGCTCCAAAGAAGTTTGAGAAGAGGGTTCTTGAGAAGAAGACCGAAGAAAAGAAATGCTACAATTGTGGTCTTACTGGTCACTTTGCTATCCACTGCACCAAACCTCGTCAGAAGAATTCCACCTACTACCAGAACAAGCTCTTGCTAGTGAAACAACAAGAAAGTGGTATTGCTCTTCTTGCTGAAAACGATGAATGGTTACATCTGTCTGATGAAGAGACTGAAGAGCTTGCTGCAAATGTTTGTTTCATGACGAAGATCAAGCGATCCAAGGAACTTAATGAAGGTGGTATCAGTTCTGAATCTGAAGATGATGAGGTTTGTACTATTCCTAAACGTGAACTCGATGAATACATGAATAAAGCTGTCGAAACAAATAAATCTTTGACAACTAAGGTTTCTACCTTAACTGAATCTTTACAAGAGAAAAGAAATGCTACAATTGTGGTCTTACTGGTCATTTTGCTATCCACTGCACCAAACCTCGTCAGAAGAATTCCACCTACTACCAGAACAAGCTCTTGCTAGTGAAACAACAAGAAAGTGGTATTGCTCTTCTTGCTGAAAACGATGAATGGTTACATCTGTCTGATGAAGAGACTGAAGAGCTTGCTGCAAATGTTTGTTTCATGACGAAGATCAAGCGATCCAAGGAACTTAATGAAGGTGGTATCAGTTCTGAATCTGAAGATGATGAGGTTTGTACTATTCCTAAACGTGAACTCGATGAATACATGAATAAAGCTGTCGAAACAAATAAATCTTTGACAACTAAGGTTTCTACCTTAACTGAATCTTTACAAGAGAAAAAAAACTTTTGATTGATTTTCAAACCATACATGAAAAACTTCAAAAAGATTTTGATGAATTGACAGCTAATCAGACTTCTGTTTCCTTTACCCCTTCTTCTGTGTTGCAACTCGCAAATCAAGAACTTGAGACCAAAGTTTTTGAATTAACCAAGACCATCAAAGAGGTGCAAATTGCAAAGTCCAATGAAACGTTTCGAGCAAATGCTTTGGCTGAAGACCTTGAGTCCTTGAAAATTAAGTTAAAAGAGTCCAACCCGGCTTTGAAAGAATTAGAAAACAAAATTTCTGATTTAAACTATGCTTGCTACATAAAAGATTCATATAATCAACAACTTGATAAGAAAATTGATGAACTCAATGAAGAAATCAAATTTTATCAAGAAAAGGTTTACAAGATCGATCGATCTAATAAACAAGCCTAAAGATTTTGAACATGGGTTGACTCAAGGGTTAGGTTTTGAGAATCCAAAGAATTTGCTCAAAGCACAACAGGAAGTCCCATCTCTGTATGATGCCAATTTAATGCGGTATGGTATGACCACTCAATTTGTGAGACCAAGTTATGGTGACATTGAGACAGATTATTATCTAGCAAAGTGTGCTATTCAATGCAATTATGATCAAATTAATGCATCAAATGATCTTTTCAATCTTCCACTTGTTCCGAAAAGAAAAACTCATTCTGTTACAATTGTTGAAATCAATGAAAGTTCAGATGAACAACAACTTGTGGTTTATCCTAATGAGTCTTATCAAATGAAAGAATGTTTTGGTCCAAAACCTGCTTTAGTCCGACCATACATTCCACAAAGTGTTTTGGAAAAACAAATTGAAGATCTAAAACGAACTCTTGATGCGCAACAACTTTTGCTAGATAATTTAATGACTCAAAATCACTATCACAAGACTGTATCATCTGGTTCTACCTCACCAATTGGAGTAGTTTATGATTGTGTTGAACCTAATTGCCCTGCTTGTGAAGATATCATGTCTTCGTCCTCTCTTTCCTATATTTCTGCATGTGATCTTGTTGATGCTGCTGTGCAAACTGAATGGGATTCTGTTAAGACATATAATGTTTCAATTCAAACAGACCTTGACATTCCTACCAATGAGAACCCAATTGACCCCCAGATTTACTTGGATGAGATTACTGCATTAAAACTTGATTTAGAAAAGGAACGGTGTGTCAAAAAGGAAATTTTTGAAGGTGTTCATGTTTCTGCTCAAACAGATTGTGAATATGAAGTTGAAAAAGATCATTTCTTTCCAAACATTTTTGATATTGAACCTCTCAAGTTTTCTGTGGAAACACAAACTTACTTGAATGAATTTGATACTTTAGCTAAAGAGTTTGAAAACGAAAGAGAACAAAGATTGAAAGTACTCGCTGAACTTAATAAAATTAAGATGGAAGTGGCGTACAAAAATATTGTTCTTCAAGCTTTCGCAGATAATAAGATTGAAAAAGCTTCAAATTTACTCAAGGGAAGTCACTATCCGGTCAAATTAGGTGAATTAAGTCACTCAAAGTTTTCAAATGCAACAAATGCTCCAATCTCATCCAAAGAAAGTCCTTGTCACCCTAAACCAAATGTCCCAAGTGTGAGTTTGGAATCCAAATCTAAAGTTAAATATGCCAAAATGGATTTCTCCAATCTTCCTAATCTAAACAACTTTTTAGAAGAAGATCATTTATATGATCCTGATTTTGAAAAACAATTTGTTCCAAAAGAAAAAAAGGTTGAATTTTCATTAAAAAGGATTCCAAAATCACACTCTTCGACTCACAACACATTCCATGAGAAGTTTCAAAGAGCAAAGACCAACCAACTACCCAAAACTTCTACAGCACCGAAGACCCCTACCCCAAAACCCCAACTCAATAAGATGAAACAACATCCACTTGTTAATCATGCTTCTGCACAACCTAGATATCACAGGTATTCTAGCTCTCCTAAGCAATCTACAGTTACACCTAAGAACGTTCTAAAGGTATTTAGAGATGATGCTGTAGGAATAGTTAGATATCAAGATCAGTATGGTTGGTTTTCTCCCACTTACAAAAAGCAAACACCACCTACCAAAAAGACCATCAAGAAGAAACCTGTCAAGAACACACAGTCTTCCACTAACCTTACAAATGTTCATGTTTCAGGTCACTTGTGCTTAAATTGTCAAAGTAAATGGCTTCCTAAGGATAGATACTTGCATGCTTCTAGGAAAGTCAAGCTTGATGGGAAATCAACTTTTGTGAAACAAGAGTGGATAGTTCGTAGGCCTATTGCTTTAGATAGCTCTAATGCTCTTAGGACTAGTTCTTCTTGTACTCTTTAATTAAGGAGTATTGCATGTAATTCGTACCTTAAATCTTGGATCTTGTTTGTGTGGTTACTTGCTTTCAATAAAATTCTTGCTGAATTGTGTGTTTATTCGTGTGTTTCTTTTACTGTTTATATTTGCTCTTCTATTTCATCTGTTTCATTTAAGTTTTTCGTGTTCTCCAAATAATTATACTTGCATGTTAAATCTCCTGACCCTCAATGGACCCAGTTTAAGTGGGTACCTAAAACCATATTTCATGTTTTTTCAGGAATTCCTTATTTGTGTCTGGTACGTCGATTTCGGATGTTCCAGACACATGACTGATAACAAATCATTGTTAAAAAACTTTGTTGAACGGTTCATGGGAACAGTAAGATTTGGAAACGATCATCTAGCTCCCATTCTTGGCTATGGGGATATTGTTCAAAATGGCATCACCATAAAACGTGTGTCATATGTTGAAGGTTTGGGCCATAATCTTTTCAGTGTTGTCCAATTTTGTGATGATGATCTGCAAGTCCTCTTTAGAAGATATGAGTGTAAAGTTCAAACCGAAGATGGTGTCGATATTCTTACTGGTTCATGAGATAACAACTTGTTCACCATTGATCTCAACAATATTCCAACTCAATCTTCAAATATTTGTCTTCTATCTAAAGCTTCAGCTCAGCAATCTTGGCTATGGCATCGTCGTCTCTCTCATCTTAATTTCCATACAATTAATACCCTAGTTGATAAACAACTCGTCGATGGCCTACCTGATTTCAAGTATGACACCAACCATGTTTGTTCTGCATGTTCAATTGGAAAACTCAAGAGAGCGTCCCATAGACCAAAGAAGCATCTAAGCACTGATGCTCCTATTCATCTCATTCACATGGATTTGTGTGGCCCTATGCGTGTCCAAAGCATTCATGCTAAACGATACATTCTTGTCATTGTTGATGATTACTCTCGCTATACTTGGGTCTATTTTCTTCGTGAAAAGAGTGAGGCTCCTCAAGTAATCATTGACTTCATCAAAAGGACACAAGTAAATCTTCAAACCTCTGTTCGTATTGTACGTTCTGATAATGGTACCAAATTTAAGAACGTTACTCTTGGATCATACTTCTCTTCTATCGGTATCACTCATCAATTTTCAGCTGCACGAACACCTCAACAAAATGGATTCGTTGAAAGAAGAAATCGAACTCTTGTTGAAGCTGCTCGTACTATGCTTGCTCATTCTAGATTACCACCAAATCTATGGGCTGAAGCCATTGCAACTGCCTGCTTTACTCAAAACAGATTTATAATCAACAAGAGGTTTGACATTACTCCATATGAAGTCATCAACAAGAGAAGACCAAATGTGAACTATTTCCATAAATTTGGGTGTGTCTGTTATGTCTTGAATGATAGAGATAATCTTGGAAAATTTGAACCAAAAGGTGACGAGGGTTATTTTGTTGGTTATTCAAGAGAATCCATTGCGTATCATGTCTATAACCGTAGAACCAAACAAATTGTAGAGAGTATGAATGTTAAATTTGATGAACTCTCTGGAATGGTTCTTGAACAACACGGTTCAAGACCCGATCTTCAATGTCCATAAGCTTCCGCTACACAGAACAGAACTTCTGATAAACAGAGTTTCTCCAAACCAACCGCTAAAGAGTTAGACATTTTGTTTGAAGAATTTTATCATGATCGTCCTCCTACTTTGGTCCAACCCTTGGATTCACCTGAACAATCGTTTTCCAATCCATCTCAACATGAAAGCTCATCTGCTGATCAACAAAGTTCATCTCCTGCCACCTCTTCTAATGAATCATCTTCTCCACCTTCGGTCTATTCTTCGTCTACAAATGTATCTTCCCCTGACTTTTCTAACTTGTCTTCAGCACCACAGGATCCTTCATTAGTGCCTGCTCAGCAACATTCTCCAGGATCAAATCAATCAACTGATGCTGACTCTGATGAAGAAGAATTTGTCCTACCAAATGAGCCGAGCTTTGAGTAAGTCGCTGAACAACATTCTATAGGCTTTATCAATCCTGATGAAAACAATGATCCTGCTGATCCACTTCCTCACTCAAGGAAATGGTCTCGCTCCATGCTTCCTCATCCTCCCACTCAGATTATTGGGGATCCAAACGCTGGCCCAACCACACGTTCTGCCTCTGCAAATGAATGTTTATTTGTCAACTTCTTGAGCATGGTTGAACCCAGTAATGTCAGTGAGGCTCTTCATGATCCGGATTGGGTAAAAGCCATGCAAGAAGAGCTATCTCAGTTTGAGCGCCTTGAAGTATGGAAACTTGTTCCTAATCCCTACACTCATAAAGAACCGATCAAGACAAAGTGGATTTTTAAAAACAAAAAGGATGAGAATGGAGTCGTTGTTCGAAACAAGGCTAGATTGGTTGCCAAAGGTTTTTCTCAGCAAGATGGCGTTGATTATGATGAGACGTTTGCTCCTGTTGCTCGCATTGAGGCCATTCGAATCTTCCTGGCTTATGCAGCATTCAAAAACTTTACGGTTTATCAAATGGATGTCAAGTCTGCTTTTCTGAATGGTGTGCTGAAAGAAGAAGTTTATGTTGGTCAACCCGAGGGCTTTGTGGATCCTAAGCATCCAACTCATGTTTACAGGTTAGACAAGGCTTTGTATGGCCTTAAGCAAGCCCCTCGTGCTTGGTATGATGCTCTGTCTGCCTATCTATTACAATCTGGATTCAGCAAAGGTACAATTGACACTACTTTGTTCATCAAACGTCAAGGTAGTGACATTCTTTTAATCCAAATCTATGTAGATGACATAATTTTCGGGTCCATAAATCCTAAGTACTGCAAAAACTTTTCTGCATTAATGGTCAAACATTTTGAAATGAGTATGATGGGAGAATTAAACTTTTTCCTTGGTCTTCAAGTCAAACAAATGTCAAACGGTATTTTTATCTACCAAAATAAATACATCTCTGACATGTTGAAAAAGTTTGATATGTCTAATTGTCAACCAATTGGTACTCCCATGGAATCTCGAACTAAAATTCATGCTGACCTTAATGGCAAACCTTAAATCAAAAACTTTATCGCAGTATGATAGGATCCCTCATGTACTTAACTGCTAGTCGACCGGACATTATATTTGTTACATTCATGTGCGCTAGATTTCAGGCAAACCCTATGGAGAGTCATGCTCAATCGGTTAAGCGTATTTTTCGGTATCTTAAGGGAACTATGAACCTTGGTTTATGGTATCCGAAAGATACCGGTTTCGAACTAACCGCCTACTCAGATGCTGACCATGCAGGGTGTAAGTTGGATCGCAAAAGTACTTCAGGTAGTGTGCAGTTCCTTGGAGACAAGTTGGTTGGTTGGTCCTCAAAGAAACAAAATTGTGTTTCCACATCCACTGCTGAAGCTGAGTATGTAGCAGCTGCTAGTTGCTGCTCTCAAGTTATGTGGATGAAGACTCAACTCTCTGACTATGGTTTCCAGTATGACCGAATTCCCATCTACTGTGACTCCAAAAGTGCCATTGCAATCTCTTGCAATCCTGTTCAGCATTCTAAAACAAATCATATTGATGTAAGGTATCACTTCATCAAAGATCATGTTGAGAAAAGTAATATTGAACTTTACTTTGTCCCAACTGACTACCAACTTGCCGACCTCTTCACAAAACCTTTGGATGAACAAAGGTTCAATTTCTTGAAAACCAAGTTGGGTATGCTTGATCTACAAACTTAAATGCTTCCTTGCCATGTATTCTGTGTTTATTTTCTTGGTCAAACCATTGATGTGTGCTTGTGTGCTCTTACATGCAATGTTTGAGGGGGAGAACAAGGGTAGAATGCATGATTTTAGGGGGAGTTTGTATATATCTTTACTCATTGTATGTCCTCTGTGAATTTCTCATTCCTCCCTTAAATTTTTCCTAAAGTCCTTAAAACCTTTTTCCCTTAAATTTTTCCTAAAAGTCCTTAAACCTTTAATCTCCAAAAAAAAAATAAATAAAAAACGGGTTTGACCCGCGGTTTGACCCGGTTTGACCCGAAAACCGGAAGTCATACCCGGTTCTGACCCCTATAAATACCGGGTCTGACCCCCATTTTGACTTCCTTCGAAATTTTTCTAAGTATTTTAATTCTTTAGTAAAACCGGCTTTCTCTCGTTCAAAACCGGCTTTCCTTTTTCAAAAACTTTTCCAAAACAAATACCGGTTTTACAACACAATTTCTTCATTTCAAGTTTTGAAAACCGGATTTAGTTCATCAATTCTTCATTACCGGCTTTCAGGTATATTCTTCACTAATTCCGGCTTTCATCTTTTTATTCACTATTTCCGGTTTTCGTATATTCTTCCTTAATACCGGCTTTCATAATTCATGTCTAAAACCGGTTTTCATTAATTTCAGTACTATTACCGGTTTTCATTCCCTTAACAATATACTTTGTGATTATCTTTCCAGGGGTGATTTACTTGTGTTAGTGATTTGTTTTTCCTTATTTGTCATACATTCTAGCAGGTATAATCTCATTTACGATTGTGTCATTTCATCATACTTCATTTATATGTATATGCTTTGAGTTGATATTGTTTGTACGTGTTTTAATTGCTTTCCTTGCTTGAATATATGTTTGCATGTGTGTCTTGACTGTGCTTGATTGTTTTCATGACTGCCTGCTCAAAACAAGTGCATCGATACTTAGTGTTATACTAAGTATCTTGATGCTTTGTCAACACCAGCTTTCTAAAAACCGGTTTTAGAACATTTTCTAAAAACCGGATTTACATAACATTTTTGAAAACCGGATTTAGTTCTTCAATTCTTCATTACCGGCTTTCAGGTATATTCTTCACTAATACCGGTTTTCCACATGAATACCGGTATTACAACTAAAATTCATGTTTGAATATGAAAACCAGTTTTTCATAACATTTTCTAAAAACCGGATTTACATAACATTTTCTGAAAACCGGTTTTATTACACATTTTTCTGAAACTCTTTTATAAAACCGGTTTTCAACATTTTTAAGAAAATTTTCATATTTGTTCAACCATCAAAATCTCATTTTCCTTCAGGTTTGATCTTTAATGAAACTTTTCTTATACCAACTTTGTGAGTCAAATCCTTTTTCTTGAACAAAATTCAATGTTCTTTGATCTATCTGGCTTCACAAACATTTGTCCCTATATTTCTGTAAAATTGTGCTTAATTTTTCCAAAATCTACCTCTCAGTTTACTTGGGATGCAAGGTATCGAACGCCTTGATGTACTACCTTTGTTGTCTTTTGGAAACTGAGTGTTAGAACTTTTTTTAATGTGTCTTTAATTTCTTAAAAATCTTTTCAATCTTACATTGGTTTTCCCTAAGAAGCAAGGTATCAAACGCCTTGTTGTACTGCCTTCGCATCTTCTGTGAAAAACAGTGTACGATTAAATCTTTTTGAGTAAATTAACCTTGGAAACAATGTTTCCTATTCGTCTTCTTCTTAACCGCAGAATGAATTTCCTCCAAGATGGTGCGACAGAAAATATGCCTAACAACTATCAGCTGATTATACCCTTTTCATGTCATCATGGCATCATACCGGTTATGCTTACATACCATCCTCTATATCATGTCTTAACTGTAACTGCTCCGGGTATAGAAGAAGAACTGCTATTTCAACTGTGGCGTACCATCGAATATATCGCACCGAGAGAAAGATCGAGCACACCATACTTTCAATTTGAACTCCTAACAACTGATGGATCAACTCAAGCTTTCACATTTACGCTTGAAGATTTCCGAAGAGTAATAGGTTTTCCCACAGCAACTTATCGCGCGGGAGCCACAGAATTTGTTGATCCACCTCCTGTTCGTGAAATGCTTGAACGGGTCAGAGAGCTTGGATATAACGGTCCTCTCAACACTATAGGTGAATTCAAAAAGAAGAATCTTCACAGATTGTGGTATCCGTTATGCTCAATCATCAATTATTGTCTATCACCTTCAAGAAAAGGCCAAGAGGCGATAACCTCCCAAACTCTGACATACTTGTTTGCAATAGCCTACGATGTTCATGTCGACTTTGCAGCAGTTGCGTGGGATCATCTTAGACAGAATGTCAAAGGAAAGTATAATGCAACGAAGAAGTATATTCCTTTCATCCGTTTCCTGACAATCATTCTTCAGGGAACATTGAACACTCATGACAACATTCAAAGATTTCCTCGCTCCCACCGAATTCGCTTCCCTCGCTATCAAACTGTTTATGGAAACTCTGGTGTTGAAAATATTCCATTTATGCCAATTCCAGCTTCGCTTATTCGCTTGGTGCCCCATGAGGATAGTGACCTCATGAATTACAGAGTGTTTTTAGCCGGGGGTATGGCTGCTCAACGCAGAGAGCCGCCTACCGCTCCCCCGCATAGGTCGCCTGGTGAGGGTAATAGGTCTAGGAAAAGAAAAGAGGGGTTAGTAGGAGAAGAGGCACCAAGCTCATCTTCACAATCCTCATCAACTTCTGCTCCTCCGAAAAAGAAACAAAAATCTCATCACAAATCCAAGTCTAAATCAAAAACAAAAACACTTCTCCGTGATGAACCATCACCTCCACATGATCAATCCTTCAACATTCCTTCTCCTTTCACTTCATCTTCATCCGAATCTCAAACATCTTCAACTCAACATAAATCAAAGAAAATTCGCAAAGTCAAATTCAAATATTCCAAATCTCTTCCACCGATTGAGGAAGAGGTTACATTAGAATCTCCGGAGAGACAAGGTGGTTTGGAGGGAGGGGTTGAAAAACAAAATGGAGAGAATGAGCGGTCCGGGCTAGGTACAGGGCATAAAGAAAACGTTGGCCCTTCGATAGTTGAACCACTTATTCGCTGGGATGACACCCCCAGGATAGAAGCCGAGGACTCCCCACCCTCGCATATTTCACCTCCTCGCCGCTCTGGATCCTCTCCACAGGATACAGATGCATCATTGCACAGGCACCAGCCGCATCCACTATCGATTCCTCATTCGGAGGAAGCCGATATTGAAGCAGCGGAGACTCTTGCCTCTCTCCCGACTTTCCTTGATCACACAATTGAGTCTAGATCGCCAATTAGGCCACTTGATCGTGAGCACGCACGTCCTTTGGACGTTGCCAGAACATACAGAGAATTGGTTCGTGAACCTTTTCCAGGACCGTATGGAAGACCTGTCGGTGCCATCATCGAGCAAGCACTGAATACAGGCGCTGCGGAGAGAAGCTTTGAGGAGGTTAGGCTCGCCTGGCTTCCTCCTAGCCCATCTTCCAGTTCAACGGGCAATCCAGAGGATCCCGGAAGTCCCACCAACCGGATCATTGTGTTGTGCGTTCGCGCAAAGCCAATTCATTCTGCAACAACCAATGTAGAGCTTTCGCTTCATAAATCATTGGGAAGCCCTGTTGGTTCACAACCTTCAGGCCGCACTGTAAACCCTCCGGAGCCTACAGTTGCAACAACGACATCTACGTCGGTCATACCTCCTACTTCAATTGAACCGCCACTAACCGAAGCGCTCCAAAAAGATAAAGGCAAAGCCATTGTCACACCTGAACCATCTGATAGCGATAAGTTTGATAGTCCTCCTGCAGCCGCTGAACGCCTAAACATTCCATATGATCCAGAAGAGCGTGCAGACATAATAGCTCTTGACGCTGCAGGACTTCTACACACAAAAAGAACACATACTCAACCGCCACCTATCATCCCTCGTAACTCACCGTCGCCTTCTCACTCATCTTCCTCATCATCATCATCTGATAAAAATTCTAAATCTGGATCTGCACATGCTCCTTCTCCTAGACATACTCGCCTGGCGGAAATTTATAATGATTTATATGCCCATCTCATCTCCCTCGATGATCAAACTGATTCATTTGACAAAGCTATCCTTGCAACCCTCCAAGCTCGCTATGATCACCAAAACAGGCTAAATCTTTTAAAGCAGCAAGCAGAACAAGATAAGTTTATTGCCAATGCAGCACTTGAAGCGTCTCAGAAAAGAATTATTGAACTTGAGGCCACATGCAAGCAAGATGTTGTTATGCAAAGACGTGATGATTCTGATGATCAGGATCAACACGAGGGGGAGAATATGGATGAAGATATGGCCAATGTAGAGCCAGTGCTGCTACTGAGGTTATAGATGACACAAATGTTGCTGATGATGCTCAATCAAGAGATCCTCCTCAAGATGTTGATATTGTAGAGCACGTGGTTGATAATGTTGTGGTTGATAATGATGAGCACACAGAATTAGTTCGTATTGATGAATCTTTGATTCGAGCCAGTGCCGTTACTGATGTTGTTTTTGGCTCAGATTTTCGTGATGATGCGCACTTTTAAGGATTACTTCGTGATCCCTTGATTATTGGCGAAGATTTTGGTGAAACAGAGTTCCCAGAGTATGATCCTAGAGATAATAATGATTCCTCTGATGATGATGATGTTCCCCCAGGCTTTGATACCTACCAATCTATTCCTCAACCAAACCCTGCTCTCAACCAAATGAACCTTCATAACCTAATCCACCACCTTAACAACCCTCATCTCCAAAATATCACCAGAGCTCTTATTGTTCGAATAAATGATGGTGGTTTCAGAAAGAATGTTGAAAGAAAGATTGATTATCTCAGAATACAAACCAGACTCTTCAAATCCACTAAATTCCTTGAAGAAAAAGCTTATGAGATCTTCTCAAAGGAACAAGAGTTGGTAAAAATCGATGTTGATGAATTACGGGCAAGGAGAGCTTATGATGTTGATCACCAAAGGGCAAAATACTTAAAGGATCTCGTAGAAGCCAAAAGCCATAAAGCTAACAAAGTATGGAAGAATCAGTTCAAATTGAAGATTGTAGAGGTTGTCAGCATTCATTTCAAAGAATGGCGTAATCCCGGGTTTGCAAGACCCCCTGGCTTGATCTGGTTAATAGTGAGACGTGATGATAACCGTCGGTATATGTTTGGAGAAGCCAGGTTCAATCTACTGTCTGCTGATGATCTCATTTTTCTCCTCCATCACTTTGCTAGCAGACTTATTCAGCCTGATCCAGAGAATCATGAAGCCTACTATGCTGTTAAGAGATATCTGGATAGTCTTGTTTTGAGTCAAACTCAAAAAGACTTCCAGTTGGCGGTGGAAAAGAAAAGAAAGAAAGTGAACCTCACCTTGCCTAACCAAAGAATTCAAGGAATCAACCCCGAGAACTTTAACACTGGAGCTGTATTTGATAATCCACGAGGGTTTGTATTTGAAAGTGATCAAGGGCATAAGATCTTTATAAGACTCGACGAACTCTCCAAGTACTCTGATGGCACACTGATGCAATGTTTGGCTGTATTTGAAAGTCTTGCTGAGTTCGAAGAGTCAATAAAGGAAAAGAAAAGGTTGATGAAAGTGATTAAAAGGATCAAGACAAGATTGGATCACAGAGATAGAACGAGACAGATCATTGAGGCTAGGCTTCCAAAGGAAAGAAAAGGAGTAATTCATGTACCAGAAGGTACTTGGGTCAGATATTCTCCTAATAATGAACAAGGTCCTCATAACATGCCTCCTGTTGATTTTGCTGACAACATCATTGAACCACCTAATCGCCCTGAAGATCCAAAGTACCATTTTGTTCCAAAAAGGTTCTGGAAGGAGAATTATCACAAGTACAGAAAGTGAGCATTCAAATCTCAATCAGTTCAACCTGATAAGCCTGAATCATCCACAAAGAAAAGGAATCGGAGACAGAGAAAGAGATCAAGAAAGTGATCGTTCACAAACAGCACTAAAGGGGGAGATTGTTAGCTTTAAAATATATAGTTAGTGCGTGTTTGTAACAATGAAATAGAATTGTCCTTTTGATTAATCTTGTTTAGTATGGAAGGATTGTTAATGTAATTAGACAAGGACTAGTGTGTAATTAGTGAGGGGTTATAGTGCAAATGTCAAGCCTATATAAACCCCTCACCTCCCATTTGTAAATTAACCTTTGAATATAGAATTCCCTTTCTCCCTTTCTCTCTCTAACTCTCTCTCTCTCACACACACATTATCACAAACCACGATTTAGTACTTGTTTACATTGGTTTTATAAATGGAACAATTCTCAAAAATGTGGGTGATGGAATTTTGTCAAAACAATGGTTACACTTTAATCATGTTTTGAAGAAAGGATAGCTCGGAATCCTTTTTGTTACTCTTTAATCATGAGGGTTACTCAACCCATCCTAATATCTTATTGTCCTTGGTTTTCTTCTTCTAATTTCTTTCGTCTTCCAACATCACTAGTGATCTCTCCCAAGTTCTAGGGGAGTCTTATATTTATCCAAAGGTGACCTTCATGTCACACGACCTTCCTTTCGTCGGCCGCTCAATTTTTCCTTTTGGTCGATCAACATAGACAGGGAAGGCCTTCAATTCTTTCTCCAAGTTAAAGCTTAGTATACCCTTCGCTTGGGCTTCCATGTACTTGACTTATACACCACAAATCTTCTCCGTCCTACTTTATGTACATGATTCAATAACATCTTCTATGCTATATAGTTATCCCAAGTATTTCACTTATGGACGGCCGATGTCTCACGTCTTTCGTATCCCTTGATGTCGCAGCAAGAGAAGGGTACTAGTTACTCGATTTCGCTATTGCAGAGCGTTGCGTAAGGGAGTTGTATGTTGTTAGGTTACTAACTTTGAGGAGAAGCGGTGGTGATCATTACTTCGAATAATCAAGAATATAGAGTTCGGTTTCGAATGAATGAAATAGGAAATATAAAAACAAAAGGATCATTAGGGCTCGAATCAGACTCCTTGCGTGGTTTAAAGGAATCACTTCTATGCCTTTCGTTGTCCAATGGACTCCAACTTTTGATGACGTCAATATATGTCGCACCGGCTTAGAATATAGATTGTTGTTTGCGTACATGTGTTAGAATAGAAATATCGCACCAAATTTCAGGGTTACCATTCTCAGGACGTGTCGTCTAGAATATACATGGGGATGCGTCCTACTAGTGTCGTTGTATCGTCATATGGCTTTAATACTGCTCGTCTTTCATAAGTCTCCAACTTCATTCGACGTTTACATATGTTTCGCACCATTTCAGATCGAATACCAAGGTTATGCGTAGTTTCTAAGAGGATAGAGTCGCGTCATATCTTGGGACTACAATTCTTAGAGTATAGCGTCCAACGTTCGTGGGAAGATGTTCCACCAATGATATCGCGTTGTCGTATGTCAATATTGAGTAGCGGTGTTATAAGAAATATGATGATGGGAAATTTTCAAAAGAGCACAAGTGAACGAATATTGGATTGGAGGGGTACTTAATGACAACTTTCATACTTAGGAAATTTCTAATTTCATCATGAATTTCTTAGGGGCAATCATTTGTTCTCAAGCGGTCAAATCTCAACGCGCAATATCTATATCAGTAGTAAGGACTAACCTCATTATCATCATATCTAGTGGGTACTAGTTCTCAATAGTCAAATCTTAGAGCATAATAACTATCTCAATAATAAGGCACAACTATATAATCATTAAATCGTTCACGCACTAGTCCTCAATTAGCTCAACCTCAGGGTGCAATAATTATCTTAATAGTAAGGCATGACTACATAATCGTCGCAATATTCACGCGCTAGTTTCAAATAGCTCAAACTTAGAGAGTAAAGGCTCTTATATCCACTATCGTCCATGAAATTTCATATCAACTCGTCAGGCCTATATTTCCTCCTAAATCGATCATAAATAGTCAACGTCATTACTCAATAAATTGAACAAGTCATACCCCAAAATGATTTCGTGCATTATAATAATCTCATTATTTTAAAGTGCATGGGCAACTTAAAGTTCAACATCATGAATCATAAGGCTTTTACGCATGCATTCCTCACATAATTTCCACATTGCACGTTCCAAACTTTCACATTGCATATTACAAACTTTCACATTGCACATTTCAACTTTCACATTTCACACTATAAGCTTTCACATTGCAATCAAATCATGCCCAAATTCACATGTTATAGCATAAAGTAGCATGTATCAACGAATGCCTTTCAATCTTATATTCATTTCACTTCTAATGTGCAAAAGGGGAATCCTACTAAACTAGCATAATCCTCAAGTAAGGCAAGTCTCGAATCGCTATATATGCTTAGGTGAATGTCTAAATGCAACACGTATTCTCATTAAAACGAGTTTAATAAAGATCTTTTTTTTTTTTTTTTTTTGAAAAGGAATCCTTTTGAACATAAGTCTAGGGGGCCGTTTGAGTTTTACATGGTCCTCTCATAATTAAACGTAGATTCATGACTTTACGTTTAATTATGGTCCTACCATGTAAAGCTCAAACTAGTCCGCTCAACCTTATGTTCGACTCGACTATAAAATTCGTTTTGAAAAGAGGCTATAGTTTTGGAATTCCCGGAGGAACCCCAATGTTCTCTATAACCTTAGGCTCTGATACCATTTTCTGTAACACCCCAACCACGACGGAATGATGAGATGTACAGAAAGTCGAGTATTCAAATCAAAGGATAATAGATAACATTCACCATAGCTTTAGTTGACAAGAATAATTTTACAATGCACAAGCATGTGAACCAATTCCCGAGTACAATACGTCTACCATACTTGGATATTGAGTCCACGAAACAAATAACAAATACATGAGATGATATACTACAATGATCAAGGCGGATTCCATTGCCCGTCACAAGGTTTGATCTTTGACTCCAAAGTGCAATACAAGTAATCATGATGCATATAATTCCTCAAAGCTTACGCTAATTCCTGAAAAGCATGAAGAAAAAGTGTCAACTACAAAAACGTAGTTGGTGAGTGCATAGGTTTACAAGTAAATCTCGTTACATATCCATTTCAAAATAGTTTGAGAAATCCATGGTAGATTATAAAGTTCTCATTTGTCACATTTATCGTGAGAAAAATATATCAATCGATTAATCATTCATCATACCAAAACCATTTGGTCATCAATACTTCAATATCGCCAATTTCGACAGCTTTCAAGATTCCATATAAGGTCCAATACCCAAACCGTATGTTCAATCCACAATTTCCAACCATAATAATATCAATACCTCTTGGTCAATGGTAAGACTACCATGACATAATTTGATGAGATTGTTCTTGAGCCACTACTAAGACCGGTTTTGTCCCAATAATCAGATATATTGTCCCAAATGATAAGATAATGATAAGCACATGCTGTCAATCACGTGCATAAAGATAACCAAGGGTCGTGCCATGGAGACGCCCATAAATATATAGTAGTTAGAGCACCGCGAGGCCAGACTGGCGATGAAGGTGACCACAAAGGCAGACCAAACATCCCACCGTTACCTATAATAGTGGATGTGGGGACAAGTCCTAGTTGCGCAACCCTCTAACTACAGGCCTCAAATGAGTTAATAGTAGTGTACAGGGGACCACCGTTTGACAGTACTCAAGCTCATCATATAACATATAACACGTTGAACATACAATATAATTTCCATATCATTATCATTGTTTCAAAGAATCATTTCATAAGATAAAGCCATTTTAATTAATCATGCTTTTCACCCCGTAAGTAAAACATATAAAAGAGTTTGAAAAGGGGCTATGACTCACCTTGATATGCCGCATATTATATTCACTTATCCAAAATGGGTACTTCCCATCTATCGCTTCCTTGATCTTATATCCGTCATATTCCTCAATCACATTCCAAGCCAAGACTATCCCTACGATAGGACTAATATACGTAAGTTCCTATCTTAAGCCATCACTAAGAAATGCCACTTTCTTTATGTTGTCATAAATTTTGGGATCCAAGTATATTGTTAATATTTGCATCTTTTTGGTTGTAGAGAGTGTTGGTGTAAAAGGGTCACTTTCATTATACATGTAGTTATAAGTTGTTAGAATTTCGGTAACTTGCCTTTGATTATCATGGTTCCCATTGTGTGCTTTGCTTGATTATAATATTTGACATTAGTAACTTCATAATATTAATATTTATGAATACTTTCTGATTTATAACTATTTATTTAATTTAATATTATTTAATTAATTATTTATTCATTTTATTGATTTATTAACCAAATAATTCTTTAAAAATACTTTTAAGTACCTCACTTGCCTTTATAATTTGTGGCTAATTATATTTGGGTTATATTCTGATTATTATGCTTTTTAACTTAGAATATTGTGATATATATATTTATTTATGTAATTTTCTATTAATTTAAAAATAGTTATTAATTAGTGATTTTCACTTACTTAATTATTTCTAAATTATATGACATTTGTTCTTTGACTTGAAATGATTTTACCAGTAGGTTTTAGTCACTTTCATCATTGGTTGTGATTATTTAACCAATTTCATGATTTATATAATTTATTTATTTATTTACCTTTTTAATTATCATTTAAATTTAATAATTAATAGAAATTCTTAGAAATCACCACACAACTTTTTGGCTAAAAATCCCAGGCCTTTTAGGCAAATTTTATCATGGGAAAAATCATATCAATTCAACCTCTCTTGTGTCTCGCTCATTTTGAGGATTCTAAGCTTATAAATCGTTTACCGAAATAGTGATTTTTGCCTTATTTTCCAAGCAATTCAAATGCGTCAAAATGGATTTTCATCCTTATTTCATTATTTACAGAATGTTCATTATATTTTGGTGTCTTAAGTCGTGATCGTGGTGGTGGTGTGATATGTGCAAATTAAAGCTTTCGGTTAGTGCTTATATGAACCGAATTAGTGATTTGTAGGCTTGTCTTTGCCATTTAATAACCAAGTTAAGTTTATAACTTTTATTTGACATATTCTCAGTAGGTTTATAATACTTTTTGTTACGAGATTGTTGGAGTTGGTTAGTTGCAATCTAGTGACTTTTAGCTTATTTTGTTGTGAAGAACTTTCACTTGGAATTTTCTGTTTTAACACTTATTTTTATAAAATGTTGAGTAGTCATTCTTGGTTGAGTTGAATTATTTGGACGTTGGTGATTTTTATACAGAGACATATATGTGTCCTATATTTATGTGAATTTTTGCTAAATTTTTAGACATTGTTTACTACATCTAAAAATTACAAAACCAAAGTTGGTCAGAATGCTTGCTGCTATGCGCCCGAAATATTTTATAAAAGATTTCGATGATGAACATTTAAGAAAAATCTCCCAATTTTATTTTAAGTTAGGGACACTTTGAACTCAGTTCACACCAAGTTTAAACTTCTGAAACCTATTAGTTAAGAAATTAAAAATCGTCAAAGTTGACTCAACATTAAGACAAAAATCCAGTTTTGACCACTTTTGGTAGAAAAATCATATCTTTGGTTTGGTTTAGTATTTTTGAGTGATTCCAGTTGGAGGTTAAACTTAACTCTTTTATCTACAACTTTTAGTTTGAAAGTTTTTCTTGAAACGGCCCTCACATGCCCAGTTTATCCGTCCAAAGACAGAAGAATAATTCTGTCAGAAAGTATTTGGGTCCAAACAACACACCAATGACCATTCTTGCTTTATTAACACTTGAGTTCATCATTTACAAGATTAATACTTTATTTTTATACCTCTTAACATCAAATTTCCAGATTATTATACCTCTTTTAACATATTTTTCACTTAATACAAGTCCATCCATCTCATAATCCAACAACAAGATTCAACTTTCTTAGATCTAACATGTATTCATTCAAATCAACACTTTTCAATACCAATCTTTATAGATCTAACTTTCAACAACATAAAAACATCTTTTTAATGAAAAATCTCAGAAATGTATTCTTCAAAATATACAAAAACATATAGATCTATGAAAAGGAAAATCACTTTAAAAGCTACTAATCTATAACAACACTTTTGGGTCTTAAACTTGTTGAATCCTTGGATCTTTCTCATAGATTTCGACATGCATATGCATGAGGAGAAAGATCCTATCAACTTGCCTCAAGTGTATATTACAAAGAAAACAAGAAGAAAACATAAACTTTTGATAAAAACCTTTGAACATAAACAAGAACAATATAGATCTAGTAAAGAGATGAAGATTTATACCCTTGAAGAACTTGGTTTTGAAGGTGAAAAATGGGCAGAATTTTCGGACCTATTTAGGCTCCTAATAACCCTTAATCCAAGCTTGAAACAACCCTTAATCTTATCTTGAAACAACCCTTGCTTAACCCTTATTATTAATATAGTTTAGATTGATTTTTGTTCTTGTTTTTCTTGATTATTTGAGTCCAAAAATGGAAGAGGAGAAGAGAGAGTTTTTGGATGAGAGAAAGTGTGTGTGTGAAAGAAATGTGTTGGATGTGTGTGAGGGGGGGGGGGGGCGGCCACAAGCTTAAGATAGGGTTTCTCCCCTTTTTTTTTTTTTTATTTAAATTTTATAAGTGTATAAATGTATGTATGAGTTAGGTGTTTGTATATGTATTTTGTAAGGTTATTTGTATTAGTTTGTAGTGTAAGTACATTTTTATTCTAGTATGTGTATATGTATATATGTCGTGTATATGTATATGTATGTATATTTTTGTGTTTTTAATTTGTTACATAAGCCTTTATTTATAAACTTGTATTTATTTTAGCATATATATATATATATATATATATATATATATACTTATTGTTATTTAAACACTTTTATGTACATATTAATTTATAAATGTGCTTTGAGATAGAAATCTTTATTCTCATGTCATATTTACTTAAATTGGTTTGGTGATTGATTTGTCGGACATTTATAAGAATATTGATTGATATCTCAACTTGTGAGACTCACATTATTATTTATATAACTTAACTTCTCGAAATAAAGTTTTTTTTTCGTTGACCTTTCGTCAAGTTCAATTAGAACTAGTTTATAGCTTGAGATTGTGTTGAATGATTATAGTTATTGTTTATGGCAAGTCTAAGATAGCTAGTTATCTATGGTATCTCATTGAACTAGATGGCAATTATCACTATGCCTTAAATGTCTAGAAGGTCAATTCTCTTAATAAACCTCTAGGGATAGATACCTAGATAAATTCTAAGTAAGTTTCCTAGTCGGAAATTTGAGGGTTGTTATTTTGGATATGAATTGACGGAGTTTTAGAGACAGAGAGTTGGTGAGGCGAGAGAAAGCGAAGAATCGGCCCTTGAAGAAGAGACGATGGTTCATGAGAATGTAACAAAACCCCCCACTGCAAAAATAATTGATATCAATTTTTTTTATTTTTGCAGTGGGGGGTTTTGTTACATTCTCATGAACCATCGTCTCTTCTTCAAGGGCCGATTCTTCGCTTTCTCTCGCCTCACCAACTCTCTGTCTCTAAAACTCCGTCAATTCATATCCAAAACCCTAGATTTCCTCTTCAACAAAGTCAACTCATATGTTAGATATGACCGTCAACCACTTACTAATAGCTCCAGTGAAGCGTATAATTTGGGTTTGACCGGATTGT
>CM067171.1:84535174-84581945 GCA_034093135.1 Erigeron breviscapus | reverse complement strand
GATGTCAAAAACGGAAGAATAAAGGCTAAAAACATATTCACATATCAAAACAATCATCATATAGCCTTAATCCTACACTCTCACTCATCCCAAACCCGTCCTAAGGCATTTCATCTCAAAGGCTAAGCATACCTACTTAAGCCTAACTTGATCTCTATCGGTTTAAGTCCAATTCCTATGGCATACCTATAGTCATTGGTTCACTTAAACCATTTCTATGATACCACTTGTAACACCTGTCATTTAAAAATATGGATTTCCAAAAATTTTCGCCTAACGGCGTCAAAGAAGGCGGAATAAACTTTTAAAAGTCGAAACCAATAAATTCTGTTTGGTTTATTCATAAATGGTGTTACTCGCCATATCATTGAAACAAGTCTAAATGGAAATCCATCGGTTGCCCAACATAAAACAACCGATCACAATCAATACAAGTCATAAACATCATAACATAATTCAAAAGTCTAAAAGGAGCAGCCACTATGGGTAAACTATAGTCATCCTCAAGCAATCTACCCATGTCTCGCTCTTTATTCTTCAACACTTATAAGCTTGCTAAACCTGAGGGGACGACATTTCAAGAAACAAGTGTTAGCTAACGAATTAGCTAAGTAAGATAACACATGTTTATAAAGCATTTGTCCCATTAAAACTTTATAAAAGTAATATTTCATCATTAAGGCACATATCATCACAATTCATCTCACATAGCATTAAACATCTTTCATATAGGATAGTTCATCCTAAATGTGCCTAATCATCTTTTGCATTACCACATATAACATCTTAACCTCTTTATAAGTGTAACATAAGTAACACCGGACTAGATGAATAAACCTTACGGCTGTCCATCAATGTCGTTAAGAATGGCAAGCCAATCCAGGAGTAATCCGTATGTCAACAGACAAATTGGGCGGGTCAGAGCTCCCGTATTACTCTTCACATCTTTGATCATGTTGCAAGGAGCCACCCGAGCAACCACATCTACGCACCCGCCGGGCAAGGGCAAGTACGGGTTAAGCTTAACACTTTCACATCTAATTTACGAGCTTGATTTCACATCTCATATAGTTTAGGTGTTTACACTACCTAAACAATTATCACATATACATCTTTACGTTTGGGCCCTTAAACGTGCAAGTGTCATGGCAACCTATTAAGTCTAGTGAACTAGATGAACAAGCCATTCAAACAAGCACAATTCAATACATCTCAAAGCATAGCATATCATTTCATATCACATCATTCCATTTCATATCATAGGGACTGCATATCAGGCCTCAATGGTCGTTTACATAGCCCATATCACCTCCCGTATAACCCTGAATACCCATAAGCAATCAAGATATCATTTGGGAAGTTATTATATGCAAACCATGTTTTTGTTGAACCCTCAGCGTGTCAAAGTAGTGTATCTTACCTCGTAGAAGCGCACAACAAATGATAACGTAAGTTACCGAGCTTTGCAAGTATTCCCGACTACCTATAACGAGTATAGAATCAATAATCTAACATAAATGAGGCCTAATTAACTTTTAGAACCTATACAAGTCATATGGATACTTATATGACACTTAAACACTTGTTTCAAACATTAAAAGTCCGAAAGACACTTTATGAGTCTCATGCAAAAGCCATGAGTCGCATATTTGCAAACAGTGAGGAGTGGAAATCGACACATAACAGTTTATGAGTCTCATACCTTTTTATGAGTCTCAAATTTGCAAAAGGAAAAACATAAATTGAACTTGATCAGGTCATGAGTCTCATACCATTTTATGAGTCTCATATTAGCAAACAGTGGGAAAACATAATCGACAATTATCAGTTTATGAGTCTCATACCCTTGTATGAGTCTCATATTTTGTGCGACCAGAAAACCTCTTTTGTTCCCCACTTCAAACTCCTTCTAAACAAATTGCAAACGATCCCAAACCCCATGAATGACTTTTAACCCTTAAAATTCATCATTTTAAGACTCTAATGATGCCATGAAAACAACCCTTAACATCCAATTGATTTGCAATACAATAACAATCGTTTTAGGTCACCGAATTGATCAAAAACACGTTTTCGACATCAATTGATCCTCTAATGACCTTGACCAGTAATCAAATGAATAATATGATTGAAAAGACTTAAAATCAATGTTCTTATACCTCTATTACCTGGAGATGACAAAAGGGGATGCAAAACTTGATCAAACACTCTCGAATCAACCAAACGATGATGAAATCGAACAAGGAATTGATTATGGCAATGGGGGTGGTTAGGGCTCAAAGAGAAAAGGATAATATGAGTAATTAGAAGCTAATGACCTGCTCCAAGACCCTAATCCCGTTTTTTAGTTTCCACCTATGTCAAAACTAGTCCCTAGACTTCCTTATGGCTCATATTATGCTAAAATCACCTATGGGAATACTTACAACACATTAAACACTTCAAGCACATCTAAAGGCATATAAATATACCTTAAACACATTAGTACATCAATCATTAAGGCATTAAAGCCTCACACATATAGCACATTAAACACAACTAAGCATTAAATCTCCTAGAGACTTAACGGACACGTTGTGTTGACTTAACGACTCAAGTCAACCGTTAATTAAAAAGTTTGGGATGTTACAAATTACCTCCCCCTTAAGTAGTCTCATCTCTTCATCAGAAATGAAATCAACGGAAACAGCCATCGTCGTCTTCGGAAACTAGCCAACACCACGGTCTAATTTCACCACAGGTGCAGCCCCCATAAACAATTAATTGCATCAACCCCACGTTAACGTCACAACAGGAACTACCGCGATATCCTTTATGCCGGAAAAAAATACAGCCGGTAACAACCAGTGGTCTCAGTCTCATTTCCCGGCTATTGCTCCGTGTAATATGCTGGCGCAGCGGTACCATCGACCCGGTGAAACAAATCCTCAAATCAACGGCCCACACTGACCTAAACATAAAATTTCAAACATTGCGAAACATGCATACATTTAAGGACATAAAAACAGATCATATTGAATATATATATAGGGAAAGGTTATTCTAAGAACTCTTAAAAAGGCAAGAACCTTTAGGAACCTTTTTCCATCAATAATTATAAGGGTAATATTGTATTTTTTATATACATTAATTAAATTAATAGAACATAAAATGCACATGTGATCACCAATATGACTTTCATGCACATGTGATCACCAACTAATTTAATTTCAAACATGCATACATATGTTCAACAGTTTATTTACATTCACATATGATCATAATTGTACATGTGTGCACATGTGCACAACACAATATCTTTAAAAAAAACATAATACATATGTTGCATCACCATATGATCATAATTGTACATGTGTGCACATGTACACGAACACAATATCTTAAAAAAAGAACAAAATTATAAGAAGGATGTATATATTTACACATATGCAATTTTATTGTTCACAATATCACATATGCTCATTGAGGCAAATCTTTACTTCGTCTTCTTCAAGATCGTTTTAGTTCCAAAAAAAAAAACAAAAAAAAAAAACAAAAAAAAAAAAAAAAAAAAAAAAAAAACAAAAAAAAAACAAAAAAAAAAAGAGATGACAAAATAAGAAACAAAGTGGGTACTTCTCGAGTTTAATTGTCAAATTGATATCCGCCTCTTCATCATTTGTGAACCTATTAGTTGATGGCAAAAATCAAACAAAAAGAATTGAAAATAAATACATTTGAAAATTTTGAAAACAAAATCCTAGCAGAATGAATGATAATCAATCTAAATCCGTATATTGAAAATTGCTAGTCTTTATATAATTCCAAAATATTGAAAATAAAATCTTGATCACCATAATGCATTGATAATGTTACATATAATGGATATAAATGAAATGAATTAAATAACAAATAAAATGTAGAATAGTCAAGAAACGAATGAATGTATATAGATATTTAAATAATAGAATTCTTCGGACCAACACGTAATGTAGGAATTTTTTTTCTTGCAAGAAAACTTATCACCAATGTAATAAAAGAAATTAGTTCAATAACTTATTAATACTATAGATTTTTCATTGAAAACTCCTGCAGGCCGAAACAATATACTCACCGACCATTAAGTTGAATTACATGACAAATCTCCAACCAGCAAAGCAGATATTATTGATCCTTAATGAGTTAACTGATATTGAGAATCGAATTGGAATAATTCCCAATATTGCTATTGTAATTGTAACATCCGTGACTTTTGACCTTTCGACTATACGCGCAATTTAACTAACGAATTTAATTAACGACACGATTGAGTTCATTTTGAGACATAACAATGTACGATACGCTTAATGGGTCGATTGACCACTTATACTGTGTTACGATAGTAAACCCATGGATCTTACCTGACCCATGACCCACCTACTTTACCCAACCCTATCCCCACCTTATCCACTCCACCCAATCCATTCATTTCATCTTTTCCATTTCTCTCTCTAACTAAATGCACACACACACAAACACACATCTCTCTTTCTCTCTAAATTCTTATCATCAATTAATGACGTTTGAGTTAAATTCAAGTTAGAAACATCATCTTCACAATCATTTGAACAACATATCGAAAGTTTGGGTTTAAAGGTGCAAGGAAACTTTCCATTCGGGTCAAAAACGGATTCAACACTTTGAGGAAGATTTTGGTAAGTAAAACTTGTCCCAAATTAATCATTTATTACTTAAAATCATATTTCTAGTCAACTTTGAGTAATCTTGGGTCAAATTGCAAGTCAAATTCGAAATGGGTCGAAATTAGGGTTTATGTGGCTAAATTGGGTCAAAACCGAATTTAGGGCATTAAAGGGAGATTTTTTTATGAATTCGAAATTAAGTCGTGATTGTGTTTATTTACATGAATGTGGTACAAATGCTGAGACTTGGTGGATCGACCTAAAAGAAATTAGGTCCAAAATAGGGTTTGCAAAAGGGTAATGGACAATCGGATCTCGAAATTGGTCTTGTTAATCAAATTGGTGTTAGGGTTACGTTTGGGGATGCTAAATCATGAATAACCCTATAAATGAGTCTAGAAAGCTTCAAAACCATTTTTGAGAGCAAATTAGGGTTCTAAGTTTATTTAGAGTTTTTAATTGTTCTTGATTAACTTTGGCCGAATTTGAGGATTGATTTAGTATTTAGGATTGTTGTTTTGGAGTGGGTTAATCTTAATTAAGTTCAAAAATGTCCCAAAGTGTGTTTTGTACCTTTACAAACCGATTGATATGTCAAAAAATTTCAATTAAGGGTCGTGTTTGGTCTAGCTTGTTGCTGCTGTCTTTCTGCCCAGTTCCCACCGTAAATTTATGCTGCATGGCCGTAATTTTACGGTCCTCTATTTCTTTTAATTTTCAACTTTTCTAGTTTTAAACTTATGGTTCTTGGATCGAATCAAGCTTTCACCCAAACCTTTATTGGATTTTCTAATGACCTAATCGAGTCACAATTGTCGTCTAAAGTTGAACATACTCTATAGGACTCGAAGTGAAACTCGACTTATAATATAACATGTATATAATTATAGGTCGTGGACGCGAGGCGAATTATTGAACGATCTTTACGCAAAAGTAACTTGACTTTGACTTGTCATTTGTCGATCAAGGTGAGTTCCGTAGCTCCCTACTCAATTGAGATTCGGGCTGAAAAGTGTACGTTTTGTGTGTTGATTGTTTGTTAATTGATTGTTGATTTTGATTGTTTGGTTGATGGTTTATACGATTATATATTATGATTTATTTAGGATAGTTGTGTCTACATGGAAGTCGGTTATGCCTTCAAAGGGTTTTAGATGTGGTGGGAAGGCTGCGGGTGACCCTATATATAAGCATCTAGAACTTAATGAAAGTAAAACCCTCCAAAGTGTATGCACGTGTGTAGTGGAATGGATGGATATTGGATTGTGTTTGGAATGGACATATACACATTGTTGCACATGATTTGAGCGGTTTACACGCAAGCATACTTATTTACGCGCTTTACACGCAAGCATACTTATTTACGCGCTTTACACGCAAGCATATCTATTTACGCGCTTTACACGCAAGCATACTTATTTACGCGCTTTACACGCAAACATACTTATTTACGCGCTTTACACGCAAGCATACTTATCTATGCGAATTACACGCATGCAAACCCTTTTATGTGACATGGTTGGCCTACATTTGATATTCATCATGGCACATGCATACATACGATACATGATTTGATATTGACATTACTTGTGTTCATTCATTACACGTATTTGCTATGCATCGTATACTTATATGTCATTTGGTTGATTATACATTCGTTTATGATTATATATTGTGATTAGGATAGTTGTACATACATGGAAGTCGATTATGCCTTCAAAGGGTTTTAGATGTGGTGGGAAGGCTGCGGGTGACCCTATATATAAGCATCTAGAACTTAATGAAAGTAAAACCCTCCAAAGTGTATGCACGTTTGAGTGGAATGGATGGATATTGGATTGTGTTTGGAATGGACATATACACATTGTTGCACATGATTTGAGCGGTTTACACGCAAGCATACTTATTTACGCGCTTTACACGCAAGCATACTTATTTACGCGCTTTACACGCAAGCATACCTATTTACGCGCTTTACACGCAAGCATACTTATTTACGCGCTTTACACGCAAGCATACTTATTTACGCGCTTTACACGCAAGCATACTTATCTATGCGAATTACACGCATGCAAACCCTTTTATGTGACATGGTTGGCCTACATTTGATATTCATCATGGCACATGCATACATACGATACATGATTTGATATTGACATTACTTGTGTTCATTCATTACACGTATTTGCTATGCATCGTATACTTATATGTCATTTGGTTGATTATACATTCGTTTATGATTATATATTGTGATTATGATAGTTGTACATACATGGAAGTCGATTATGCCTTCAAAGGGTTTTAGATGTGGTGGGAAGGCTGCGGGTGACCCTATATATAAGCATCTAGGACTCGTTGAAAGTAGAATCCTCCGAAGTGTATGTACATTTTGTTTTGGTTGTTGGTTGAATGTTTGTTTCGTGGTTGGAATTGGGGAGACCGATTTATGGGATTCGGTTGGTGGACTGTGATGAGATTGGAATGCCACAACGGTCATTGGTATGACACGTCATTGGGATGACACGTGGACACTCTATTTGTACGGGACGCACACAGGCCCCAAGTATGTAGTCACACATACTTGCATTTGATGATTGTTGAGACACATACATGATATACATTCATACATTGCTTGGTTATGTCTTATGCACTTATACTTTATGCATCCTTATTGTTTCGCATACTCATTGATGTTGACATTACTTATACATACATGTGACACGCGTCTCTCGTCATTGTTGATACATTATGGCTTGTTATGTAACGAGGTTTACTCTCGGTTTACCTATCTTGGTTGACTTTGTGCCTTATAAAGGCTACCTGTAAGACATTACTTACTTTTTCTTATACATATTGTGATTGTTGACGATGGTTCCTTGTGATCCATTACTACGAACTCACCAACCTAGTGTTGACTTTGTTTAGTACACTTTTCAGGTAATCAAGTGAATCCGAGACGTGTTGGTTGATTGTTGCTTTTGCTTGGGCTTGGACTTACGTGGATCCGTGATTCATTCGCCCTTTTATGGTTTCATGTTCTTTATGTATATTGTGCCTTGAATGTTTGATGTTGGATTCACCGAATCCCTTTTATGTCATATAGTTCATGTTCTACGATAATTCCATGCATACGCTATATCTTTTCAGTGATATTCTGAGCCTAGCTCGGGGTGTTACATAATTTGTGTTTTGAATTTTGTTGTATGTTTGAAAGGCAGGGTTGATAGAAACTAATGGCTATATTAGTGGCCAAAGATGCTAGTATTTATATTTATGTGACAAAAATACCCTTTATCATTATTAAATTAATATTTAGAATTTTATTTAATTACAAAAATGCCATATTCATTGTAATCCATTGATCAAAAATTTAAAGGTTGAGATTAATTTAAAAAGGTTCTCAAGAGTTCTTACCTTTTTTTAAGGTTATTTGAATAACTTTTGTCGTATGGTTTATATATATATATAGTTTGTTATAATGCTATATATACATATACAATATTGGAATGCGAACATGAAATAAAAGAAAAAAGTGTAACAATTTGTCAATTTGTGGATCGACTGACCATGTTTCATCATCACCGTCTCTTTATATTGATAGCCATGATCACCGTTTGAATTTCCTCGCACCGGTTATAAAATAAAATAAAAAGGTTTGGATTAAATGGGTGTTGTGTTGGTCAAATTTAATTTGTAAGGAGGAATTAAAAGTGTCCTTTGAGCTTTAGCTCAATGGTTGAATGACCATCCCCCTTTGCATGAGGTCTTGTGTTCAAGCCTTGGGGGACATATGAATTAAGTCCTTTATGAGGCTTGGCTTGGGTATACCCAAGTTCAAGTCTGAGGGGGCAGGGTTTACCCCTATTAATCGTCGTGCCTTCGGGCGGATTGGTAGGGGGTTTTCCCCCATCGGGTATTTGAAATAGGCATTTCTACGTCGAGGGAGCTCTCTAGCGCGGACCCGGTTAAGACAACGTATGCTAGACCTCTCGCTGTCGAATCGCGACAGGAAGTTTCAAGCGAAATTCACCTTTCACAAAAAAAAAGATAAATACAAATAGATAAGTTACAAAGATCGACAATTATATTACCAATGTCTTTTAATTATATTAGTGAGTTGGATGTGGTTTTGGTTTCATTTTGATAAGCAGTATACACGGTGTGCTTTGCAATTCTTATTAATTTATCAGTGTTTTTTATGATCTAGTATAACATATAATAAACTAGCTTATTATCCAGGTAATACACGTACAAGATTTGTACTTTTTGTTGCATTAAAATTTTTTTGATATCTAAAAACTATTACATCTAAATAAATATTTACAAACTTTTGAACCACAATTATAATATTATACTATTTCATTAAATGTTAACAAATAATGTTTTCAACCATAAAACTAAAATATATACATGAAATATTAAAGAGATATTTTTATTAACACTAAGTTGTAACTATACATCTACTCTTATCAAGGGTACCAAATGTGTTATTTTAATTCATGTATTAAGCAATCACATCAAAAAACCATGTAATATAAAGATTTTTGAAAATATTTTTAGTGTGTTGAAATAAGGGTTATTAATGAGAGAAAGTATAATTGAAATCCTTCTTGTCATAACAATATAATATTTTTAATGTTTTATTACAATTAAACACTAAAAAAAGAAAAAAATAAATAAAAAAAATCATACAACTAAGATTCATTACCAAAAAATAATTAGTGAAGTTAAGGTATAAATTATCAACAAATAAATAAGCATATAGTAAATTTATAAAATTTTTTTATCAAAACTTAAATATCATATTAAATTTATCAACCCATTTTAAATTGAAATTTTGTCAAATATTCAATTATACGACATTAGAAATACAAATATACAATATATAAAACTTTGTATGCATGAAAATATAATATATACTATATAAATAAATGATTTTTTTTATAAGTTATAACATTAAAGAATAAGGAGTACCATTATTATAACGATTTGGTTAATAAAGTTATTGAGTGATATTTAGTTAAGTCATTCATTAAACTAAATAAATAAAATTAGTTGACTTATTTGTATAAAAATAAAGTATGAGGACTAAAAATGTTATTGACCAATTCTTTGATCAATGATGATGTCATCCAGGAAATCTAATGGTGGAAAATAAAAGATAAAATTAATCAATGGTTCATACTTTTAAATTATGAATTAAGGTTTTGTTTTAATATATATTAAAGATATTAAAAATTTAAGCCATGTTGAAAGTTTACAAAAATGGGACATGCGAATTGACCAAAATACCCTTAATGAATTAAATCACCATCAACTCTTAATATTAAATTACACCATTAGTCCATTATATTATAAAATATCTCTACTAACCTCCTTTAAATCAAATACATTTACCTACACCAATTGATGCTGCCACCACCGTCACCGTCCGTCGTCGCCATCACACCACCGTCATCGCCGGCTCGCCGCCGCATTGCGCGGGTACATATATCTATAACCCCTTATAAAGCATATTGACCTCTCATATTTTAGGAAATTCAGCACTTTTTTATACCCAAAATACCCTTATTTCTTAATCCTAATTCCTATACACCTAATCTATACTTTTATACTATTTAATAAATAAAACAACCATCTCTTTAAAAGTTATGGAGAAATTATCTAAAATACCATTAATGATTAAATTACAATATCAGTCATTTATCCAAAATATCTCCATTAACCTTTTACATCAATTACCTTTACATCAATTATCTACACCACTCGACGCCGCCTCCACCAACAGTCGCCCCCACCACCACACCGTTGCTGCCACAACCACCGCCGCATTGCGCGGGTACCGTGCTAGTTTATTAACAACAATTTTCAATCATTTTTTTTTAAATATAATAACTATTCAACCATAAGTTATTTTCTTAAAACAAATTTTACATCAATTACATTTACATCAATTATCTACACCACTCGACGCCGCCTCCACCACCAACAGTCGCCCCCACCACCACACCGTTGTCGCCACAACCACCGCCGCATTGCGCGGGTACCGTGCTAGTTTATATTTTATATTGTTTTGTTTTATTTTAATATAATTACACTATCAATCCATTTATCTTTTAAAATATCTTCATCATCAATTTTTACATCAATTATCTACACCACTCGACGCCGCCTCCACCACCAACAGTCGCCCCCACCACCACACCGTTGCCGCCACAACCACCGCCGCATTGCGCGGGTACCGTACTAGTATATTATACAAGAAATAACACTCTCTCTGATAAGGGTTGAAAATGTAATCATGCGGATGTTATTTTCTTAAAACAAAACTTAATAGATCTTATGTATGTTATATTATATCACCACAATGATCATCATGAAAGATTGTTAATTTTTCTTTTTAACAACATGAAATATGTTATATCATTGATGATGGAATACATAGTTACAGTATGTGGTTAGTTTTTAAAAGGTATATATGTAACTATTAATTTTTATTGGTTTTTTATTTAAAAAAAGTCAATAAATATTGTTACATTGTTCAACAGACAGTCTGGTAGTTACTGAACAACAACCAGATACGTTCATATAACCAAAAATAATTTATTTTACTTTTTTTGCATCAGTTTTTATTGTTTCGGTTGCACTTTCAGCTTTATCGAAGAATATTAGTGAGTATAAATTATTGAAGAATATTATTGAGAAAAAAAATAAAGGTGGGCTTTTTGACCGTGGTTTGACACCATCTAATGTCAAAAGTAAAAAAAACTATAACAAATTTCGTAATGAAAGATACAATTTTATTTTAATACTATACTAGCTAATCAACCCGGGTTCAACCCGGGTTAACTGATAGATGCTTTGCAAATAAACCGAATGATACCTTAGTAGCTTTAAAATATGTTGTCATATTAAAATGTAAAATAACAGCGTTAAATAACACGTTAAAACACATTCGGTTGGCAAAAACAAAAAAAAAACGTTATCTCGAAAAAAAACACCATAGTTTTCGGCCTATTATAACGAAAAAATAAGGTGATTAAAATCTTACATAATAATGTGGACATTTAATAAAAATCTATATTAATGATACATATTTAAAAAAGGATATTTTGAATTTTAAATAAAAAGTATGATGATGTCATAATTAAATTAAAAGGATGTGTAGTAATACAATTTTTAAAAAATCTTATGTCATCACAATCTTTCTTTATTAATATAATAGATTACTGTATACAAAATTAAATAAGAGAAATACAACTGCGTTTTTCACTAGATAATCTTAAATACTGTTTAATAAATATAGTTGAACTAGCGTAAATAACCCGGGTTCAACCCGGACATTTTAATACAAATTTTGCTAATCAATAATGTTTACTAAAGGAATAATTGCAAGTTTGTTTTATTCTTACATATGAAAAATTGATATGAAAAATACTGAATCAAATAATGCAATAATAATTGAACAAGATGCAATAAAGTATTTTAGCATTGACTATATCACATATATGAACGAAACTGATAAAATATACACGAGAATGGGAAAAAAAGTTATAACCATAATAATGTATTTAAAGATTTAAATGGGATATTAGACAATTAGTTTTTCATTTGACACCTTACTCTAAGAGTGCAAAAGTTCAGTCAGATTTCTAACATCAACTTTTAAGGGAATTTTTATAATGACTGAAACATCAGTCATAAAAGGCCCCATACCTTTTTCTGACTTCTATTGGAGTCACAATAGACCTTTACCGCCCGTTCTTTTAGTGAGTCTTATTATTTGAGAAGGAGAAAGTCTTAGGGATTTAGTGACTGTATTTGGACTTTTAATAACTGTTTTTTCAGTCACTAAATGGCCTATGGAATATCCACACTACCTTGCGGACTCTAAATGAGCAGCTCAATGTCGCTTTTGTCGACATTGGGCATTCGAGCATGCAGGTTTCCATCTCGAGGTTTCAGAAAAACCATGTCAAAGTGTTGGCACATTCTTTTGATCGTTTTCTAGGAGGCCGGGACTTCGACCAGGCCTTGGCCCAGCATTTTGCCGAAAAGTTTAAGGCGGACTACAGTCCGGAATCCAAAGTCTCCCCGGTTCCTTAAGGAATGTGAATACCAGAAAAAAGCTCTAGATCTAGCAAATAAGGTATATGTTGATTTGTTGGATGAGTATAGAGGTTATTTAGGAAGGGGAGAGTTTGAAAAAATTTGTGCCCCGATACTGGAGCGCGTACGAAAACCTCTGGAGAAAGCTCTTTCAGATGCCCGACTGACCGTGGACGATATTTATGCAGTGGAGCTTGTTGGTTTAGGTTCTAGGGTACCCGCTATAACCGATATCTTAAAAGACTTCTTTGGGAAAGAGCCTAGGCATTCACTGCACCCAGTTGAGTGTGTCTCCAAAGGCTGTGCTTTTGAATGTGCTATTCTGAGTCCCACCTTTGAAGTTGGAGCATACCAGGTAACAGGTTTCTCTCTAAAAGCATGTTTTTTTTCTCGTTGTTATCTAATCTAATTTGGTCCGGGTTATTTATCTATAATGACCTCTTTGTTTCACCTCATTGCAGGTTTTTGATGAGCAGGACGTACCTATTTCAGACGTCTATAAGCCACTGCCAGAAGAAGATGTCCAAAAAGCAATCGAAGAAGAGTTTGAAATGGCATCGCACGATCGAGAAAATGAAGAAACTGAAAAAAGTTTTCACTCTGATGGGAAATAAACACCACAACGGTAAACACAAATGCGGAAATAACCTTTCGTTTGGCAACCTTTCCCAACCCGTGTGAACCTAAGATGAAACTAACAAATAGGGTACACTAAATGCAATCAAAATCAGCCCCTAATGGTAACAAGATCAGCAAACAATAGCACACACAAACACAAGAACTTTTAGCGTGGAAAACCTCTCAAAGTGAGAGTAAAAACCACGGGACCCTTAGGCCGCTTAAAATCCACTACCACCAATAATAGAGCAATACAATCAGACCTTCCCTAGATATACTAGAGGCATACAACAATCATCATACACTTGGAATAAAGCATCAAGATGTATGGAAACAAAACTAAAGACAAAAGAGGAATAACATCACCAATTTACTGCCCTCTGTTCCAGCTGCTATAAAACGAGTTTGAGACCACTTGAGACGAATTCGACCGTCAGATATGTTGGCCCAGATGTTGTGAAGCTGTTGTCCAAAAATCAGAACGATCCAACAGTTCAATCTCCGGTGATCAAAGGTTTTCTGGGTTGCTACAGGGTAAAAACGACAGGGTTTTCTCTCTTTTGATCTCACACACTCTTTTATTATTGGTCTAATTAAGAAGTGGCTGCACCAAAACTTCTTAAGCACATAACTCTTTCATCCAAAGTCAACAAATACCATTGACTTTAGGTTTGGGCTTATCAAGTGGGCTTTTCCTCATGGGCTAAGGAAAACCAACATAAACCCAACAGTTTTCAGGCTCTATTTATTTATGTCAACAATATGAAGGTCAAGGTAACACTTTTTCAGATCAAATCTTCTCTTTACTTTGAACTGATTTACATGGATGGTAACAAACTGATTTACAAGGATAGGATTAAGTCCATTTGCTTCGGGTTTTGGTATGCGTGTCGGGCGGGGCCTTTTCGGGGTTTCGGGTCAATTTGCTCCTCCCTTGTGTAGACACCGAATTAAAATCATATCTCGTTTGTGTCGTAGGTCTGGGAGAAACTATACTACTTTGTTACCAAACCCGAGCGAGAGACCTTTCTTGCTCAACTTCAAGAGACCGAGGATTGGTTGAGTGGTGAGGGAGAATATACGACTATGGGTGTTTACAAATCGAAGCTTGAGGAGCTGAAGAAGGTAGGTGATCTTTTTGAACAAAGATACAAGGTGTTTACAAATCGAAGCTTGAGGAGCTGAAGAAGGTAGGTGATCTTTTTGAACAAAGATACAAGGGAGCACTTAGGAGGGGGACGAGAAAATGCTTTGGCGACACCATCTTCACCTGCTCCAACCTCAGATTCCAATATCAGCGATTCCTTAAATGAATCATCCGGTACATCCCAATGTTGGAAGCCCGAGTTGCTGCATAGCCATAGATTTTTCTACTCGTTTTTCATTATGCAGCATTCTGGCCCATATGAGATTAACTTTTTCAAGGTTCTTGTATATATAGATAAAAATGGGTGTCCCCCTTGATGATTAAGCTTTTCAACGATGAATATACTTTGTAACCATCATCAAACATACTTGGGATGCTAGTAGATTAACTCAATGATGTTCTTTTGTAAGTATCATCAAACACACTTATAAGTTGCTATCTAATTACGAAGTCTACTTATTTTATGTTCATTCTTTGCTACAATGAAAGATTTACGCAAATCGCGGCATACATTAATTAGTGAATATTTATAAAACTCACAATGAGTCAAGCCTCTAATCAGGTACCTCTATAACTAATATAGCTTGATTGATCATCGAATAGAATATGAAGAAAATGTAAAGAACAATTAATGTTCCATTTTGTATATGATACGTGATAATAAACGAAATTTTTTTTGAAACAGTCGTTTTTCTAGGGTGTTTTGTCAAACAAGTTTTCGAAAAAAAAATTTATGTAACCGGGTAAACCGGTAATGGAAATACCGGTTTCAAATATTTGGGCCGAACCCGGTATTTCCATTACCGGTTTCAGAAATAGGGTTTTGAAGCCGGTATTTCCATTACCGGTTTCAGAGTGATGTGACGGCTCGTCAGTGGAATCTTGACTGGTACAGTGCGACGTACAGGAAGCCTGAAACCGGTAATGGAAATACCGGTTTCGGCCTAAACCTAACACGTGTCGCAACGTGGTGATACCCTAATTCAACATGTAAACCCTAATTCAACATTTATCTATATATAGTACATGTGATGTATCTGCAACCATTATCAGTATTCCAACAAATATTTTCAAATATAATTTCAAACACTTTGATAAACTATATTTCCAAAAAATGGCATCTTCATCATTCAAACCAATTGTGGTTCAGTTAATATGGGATGATTGTGTATCATTCGTAAATGGGATCCTTCAAAATGCAGATCCATCAAAAAGAAGAAGTTTTCCTCTTTTTCATGTAACATGGCAACTTTCAATATGAATTTTATGTTTGTTTTTTTTATTAGGTATGTTTGTCACTTTATATTAAAAAATATATATGGCGAAACAACTTAGTTTATTGAAAACAGAAACGATTACATAAAAACGATTATATAAAAAGGATTACATAAAAACGATTACATAAATAAGCCAAAATTATCCAAATCATAAAAACGGGAATCAGTGGAGTCGAATGAACTATCACCATCATTACGGTGAATGTATTCACCGGGCTCATAGGCAGGGGCTGCAGCTTCAGGGTCTTCTGTTGCGTATTCCTCTCCCGGGTCAGTCACGTAACCATCAGGCCGACTACCAACCGAGCGAAATTCAGCACTAAAGGTATACGCGTGCTGCATCGTGCTGGTTATTGAGGACTGGGCAAAAGTAAGATGGTTAATGGTTAGTTGCAACCATTGGACCTTCTGCTGCAGGTAGGCCTCGTACCTCTTGTCTATTTTGGTCGGTTGGACCACTGTTGCCCGTTCTGCAATCTCAGCCTCATACTCCGACTTTCTCGCCTTCAAACGATCAATTAAAGCTGTCACCGCATTTTTACGCTCGCTATCATCACTCATGTGATTCCAAACGTTGTTTGATGCTCCAAACCGTGTGATATTTGGGAATGAATCACCACCAGAAGATGATTGACCTGCCATTTTTTTAGATATGTTTTTGGAAATTTTCGTTGCTGTATTTTTTTTAATGCTCAGAATGAGCTATGTTCGTATATATATATATATCAAAGTTTGTGTGAATTATAATAGATGCTCGACTGGTTTTTTTTTTGTCTTTTACCTCGAACCCGGTATTGGAAAAACCGGGTTCGCAGTCATACATCACATCAACCACTCAATGCTCTGCACGTTTACTGTGTTCTGAAAAGGTACTGTACTCCGCCTGAAACCGGTATTTGAAAAACCGGCTTCAAAACACTTTTTGTGAAACCGGTAATGGAAAAACCGGGTTCGAGCCTAATATTTGAAACCGGTATTTCCATTACCGGTTTACCCGGTTGTACAATTTTTTTTTCCCGAAAACTTGTTTGACAAAACACCCTTGAAAAACGACCGTTTCAAAAAAAATTCAATTACAAAGTATAAGTGTTATATAATTGTTGCTTTAAAAATATGACTATGACATTGAGTGACTATATATACAAGATGAATGTTTTTATGAGGATACAACTGTTTCATAGATGGTGAAATATATGTTGTATTTCGCCAAACTAAATGCAATCCTATAGGAAAATGAATTTACAGGACAACCCGAATCACTACTATCGTATAGCATAAACTTGATATTATCATCAAGTAGAGGAAGTGAGCCATTATTACCATAACTAAACATCAAAGGCGCTATTCTTGCTATATAACTGGCCGTCTTTATAAAATTGGCTGATAATGGACTAAGGGAAAGACCGAAAGACACTTAGTTGAGTTGTTTCCATGTATCCGAAATCAAGTTTATGACATGCTGACGGAACTACCTTCATGTTCGTCCAGAATATACATAACATATGATCCCTCATTTCCATCTTGATTCTCATCCTGTTAGTGACAATAACATAGATATAAATTTCAATTGGAGCATATTGTATACAAATCCGTTAATCCATATATACATATACTAGCTTGACATAAGAAGATAGATTACTTTACATCATTAATTAGCACACAAGGTTGTGTTTATAGTAAGATTAAGGTCTGGGGGGACTTGAGTTCTTACTTGTGCACTTCCCAAATCATCCCACAGCCGCAGGATTGTTGCGACTGATGATATAATGCCACGGTTGTCGTTAATAAGGCATGCTTGTTCCTGACTTTTACCATCACCAAGCAGGAAAAAGCAATGAACTAGCACAACTTCTACACCGGAATAACAATCCCATTTTCCAAGTATTCTTTTGCGTTTAGAATGTGCCCTGAAGCAAACCATTTTGCTTCCAGTAAAAATGCATTGCAGAGTGTCGCCCACTGCAACATTATATTTGTGTCTGTTTCATATTTCAAGTTATTTGAATCTTTTAAAAAGGAAAAGATTATGATCAGCATACCGAGTTCTGCAAGAAGCTAATGGGGTTAAACCCATGTTGCTCGTGAACTTTGTTTGCGATTTCATTTGTAATGTTGTAAACAGCCTTGAAAGTCGACTTCATGTAGTAGGGAAGTTGTTCATTAGCTTTGATGTCCCATCTACATGTATTTAATTACATTAAGTACAGTTATGTAAAAAGTATGAGAAATGAGAAGCAATACTTCTGGGTCCTGTAGTCAATTACCTGTTGATGGCTTCTTTGAATATAGTTAGTTCCAATCGTGCCGATATACATCAATAAATGTCATCCATGATATATATGAGTGAGATCGTTTTCGTGAGAAGATTAATCCTCTGCTGTGAAAGGGTAGGATTAGTTAGGGCAGCCATAGACCAAGATACCACTTTAAAGGTTGGTCCTCGCAGGAGTTAACTCTTGACCAAGACCCAAGTCCTTCCACCACCTACAATTAAAATTGATGTTCATGTAACTGAAATAGTCTCCTACTTTACGTTGCAAACCTATGACATGTTCTGTATTACTAGTTCTGATATTTATAACGACTTTATTACCGGGACAGGCATAAAGGCAGATCGAGATATATATTCTTTAAGAGCTTATTTTTAGGAGCAATAATAATTATATAAAAAAATGGTCTGTTTGATCAAGACGGCCCGAAGACTAGGTGTGCCCGAAAACGTTAAGAGCATCTCCTATGCATTTATACTCGGTAATAACGTAGAAACGTACGCTATGATGACATGGGTGGTGGTGAAGTTTGTTGGATTCAGGCCCACTCACTACACACTCTAACTCACACACAGAAGTTAAGAAAACAACTAAATAAATATAAGTAATATAAAACTAAACGGTTTGCTAAATTTATAGTTATGATGCATTAATAGTTGTACATATAAAAATAAAATTCAAAGTTAGGCTTTTGATATTAAAGGCATAAATGTTTTATACACGTTAAAGGTTGCATTTAACAATTTCCAAAACTAAATAGACTTTTTCCACTTCCATTGACCAGCCACCCGTACCTCGTGAATCACCCGATCAACCCAACAAGGTTGACTTTATAATTTGGTCCACTTATGGCATGCCCAAGTTAATGGGAGAGTCCGTAGACTAATTAAGGTCTTTTGCTCAGCGTATTTGGAGGATCCATCTACTTAGGTATTGAAGTCTTAATTACTTGACACAATATGAATAAATATACGAGTAGGTGGTATCAGGAGTAGGTGGGTATCAGGTATGGTGGGATATTTTTTACGATTCGATCATTAAACTAACGTCAATCTTAACTATGGTCAATCTTATCAGATGTTTTTCATCGGTGATATTATTTTGAAAAATGCTAATGTGGGCATCAAAATATTATATTTTTCCTTTAAGTTTTATTAAATAAAAGCTTGAAGCCTTAAGGATGTAGTTAAGTGTATTAAATAGTTATACACTTATTAAAATTCAGAGGTGAACTTTTGATATGAAATGTACAATCTTTTATACATTAAGTTAGCATTCTTTTGTATTTACAACTTATTCTTCTTTTAATAACTAGCACGGTACCCGCGCAATGCGGCGGTAGTCATCGCGGCGACGGTGTGGTGGTGGGGGCGATTGTTAGTGGCGGAGGCGGTGTCGAGTGGTGTAAGTTATTGATGTAAAAGTAATTGATGTAAAGGGTTAATGGAGATATTTTGAAAGATAAATGATTGATAGTGTAATTTAATTATTAATGTTAAGTGAATAGTGTAGATAAAAACATTTTAAGGGATGTAACATTCGTGATTTTTGACTTGTATTAACGTGAATTAAACGTGATTAATTTTGATTTAATTCCATGATTTTGTGGCTTAATTGATTCTCGACCCGTTGACTCGAACGTGCTAAATGATTTATTATTCTAATTGATTTAAATAATTCATTTATTTATTTATGAATTAGAAACGTGTATTTATGCTAGTCGAAACTACGTGGACGTATCGATTTGACTTAGGACGTAAGTTGACGTTTAATTGAATTAGAAATGTAATCGGGTGATCCATGGGTCGACCCATGACCCATGAATCACCACCACTTGTGACCCAACCCCATCCAAACCACCCAATCACGCCCTCCCACCTTATCCATTCATTTCATCTTCTTTCTTTCTCTCACAAAAATTGAATGCAAGATTTCTTCTCTCTCTCTCACTAAATTCATTCATCATTAAATTTTGTTTTGGTTATACTTGTAATAAATTCTTCATCATTACCATCAAGTAATCATCATATCAAAAAGTTGGAGCTTTAAGTGCAAGTAAACTCTTCAAACGGGTCAAATTCGGGTTTGAGCATTTGGGGAAGGTTTTGAAAGGTAAAATTCATCTCTTATTCTCCACACTATGTTGTAATCATGTAAGTAAGTCTAACCCTTGGAGTATTTAGTCAAAATCGAATTAAAAAGCAAAATTAGGGTTTTATTTAGTGAAATGGGTCAAAATCCTAATTTTCGGGTTTGGGTGTGTTATGGATCAAATTAATAGATGGGTTATGTTCATAAACATGTTTCTAGTCTAATTTAAAACCCCTTTGGTCAAAAATTCGGGCTGAATCGTTTAAACACAAAATTAGGGTTTGTATGATTATGAAATTAGGTCAAACATATAAAATTTAATAAATTGATGATCTTGAGACCGAAATTGGAAGAGGGTTATGTTTGTACATGTCCATCACGATCATGTGTATATAAAAACAAGTCTGATCGCATCACAAATCGTCTCCCTCGTGTTGAATTAGGGTTTTGAATTGTAGGTCAAAGTTTGACTTAAAAAGTCAAACTGTTCTTCATTCTTGTCTGCCCAGATTTCTGAGTTTCCCTCCCACCGTACCATACGCCATCTCTAGCGTACCTTACACCCTCCTGCATCTTCATTTTTGACTTTACGCTGGAAACCCTCTGTCTACGCCCTACGAAACGCCAAAAACCATATTTTCAGACCACCGTAAGGTACGGTGGTCAGGACCGTAACTTACGCCACCTATTTTTTTGTGCCACCGTATCCTACGCTCTGTACACCGTATCCTACGCCACACTGCTTGCCTACCGTACCCTACGCCAGGTTGTACCGTACTTTACGCTGCCTCAAATCCTTCTCACCTTAAGCTACGCCCTTGCCACCGTAAATTACGGTGGCACAGTTTCTCTTTTTTTTCAGATTCTCCTAATTAGGGTTTCCAATGCCATGACCATTCCCAGCCTTCTTTTAAACCCTTTATTGGCTTCTTGATGTCATGTTGAGGCTATGGGAGGCGTACAAGTCGGGAAAACCATAAACGTAACTTTGGTCGAGCACTTAAGTCTATTTATGTGTGTATACATATATGTACATGTATATATATATATACATAAATAAATATAAATAAAAGAAACAATATACGTATGACACACACACACACACACACACACACACACATATATATATATATATATATATATATATAAGTGTGAATAGATAAACGTAATCATATTAATACGTGTGTTATATAAACGTAATGATAGGACGTGAACTTTGTAGACTTCGGGACGTTTAAAACTCGTTGAATACCTATAACTCGATTATAACTTGACGACGCAAGGCAAAGGTGAGTCTCGTAAACCCTCCCTACTCATTTGAGATTCGGGCTGAAAAGTGTACACACTTGTTTGCTTACTTGTTTAATTGTTGATTAATTGGTTGATTGATTGTCTCGATGACGTTTGACTTATCGTTCGTTTGATTATGTTTTGATTATGAATATATGTTGTGGTTAGGGTAGTTGTACATACATGAAAGACGATTATGCTTTTCAATGAATTGTAGATGTGGTGGGAAGGCTGCGGGTGACCCTATATATAAGCATCTATGATTCCTTGAAAGTAGAATCGTATGAAGTGTATGTGCATTGTGTTGTTGGTTGATGGAAAACGTTTTGATATGGAACGGGACATAGGATCTTGCATGATAATATTTCCCCCATAACGTATTATAGATTCGTGATTGTGATAACGATTAAGTCCATGCTGATGGCATAACGATAAGTCCACGATTTGTGGCATAACGTTGATGTTAAGGATATTGTTTGACGTGTATATTGTATATGAATGTTTAGTTGTAACGTAACGTTGATATGTGACGCATTTGAAATATATGTAAGTCGCCCCGTGATATGACGCATTTGAAATATATGTAAGTCGTGCCAGAAACGTATTTCGCGCATTGTTCATCATGTAAGTCGTGCCGGTTCATCGCGCATTATTTTCTATGTAAGTCGTGCCAGAAACGTATTTCGCGCATTGTTCATCATGTAAGTCGTGCCGGTTTATCGCGCATTATTTATTATGTAAGTCGTGCCATTATAACTATTATTAAACGTTAACGTTGACTTGTATTGATTTGTGATAACGTGAAACCTTTTAGGGTTTCCCTGGACGTGATTAGGTATTCTAATCCTCGTATATCGTTAACGGTTATCATGTGGATTAAAGACTTATTGGAAGGTTCATTGCATACTAGGATTGGACTTGGACCTTTTCATGGATCCGTGATTCATTATCCCCGATTAAGGGTTATGATTTTGTATGAGCCGATACTTGTATCTTTGAATGTTTTGTTTGGATTATTGAATCCTATTTATGCATTTAGTTTTGCTCTACATAATTTCCATGTCGTGCTGTGCTATTGTTGTAACCCTCATGATTCCGCCTTGTTGGGGTGTTATAGAATGGTATCAGAGCCGTGGTTGTAGAGAATTAGGTGGATTGACCTAGCCTATAGCCATTGCACCCATATTTCATATTAGCATGCATGATAGGAAATTTTGTGTGCAACGTGAATTGTATGACGCATAAAACTTGTTTAAACGGAGTTCGTAGGTTTTCCATGACTTGTGACTTGATTGTTATGTGATGACTTGATTGACGTATGTGTTAGTGTCGGGATACACCGTGACTTGTCGAATGAACGTTAACGTATATTCTTATAGTTTTGTTAGGACCAGTTTCAGTGAAACTGGCCAGTCTCCAGTTGCACCTGGAGACCAAGAAGATTTGTCCAGAAATATATTGAAGTCCAGTTGCATCGTACAGCTAACGCAACTGAAGACTTCCTCCAGTTGAGAACTGACCAGTTGAAGAATCCTTCCAGTTGGAGTCGAAGACAACAAGTGGAAGATAGAGAATGACAATGGCAGCGAAGCCCAGTTGACATTCTAGTCAGTTACAAACTGGAGACCGTCAGTGGAAAGCTCTTACAAAGCTTTACACTGATTACGAGGAATTGACTTTTATGCTTTATGTGCTTTTACCCGGATAATAAGATTTATCTTATTATTGAAGTACAAAAAGGTACATAAAGCTGGTTGAGTAAAGTTGCTTTATACTGCAACTTTACACAGCATTTTAAGGAATTAAATGCTATTCCTTAAATGTTCTCAACCATATTTGTACGGCCAAGTTAACATCCCAATGTTAACTTTGCCTATAAATACAAGTCATTGCACAACAAGAATAACAAGTGAGAAAACAATTCGAAAGATTTCACACTTTGCATACCTGCAATATTCTTGGTGAACTTGTGCAATCTTCTCTCAATCGTAAAAAAGGAACATTTCACAACTTTAAGTGTTTCGATTGTTTAGAGAAATTCCAAGTGTAGATCAATTGTAGTTCATAGGTTGTTAGGATATTTACATACTTGTATTATCTTGGTTCCGCAACAACCTTGTAATTTATTTTAAAGTTAATAAATAAATTACACTTGAAAATTACATATTGTCTCACCAATTTACTTTACAAGTATTTTGTATTATTGCATTGTTCTTTACTTATTGTCACTTAAATAAGTAATCTATCTAGAACTTGGTATATACTCTCTGTAACTGGTCGTCTCCAGTTCAGCGTATATTGCAAAGTAACTCCACCATCGACATAGAGGTGTCTTCAGGTAGTACCATCTATTGAGTTGGGACTTACAAGTTTATTGTTTAACCCTAGCAAAGTGAAATGATGGCATTAACGGAGTATGACACTCGGTAACCCTAGAGGCGCCTGATCAACAAATTTATGGTTACCCTATGTCATATAAAGTTAATGACCTCGTGGATTGCGCATTGTGGATGAAGTATAGTAGGTAACCCGGTATGTCTAATGAGTGTTTGTTGGGTGGAGGGTTAGCCGCTGGTACACCCTGTATACATACCCGACCAATACTTAGAGGGCATAACGGAACCGAGTCCCGACATCCATTCAATATATTAACAGTGTGGAGGGTTAGCCGCTGGTACACCCTGTATACATACACCTTAATGTATTGAATGTTGAAGTTAAGATTCGGACTATGCTTTACCCGCCTTGTTAATGACTTGACCCCTTTATATTTGTATGAATTGGTTTGAAACTGTGGAATTGATTGAAAATTGAATGAAACGATGATGTTCTGCCTTGTTATATTTGAATTGGTACGTTGATTTGAATGATTTAGTTATGGTTGAAGTGGAATTGTGTAATTAGTTAGAATGTAAATGAAATGATGATGACATAGTTCTTGCCATGATAATATCCCCGTAGAGATACATGTTCTTGTAATGGCTTAGGATAGTCAAATATCAGATTGTTTATTATGTCACGGTTAATTGCGAATGTTCGTGTGCGAATTGTGAGAATTAACTTGGTAGCCAACACGTGTGTTCAAGGAAAGATGGTTAGCCTACGGAGAGCTAACATGAATTATAGGCGCCAAAACGAGTGATAGGATCCGGTTGAATCAGGGAGATCAGATAAGTAGAGGCGGTAGAGGTGGTCGTAGAGGTCGTGGTAATCGTGAAGGACGTTAGAGAATCGAGTGGACTAAATATCAAAATGTGTTGCACCAATTGTCGTGCCTCTCTTTGAATGTCATCCCGATCAATGCTTGAAATCCCCCGATAGCTCGTGAAAGAACTTTTGCCGTGATTGTGATCGAGACTCGTGTTGATCCTAACTTCATTGTAGGCATATTCCTCCTCAACAATCGCTATGCCACCGTATTATTGGACTCCGGAACCGATTATAGTCTTGTTTCCAATGATTTGGTACCGTTGATTGATGCTAGCCTTAGTCCGTCATCTTATCACTTTGAACTTGAAACGGTAAACGACGGGTGAACGAAAATTGACCATGATGTTCGTGATCATACTTTATAGTTATGTAACCATCCGTTTCTCAAAAATCTAGTCCTTCTTATAATCGGTAGTTTGTCGTGATTGTGGAAATGGATTGGATGTCGGCAATGAATGCGGTTATAGATTACAGTAGTAAGGTAGTGAGAATTCCGTTAGATAGTGGTGAAGAGTAGTATTCCAAGGCGAGACGACCGAGCCATGGGATAGGAAATTATATAGTGTTAACGTCACGAAAAATTGAATTGAAGACCGTGACCATGGTTAATGAATTCATGGATGCATTACCGGATGACCCACTGGGTTTGCCTTCACCTCGTCAACTCGATTTCCGTATTGATCTTATTCCTAATGCTTCTCCCGTGACCAAGCACCTTATGGCTTAGCCAAAAACTGAAATGCGAGAGTTGTCCACATAACTCAAAGAACTTTGAGAAAAGGGTTTTATCCGCCCTAGTCATTCACCGTGGGGTGCACCGGTCTTATTTGTCAAAAAGAAAGACGGTTCCTTCCGTATGTGCATCGATTATCGAGAACTAAATAAACTCACGGTGAAAAATCGTTATCCTCTTCCAAGGATTGATGATTTATTTGACCAACTCCAAGGTGCTCGTTTCTTTTCTAAAATTGATTTGCGGTCGGGTTACCACCAACTACGTGTCCATGAAGATGATATTCCCAAGACGGCCTTTCGTACACGTTATGGGCACTTTGAATTCACGGTTATGCCTTCGGGTTGACAAATGCACCGGCGGTGTTCATGGACTTGATGAACCGGGTGTGTTCGCCCTACTTGGATGAGTTTGTCATTGTTTTCATTGATGACATTCTTATCTACTCTAAGACTAAAGAAGATCACGCCGAACACTTGAAGAAAGTTTTAGAGTTACTTCGGAAAGAGAAATTGTATGCCAAATTCTCCAAATGTGAATTTTGGCTTGAAGAGGTCCACTTTCTTGGTCACGTGGTGAGCAAGGAAGGAATTCATGTGGATCCAAGTAAGATTGAAGCGGTAAAGAATTGGAGACGACCCGAGACGCCAACCGAGATTCGCCAATTTCTTGGTTTGGCGGGTTATTATCGGCGATTCATCGAAATTTTTTCCAAGATTGCCCAACCTTTGACCTTGTTGACTCAACGGGAAACAAAGTTTGAATGGGGCGAGAAGCAAGAGCAAGCATTCCAATTGTTGAAGATAAGTTGTGTGATGCACCCATTTTAAGCTTGCCCGATGGAGCCGATGATTTTGTTGTGTATTGTGATGCGTCCGGGCAAGGATTGGGTTGTGTCTTGATGCAACGGGGTAAAGTGATTGCTTATGCATCTAGGCAATTGAAGGTGCATGAGAAGAATTACCCGACTCATGATTTGGAGTTAGGAGCGGTGGTGTTTGCTTTGAAATGTTGGAGGCATTACTTGTATGGCACTAAAAGTGTGATCTATACCGATCACAAAAGCCTTCAACACATTTTTGATCAAAGTGAATTGAATATGAGGCAAAGAAGATGGCTTGAACTTTTTAGTGACTACGATTGTGTTATCCGTTATCACCCGGGTAAGGCAAATGTGGTAGCCGATGCCTTGAGCCGGAAAGAACGGATAAAGCCAAGACGAATTAGAGCCATGAGCTTTACCGTACAAAGAGTGTTCGTGACTCCATCATTGAAGCACAAAGATTGGCAACTAGGCCGGAAAACTTCATTAATGAAGCTTTGCATGGCTTAGAAGAGCAATTTGATAGAAAGAATGATGACGGTTTATACTTTGTTGAACGATTGTGGATTCCCGTTCTTGACGGGTGGCGGTTGAAATTGATGAATGAAGCTCATAAGTCGGCCTACTCGGTTCACCCGGGTTCCGACAAGATGTATTTTGGCTTGAGAGACTTGTATTGGTGGCCGGGAATGAAGAAAGACATTGCTAGATATGTTAGTGAATGCATCACTTGTTTACAAGTGAAAGCCATGATGAGCGTTCATATTGTGATAAAAAAAACCCCTATCGAAAGGCTTCATTTCAATGTCTAAATGAGTTAATATTCCAGAACTATTGGTACTTAATGGAGTCGTATGTTTATGCAGGTTCACGGAAGATGCGAGAGAGGGTAAATGACATCAAGTAACTCAAGAAGGAAGCCTATGAAGTTACAAGACACAAGGAAGTGATTCGGGAGCCGAACGAAGAAGTACGAGATACAAACAGCAGCCACCAGCACCGCTGGCAAGAAGCAGCGCCGCTCCCGAAGACCCAGCGCCGCTGGCCCAGTCCCAGTCCGCTGGCAAGCCCAGCCAGCGCCGCTGGGCGGCCCAGATCAGCAACCGACTTAAATCACTATTTAAGCCGAACTAACCCTCAAAACCCGAAGAGAGAGCCGATTCAGCAGCCCTAGCCGCCCAGATCAAACCCTAGGTCGTAGTTGCAGATTTCCAGAAGGTTTTGGAGCTTCTAACACCTTCCGATCTTCATCCGCGGTCTAGATTTACTTTTCTATTTTACTTTCTTTTGGTAAACAATGTCTTTCATCTTTTCAGACTTTGTTATTCCTTTAATAATGTCCGGCTAGTAGGCTGAATACTTGTTTGGATCAATGTGATCATGTAGACGTTTATTGTTTTACTTTATTTGTTAGAATCTGTTGGAGTGTGTTTTACTGTTTATCGTAGATCCATGTTTTACTAGTTCTTCATATTATTATTGGTTCTATATCTGAATATATTAGTTTAATTCTGATGGTTGTCTATGATCATACACTAGAACTAATATGCTAGGATGGAAAACACTAGTCGGTCTATAACTAGTTGTAAAAGGTGATTCACTTGTAACCGAGGGATCCAGAACCATAGTAATTAGGACAAATTGAACATGATGCTTAACAATGTCAGACGCGATCCTTTGACTTGGAAACGAGCACTGTGGTCACCGGAGATAATTATTATCTGGTCATGGCTTAAGAGCCGGGTAACTAAAAGATGAATTAGTAACACAAACTTTAGGTCAATAATGCTTAAACAATGAATCTAACGAGAATTTGTTTATAGGTTAGTGTGAGTCTAGCGACAGCACTAGTAATTAGGCAAAGTGAATCTAACGAGAATCTGAGCCGTGATTAAGTTTCCAACAGTCTAGCAAGTAGGTAGAATAGTATTTGGTCGTACCATGAGATCGGAGATGCCAAACAAGTATTTTAATTTAATTACTGTTATTTGCTTTTTCAAACTATTTTCAGACTAAGCCTCTCGCTGAATAAGCGGTTGCGCTTCTATTTACTTTTCAGTATTTTAATTAGTTTAATAGGAAATCGTGACAACCCCACAACCGCTAGAATTACACATATTATTAGATTAGGTAGTGCAAGCGTCCATGCGAACGATCCTGTAACTTATCACTTAAACTATACTACACTGATCGGGTTCTCTGCTCGTAAGTGTGTGTGTTTTCAGATAATTACTTGTACAACAATTTATAAATTTAAAAGCAAAAATAAAACCACCATAGCCGACCACAAGAAACCGCCCGGTTTGCTAGTTCAACCGGCGACACCGAAGTGGAAATGGGAAGATATCGCCATGGACTTCATCACGAAGTTACCTAGAACGAGTAGTGGTCGGGACACCATTTGGGTGATAGTTGACCGGTTGACTAAGTCGGCTCACTTCTTAGCCATCCGGGAAGATGATAAATTTGACACCATGGCACGCTTGGACATCAAAGAGGTGATATCCAAACATGGAGTGCCGATTTCCATCTTAACCGATCGGGATGCCCGATTTACTTCAAAATTTTGGAAGGCGTTCCAGAAAGCAATGGGTACTCAACTTAACATGAGTACGACGTTCCACCCTCAAACCGACGGTCAAAGTGAAAGAACGATTCAAACGCTTGAAGACATGTTACGGGCTTGTGCCATCGATTTTGGTGGCAATTGGGATGCACATTTACCGCTAGTCGAATTCTCCTATAATAATAGCTACCATGCTAGTATCCAAATGGCTCCGTTTAAAGCTTTGTATGGGAGAGATTGTAGGTCACCGGTAGCTTGGGCGGAAGTTGGTGAAAGCCAACTCATTGGACCCGAGATTGTCATTGAAACGACTAAAGTGATCTCACAAATTAAAGAGAAATTGAGAGTAGCCCGAGAACGACAAATGAAGTATGCAAACGTGAGACGACGCCTCTCGAATTTGAAGTTGGTGATTATGTGTTGTTGAAAGTATCCCCGTGGAAAGGCGTGGTTCGGTTTGTGAAACGTGGCAAGTTGGGCCCGAGGTATATCGGCCCATTTAAAATCCTTGAACGAATTGGCCCGGTAGCATACCGATTGGAACTTCCTCAAAATTTGAGTGGAGTTCATAATGTTTTCCATATTTGTAATCTCCGGAAGTGTTTGGCCGATCCAACACTTCACGTGCCTCTTGAAGAAATTCGTGTCGATAAAACGTTGAAGTTTGTGGAAGAGCCAATAGAAATTCTAGACCGGGAAACTAGGAAGCTTAAGAACACTCGATATACACTCGTTAAAGTGAGATGGCGAGCTAGACGTGGGCCCGAATTTACTTGGGAGCGTGAAGATTCTATGAAAGCAAGTATCCCCATTTGTTTAACCGAGTCTAGTTAGATTTGAATTTCGGGACGAAATTCCTTTAACGGGGGAATGATGTAACATTCGTGATTTTTGACTTGTATTAACGTGAATTAAACGTGATTAATTTTGATTTAATTCCATGATTTTGTGGCTTAATTGATTCTCGACCCGTTGACTCGAACGTGCTAAATGATTTATTATTCTAATTGATTTAAATAATTCATTTATTTATTTATGAATTAGAAACGTGTATTTATGCTAGTCGAAACTACGTGGACGTATCGATTTGACTTAGGACGTAAGTTGACGTTTAATTGAATTAGAAATGTAATCGGGTGATCCATGGGTCGACCCATGACCCATGACACCACCACTTGTGACCCAACCCCATCCAAACCACCTAATCACACCCTCCCACCCTTATCCATTCATTTCATTTTCTTTCTTTCTCTCACAAAAATTGAATGCAAGATTTCTTCTCTCTCTCTCACTAAATTCATTCATCATTAAATTTTGTTTTGGTTATACTTGTAATAAATTCTTCATCATTACCATCAAGTAATCATCATATCAAAAAGTTGGAGCTTTAAGTGCAAGTAAACTCTTCAAACGGGTCAAATTCGGGTTTGAGCATTTGGGGAAGGTTTTGAAAGGTAAAATTCATCTCTTATTCTCCACACTATGTTGTAATCATGTAAGTAAGTCTAACCCTTGGAGTATTTAGTCAAAATCGAATTAAAAAGCAAAATTAGGGTTTTATTTAGTGAAATGGGTCAAAATCCTAATTTTCGGGTTTGGGTGTGTTATGGATCAAATTAATAGATGGGTTATGTTCATAAACATGTTTCTAGTCTAATTTAAAACCCCTTTGGTCAAAAATTCGGGCTGAATCGTTTAAACACAAAATTAGGGTTTGTATGATTATGAAATTAGGTCAAACATATAAAATTTGATAAATTGATGATCTTGAGACCGAAATTGGAAGAGGGTTATGTTTTACGTGTTCGTCCATCACTCCTGCACCCTATGCATGCCTCGTCCCCACCCCCGCTCTGCCCTCGCTGCTCCCACTCCGCACCGACCCCCAGTCTATATTACAGTCCTTCTCTCTCCTCCTCACGCTCCCACCCTCGCCTCCTTCATTCACTTCTACCCCTCCCTTTAGTCCCTACTGGTGTGGGTGCCGTATCCATCACCTCTTTTCTTAACCCTGTCCTCTCTTGCTCCATTAACCCACGATTATTACTAGCACCTACCCTTCCTCGCCTTCCTCCTGCTTGATCTCCCTCATTCCTACTGCATCTCCCCGCGACTTTTACTTTTTTCCCTCCCCCCACCCCCACCCTTCACCCCGCTAGGCACTGTTCCTCTCTTTTCCCTCTACTTTCTTGAGACCGAAATTGGAAGAGGGTTATGTTTGTACATGTCCATCACGATCATGTGTATATAAAAACAAGTCTGATCGCATCACAAATCGTCTCCCTCGTGTTGAATTAGGGTTTTGAATTGTAGGTCAAAGTTTGACTTAAAAGTCAAACTGTTCTTCATTCTTGTCTGCCCAGATTTCTGAGTTTCCCTCCCACCGTACCATACGCCATCTCTAGCGTACCTTACACCCTCCTGCATCTTCATTTTTGACTTTACGCTGGAAACCCTCTGTCTACGCCCTACGAAACGCCAAAAACCATATTTTCAGACCACCGTAAGGTACGGTGGTCAGGACCGTAACTTACGCCACCTATTTTTTTGTGCCACCGTATCCTACGCTCTGTACACCGTATCCTACGCCACACTGCTTGCCTACCGTACCCTACGCCAGGTTGTACCGTACTTTACGCTGCCTCAAATCCTTCTCACCTTAAGCTACGCCCTTGCCACCGTAAATTACGGTGGCACAGTTTCTCTTTTTTTTCAGATTCTCCTAATTAGGGTTTCCAATGCCATGACCATTCCCAGCCTTCTTTTAAACCCTTTATTGGCTTCTTGATGTCATGTTGAGGCTATGGGAGGCGTACAAGTCGGGAAAACCATAAACGTAACTTTGGTCGAGCACTTAAGTCTATTTATGTGTATGTATGTATGTATACATATATGTACATAGTGAGATAAATTGAGTCCAGCTTAATTTGAGTCCAAAAAGGGTCTATGTAACTTACACATGTGTAAGTCGTGGTGGCGGTGGTCGCCGTCGCCGGAAAATCATGGTGGTGGTCGGAGATAATGGTGGTGGTGGTAGGAGGTGGTTGGAATTTGAGGAGATGGAAGAAAATCAATGGACTCAAATTGGACTCAAAATAAGCTGGACTCATTTTATCTTCGCTATATAATACAATAAAGATTCAGAAGACACAGTTTCCAGTCATCCTGATCTGGAACCTGTTCAGAAGAAGAAACTCTCCAGTGGTACTCCATTCTATCCTTCAATTATTTTCAAGCTACCCTCTGAAATAATTATTGGATCAGATGTTCGTACTCTGAGTAATTTCAAACTGAACCAGTACTTCAAGAAATGCCTTTAAATGATGAATTTCATGATGCAAATCGTGATTTAAATGATTCAGATGAAGATGTTGAAATAGTCTGGCAGGATCCTCATCCTAAAACTCAACTGAACACTTGCACTGATATTGTTGTCAGTAACAATCCTGGTCAATACTCCAGATGGACAAAAGCTCATCCTATCGATCAGATCATAGGTGACTCCAGTAGAAGAGTTCAGACCAGAAGAGCCTCCAGTGATCAATGCTTATATGTCAGTTTCTTATCACTGAATGAACCAAAGAAGATTGACGAGGCTATGGAAGATCCAAGCTGGGTGACTGCTATGCAAGAAGAGCTTCACCAGTTTGAAAGGAACAAGGTTTGGTACCTGGTCCCTTTCCCAGTTGGCAAGAAAGAACCAATTGGAATAAGATGGGTCTTCAGGAACAAGGTAGATGAAGATGGCCACGTAATCAGAAACAAGGCCAGACTGGTAGCACAAGGCTACTGCCAGTCAGATGTCAATTTTGATGAATCATTTGCTCCAGTGGCTAGACTTGAAGCGATCAGAATATTTTTAGCATTTGCTGCTCATCATCAGTTCAAGGTCTACCAGATGGATGTAAAGAGTGCTTTCTTGAATGGAAAGCTTAAAGAAGAAGTTTATGTCAGACAACCACCAGGTTTCGTTGATGAAAAGCATCCACATTGGGTATATCGTCTGGACAAAGCGCTTTATGGCCTCAGACAAGTCCCACGTGCCTGGTATGATACTCTGACTAAACATTTATTGAAAAATGGTTTCAAACGAGGTGCAATTGACAATACCTTATTTATTCTTCATGAAAAAGGTAATATGTTAATGGTACAAATTTATGTTGATGATATTATTTTTGGCTCTACTGATGATAAAATGTGCAAGAAATTTTCGAAAATAATGTCAACTGAATATGAAATGAGTTTGATGGGTGAATTAACGTATTTTTTGGACTCCAGATTAAACAGACCAGAGATGGTATTTTTATTAATCAGGAAAAATATGTTAGAGATCTTTTAAAGAAATATGATATGAACTCTTCACCATCTAAACCCACTCCAATTTCTGCACCACTAACACTGGACTCAGATCCAGATGGTAAACCAGTGAACACCACTGTCTATAGAGGCATGGTTAGTTCACTGATGTATTTAACTGCCAGTAGACCAGATATTATGTTTTCAACATGTTTATGTGCCAGATATCAGTCTAATCCAAAAGACTCTCATATGCTTGCTGTAAAGCGCATACTGAAGTACCTTAAGGGTGTCCCCAGTTTGGGTCTTTGTATCCCAAAGGCTCAGGCATGGATCTAATGGGTTATTCAGATTCAGATCATGCAGGTTGTAAGATAGACAGGAAATCCACTACTGGTGGATGTCATTTCCTTGGTGGCAACTGGTCAGCTGGACCAGTAAGAAGCAAACTTCAGTTTCATTGTCCACTGCTGAAGCTGAATACGTGTCTGCAGCCAGTTGTTGTGCTCAGATACTCTGGATGAAGAACCCGTTGCTTGATTATGGTATTAAGTATTCAAAGACTCCAATCTTTTGTGATAATACCAGTGCCATTGCTATCTCGAACAATCCAGTCATGCACTCAAAAACGAAGCACATTGATCTCAGGTATCATTTTATCCGTGATCATATTATGAAAAACAACATTGAACTCCATTTTATTCCCACTGACAAACAACTCGCTGACATTTTACTAAACCTCTGGATGTAAAAACTTTTGAATATCTTGTTGGTGAGTTGGGAATGTTAAACCCTTAAATCTGGAACCTTGGTATTGAACGCCATTGTGTACTACTGAGGATCCTTGATTTAAAGATTTATAAATCTATGACTGCTTAGATATCGAACGCCATTGTGTACTATCTTTGCCTTAATAGATTTCTGGATCAACATTCCAGGGGGAAGACTTGAAAGATATTTTTGTTCTTAAAAATGTTTTAAGTTCAGGGGGAATTTATTAATTTATTTTCTCACTGGACAAATTTTTCCAGAAAATATTACTGGTACCTTGTAAATGTGTCCCTCTCACTGGTAATTAGATAGGTTGAAGTGCATGTTTGAGGTGACTTTTGTCTCCTTGTAAATGTGTCCCTCTCATTTGTCTGTATTAGTTGACGTGCATGTTTGAGGTTACCAGTCTCTTTCAAATGGTTTTCACTGGTACTTTACTGGAGTGTCCCTCCAGTGTACCATCAGTGCATGCTTCACTGAACTAATCCACCAGTGATACTGGAGTGTCCAGTCAACCTTCAGATGCATTGATATGTCAGTCATAATATTTTTAAATACTTGGTCATTATGCGTGCCACGTAAGCAAAATCTTTTGAAAAGATATTTATCTTGATATTTATCTTATTATCCTACGTGGCATGTAAATTTTTCAAAGAAATGATGGTATTTTTTACCTTGGGAAGACAAAAAGTGCAACTTGTTACTGTTTGTGGGCTGTAAACCGTCACACATTTATGTGTGATGTGATGTATTTAATGCGGATCTCAGAACCCGATCAAATTTATATTTGATAATTTCAAATTAACCGTTTGAGTTCCACATTCTCTCTCCTATATAAATACCCACTTTCACTTTCATAAGCATTTACTTCGAACATATTTACTCCCAAATCTTTCAAATTCCTTCATTTATTTCTTTTTCATTCAATTCACAATCATAAATCTCTCATATTTACTTCAATTCATTAAATCTTCATCAAAACCCTAATTCTTCAATTTCATCTTCATCTATCCATCATATTCTATGGCACCAAGACAATCCAATTCTCCTAAAAATCTGCTCTCCGCCGAATATGCTCCTGTTCCAAATGTTGTTAAGGCACCCCATATTACTCTTGAGGCAAAGGCCATAAGGATTAATATGAACAATTGGTTGGCTAGACTCACTAGCACCACTCATGCTCCCACCTCTCTCATCGGACGACTGAATGCTTTTTTCCTCAGTTGTCCACTATATGGTGCTCTCACTCGTAATCCTGGTAAAATGTATCATGATTATCTGTGTGAATTTTGGTATTCTGCTGTGTATGTTGAAAACACTAAAACCATCAACTACACATTGCAACAAGGCACCAGATCGTTCACTCTACTGTCGATTCTCTCAGAGATGTTCTCCAATTAAATTATTTGGCTGAGAATGAGATGGCAATTCCTCTCCCTACTGGTATCAAATTTCAGGGATGTGTGCAGATTGATGGGGCACACTGAAATATTGGATGAACATGGCCAGTTGTTAAGAAAAGGCACAATCTACATGAGTAAACTAACAGACTCATGGAGATATTTCTTCACTCATCTGGTTGAGTGTTTAGGTGGCAGTTCTGGAGGGTTAGATCAGATTAATCAGATGCAGCTCCAGATTGCCTACTGCCTTTGGTTTGGATATAGAGTGATTTCGCCCAGATCTTCTTTGATGATCTGGTGGACCGCCTGAAGGTGAAAGGTAGAAAACCACACATTCCATACATTCGTTTTCTTTCACTTGTATTTTTAAGAGCCCTAGGTGCTGAGTATGATTATGAAACAAATCATTTCTCTATGTGTGAATATTTGAGGGAATTGAGTTCCCTAAAATCAAGAGCTGGTGAGGTTGAAATTCCTGCAAATATGTTGGGTAATTTTGGAAATGATGCACCTGAAGAGCAAGAAGAGGCTCCAGGTAGGGGTCAGATTGTTGTAAGACCCACTGGAGTCATCGATGTTGAAAATGTGCAACCAGTGACCCAGGTGGCTCCTGAAGGTCAACAACCAGAAAATGTTGACCCTCCTAGACGACCAAGGTCAAATAGACGCCTTATGAGGGCTGGAGTTCAGGTGAATCCAGAAAGACATCCTGGTGATATTATGAATATTGATGGGTCTCCTATTTTTGAGGAAGAAAATGTTGTTCAGGTTGATGAGCAAGAGAATGTTGAGCAGGCAGAAAATGTACAAGTTGTTGAGCAGGTGACTGATGAACAGATAGTAAATGTTGCTCAGAATGTTGAGCAGGCTGGTCAATTGGACTTAAATGTAGAAGTTGGTGAACAAGCTGGTGATCAGGCTGGTGATGAAACAGTTGGTGAAACATTTGTCTGGGATGAGGCTGATTCACCCATGTCAGAAGGTAATATTTTTGATACTGACATGAGCTTTCTGGGTGAAGAAGTAGAAAATGTAGTTTCTTCTGTTATTGCTTCAGTCACCCAACCACTTACTGAAATGCCACCACCTCCACCAGAATCAAATATTCCACCACCAGAATCCGATATGCCACCACCACCAGAATCCATTAATGCACCACCACCACCACCACCTTCAATTCCACAAACAACTCCATACTTCAATCCTCCCACATTTCAAATCTCACAAACTCAACCACCACCACTTGAAACTCCAATCGACTTATCTGAACAACGTGTGCTGGACTCAACAGTTGTAACTGCTGAAACTTCTTCTGAAGAGGTCTGGGCACAAGTACCTTTAATGACCAGAATGACTTCAAATCTTGAACCTCCCAGTGGTCCCTCCTCTTCTTCAGCCGAGGTCCAAGGCCTTTTAAGTAAGGTGGCGGACCTGGAGAGATCACTCCAGTCTTCAACACAGGTTGTTTCTGATTTCAAATCTTTATTGTCAAATAATCTTTCATCAGAAATGAATGTGTTTGCTGAAAATGAGAAGCTGGTAGTCGAGAAGTTAAATGAGCTGGTACTGGCCACCAATAACAATTCTGAAAATCTCAAAGTGGCAGTCCAGGGATTAGAAGCAAGACTGGTTAGTTCTGTTCAGACTGCAGTGAAAGGTGAACTTGTTCAACCACTGGCAGGTCTGACAAATGAAGTTCAGAAGTTGGTTACCAGCGTTAGTAGTTTGGAGAGTAGGCCAACACTTGATCAGAATGCTGTTGTTAGCACTATCAGTGATGAGTGTGCTAAAAAGTTCAGACTTGGTATGTTGAAAGAAATATCTGAAGATATTTCTGGGTCTGTTCTTAGAACAATTCAAGATGGTTTGTTGCCATAAGTTGTGAAAATGATCGAAAATGAAATGCCAAAGCACTTGTCTTCAGAAATTGAATTTATCAAGAAGGAAGTGACGAAGCTAAGGCACACTGTGAATATCACAACTCCAACTGCTGGAAGAACTTTTGGTGAGACAGACAGGTATATGATTGAACAATTATGGAATGCCCACAAGTCTCAAACTGGTGGACATTCCAAGGGGGAAAAGTCGTCTGTTCCAGAAAGTTTGGTAAGGAAACAGAAAGAAGTTGTTGCCAGTGCTATTGAAAAAGCCTTTGCTACTGAAAGCATCGTGCAACAAGAACAAGTGACTGGTACTGATGCCAGTGCACAAGAAGCACAAAGGGCACTTGGCACTGAAGCCATTGTGCAGGTTGAAGAGGCTGCTGGTACTGATGCCAGTGAGCCCCAGTTCGAAGCATTCCCAGATATCATAACTACTCAAAAGTCAGTAAAAAGAAAGCAACATGTGATATCTGGAGAAGAGACTGAGATTGCTGGAAGTTCATCAGAGTTTCCTACTGCTGATGATGACACCTCAAAAAGACTGGAGCAAGAATGTATAATGATAGAAATCTTCAAGAAAAATCAAAAAGATGAACTGCTGGCCCACCAAAGGGAGATGGCAAATATGGGGACTCTGGATTCGTATAATGCTGGCAGGTTGGGCATCATATTGATGTGTACAAAAAGATGAAGGATGACCCCAGAGTTCATCAATGTCTGAATGCATTGGATGATGTACACATTCGCTCTAGGTACTCTGAAGAAGAACAAGTTTATGATGCAGTTACGTATGGTGTCAGTGTAGTGGAACTGATCAGACAAAGGACGGAGGAACTGGTGAACCTCCAGAGAAAGATTAGAAAGAATGTTGGTGCTCTGGAGATAGAGTACAGGAAGAAAATTAAAGGCTTGCCTAAACTTACTGCCAAACAGCTCAAAGCAATTAAAGATGCAGATCTGAGCACATTCATTCCTCTGGATACTTCACTCAAAATCAATCGTGAACAACTCCAGTCTGCCGTCGAACAGCAGAGAGTATCCAAGGAAACTGAACAGATGATCCAGATGGCTAAGCAGAAAGCCAAGTATGATGATATGTTGAAATTCAGGGCTGATACCAGAAGGATCATAAGTGCTGAAATCAAACTCGCTGAAAATCATCAAGGCATGACCAGGTTTAATATAAAGTTGACCAGAGAGGGTAACTTTACTGATGAAAGGAAAATGCATCAGTCCAAGCTTTTGGATGGACTGAACTGAAGGAGATAGGATTAACTTTCAAAGGAAAAACTGATTTGACTCCTGATGTCAAGGCATTTATGAAGAGGATTGAAAAGGTTTGGATAAGAATACAACAGATGGAAGTTGTTCTGGGTATGAGACCACCAGTTTCTGTTCCTTCCTCTCCATCACCCAAGAGAAAGGCTTCTGAAGATGCTCCTGGACAGACGTCGAAAAGAAGGGCCTAACTCTTGTATCATTTGCTTGTAATTTGTATTTAAATTCACAAAATTGTAAGTTATTTTCTGTTGATGGCTGTAAATATAGTTGCATATTTTGATTCACAAAGTAAATGATCAGATTTAGTCTAAGTTAGAATTAAAAGATGAAACTGGAACACTGATGATCTATAAAGTGTTTCCCAGTAACAATAAATTTTTAGACTAAGTCAAAACAAGTGTTTTTCAAGCATACAAAGTTGTATAGATATAAGCTTGAAAAACCTTGCATTATTTCTAAACAAATAGGGGGAATTTGTTAGGTCCAGATTTACTGGACTCGCTCCAGACTCGACTACTGGAGCCTTACTGAAGATCTGTCCAGAAATGATAAATACTGGACCAACTCCAGACTTGGAATCTGGAGTCCCTCTGAAGATTTGTTCAGAAATAATGGAAGACCAGTGAGCAAATACTTGTATAGGAAATCTGGAGTATTCTCCAGATTAGCTCACTGGACTTCACCCCAGTCCAGATCTACTCTACTGAAGACGTTCTCACTGAAGTCAAAGACTGGAGTCAGAATAAAGAAGACTGACAAATGGCGGAGTCCACTGGAAGTCTTACCAGATCTACGACTGGAGGATTGTCAGTGTTCTAGACCTTACAAGTCTGAACACTGATATTGAGGAATTGACTTTTTGCCTTTACACACTTTCCAAAGAACATTCCACTTGTTCTTTACCAAAGTACTTACGTGTGTAAAGGTGGTTGGTTAAAAGGATTATTGTCATATTGATGTGACTTTATCCTTGTACCTTAACCAATGCATTTATGACCTTGTCGGTTCATTAAATGCATGCAACCATATTTGTACGGCACAAATTCACTGGTGAATTTGTTTGCCTATAAATACAAAGTCATTTCTTCGTTAAATTACTTTTAGCATTAAAGGTGAATTTGTCTAAATACTCTCGATCTTAAACAGGGATACTTCACAACTTTAAGTATCTCGATCCAAAGAGTTTATTTGGCAAATATAGATCATTAAATTGTGTTCCACCTTTAATTTATTGCTTTAGTCTTGTATTACTTTGTTTATATTCTTGCATTTATATTCAAGTAATACTAGTCCATTCTAGTGCTTATTAGACTTGTTGTATTTTACACTTCTGAGTTAACCATCGAGTTTGGGACTTTACAATAATATATAATATAATATACATAGATATAATATTTACATATATAACTCTATATATATATATATATATTATATATATATATATATAATATATATATATATCTATATATATATATATACATAACTAAATATAAATGAAATGTGGAAACGAATATACGTACATACACACACACACACACATATATATATAAGTGTGAATAACTAAACGTAATCATATTAATACGTGTGTTATATAAACGTAATGATAGGACGTGAACTTTGTAGACTTCGGGACGTTTAAAACTCGTTGAATACCTATAACTCGATTATAACTTGACGACGCAAGGCAAAGGTGAGTCTCGTAAACCCTCCCTACTCATTTGAGATTCGGGCTGAAAAGTGTACACACTTGTTTGCTTACTTGTTTAATTGTTGATTAATTGGTTGATTGATTGTCTCGATGACGTTTGACTTATCGTTCGTTTGATTATGTTTTGATTATGAATATATGTTGTGGTTAGGGTAGTTGTACATACATGAAAGACGATTATGCTTTTCAATGAATTGTAGATGTGGTGGGAAGGCTGCGGGTGACCCTATATATAAGCATCTATGATTCCTTGAAAGTAGAGTCGTATGAAGTGTATGTGCATTGTGTTGTTGGTTGATGGAAAACGTTTTGATATGGAACGGGACATAGGATCTTGCATGATAATATTTTCCCCCATAACGTATTATAGATTCGTGATTGTGATAACGATTAAGTCCATGCTGATGGCATAACGATAAGTCCACGATTTGTGGCATAACGTTGATGTTAAGGATATTGTTTGACGTGTATATTGTATATGAATGTTTAGTTGTAACGTAACGTTGATATGTGACGCATTTGAAATATATGTAAGTCGCCCCGTGATATGACGCATTTGAAATATATGTAAGTCGTGCCAGAAACGTATTTCGCGCATTGTTCATCATGTAAGTCGTGCCGGTTTATCGCGCATTATTTATTATGTAAGTCGTGCCATTATAACTATTATTAAACGTTAACGTTGACTTGTATTGATTTGTGATAACGTGAAACCTTTTAGGGTTTCCCTGGACGTGATTAGGTATTCTAATCCTCGTATATCGTTAACGGTAATCATGTGGATTAAAGACTTCTTGGAAGGTTCATTGCATACTAGGATTGGACTTGGACCTTTTCATGGATCCGTGATTCATTATCCCCGATTAAGGGTTATGATTTTGTATGAGCCGATACTTGTATCTTTGAATGTTTTGTTTGGATTATTGAATCCTATTTATGCATTTAGTTTTGCTCTACATAATTTCCATGTCGTGTTGTGCTATTGATGTAACCCTCATGATTCCGCCTTGTTGGGGTGTTACATATGAAGTGTTATGTGTAAATATTACACAAAGTTTCAACATTTCCATAAATAAGAAGCTATTCTTTTTATAATATAGTATAGATATATAGATAAAGAGATTTGAATCACTCACAGTCTAACCATGCATCTGGCCAAAATAGGGGAAAGATAAAACAACTTCCCTCAATTTATATAAGAATAGATTATGCCCCGCGTAAAACGCGAGAAGGAGAATATATATAAAAATTTTATAATCTTAATTTAATATATATAAATAAAGAATCTGACTAACAACTATACCAATCAAAAAATCTTACTTTTTTTTTTTTTTGTATTTTAATTAAATCAAGACATACCATTTACTATCCATTTTTTTTTCCATTATCAATTTGGTCCCTTCAACATATTTTTAGCTATATATAACATTTCATGTTTTTAATTTAAGTATTACTAACACTTTTTAAACTTTTCATGATTATTAATAATTAACCCAATAAAAAAATATTTCAGAAAGAAGATTGACAAAATGATCAGAATATTTTTCCGAGATATATGTGTTCATCTTCGCATCATAAGACTCCCAATCAAATCCTCAAAGGTTCGTCATCATTAACGAATTTGGCCTCATCTTCTTCACATGTTTCACCAACCTGTCCATGTTTTTTGCATCCTGTTTTTCCTGCGTGTACAGTTAAGGAAAGATTTAAAGAGTGGGAACATTAAGGTCTTAAAATACTCCTTTATTTATAGTTGATTTGATTATTAGTAAAACTAAGATCGATTTAGAGTGCGTTTAGTTGCAATAGTTTTTTTTTTTTCTCTCTATGTGATACCTACACTACCATTTGTTGATGGAATTGTATTATTATTGTTGCTAAAATTTCCTATAGAAATATCTATTTTGGCCTCCTACTAAATAGGCTATCGACCCTGCATTTACCAAATTTAACGATTTGGTATCCGCGCAATAACTTGTGAAGATGACTTGATGAAGAAACAAAAAGAAACGATATATTCTTACCCTCTGCATATTAATATCGTTGATGTGGTTGCAGAAGAACATGCCTTTAGTTAGCTCCCCCCCAAACTTCTAGCTATAAACACTCATTCTGGTCTCATCTCGCCATCACCACACAACCAATCTTCTGTCTCTTGAAGTTGAGCAGAACATTAAATTCTCTCTTCTCCTCGTTTCCGTAAAAAGATGTATAACGTATCTATCCCCGACCTACAACATCAAGAGATTTTTAATTCGGTATCCTAAAGTAGGGATGAACAAATGAACCTGGAGACTGAAGAAAGATTTAATCAGAAAAAGTGTTACCTTGACCTTCATATTGTTGACATAAATAAATAGAGCCTGAAAACTTTTTTCAGTTTCTTCATTTTCTCGATCGTGCGATGCCATTTCAAACTCTTCTTCGATTGCTTTTTGGACATCTTCTTCTGGCAGTGGCTTATAGACGTCTGAAATAGGTACGTCCTGCTCATCAAAAACCTGCAATGAGGTGAAACAAAGAGGTCATTATAGATTGCCACTCAGATAATAACCAACCAAGCTAGTCAAAATTAGATTAGATGACAACGAAAAAAAAATATGTTTTTACAGAGAAACCCAACATTAAAAGTTAGAGCGTATACCAGTTGTGTTCCTTGCAAATTTTGTTTGCGTTATGTTAAAAGTTTATATATATTATGTGTAGTCTTAACCTCAAGGACTAATATTGTCAAGTTTAGAACATATTTTGCAGGTTTTAAGGTTTGAGCTCAAAATGTAAAGAATGAAGACATGAAGGGTCAGTTTGTAATTTCTGGAAGATGAGGAGTATTTAAGGCAGTTTATGGTCGATTAGGGTTTTCAATTCAATCAATCATATTATTTCTTTGCCTCTTTTTTTCTCTTGATATATATTTCATATATTCGTAGATATTTCTGGTAATAATCAATTCATGTAATAGAACTATTATCAATCTAGATAATAGACTTAATCCAGAATAGCTGAGATTAAGTTTGTTTGGTTGTTTGATTCAATCTGCTTGAGATCAGATTGTTTTATTTGTTGTTAATTGATTGAGATTCAATTAATAGAAGAAAAGTTGTTAGATCTAATTTTTATCATGGTATCAGAGAAGGTTATGAAATTAAAAGTGAATCGATAAAGGTTTTTGTTCGAAATCTCAAATCGAAAATTAGGGTTTCGATAAAATTTGGGGTTATTGAATTTAGGGTTTGATTTCTTGTAACGGCGTATGATCAATTGATCACCGGTTGCATTAGATCTAAGATTTGATTAAGAAACTCTAATTTTTTGAGAAAAATTAGGGTTAGGGTTTCATCTTTTTGATTGATTTGTTCAGTCGTGGTGAATTTCGATTATTACTGGTAATCGAAGTTCTCTCTTCTGGTTGCAGAAAATTGCTGTTGCTGATTAATCCTGCTATTCATCGACTAAGTGAATCGATTGAATAGTAGGGTTTCTTCCGCTGCATATTTCATCCGAGAGCACTGTTTGTTACTTCTTTCTTATCTCTTCTCTTAAAAGTTTGTTAAAATCTTTTTCACATATTTCTCATTCAAAACAATTGTGTTATACTTGACCTGCCTTCTTGAGAGGTTAGGAATCCTGTCACTAGCACTTTTGCGAGAATAAGTTTTTTTTTTAAAATTTTTTGGTTTTAGATCTTTTTATATTTGTCTTGTGTTTAGTATAATTGAGATTAATTAACTTGATATTTCTCTGTGGATTGTTGTTTCAAGATTAACTTTCTTGTTTGTTAATTGCTAAAATGGATGATGATAATGCTAGAAACTATGATTATGAGTCTGATATGAGTTATGATAATGTGACTAAGATAAGTAAACTTGATGTGAGTCATCCTCTTCATTTGCATCCTAATGATTCTGCTTCTTTGACTGTTGTTTAAGCTTAAAGGAACTGAAAATTATAATGTGTGGTCTTGTGCTATGTTACTTGCTCTAGAAGGTAAAAATAAAACTGCTTTATTGATGGTACATGTAGAAGGTCAAATACTGATGAAGTTTAGGAAGACAATGGGATAGAGTTAATGCTGTTGTTCTTGGATGGATTCTGAATTCTATTTCTGAGGAACTTTATCTAGGTCAATTTTTTTCAAAAAGAGCATCTCATGTTTGGGAAGAGTTAAAGGAAACCTATGATAAAGTAAATGGTTCTGTTACTTTTAACTTACATCATAAAATCAATTCAATGTCACAGAATGGTTCTTACTATTGCTGATTATTATCATAAACTGAATGCCTTGTGGAAACAGTTTGATGCTTTGATCAAATTGCCTAAATGTACTTGTCATGCTGCTGAAGACTTTAAAAAACATAATCAATTGCTTAAGTTAATGCAGTTCTTAATGGGTCTTGATGACACTTACATGCAAATAAGGAGTACTATTCTTTCTAAAGATCCTCTACCTGATGTTAGGAGTGCATATGCTATTATTTCTAGTGAGGAGTCACACAGGATAGTATCATCTAGTTCTTCTCAAAAAGGTCAAAATTCTGTATTTGCTTCTAATGTGCCTAAGATGAATTTTCAAAGGTCTGCTAATAATTTTAAGACTTCTAATAGTTTTAAACCTGCTGAAAATAATAGAAACCTAATAATTCTTCTGTTACTTGTGATCATTGTGGTTTTACTGGTCATACTATTGAGAAATGTTTCAAGATAATTGGATATCCTGCTGATTTTGGTAAGAAAAGGTTGAGTCAAAATTTTAAAGGGAAGAATGTTTCTAATAACTCAGTAGGAAAATCTGCTTCTACTTCTTCTTCTTCTATTCTCCTGCTTCTTCTGCTGGTTTTTCAGAGGAACAACTTGCTACTCTAATTTCTCTTATCAAAAGCAATTCTGAAAATACAAAGGGAGTTCATGCCAATATGGCAGGTATTGTTTATAACAATAGCAGAGTTTTTAATGAAAACTTTGAAAGATTTTTCTGTTCAAATAGTTTAATGCATGATAAGCTTGTTACAAATGGTAAAATTGTTGATTCTGGAGCTAACCAACATATGACTCATTCTGAAAAGCTTTTAACTAATGTCATTGATATATCTCATTTAAAAATTAAAGTTTCTCATCCTAATGGTACTGAAACCTTTATTACAAAGATAGGAAACATGATTTTAACAAGTTATTTAACTTTGTTTGATGTGTTGGTTGTTCCTGAATATTGTGTTACCTTGATTTCTGTGCATAAAATAGCTAGAGATAACAAGTTAATGATTGCTTTTGATGAAATGAATTGCTATATTTTAAACCAGACTTTGAGGGCAGGGAGAATTCTGGGGATTGGTAGACAATCTGGTGGTTTATACTACTTTAATGAAAAGAAGGTAATTGTGTTAAAAGTTGTCTTGCTAGTTCTACTTGTTATTTGTCTAAGTATACTTGGCATTGTAGGCTAGGACATCCTGCTGAGCAGGTTTTAAATGTTTTAAAAGAAAAGATTGACTTTGATAACTCAAAAGATTTTGGTGTTTGTGATGTCTGTCAAAGAGCAAAACAAATTAGAGAACCTTTTCCTTTAAGTGAACATAAAAGTGAAAATTTAGGTGATTTGGTTCACTTAGATGTATGGGGTCCATATAAAGTTACAAGTAGAGATGGTTTTAGATATTTCTTAACTGTTGTGGATGATTATACAAGAGCTACTTGGGTGTATTTACTCAAGTTTAAGTCTGAAGTGTTTGATTCAGTTGAAATTTTTTATACTACTTAAAATCAATTTCAAAAGTCCTGTTAAAAACGTAGGAATTGATAATGGAATGTGATAATTTCCTTATTATAAGTTCAAGAGTTTTGTGAAAACAAGGGATCATACATCAAACTTCTATGAGTTATACTCCTCAACAGAATGGTATTGTAGAAAGAAAACAAAGGCATTTACTTAATGTTGCTAGATCCCTTCTTTTTCAAGGGGGGATACCTTTGAATATGTGGACTGAATGTGTTCTAACTGCTACTTATTTGATTAACAGATTGCCAACTTCTGTGCTAAATGGAAAGTCCCCTTATGATATGATTTATAATAAAAGTCCTTCTCTTAGTCATTTAAGATCTTTTGGTTGTCTTGCTTATGCTACAATTTTAAACAGTTTTGATAAATTTAGTAATAAATCTGAAAAATGTGTTTTAACATATTCTGTTAATAATGGCTGGCCTATTTACCAATTAGACATTAATAATGCTTTTCTTATGGTGATCTCATTGAGGATGTTTATATGTCTCTTCCACCTGGTTATTTCTCTCCTTCTGACAAAAGAGTTTGTAAGCTCAACAAATCTCTTTATGGTTTAAAACAGGCTCCTAGGCAATGGAATGCCAAGTTAACTAGTGCTTTGTTAGAAAATAACTTTGTTCAAAGTATTAGTGACTACTTCACTTTATACTAAATCTGTTGATGGTATTTTTATTGCCATTCTTGTTTATGTGGATGATATAATCATCACTGGTAACAATTTGGAAGAAATTGAGAAGTTTAAAGACTTCTTAAAGACTAAGTTTTTAATTAAAGACTTAGGAAAATTGAAGTATTTTTTAGGAATTGAGATTCTTGATACTTCAAATGGTGTTGTTCTTACTCAAAGGAAATATGTAT
>CM067171.1:84522502-84534174 GCA_034093135.1 Erigeron breviscapus | reverse complement strand
AGACTTTAGCTCTCCTTTACTTTATTTTGCTTTTTCCCAAAGCAACAGGGATCAACGGATTAAGCCGTTTGCTAGACTAGATGAAGACTTTTAGCTCTCCATTGCTTTTATTTTGCTTTTTCCCAAAGCAACAGGGATCAACGGATTTAAGAAGTCTTTACCATAGCCGTTTGCTAATGGACTAGATGAAGACTTTTAGCTCTCCATTGCTTTAAATTTGCTTTTTCCCAAAGCAACAGGAATAAACGGATTTGATAAGTCTTTACCAGAGCCGTTTGCTGCTGGACTAGATGAAGACTTTAAGCTCTTCATTGCTTTAGGTTCAGCGAGTAAGACAGACTTAAACTCGCTGAGTTAGCTACATGATAAGTCATGTTGCTGATTCCCCATTTAGCATTCCTAACTTACATGCTGCACTTGGAAGAGTATATAAGTCACTTGATGTGACTTATAGTACTAGGTTCCAAGCCTATACTTTGTACCTTTTGTTAATAGATAAATCTATTAACCGGATAAAGGTGTAAAGTAAAAGTCTTCCTCGTAATCAGTGTAAAGTGTTGTAAATACTTTACACTGAGATGCTTCAGTCTTCGATCGGGTAGAATCACTCTGATGCTCGCTTCTGAGGTGATTCTCTTCTTCATACTTCAGTCTTTGACTTCAGAATGAATGCTTCAGATTTGTCTTGATCTGAACTGAAGTGAAGCTTCAGTGAAGGAATTCTGAGACATCTCAGAATTCTGATAAAACGTCTTCACTAAACTTCAAGCTATTTCTGAACAAATTATACTTGGTCGATTTTCGACCTAACAATTACTAACACCTTAATTATATAGGGGTTAGTTATTGTAAAACAAGTATTAAGATAAAACAAATAAAACAAAATCTTGACTCTTAAATCATGATAAAATTCATTCACGAAGATTCACGAAGCACAAATCTTATATATTTATGCACCATAAATTTCATGATGCACGCTGATTCTCAGTGAAAAGAAACCTATTGTTTTATTTGTTTTATTTTAATAATTGTTTCATTTTACCTGAAACCTAATTATATATTATCACATTAAAAGACATAAAATAATCCATTAAAACATTTATAAAAACACACATACATTTTTAGAAATTTCCTATAATTAAGAGATAAACTTAAAAAACACATACGATAAAAAAACCATTAATTACAAAAACTAAGTTTATAATAGCCGGTCAAGAGGTTTTTGCGGATTTTTTCTTTTTGTGGATTTTTATAATAAAAAAAACTTATTACTACTCCACTCACCTCTTTTTTATGTCCATAAAACACCCTTAATGAATAATTTACAAAGGGATTAGTACACCAAAATGTAAATAATTATACTCATTTATCTATATCTAATACTATCTATAAAGCATTTTGCTCTTTTTTCAAATCTCAATTAAATAATTGAACTACCTAAATTACCCCTCTTCTTTATTCACTAATATAAACATCTCTACCTAATATACCTATAATACCCTTAAATCTCAACCATTCATTTTTCTCTCTCTCCTCAAATCTCAACCACTCATTTTTTCTCTCTCCTCCATAAATCATTTTATTCCTCTAATTCATTCAAAATCTTTTATCTCAAAAACCGTATATCGATAAATTATAAAAATTGTATGGGTGTTCTTAAAATTTCATGCTCTTTCATTAGAGATGTCATTCGATATACTTTCGACAAATTTTTAAATCCGAAGCGAAGGTATTTGGCTATCATACTCTATGACTTGACCTATCACCCCACCATCTCACCGCCGCAACGCGCGGGCACTATCTCTCGTACCTTATAAAGCAGGATCACCTTTTTTGAAAATCTCAAAAGGAATTGAAGTACCTAAATTGCCCCTCTCATTTTATAAATAATTACCCCTTTACCCTAACCTCTCAATCACCACCACTACAACCACCCAACCACCGACCACCGTCTACAACCACCTCCACCACCGCCGTTACGTACCGCCACCACCACCCGCCGCCGCCACCAATCTCCGCCGCCAAAACTGCCGCTACCACCGCTCACCACCACCACCACCCCGTCACCGTCACCGCCATTACATCACCACTACCGCCGCCTGAAAATTCATGAATCTCGCCGAAAAGTGAAAAATGATTACCAAATCAATTATCACCGGTTGCCAAATTCCCACTTTCAATCGCCAAATTCATATCGTTTTCTGTGAATTCGCTGCTGGAAAAGTGATCAACCGTCCATGGCGGGGGAAAGTGGCTGATTCTAGACTGTAAAGAAAAGAAGAGAAAAGAGAGGAGACAGAGAAACGACAGAGAGAGGAGATGAGAAGCTTGGTGGAGAGATTGTGGCAGCCGGACGGACGCTGGTGATGGTGGATCTATGGTGGACCAGTGGTCAAAATCTGTCAAATCCGGCGGTCAAAATCAGTAGGGAAGAGGGGAGAAACAAGAGAGAAAGAGAGAGGAGTATCTGTTGATATCTTGCAACTGATGCAAATCCATGAACTAATTTGTGGCTATAAGATTTACCATTTAAAAGAAATTTTGGTCAACCTTCAAAGAGAGTGGCGGCTGACAAGAAAAAAGAGGGGGAGAAGAAACCTAATAAAATGAATGAAGAGTGACAGGATATACACTTACACATATATGATATATTATCAAACTGTTTTAGTCCCCACACTTATGTATGTCCAAGTTTAGTCCTTTAACTATCTTCAATCTTATATGTCACAAATAGTCCCTCAACATACAAAATTATCAATATTTGAGTGCATTTTACATCAATATAGATTATAATAGGTTATATAAAATTATAAATTTAATTATTTAATATATTAAGTTTGTTATGTGTATTTTTTCTTATGTTTATATATTATTTTATACACATATTTGTAAAAATAATATATTTTCTATTTAAAAAACTCAACCTTATTCCTCTCCAGAACCGAGTTTAAAAAATCCGAACTTTCTCCTTTGACGATTGTTAGGTCCAGATTTACTGGACCACTCCAGACTTGAAGACTAGAGCGGCACTGAAGATTTGTCCAGAAATAATAGAAGACCAGTGAGCTGTTTACTTGTACAGGAATCTGGATTCCACCAGATTAGCTCACTGGACTTCACTCCAGTCAAGATCGTTTCTACTGAAGACATTCTCACAGAAGTCAAAGACTGAAGTTTGAAGAAAGAAGACTGACAAGCAGTGGAGCCCACTGACAGTCTTACCAGATCTCCTGACTGGAGCTTTGTCAGTGTTCTAGACCTTAAAGTCTGAACACTGATTACGAGGAATTGACTTTGCCTTTACACACTTTTACACGGACAATCCATTTGTCTATTGATAAAAGTACAATACGTGTGTAAAGGTGGTTGGTTAAAAGGATAACTAGTCACATCAAAATGACTTTATCCTTGTACTTTAACCAATGCATTTAAGGAATTAAAGTTGTTGCCTTAAATGCATGCAACCATATTTGTACGGCATAATAAATTCACTGTTGAATTTATTTGCCTATAAATACCAAGTCACATACCTCGTACAAATTACTTTTTTGCAATTTGGTGAACTTGCTAAAATACTCTCGATCAAATAGTTATACTTCACAACTTTAAGTATATCGATCCAAGGAGATTATTTAGCAAGTATAGATCACTTGTATTTCAAAGATTGTTTAGATAGTTACATACTTGTAATATCTAGGTTCCGCAACAATCTTGTATTTTGTTTAACATCAATAAATAAAATACACTTGAAAATTACATTTGTGTTCCACCATTTATTTACTTGTTTAAATATTGCTTTAAGTCTTTATTACTTTATTTATATTCTTGCATTTGTATTTAAAGTAATACTAGTCCAATCTAGTGCATACTTGACTTTTATTTTACACTCGTGGGTTAAACCTTCGTGTGAGGGACTTTACAATTGGTATCAGGGCAGAAGGCTAATATACTTGCCTAGATCTGTTTCACGATGGCAATCCCAGAAAATACACAAGAAACTCATGAAACTAATTTTAATGAACCACCACCCGTTGTCAATAATAATCCTCCACCTCCTCCTCCTCCTGCTTCTCCACATGTACATGTGCACTACTCAAATAATCCTGTTCCTAAATTCAATGGGAGCAGTGATGAATTTGGTACGTGGAAAGCTAGGATGATATTACATGTTACTGGTATTGAAAGGAATATGATGAAAATTTTAAATGAAGGACCCTATGTGCCTAGACTTCCTATCAATGCACTCCTTGACCCAACTGGATCAAGAAGTGGAAGAGAAAAGAGGGAGGAACACTGGTCCGAAGAGGAGAGGAGATTGGTAAATCTTGATACCATCCTTAAAAACATGATCCTCGGGGCTGTTCCAGAAACCCTAATTCCCACTCTAGTTCTCTATCCCAGTGCTAAAACCATGTGGGATGAACTGGTGAACCAGCATGAAGGAGGTGATGACACTGTTGTTACCAGAAAGGTCTCCCTAAACAAAAAGTATGAGTCATTTTTTGCTCTCCCCAATGAGTCTTTAACTGGTACTTACACCAGATTTATGAGCATTATAAACCAGTTAAGAGGACTGGGGGTTGAGAAAGACAAGGATATACTTTTAGAGAAATTTTGTGATATTCTTCCCACTAAATGGTCTCACATGATTCTGGTCTTGAGACAAGGTAAAACCTTGCACTCCCATACTCTGTCAACTTTGTATGGAGCCTTCAGATTCACTGAAGAGAATCAAGCCCAGAGGATTGAGGCTGAAAAAGATGCTTTAAATCATGCTTCCAGTAGTTCCACATTGGTCAGTAATTCTGAACCACCCTGTGCTGCATTAATATCTTCTGAGAATGTATTTTCTATGAAGAAGATGATGTCTGAACTAATGGATTCTGGAGTCACTAATGATATCTCACCAGACTGTGATGAAACTGACAGTGATGACCTGGTTGCAATGATTGCTAAAACATTTAATCGTTTTAAAGCAAGAGCAAATAGGCCCACTGGACAACATGTACCCAGTTCCTCTACTGACAAGACCAATCTGACATGCTTTAAGTGTGGCAGAAAAGGTCATTTCATGAAGGAGTGCAAGTCCAGCCAGTTTGTCTCTCAGTCTGGTCCATCTACTTCTTATAACAAGCCTGATGATAGCTATAAGTCCAAGTACAAAAAGCTTAAGGCTTAAATTGCTCTCATGTCTCAACAAATAGAAAATAATAAATGCATGATTGCAACCACTGAAGAAGCATGGGTTCCCTCAGATGATTCATCAGTTGATGAAGAAGAGGAAAGAGATTGTTGCTTTATGGCTCTGGCAGATCAAGAGCATCTAGTGAAGGATGATGTCACATCTGGTCGATGTGTGGACATAGTTATAAAAAAGGTTAGTGAGTATGATATTGAAACCGATCCTGAATTAAATTGGACATTGCTGAAGCTCTAAATTCTGATTTAATTTTTGTGGAAACTGTTAGATTTGACAGTCTTAATGGTCTAGAAACAGATTCCTCTGAAATCGCTGCTTTAAAATCAAAATTAAAAGAACTTCAAGATATTGAACTGGCATTTCAAGCACAAGTTTTGGTAACTGAACAACTGGTTCAAGAAAAACATGACCTGGAAATAATTTTGCAAAAAGAAAAACAGGTCATTAAATCATGGCTAGAAACAAGAAAGCCATATGATGCTGGAATAAACCAATTTCCATCCCAAAAACGTGCATATTTGGATGGAAATACTCATATTGCAGCATTAATACCAGTTATTGACCGGTTACCAGAGGAGGTTAGACCAAGTACCATTTATGATGAACCTTCTACCCCAAAAACTTGTATTATACCAGCTCAACTTCCAGAGGTTAAAACTGGAGCATCCCAGATGACTGCTCCAGTTAAAAAGGTCAATCAGAATAAACCTTTGCCTCAGACTGCTTCTAAAGAACCCCAGGTTCAAAAGAAAAAGAACAGTTCCCTTCCTAAGCCTAAGGTCCAGTCATCTGGAAAGGCTCAGGTATCATCTGAAGAAACAATTTTGTTAAGGTTGGAAAGCCAGTTTCAACTACTGGCTCGTCAAGTTCAAAGCTGTAATGCAAGACTGAACAACTTTGAGGGTACTTCATCTGGCCCTAAACAAAATCCCAAACCTTTTTCTAAGAAAGATAAAAATGCTCCTTCAATTGAGAAAAAGAAAAAGGTTTCTAAACTATCAACTCCAGTAGTGTTTTCAACAAAAAACTACTGTTGAAGAAAGTGAACTCAACCAGATACCCCCAGGGATCCATAAGGGAGGATCCAGTGAACCCATCAGTCGATGGGTTCCCAAATCTAACTAATATATCTGGTGGATGTGCAGGGCGATCGAAAGACATACCTGGTATCTTGACAGTGCAGCTGGCAGGAAATGACCGAACGTAAGTTCCTACTGGAGGAGTTCATAATTTCTGATGGACCGTCCATTACTTTTGGAAATGATGGTTGTGGAAAAACTGAGGGGTATGGTGTTCTGAACAATGGACAAGTCAAATTCAGACGAGTTGCTTATGTGAATGGTTTGAAATATAACCTGATCAGTGTTAGTCAACTGTGTGATGATGGCTATAAAGTTCTGTTCAATATTGTTCATGGCATCGTATTCAACAAGGACTGGAAGGTAGTATTGATTGCTCCCAGAAGAGGGAATGTGTATGTGATGGATATGTAAAGCTCTTCTTCAGAACAGTGTTTCTATACTCAAGCTGATGAAGACACAAACTGGTTATGGCATAAAAGATTATCTCATTTAAATTTCAAAAATATTAATAAGTTGTCTAGAAAACAACTGGCAGATGGGATACCTTCTGATATCGCCCATTTTATACATATTTATTTAATGCGATATCATTTCTTTTATGTTTGTTTTATGGTTATTTTGATGAACTTTGATACTTATTAGAAGATTAATTGAATTATAGGTTTATTTGGTGGAATGTGAAGAAAATGAGCATAAATGACTAGTTTTATCAAATCTGAAAGATTGAAGATGTAAGCGAGCTTAAAAGTGATAAAACAATTCATCAATCAGGAGCTTGAATTCTAAGACAATTGATAGCAAGTCCATGCATAACCAATTGGATTATTATCTACTTATGAAGATGGGCTTTTATGGACTTTTAATAGATGATTAAATCAAAGCTTTGACAATTAAATTCAAAAAGGGAGCCCAAGTTTGTTGGAGGTCGGCTAGAAGTTCACGTGGGCTTTCAAAGAGTTCATCCAAAAATCAAATAAGTATATATATCATTTTTCTATCACAAGAGGTGGTGTCTCGTGGGGGTTGCCAGCCGCCAAAAAGGCAAACCCTCACTTGGGGTTTTCGTCATTTACGAAAGAGAGGGAGCAGCGATCAAAAGGAGAAAAAAAGATTATTGGTTTAAATTGTATCTTAAGCAATAACAGCCGAAAGCTCCAAACTCATCTTTGGTTACTTTGATTTCTTTTAATAATTTTACGATTCGAATCATAGTTTTGTATTATTGTTTTCGCATACATTGGTATGAACTATGAATTCATTAGTTGCTTTTATCATTTTTAGTCTAGCTATAGCCTAAGACTTTTGTCGTCTACTAGATGACGTGAAATAATTATGTGATGGTCGCGATGTTTTAGTCAGTACACTTAATGTTTTGTCTTGATCTTCATGAATTAATTTCTTGCCATTTGTTATTATTATTGTTGGTGATATATGTGTGCTTCGTTGGTGGTACCAGTTGTATGCATATGTGATTTTAATTGTTTGTCTATGAACAATTAGCACTAGTTCATGGTATGATAGTGAACAATATAATAATAATAGGAATTGATCTGTTAAGTGGGATTAGCGGTTGGTGGTACCACGTTACCCCACATTAGGCAAAGCTATTATTTAAATAACCAAACAAACTAACTAATTAGGAAAACTATAAACGGAAAGGGTGGTACTCACAGTTATAGTGGAACTCTTTGGTTAGGGGTTTTAGGTAGAGGATACGGACTTGCTAGCGGTTGGTGGTACCACGTGAACTTGTCTAGTGATTTGCTTGACGCCCGGTTATTGTATCAACTATTTTAAATGCAACCTGAATTGTTATGGATCTTATTCGAAGTAGATGATGCTTTTAATCTTTCTGTTTGATACAAAAACTCTTTTCGATTAATTCCTCGGAATTACTAATTAGCTTTCATTTTTGCAAACTAACTTTCTGCAACGTGACAACTCGGTAACAAACCCCCCATCTTCTAGAATTACCTTAAACTCACATTTTTCCTGAATAAATAGTCCCTGTGTTCGATCCTGACTTACCATTTTTCTATACTATACACGAACGGGTCCACTTCCCGAGAGTGTGCTTTAGTTAGTTTATTGGTATATCTTGTTTATAAATTTAAGACTCGATTTAGCACATCACCTTCAGTTTCCTTCAAAAAGGAAAGGCCATGTCCAGGATGTGAGATGGGAAAGCAAAAACGTGCCAGTTTCAAGACCAAGCAGAATTTTAGCATATCTGAACCACTTCATATGCTTCATATGGATCTCTTTGGTCCAGTGAATGTTCAGACTCGTGCTGGTAAAAGATTTACCCTGGTGATTGTTGACGAATACTCCAGATTTTGTTGGGTAATCTTTCTCAGGTCTAAAAGTGAAGTTGCTGCTGAAATCACCACTTTTATCAAGCAGATTGAACTCAAGTACAAGCGAAAAGTGTGTCAGTTAAGAAGTGACAATGGAACAGAATTCCAGAATGCAACTCTGGAGAAATTCTGTACTGACACTGGCATCTCCCAGAACTTCTCATCAGCACGCACTCCAGAGCAGAATGGAGTGGTAGAAAGGAAAAATCGAACGCTGATAGAAGCTGCCAGAAGTATGCTTGCTGAATCTGGTCTTCCTACCAGTTTCTGGGCTGAAGCAATTGCAACTGCTTGCCACACCCAGAATCGATCAGTGTATGTGAAGCGACACAAGAAGACATCCTATGAAATATTAAGAAATAGAAAACCAAATATTGGTTATTTTCACGTTTTTGGATGTCCAGTTTACACCCTGAACGACTCCAGTCAGTTAGGCAAATTTGATGCCAAAGCTGATGAAGGATATTTCTTAGGATATTCAGCCATTCGCAAAGCCTTCAGAGTCTACAACAAGAGACTGGAGAAGGCTACAAGAGTCAATACATGTCACATTTGATGAATCAAATAATGCAATCAATAAAAAGCCAGCCCTTGATTCTCCCCCAGTAAATCCAATTGTCTTCTGTGAATCTGATCCTATCAACTACAATAAAGATTCACCTGAAGAAGTTTCCAGTCATTCTGACTTGGAACCAGTTCAAAAGAAGAAAACCCCCAGTAGTACGCCTTTCTATCCTTCAATAAGTTTCAAACTACCCTCTGAACTTGTTATTGGATCAGATGTTCGTACTACTCCCCCAGTATCAGTCTCAGTTGAAACTGCGCCAGTAATTCAAGAAATGCCTTTAAATGAAGAATTTCATGATGCAAATCGTGATCTTACTGATTCAGATGAAAATATTAAATTGTCTGGCAAGATCCTCCTCCTGAAACAACACCAGAGGAGACTCAACTGAACTCTTGCACTGATATTGTTGTAAGCAATAATCCTGGTCAATACTCTAGGTGGACAAAAGCTCATCCTATTGATCAGATCATAGGTGACTCCAGTAGAGGGGTTCAGACCAGAAGAGCCTCCAGTGAACAATGTTTATACGTCAGCTTCTTATCACTGATAGAACCGAAGAAGATTGACGAGGCTATGGAAGATCCAAGCTGGGTGATAGCTATGCAAGAAGAGTTACACCAGTTTGAGAGGAACAAGGTATGGTATCTGGTTCCTCCTCCAGTTGGCAAGAAAGAACCAATTGGAACCCGATGGGTATTCAGGAATAAGGTAGATGAAGATGGTCATGTTATCAGAAACAAGGCCAGATTGGTTGCCCAGGGGTATTGCCAATCAGATGTTGATTTTGATGAATCATTTGCTCCAGTGCTAGACTTGAAGCGATCAGAATATTCTTAGCATTCGCTGCTCATCATCAATCCAAGGTCTACCAGATGGACGTAAAAAATGCCTTTTTGAATGGAAAATTAGAAGAAGTTTATGTCAGACAACCACCAGGTTTCATGATGAAAACATCCCCACTGGGTATATCGTCTGGATAAAGCACTTTATGGTCTCAGACAAGCTCCACGTGCCTGGTATGATACTCTGACTAAACACTTATTGAAAAATGGTTTTAAAAGAGGTGCAATTGACAATACCTTATTTATTCTTCGTGAAAAAGGTAATCTTCTGTTGTACAAATTTATGTTGATGATATAATTTTTGGGTCTACTGATGAAAACATGTGCAAGAAATTTTCTAAAATGATGTCTTCAGAATATGAAATGAGTTTAATGGGTGAATTAACATTTTTTCTAGGTCTTCAGATTAAATAAACCAGTGATGGTATTTTTATTAATCAAGAAAAATATGTTAGAGATCTTTTAAAGAAATATGATATGAACTCTTCACCATCTAAACCCACTCCAATTTCTGCACCACTAACTCTGGACTCGAATCCAGATGGAAAACCAGTGAACACCACTGTCTATAGAGGCATGGTTGGTTCACTGATGTATTTAACTGCCAGTAGACAAGATATAATGTTTTCAACATGTTTATGTGCCAGATATCAGTCTAATCCAAAAGAATCTCATATGCTTGCTGTAAAGCGCATACTGAAATACCTTAAGGGTGTCCCCAGTTTGGGTTTTGGTATCCCAAAGGCTCAGGCATGGATCTAATGGGTTATTCAGATTCAGATCATGCAGGTTGTAAGATAGACAGGAAATCAACTACTGGTGGATGTCATTTCCTTGGTGGCAAACTGGTCAGCTGGACCAATAAGAAGCAAACCTCAGTTTCTTTATCCACTGCTGAAGCTGAATACGTATCTGCAGCCAGTTGCTGTGCTCAGATACTCTGGATGAAGAACCAGTTGCTTGATTATGGTATTAAATATTCAAAAACTCCCATATTTTGTGATAATACCAGTGCCATTGCTATCTCAAACAATCCAGTCATGCACTCAAAGATAAAGCACATTGATCTCAGGTATCATTTCATTCGTGATCATATTATAAAAAATAATATTGAACTCCATTTTATTCCCACTGACAAACAACTCGCTGACATTTTTACCAAACCACTGGATGTAAAAACATTTGAATATCTTGTCGGTGAGTTGGAATGTTGAACCCTTAATCTGGAACCTTGTTATGAACGCCTTTGTGACACTGGCAGGGTTCTTTGATTTCCAGATCTTTAAATCTATGCTTGCTTGGCTATCGAACGCCTCTGTGATACTATCTTTGCACTATAGATTTACTGGTCACCATTCTAGGGGGAAGACTCAGACCATATATTTTTGTCCTTAAAATGTTTTTAATCTCAGGGGGAATTTATTCTCACTGGAAGAATTTTCTGGAAAATATCTCTGGCACCTTGTAAATGTGTCCCTCTCACTGGTACTTAGATAGGTTGATGTGCATGTTTGAGGTAACTTCGGTCTCCTTGTAAATGTGTCCCTCTCACTTGTCTTTGTATTAGTTGATGTGCATGTTTGAGGTTGCCTGGTACATTACTGGAGTGTCCCTCCAGTGTTT
>CM067171.1:84510770-84521502 GCA_034093135.1 Erigeron breviscapus | reverse complement strand
TTCCAAGCCTATACTTTGTACCTTTTGTTAATAGATAAATCTATTAACCTGATAAAGGTGTAAAGTAAAAGTCTTCCTCGTAATCAGTGTAAAGTGTTGTAAATACTTTACACTGAGATGCTTCAGTCTTGATCTGGTAGAATCACTCTTTGCTCGCTTCTGAGATGATTCTCTTCTTCATACTTCAGGTCTTTGACTTCAGAATGAATGCTTCAGATTTATCTCGATCTGAACTGAAGTGAAGCTTCAGTGAAGGAATTCTAAGACACTCAGAATTCTGTACAAATGTCTTCACTAAACTTCAAGCTATTTCTGAACAAATTATACTTGGTCGATTTCCGACCTAACAATATCTCCCTCTATATTTTACATTCATTGATATTCAAGCTAAATTAGTGCAAGAATCATCACCATTATCATTAGATACGTCCCAAGGTGTATCAATATACCAATGTATATTGTACACAGAAAGTTGTAGAGGGGGGTGAATACAACTTTCCTTAATCTTTACAAACTTTTAAATAAAAACGTTTTAAGATTCAGTTTATATATATTAAGCCAGTAAGTAAAGAGCAGGAATCATTAAAACAGTAAAGCAGTAAAGAAACAAAGACATTCTTGAACACAGATTGTGGTTTTCAAAGTAATCCTTTATTAAGAAATAATCTATACAAAGAATTACAAGGTTGTTGCGGAATAAAGCCGACAAGTTCCCACACATTATTCCTTTCAAACTGAATGAGCTCTTCTTGCATAGCTTCCACCCAGCTTGGGTCTGCCATAGCCTCGTCAATCTTCTTCGGTTCAATAGATAAGAAGGTGACGTTTAAGCATTGCTCACTGGTGGCTCTTCTAGTCTGAACCCCCACTACTTGGATCTCCAACAATCTGTTCAATTGGATGTGCTCGAGTCCATTTAGTGTATTGACTAGGCTGGTAATACAATATCAGTGCAAGTCACCTGGCGATCTTCTTCAGTTGCAACAGCTTCTGGAGGAGGATCAGTCCAAACTACTTCTATATCCTCATCAGAGTCAATGAGGTCACGATTTGCATCATGAAATTCTTCATTAAAAGGCATTTCTTGAAGAACTGGAGAAGTTGGGTGGCACGTACATCAGATCCAATCACCAGTTTCTGTGGTAAGTTGAAACTGATGGAGGGATAAAATGAAGTGTCACTGGTGGTGCTTTTCTTCTTAACTGGTTCCAGTTGAGTGTAACTGGAAACATCTTTTGGTGAAGCAACTGACCGATGAACTTGGTCAGTTTCACCAAAATTTATTGGAACGACTGGAGAAATATCAAGGCTTGGTCTCTTGTTGATTGCATCATTTGATTCGTCAAATGTGACATGAATTGTCTCGTGAACCTTTTGGAGTCTATAATTATAAACTCTAAAGGCCTTTCGAATATCTGAATAGCCTAAAAATACACCTTCATCAGCTTTTGCATCAAACTTTCCAAGCTGACTGGAATCATTTAAAATATAAACTGGACAACCAAATACATGAAAATATCCAATATTTGGTTTTACGATTCCTGAGTACTTCATAGGCAGTATTCTTATGTCTCTTGATGTAGACTGACCGGTTTTGGGTGTGACAAGCAGTTGCAACTGCTTCAGCCCAAAAACTGGTGGGAAGACCTGATTCAGATAGCATACTTCTGGCCGCTTCTATCAGTGTGCGATTCTTTCTTTCAACAACTCCATTCTGCTCTGGAGAGTGTACTGATGAGAAGTTTTGAGAGATGCCAGTGTCATTGCAAAATGTTTCAAGTACTTTATTTTAAAATTCAGTACCATTATCACTTCGCAACTGACAGACTTTTCGAGTGTACTTGAGTTCAATTCTTTTGATGAGTGAGATGATTTCAGCAGGTGCATCACTTTTGGATCTGAGCAATACCACCCAATAATATCTGGTGAATTCATCGACCACAACTAAAGTGTATTTCTTCCAGCTCTAGTTTGAACATTCACTGGACCAAAGAGATCCATATGAAGCATGTGAAGAGGTTCAGTGATGCTAAAATTTTGCCTAGTTTTGAAACTGGCCTTTTCTGCTTGCCCATCTCACACCCTGGACATGGCTTTCTTTATTGAAAGAAATCTGAGGTATCCCATCTACCAGTTGTTTGCGAGACAACTTGTTAATATTTTTGAAATTAAGATGGGATAATCTTTTATGGCACAGCCAGTTGGTGTCCTCATCAGCCTTGGTATAGAAGACACTGCTCTTTTGGAGCTGGTTCCATATCCATGATGTACACATTTCCTTTTCTTGGTGCAACCATCACCACTTTCCAATCCTTGTTAAATATGGTGCCTTGAGCAATATCGAACAAAACTCTGTAGCCATCATCACAAAGTTGGCTTACACTGATCAGGTTGTATTTCAAACCATTCACAAATGCAACTCTTTTGAATTCGACCTGTCCGTTATTGAGCACACCATATCCTTCAGTCTTTCCATTTTGATCAATACCAAACGTCACTGCCGGTCCATCTTGGACAGTGAACTCTTCAAGCAGGGGCTTACATCCGGTCATAGTCCGGCCAGCTGCGCTGTCCAGATACTAGGTGTTCTTCTTTCGATCGCCCTGCACACCCACAAAAATCATTAGTTATTTTTGTGAACCCATCTTTTCTTGATGGGTTCACTGGACTTCACTACAGAAGTCTCAGTTGATTGTTGTGGTGTTAAACTGAAGACTGCATCTGGATCTTTTTCACCAGCTCCAGGTGCAGGAGTAAAAACGATTGGTATTTGATACTTGCTCCCTTTTTCTTATCAGATTTTGTTCCAGATGGAACATTCTTTTGTTTTGGTTTTGAGGGGGGTTTAATATTTTGTTTTTCAACTGGAGGTGATGAACCTCCTTCTAGATTTTTAATTCTGGCAGTACAACTCTGAACCTGTCTAGACAAAAGTTGGAGTTGACTTTCCAGTTTAGACAAAATATTATTTTCATCAGGCTGCTGAACCTTGGACCTAGGTTCAGCTGGAGTTTTGGTCTTTTGAGTCTTGGGCTCCTTAGACTTCTGAGGTAAAGGCTTGTTACCAGATGCCTTTTTAACTGGAGCTCTAGCCTGATTGGCTCCAGGTTTAACCTCAATGGGGGTGGTCTCAATAGGTTCAGTTTTGACAATCTCAGGTTGATCATATGGAGTTTCAACCCTAAGAGCTGGAGGCAATGCATGAAGATCTGGTATGAGAGCTGCCATTTCAAGATCTCCAGATTTCCATGCATTTTTCTGGACATCAATAGTTCTAGAAAATGCATCATAATTCTTTCCAGATGCTTTTACCCATGACTTGATAATCATTTGTTCTTTTTCAAGATCAGATTTAATTTTTGATTTTCAAGTTCAAAAGCCTCAATTTTCAAAACTGACTCCTTGAGAGCCAACTGGACACTTTGTAAATCATTTAATTGTGGTTTAACATTGTTCAGTTCAGTTAAGATAGTATCCAAATATCTTTCACTGTCTGCTCTAACAGTTTCCACAAAAGCCAAATCACCACTTAATGATTCAGCAAGGTCCAGTTTCAGTTCTGGATCAACCTGGTTGTCATAATCACATACCTTTTTCAAAATGATGTCTACCCATCTTCCAGTGATGACATCTTCTTTTTCCACATGTTGCTGTTGGTCTTCCAAGGCCATGAAACACATGTCCCTTTCCTCTTCATCATCAGCTGATGAGTCATCAGAGTATTCCCATTTTCCTTTAGTATTTGCCATCATGCATTTGTTCTTTTCATTTTCTCTTTTAAATGACAAGAGGGCAATCTGGGCCTTAAGCTTTTTGTATTTGCTTTGTAGCTATCATCAGGCCGATTGAAATTAGGGACAGGGGGACCAGTTTGGTTGTTCATCTGACTAGATATGCATTCCTTCATAAAGTGACCTTTCTTACCGCACTTGTAGCAGGTAAGATTGGCTTTATCCAGAGAGTTGGAGCTGGAAGCATTGTTGCGGCCATTAAATCTTTTAGATTTATGCTTAAACCTATTAAAGGTTTTAGCAATCATGGCGACCAGATCATCATCGTCAGTTTCATCACAACCATCACTGATTTCAGTGGTCAGGCCAGAGTTCAAGAAACTGTTTAACATCTCCTTCATTGAGTGTGACTGGACACTCTCTGCAGAAATTAAAGCAGCACAAGGTCGCTCAGTTATGCTAGCAACCTTGGGACTCTGGGCATGGTTCATGGCATCCTGCTCAGCCACCAGTCTTGCTGCATTATTATCTTCAGTGAATCTGAAAGCTCCATAGAGCGATGCAAGAGTGTGACTGTGCAGGGTTTTACCTTGTCTTAAGACAAGAACCATATTTTCCCATTTGGAAGGAAGAATATCACAAAACTTCTCAAGAAGAATATCCTTATCCTTCTCAACACCCAAGCCTCTCAACTGATTAATGAGGCTAGAAAACTTGGTGTAAGTACCAGTTAGACTTTCATTGGGAAGAGCAAAGAAGGATTCATACTTCTTGTTCAGGGCAACCTTTCTTGTGACAATAGTGTCATCACCTCCTTCAAACTGAATGACTAATTCATCCCACATTTCCTTGGCACTGGGGAACAACACAAGTGTTGGAATTAAGTCTTCAGGAACAGCTCCAAGGATCATGTTCTTGAGTCTGGTGTCCAGATCTACAAGTCTACGATCCTCATCAGACCAATGGTCTTCGAGCTTTTCTCTGAACCTCTTCTTCCAGTTGGATCAAGAAGAGGACTTACCCCAAGAGACATGGGTATATATGGTCCATCCTTAAGGATTTTCAACATATACCTCTCTATCCCACCAAAATGCAAAAGCATTCTGGCCTTCCATGTACCAAAAGTCTCACTGTTTCCATCGAATTTGGGAATAGGAGTGTTAGAATAATGTACATGGACATGGTTTGGGGCAGTAGGAGGAGGAGGGTTTGTATTAACATTTTGAACAGGTGGTGTATTAACATTAAGAGGGTTTTCACCTTGACCAGAACCATCCCCACCTTCAGTAGTAGTCATCTAAGCAGATCTAGGCAAGTTTATTAGCCTTCTGCTCTGATACCACTTGTAAGTCCCAACTCAATAGATGGTACTACCTGAAGACACCTCAATGTCGATGGTGGGTTACTTTGCAATATAAACACTGAACTAGAGACGACCAGTTGCAGTGAGTGTATACCAAGTTCTGGATAGATTACTTATTATCGTAACAATAAGTAAAAGACAATGCAATAATAGAAAGTATTTGTAAAGTAAATTGGTGAGACAATATGTATTTTTCAAGTGTAATTTATTTATTAACTTTAAATAAATTACAAGGTTGTTGCGGAACCAAGATAATACAAAGTATGTAAATATCCTAACAACCTATGAAATACAATTGATCTATACTTGGAAATTCTCTAAACAATCGAAACACTTAAAGTTGTGAAATGTTCCTTTTAGCAATTGAGAGAATATTGCACAAGTTCACCAAGAATATTGCAGGTTTGCAAAGTAATTTCTTGTTGTGCAAAGACCTCTATTTATAGGCAAAGTTGACATTGGGATGTCAACTTTGGCCGTACAAATATGGTTGAGAACATTTAAGGAATAGCATTTAATTCCTTAAATTGCTGTGAAAAGTTACAGAATAAAGTAACTTTTCTCAACCTGCTTTATGTACCTTTTCTACTTTATACATAGATAAATCCTTTTATCCGTGTAATAGCACATAAAGCATAAAGGTCTTTTCCTCGTAATCAGTGTAAAGCTTTGTAAGTGCTTTACACAGATGGTCTCCAGTTTGTAACTGAGTATAATGTCAACTGGGCTTCGCTGCCATTGTCATTCTCTATCTTCCACTTGTTGTCTTCGACTTCAACTGGAATGATTCTTCATCTGGTCAGATCTCAACTGGAGGAAGTCTTCAGTTGCGTTAACTGTACGTTGCAACTAGACTTCAATATATTTCTGGACAAATCTTCGTAGTCTCCAGATGCAACTGGAGACTGACCAGTTTCAGCAATACTGGTCCTAACATGTTTTTCCTCCTCTTTCAGCTTGAGATTGCTGAATGCCTGAATGATGTATAGAAATGATTATATTACTAAAGATTAGCATAAACAGAGATTTATGAAATATAGTACCTCCAGGATAGGAAAATTATTGGACATCTTCAAGAGGATATAGAAAACTATTTGAGAGTTTAAATCACAAATGTTTACTTATGGTTACACGCATCTTATCTTTAAGGCAGTTTCAAAATTTACTAATTGACTCCGGTCAAAGTTTTCTCTAGAAGATTCAAAGTTATTTCAACAAAATAGATTTTATTAAAATAACTTTGGGGACAATTGTTATGGGTGAAATTTCAGGTGTCAATATCCTGAAGCTCCAAGATCTTGACAGCCCAGGATCTTGACGTAGGAGAATATTCTGATCACATGTTAATACTTTGCTAACGTTATGTTTCAAATATTATTGTCATTTCCATGTGAGATAAGTATGCAGATTTCAGAATAAAGCTAAGGAAAATATCTCCAACGGTAGAAAGGGATTTCACACGTGGGATTAATCTTCAACACGCAAAGAAGACTTAGTCTGCCAAGATAATCGGACTTCAAGTTGAATTCAGCACGAGGAGAAGAACTACAATGTTCACTTGACTGGTCAAGATACGCATTAACGTTCGACTACTGAAGACCTGGAAGATCCCTACAATCTCGCATTAGTTAGTTAGATCTTAGGTCTATATAAAGAATGAGGCTGATCGATCATAGGCATCTTATCTATCACTTATCTACTGCTCATTACACACTTGTATTCACACACATTACTCTCATTTATTTTACACTTAGATATATCGATCAACCGAATTCCATCATTTGTAATCATTTAACAATCATTAATAAGAGAACAAAGGCAGGGACGATTGCTTCCTCCCGGGGTTTTTATGCCGGCAATCCTCAAAGGATTAAGGGCTTTTCCTCGATAACAAATCTCGGTGTTCTTGTTCTTTACTCTTTACCTTTAACGCATTATTTACTTTGATTAGCATTATTTATCGTAATTTTATTTATTTCGATACTTATTATTCTGATTATCATTGTTTTACACCTTTATCTCTTGTTTAGTCGACATAATCGTTCTTTAAAAACCTTTTAATAAACGCATCTTTGAATCTCAAACATATTTACAAGCCCTTGACCTCACGAACGAAAGTTTGGTTACATTATTAATCTAAGTCTTCGACGTAGATTATCTTAGGTAATTTTTGACCAAAACACCGTGTTTCATCGTTTAAACTAATGCATTGAATCACTGAAAGTAAAATCATAATTTGTATATTACAAAATCATTAATCGATCCACATCATACGCTTGATTCGAAAAACAAGTTTAATAACAATACATATAAAACTACAAGAAATATAAATAACAAGGTCTCTAAAAGGCATAATTTTTAGTGAACAAATAAAACATTATATCCAAATATAGGCATATATAACTGATATATAATAATTATATATATAAAGTAGGATATAAACTGAAATATTAATTCAATTCAAAAATAATAGAACTTGAAAGATATATTAGTGATCAAATATTTGTTTAAAAAAGTAATAAATTTTATATGAATATTTACATTTTTGTTGGAAAAAGTAAAATTAGTATCTTGTATAAACAGTCATCATATCACTTTCCGATATTATACTTTGTTTCTAACGTTCTTTTAAATTATTATAATATTTTAATATAATCCATTATATATTTTGTTTCCATCACAAATTTATAAAAACTAATTCATGTTTGAAGTAAATAAAGGTCGAAAATGTAGTATAATTTACGATTTTTTTGTTTATCATTTCATGTCGTATACGAGTAATGCATATATCATGTTATGAGTACACCAGCAGTTTCCCAACATTAATAGCAGCGAACAATTATTATGTTCAAAGTCATAAAGCAACAAAACATCCCATACAAAACAAATGCAATTCTAATTAAATCGCGATTTTACACGCATCAGATCGTCCACACCAGGGTTAGGAATATTCGTGAGATCATATATAAAATTACTATGGTAGCTGGCTAACATCAAGTTAGCCTGATCAAAAGACTCCTTAGACTTCATATACTCGGCGGAACTTTGATCATATAATACAGAAGATATACCCTTCCTCTTTGACGTATTCACCACATTATCAAGCAAATCCATAACCACCGGACTGGTAGCAAGGTGTAACACCCCAAGCTAGACTCAGAATATTACTGAAAAGATATAGCGTATGCATGGAATTATCGTAGAATATGAACTACATGACATAAAAGGGATTCGGTGAATCCAACATCAAACATACAAGGTACAATATACATAAAGAGCATGAAACCATAAAAGGGCGAATGAATCACGGATCCACGAAGTCCAAGCCCTAGCAAAAGCAACAATCAACCAACACGTCTCGGATTCACTTGATTACCTGAAAAGTGTACTAAACAAAGTCAACACTAGGTTGGTGAGTTCGTAGTAATGGATCACAAGGAACCATCGTCAAAATCACAATATGTATAAGGAAAAGTAAGTAATGTCTTACAAGTAGCCTTTACAAGGCACAAAGTCAACCAAGATAAGTAAACTTACAGTAAACCTCGTCACATAACAACCAATAGTGTATCAACAATAATGAGGGATGTGTGTCACAACCATGCATAGGTGATGTCAATATCAAAGAATATGCGAAACAATAAGGATGAATAAAGTATATGTGCATGAGTCATGATCAAGCAATGTATGAGTGTATATCATGTGTCTCTCAACAATCATCAAATGCAAGTATGTGTGACTACATACTTGGGGTCTGTGTGCGACCCGCACAATGCAACGATACTCACATGTCATCACAATGAACAATGTGGCATCTCAAAATCATCGGCGTATATTTATCTATATACCCGGAGTCATGTACCTATCATCAACAGCGCACACGTTTCCCATACATCGGGGAGCGAATGTCCTCGCACACGTTTCTCACACAACGGGGTGCGTACGTTCCCGCTCACGTTTCCCAAACATCGGGGTGCGTACGTCTCAACAATAACCATATCATTACACGTGCGTGTTTACCTCAATCACAAATCCATCAATCATCAACCATCAAACCAACCAAAAACTATACGTACATACACTTAGGAGGATTCTACTTTCAACGAGTCCTAGATGCTTATATATAGGGTCACCCGCAGCCTTCCCACCACATCTAAAATCCTTTGAAGGCATAACCGACTTCCATGTATGTACGACTATCCTAAATAATCACAATATCATAATCATATGCGTAAACCATCAAACAATCAATCAAAACCATCCATCAATCAAAACCATCCATCAATTATCAATCAATCAAACAATCAATCAGTCAATCAATAAGCCGTCAATCAAATAAACCAAACAATCAAACAAGCACGTATGTGTACACTTTTCAGCCCGAATCTCAATTGAGTAGGGAGCTATGGAACTCACCTGTGACGAGCAATAACAACACCAAGATGAAAGGAAGTAGAACCGATGTCCACGGTAGCCGAAACCTATTATACACGTATCACATTAATCCTAAAGCATATCAAAAGGTAAGGTTTTATGAATATTGACCTATTATTACTATAAAAGCTTTATTATGTCCATTTTATAAGGCTTTGATCCAACCAAAGTGGAATCGTTACATTTTGCTTCATAATGACTCATCGGGACTTGACCACTGTTGCTTTATCAAAACTTTTTATTTTTTCAAACTATGTTTTGGACTCAGAGGCCTATACCATTAGAAAGTAGACTCAATTACGCTTCTATGGCCGCTTGAATCGTCGAAAACGGACTTACGGTTCAAAAGTTATGCTTATTACAAGAAAGATGAGTTTTGGCGTAAAGTCTAGCGTAAACAGGAGCTTTCTGGCGTAAAGCAAAACTAGAGGGGCGTAAATTACGCCAGGTGGGGCGTAATTTACGCTGGTTACTGAACATGATCGACCAGCTATGCCCAAAATCAAGAAAAACGAACCCAAACACCTCCAAATCGACCCCAAACTCATTTTTGACCATTTTGGGACCATTTTGAAGCTACAAAACATGTTACTAACATAATTTGAACAAAACTCACCATCCAAACTCTTCCATAACACAAAACTAAGATCAAATCACACCCAAATCCACCCCAAAACCCTAGAAGCCCAAAATTCGATTTTGACAACCAACAAAGCCAAAGATGTTTAGATTCGACCAAGGAACATAATAAGCAACATATAATGATGATTTTGAGCTAAGAATCACTTACCAAAACAACCCGAAGCTTTAAATCCCCAATTTGGAGCTAAAATGGTGAAGAACACTTGAAATACCCAAAAATCTTGAAGTTTTGCAAGAGATTATTATTATACAATGATTAATTAACAAAAAAAAATTTCGGTAAAAGGCCGTCACCCCTGGTTATTTTATTATCACAAATAAGAACAGGCAACATGGTTGAATGCCAGTTGACTTAAACATTTACATAGTAAATGCCCTCACGGGCCCCCCGCAAATAATAAAGGGGACCCGTGATGCAGGAAATGAATCAAATGAGTGACTGGACAGGCCCAGAACACCCAAGAACAATCAAACTAGCAATATAAACAATAAGAATGAAAAACAAAGCTAGTAGTCAATCTTTATGAACCAAACATCTACATGAACGGATCAGTGTCACCTT
>CM067171.1:84483553-84509770 GCA_034093135.1 Erigeron breviscapus | reverse complement strand
AGTAGTGAAACCTGGATCTAGATCGATGTTCCATCAATCTGACTGAGAGTCGACACATTTGTGTTCAAACGGACACGAAGAGTAGGATGTTGACACCTATGCCATGAAAGAAGTCATGGAGTTGACCAGGAGCGCAGCCCGTAAATGGAAAAGTTAAGCAAGATACACGTGAGTCAGGGAGATAACAAGGCGACTGTAATGCTTTTGCACTATCATAACGGCCGGTCATGTGGTTGCCGTCCCGTGGTTTAGACTTGTCAGGGAACAAAAGACTTCTGTTGCTGCTGGTATGTCTGATAGTGTACCAAGGATTGTTGTTCCTGAGACTACACAGCCACAGTTACAAACAAGTGAGGAAACCAATCTTAGTGATCTGCAGAGACAGATGAATGAGATGAGAAGTTTGATTACTCGTTTGACTGATGATTTGAAGGTTGTTAGTGAAGAACACATTTCTTGAAGACAAGTTGGGCAAGGCTGAGGTGGTAGTGTCCAGTATGTATAAGAAGTATGTGGCTTTAGATGAGAAGGTTATCAGGATGGAAGATGCATTGAAAAAGGGAGTCAAGATCTGCCGAAGAAAAACTGCATGATCTCATCGATAACTATCTCAAAGTTAGAGCTGAGAGAGATAGCTTAGGTTGCAGAGGTGATGAGCTGGCTAAGGTAAGGCATGATGATGATCAGAATGAAGATCCAGATGCTGCTAGAGCTACTCAAGAGCTAGGAGGGAGTTCTGTGTTCAGAACAGAGACTCAAGGAGAGTCTAGCCAGGCTGGTATTGCTGGCAAGGCAACCTCAGAAGCTCCACAAGCTCAAGAACAGATGTCTACAGAGATAAACATGGTAGTTGAGCTTGAGGCACCTCAAACCAAAACTTACAGAAGATGTTGATATTGATCGATTAGATAAGCATAAGGGTTTGGTAGGGCAATCTGATGCTATTACTCTTGATACTGATAATGCTAGTGCTCTGGATAGTGAGTCTACCAAGACCGAATCTACCAATAATACTTCTATTGAGTCAGATTTGCATCCAATTATTGTGCATAGACTAGAGAAGAGATTGGGTTATGATCCACAAGCTCATATGAGAGCTAGGGCAGAGATTGCGGATTATTATTATGATCCAGGATCTATGTGGGATCAAGAGAAAGAACGGTTAGGGTTGACTCATACTCTTCAGAGTCAGAGTCAGATTCTGATTTCGAGATCTGAGACTGAGAAGGAGCAGACAAAGATCAAGAAAATGTAGTTGATATTCCTGATCTAAAATTAAGAATAGGGCATCCAAATGGGACTAGTGCTATAGTTAAACAAATTGGTAATCTACATTTAAAAAATGGTGTCATTTTGTTTGATGTTCTTGTTGTACCTGATTACAATGTAAATCTTATGTCTGTTCATAAAGTAGCTAGAGACAACAAATTGTTTGTTGGTTTTGATGAAAATAATTGTTATCTTCAGGATTTAATTCAAAAGAAGTTATTGGGGACTGGTAGTGAGCAAGGTGGTTTGTATGTGTATGATGATCTGCCTGTATGTAATAATGTGGTATGCAATTCTGCTAATTTACCTTTTGCTTCTAAATTACTTTGGAATATGAGATTAGGTCACCCTGCAGATCAAGCTTTGTCTGTTTTTTCTAAAAAACTTTAACTAAGTGATAGTTCTCTTGGTCCTTGTGATGTATGTCATAAGGCCAAGCAGTCTAGAACACCTTTTCCTTTAAGTGAACATAAATCTCAAAAACTTGGTGACTTAATTAATGCAGATGTTTGGGGACCATACAAAGTTGTTTCAAAAGATGGTTATAAATATTTTTTAACTATTGTAGATGATTTCACTAGAGCTGTGTGGACTTTTCTTATGAAATCCAAAACTGAAGTTTATGATCACATTTTTGAGTTCATTCAACTTGTTAAAACTCAGTTTGATACTAAAATAAAAAATTTTAGAAGTGATAATGGTTCAGAATTTCTAAATTATAAAGTTAATTCTTTGTTTAATTCTGATGGGATTGTTCACCAAACATCTATGGCCTATACACCTCAACAAAATGGTATTGCTGAAAGGAAACATAGACACCTTCTTAATGTTGCTAGGTCTCTTATGTTTCAGGGGGAATTCCTTTATATTTGTGGAGTGATTGTGTGCTTACTGCAACACTTGGCTCTACTATTGTAATAGAACAGCCTGTTATGCCTCGCAAGATATCCTCGTTTTCTATCTCTTTCATCATCTTTGCACTGAAGTGTAAAACTCGATATATCCTCTGATAACTCAACGTATAGTTTGGATGTTTGTGGAAACAACTTTAAAGCATCTTAAAATGTGTTTTCATTGGTTATTCTAATTCAAAGAAAGGTTACAAACTTTATAGTTTGGAAAAAAAGAGTTTTCTTTATTCCAGAGATGTACAATTTTATGAAAACATATTTCCTTTTAAAATGATTTCTGAGAATAAAGAAACAAGTTTAAACTTAGATCAAACCAATTTTTTTGATACTTTTGATGAGGGATAGTGTGCATATATTTGGAAGACATCAAGATTATCCTCGGTTGCCATTCCCATCACAATTGATAGGACTCATTGCGATGGATGATGACACGGCACACATCAGCAATGAGATCCTGTCATTATTAGAGGCATTTGAATATGTTGAATAGTTCTCTTCTGAAGATAACTTTGGAGGCAGCAACAAACAAATAGTGTGGGAGATCTGGATAGCTAAAGAAAGCTTCACAGGCAGATACACGCTCACTTAGTGGCTTACAAATGTGACAAAAAGAGAAGGGGTTTGGGTGCTGAAATGCTTAGTTCTTTAAATCTTAAAGCAGTCAATGAAGTGGATAGAGACTACCAGACTAGATGAGAAATGTCTCATGCTACAACTACAAGAAACATTGAGAAGCAATAAAACGTATTTGGACCAGCGATAAGGCAAACAAATGGATCGACAAGGGTCGACAAACTAAGATACGCACAGAGTCAACACGATATACTAATTAAAGATCATTCTACTTTCTATAAGACTTGCTGATTTTTCATAGTCAGAAAATGTGGAAATACGCTTAAGTGTTTGGTATTTAATATACTCACTCGCAAGAATAGCTTTGCTCTATATTTAGCTCATCTCATCGTTGCCTTCATGTGATGGATATGTTCTATTTTCATATGCTTTCTGATTAACTAATGGTTACTATGTAAAGGAGTTTGAGCGTACTCTAGTTTTTATGATAGGGAATGCTTCTGCTGACTACTTAACTCTGGAATGTCTCAACTGCGTTATGAATGTGAGATGGGAATCGTTAAATTCTAAGTAGATAAGAAACGAGATTACTTATTATTATGGTGAGTAAAATAACAGGAGAAGGAGCAATTGAAATGAATATTTGCAATTATGTTAAGATCGTTTGTAGACTGAATTATGGTAACCAAAAAATTCAAGATCCGAATAGCAAGGATTAAAAGAAAACTCTCGGAAATGGAATAGAGAGTGTCCGTTTAGCTAATATCAATAATAACACATTGTTGGTAAATTCAATTGCCAAACATCTTAGTAACATATAATTATTTTGATTGCTAGGAGCAGCGTTTGTAAGCTCCCGAAAATGAGAAAACCCGTACTTATTGAAGGCTCCGCCATCTAAATCAGGATATGGTTTTTGCTTTATAGATAAATCCGAGTAGCGTCCTTAAGAGAGGGAACCGAAAGTTTTAAACAAGGCAATCAACACATAAAAACAGTAAATTATCACTCGAATTCTTGATTAACTCAATAAACACCTATATATCATTGTTACGCTGTAGTATTAATTACAAGATTTAAACCAATAATAGAGCTGTTGATGTTAAAAAATAGAGAAACCTAAAAAAATACAAATGAATAATTATCGCAACACATAATTGTAGTGATTAAACAAAAAATCATTTACTAAACAAATCTGTGGTGCTCTTAAAGGTAGAAATAATATTTTTATTAAGTAATGCAAGGTAAAAAATTGTGGTAAATCTTAAGAGCTTGGATAATAAACATACCAAAAAAAACTAAAGGATTCTGTATAAGCCCGACCAATAAACCACGTTAATTTGAATAAACAGAAATCTGTTTGGAAGATGTTGTACTCGTGTTCCGATTTTGTCCACCCCAACAACACATTTATTCCGCGGCGATTAAGCAAATATCGGAAACTTTTTTGCCCAAAGGAAAAAATTGGTAACTCAAATATAGGTTTAATATTTATTTGGTCTTAGCTCAGTTATTAAATGTGTTATATGTCTTAACAGTTGGTTCACAGCGGGCATCTCAACAGGTTTAGCAACGGGTTTGGATGGAACGGCCGGTGTTGGCACGGCTAGTTCCGGTTCCATCTCAATCTCGTCATCAACTTGCTCCCCCTCTTCATTAACCTGCACAGATTGAAACGAATCATTAGGTGAAGATTTAGCTGAATCATAAGTGTTACCTGCCCTCGTAGTGATAGCATTCACATGCTCGTTTCTGACATTAGACCTTCTATTATTCCCACATGTTGTGAAAAATGGTTACTTTGCCGTTTAGGAGTGCTAATATAACCTTACAAGTTAACTGCTGTTTCTATGATTACCGGAGACTGTATATCATAGTACACTTGACGAGAACAGCACCCTGCTTATAATACGCACATAATACACTTATAAATCTCGACGGCTAGAGAATTGATAACACTTCGATGTGAAGATTACTGAAATTGACTGGACAGGGATTTTCATAAAATGATAAAATTTGGGTTATGTCATAGATTCAATACTCATCAAAGGTCATGTAGTGATAGTTGAGATTCGAACAAGTTCCTATAGTAGGACACTAAGGTAACTTCTATCTTCTCTGTTGTTTTTGCTTTATCTGTGTTTTGGTTTGTGCTATATTATGTGTTATGTCTTTGTTTTCTGTATTTATCTATATATATATAAGAGTACTTTTTAGTTGTTCTCTAATATTTTGTATAGTCTTTCTATTTGTTTATATTGTTGGTATTGAATGAATTATTGTTGTGATGGGAAAAATCGCATTTAGAATGGAATTGTATGTTGGCTCGTTAAACGTAGATCTCTATGACATAGGAATTTACACGCGTCTCTAACAATGATGAACTATAATAGGATATTTCGGACTATCAGCTTTAAATACTTTTTCTTTTGATTCGAGTGCATCTAGCCTGATGTAATCTTTCGAACAAATATTTTATTGTGTGATCTCTTTTTGTTTATCACAAAGAAAATATTGCTTAGAATTATTAAATGACTTTGGTTTACTAGGATGTAAACCAGTGAATACTCCTTTTGAAGTCAATTTGACTTTGAAGCATGATTCTACAAAACTTATTGAGAATGTGGTTGTTTATCAAAAATTAGTTGGCAAGCTAATCTATTTGACAATTACTAGACCTGATATTAGTTATTCTGTTCAATATTTATCACTTGCTATACGTGATATACTATATAGAAGGTGACATAGTTCAATATTTATCACAATTCATGCATGCTCCTACACAAGAGCACTTTAATACAGGTCTTAGAGTCTTAAGATATCTTAAGCATTCTCCTGGAAATGGCTTGCATATTACAAAAAAGGAGTGTGATATGATTAATGGATCTATGTCACGTGTGTGTAAAAGAGTAGAGAGAATGAAATACTGAGTTGGGCATAGGGTGTTTGCGTACTAAAAGAAGACACTCTAAATGTCTGTAATTTCGTGGATATACATCCTGTCTGATCACTCTTGAGTACTAATTGTACTTGCAGTTATTCACCTGCGAGGAACAAAGGTTACTGAACAAAGATCATGACGCTAAGAACTAGCATATTCTGCTGAAGCAGAATATGGGTTAAGGGGCTCGAAGATTCAACTTGTGACGTCATTAATTCAGGCTGTAGAGAAACCCTGTGATATTGGAGTAAGCATGATAGATCCCTTGGTTTCATAGACATGTTGCTCACAATCTCTCTTGAGTAGTAATCGGGCTCGAAGAAATGGATACGTGTGATTTAACGGTAAGTCAGCGAATAAGTTGGAGGAGCTATAGGCAAGAGGGAAATAAGTTGATCATTCCAGTGGAATGACATACCATATTTGAAATAGATTCTCGCACAATTTATATTAGCATAAACTATAGTGACAAGACTATGAGCAAATTATTAAAGGATACTAATAATCAGTATTGAACTTCACAGTAGTAGTCCTGAGGTGTTTTTTATAGTGAAAGATTGCTCATTAAATTATTATGAATTAAGTAGCAAAAGAATTCAATTTCACAAGGACAAGCTCAACTCAAGTTTTAAAAACCCCATCAACCTCTATTATCCCACCAAATTGACAACACCGATTCCAAACATGCACATCACAGTAAGAGCTCGATAATGGAGCTCCTACCCTTGGACAAAATCCAAAAGCCTATGAGAGGGACACATCCAAAACCGGTAGAAATCTCAATGGCAAAAACAACAAAAGCGATACACCCGGTAGCTTAAACCTATTTGCCACCCCCCCACACTTGAGATGGACAATGCCCTCAATGTCCATATTGGTCAAAACTAAGGTAAATAGGGGTAAGCGATAATAGACAAAAAGAATTAGAGCAAGAATTGAACGGAAACCAATCAAAAGTATAAGATATGTACTAGAAATGAACAAAATAGTCTAATCAACCCGTACCATTGATTGCCGACAAACCGCTAACCCAAAAGATATCATCCCGAGAACGCACCCCCAAACAACATCAAACAACTTAAAATCCACCAAACTCTCCATTCATAATGACACATCACAACACTAGACATATAAAAATGAGATGTACCTCCTAGTAGCCCAAGTTCTTTTTCTCTTTTTTTTTTTTTTTTTTTTTTTTTTCTTTTTTTCAATTTTTCACTTTTTTCTCTATATTTTTTTTTTTTTACTGAACCACTTTTACTCTACTAGAAGGTACCCTCTTACAATGATGAACAATGTCAATATCACTTCACTTTCTTTTGAACAATCCAACCTTAACTCAACCAATTTATGTATTCTTATAGACAATAAACTTCCGCAAGCCAATCCACCTAAACTCCCCAAACCATCCAACAAACCAATAGCAATCAACGGACCACCAAGATTAGACTATCGGAAAAATGAGGTGAAGTATATAAGGGTGAAGGCTAAATTATATGGGATGTATATGTGTATCAAAAGTGTACAAAGAAGGGTGAAAATGTATATATATATATGTATAAAGGTTGTATAAGGGTGTGTATAGTAAGGTATAAATGTACAAAAGAAAAGTGAAAAGAAAGAAAGAAAAAGTATGGTCAAACCTAAATGCCAATTCGTCATCCGATGTACTTAGTCACGATCACCAGGCCAAGTTCTAGAATCAACACATCACCGGCACACTCTTATCAAGAGAAGAACCCGGAAATGGAATGGATTAACCTCAAACACGCACATCTTAGTGCAGGGCAACCAAATGGAAACCCTTACTCTGAATAAATCAAGAGCCTAGAGAGGGACAAAGTTACAAGGCAATCAAACCAAAACCATAACACCTAACACAACTATACAAAATGATGAAATCTCACAATCTGGTGTTAGGGATATATTTGAGTATGCAAGTAATGTTATCAATCCAAAAGGATAAGCCCAATAACCGTTCAGAACACATTTCGCCGATTAAAATTTTGCCAAGGAAAAATTTGTAGTAAAAATTGCTAGTTAAATTATTATGCATTAAGTGACAAAAGCAATTTACCACAAGGACAAGCTCAACTCAAGTTAAAAAACCATATCAACTTCTATTATTCCACCAAATTGAAAACACCAATTCCAGATGCGCACATCACAGTAAAGAGCTCGATAATGGAGCTCCTACCCTTGGACAAAATCCAAAAGCCTATGAGAGGGACACATCCAAAACCGGTAGAAATCTCAATGGCAAAAAACAACAAAAGCGATACACCCGGTAGCTTAAACCTATTTGCCACCCCCCCACACTTGAGATGGACAATGCCCTCAATGTCCATATTGGTCAAAACTAAGGTAAATAGGGGTAAGCGATAATAGACAAAAAGAATTAGAGCACATACCGGATGTGTGTGAAACAGTATCAAGAAAGATGCCAATCAAAAATAATGCACTGAACTTACTGGCAACGAATGCACATGACCTCACACAATTAATCAATTGATTCCATAGAATAGAGATTAGGAGAGAATCCAGTGGGTTCCCCCCCACACTTGAGCTTCACTATAGCCATCAACAATCCTCAATCCCATTCACATCAAAATTTCACCTGCACTTTCTTGACAATAAAACATCAAATCTAACTACAAAAAATGAAAATAAAATGCAAGAAAATAACACGGGTTGCCTCCCGAGAAGCGCTTCATTTATTTACGAGTCTTTAGCTAGACTCGAACCTCTCATAATCACCAACATTGGGACCCCGACGCCTCCACACTTGAAGTGTTGGGCGGTCTACTTTTAAAAGGAGAGAAACAGTTACCTTTAACCTTGTCACATATCCAATCATTTGCTTCATCAGAAATATCAACAACCATCATTAACTCAGCTTTCTCATTTGTTGATAAATTAGAGCACAGTTCTTTGGATAACTTAATATTCCCATGAGAAATAGCGGACCTCACACGACTATAAAGCTTACGGATTTTAGCACAAGGGCCATCCGTCGGTTTAGGAACATGTACCGCTGCTGACTTCAATTCAACCACTTTCTCCTCTAACTTCTCATCCAACCATTTATCAATCTGTGAATCCAAAGAACTAACACAAGCAGTTTCAACAACATTAGCAGCATTAGGCAAAGAAACAGAACATGTGTTTGTAAATGTTACAGATTCATCCCCGGCTCTCAATGTCAACTTACCACGACCAACTTCAAGTTTGGCATCGGCCGTGGCAAGGAATGGTCTCCCTAAGATAAGAGGCACATTTAATGCCTCTTCAGCTTCAATAATCACAAAATCTACAGGAAAAATCAAACCTCCCACCTGAATTAACACATCTTCTAATATTCCAATAGGTCTTATTTCAGACTTATCGGCCAAATTGATTCTTCATGTTAATTTTAGGTGTTCCTAAGTTCAGCTTGGAGTAAAGAGAAGAAGGCATAAGGTTAATACTTGCACCCGAATCATTTAAAGCCTTTTTTACCGTTAAGTTACCTATCTTACAAGGAATAGTAAAACTACCTGGATCTCCTCGTTTTTCGGGCAACTTACCTGTTACAGCCGCTGAGCAAACTTCCTCTAGCACTGTAGTAGCCACACCATCCAGATGCTTCTTATTCATCAAAATCTGCTTCAAGCACTTTGCATATCCGGGCATCTGCACAATTGCATCTAAAAATGGAATATTGATATGCAATTTTCGAGGTGACTTACAAATTTATCCATTTGTTCCTTTAGCTTATTTTTCACCAATCGCTGGGGAAATGGAACCTTCGGCTTATATGTCTTAACAGTTGGTTCCTCAGCGGGCTTCTCAACAGGTTTAGCAACGGGTTCGGATGGAACGGCCGGTGTTGGCACGGCTAGTTCCGGTTCCATCTCAATCTCGTCATCAACTTGCTCCTCCTCTTCATTAAACTGCACAGATTGAAACGAATCATTAGGTGAAGATTTAGCAGAATCATAAGTGTTACCTGCCCTCGTAGTGATAGCATTCACATGCTCGTTTCTGACATTAGGCTGGGTATCCTTTCTCCATGATCCCTGATTACTCGACTGAGGCCTTGAATTCTGTCCCTGATTCGGCCCCATGCTAAACTGAGGCTTAGGATTCTGTTGAGTAGTGCTAGGTAGAGTACCTTGTGGCCTAGAAAGGGCAGCCATCCTACTCTCGAGATCCTTAAAGTTCAACTCTGCATTCTTGGCATTCATCTCAACCTTCCCATCTATCCTATCCAACCTCTCATGCAATGCCTTCGTATCATCCCGAATCATCTTAATACTTGTATTCGTTTCAATCTGATTGCTCATCATTTGCTTCATCATCTCCCTTAACTCGTCGTTTGGATCTGTGTTAGAAGATCCAGATCCTTGGCCTTGGTGTATCTGCTGCTTAGGCTGATTCTGATAATGATCTTCTTGAAACCTGTTACCTGAAAAACGAGCATTATTAGTAGGAAAATTAGAGTTGTAGGAAGTATTACCTGAGGACGGTTTTGGTAACCGGAATTGCGTTGATAGCTCCCTTGTTGTTGGTTTTGGATGTAACTAACATCTTCGGGTCCCCGACTTGGACAATCTTCCGAATAATGCATATTTCCACAATGGTCACATCCATCGGCAACAACCTTCACATCCCTTTCAATGGCCCCAAACCTAGCCTCTTGAGATGCAAATCCCTTATCCATGCGCGAAGCCAGCGCCCTCATCTCTCCAATCATTCCCGAATCATGACTAGCTTCGACCTTTGCAACTCGGCCTTGGCTAGTACCCTTCTTCAACCTTCTCTCATTCTTTAAAAACCTATCATCATCCATGTTTGCGTTATCCTTTGCCATGGATTCCAAGATTTCGAAACCCTCATTTGGTGTGATCTTGTTGAACCCGCCACCAAAAGCATAACCTAGCTCACGTTTGGACTTCTTATCGAGCCCATCAAAGAATAGTTCAACATATTGCTCTCTAGTCATATTATGACCCGGGCAATTTCTCAACATCTCTTTAAATCGGATCCACGCATCAACAACATCTTCATCTTCGTCTTGTGCAAACGACCTTATCAAATTTTCCAACTTTCTTTGGGTTCTAAGTGAGTAGAATTCACCAATAAAGGCTTGCTTAAGTTGGTCCCAAGTCGTAATGCAATTTTCCGGAAGGTCATTGAACCAATCAAGAGCATCGCCGGTAATAGACATGGAAATGTCTCGAGTTTTACGGCATTCATTTGATTCTGCCCGTATTGGTATAACCTAGCCAACTTCTCAAATCTTTCTAGATGTTGATACGGATCCCACTTCCTCTTACCATCGAATTGTTGTTCCTCAATGCTCTTAAGATGATTACCCTTTAGGTTGAAGTCATGAGCAATTTGAGGAGGTCTAATAGGACTACCACGGTTTGCGGGAATAGTGCGAACCCTCTCGCCATACCGTATATCATTTGGGTCCCTTTCCTCATCCGCCATCTCGGTCTCTTCTAACTTAACTTCAAGATCAAAAAATTCGTCCAAATTAAACCCCTCCTCGTCTGAATCAGGAGTAGGCTTAGCAATGGGTGAGAACGGTGTTGGTGTTGTGAGGTTAGATCTACGTCTAGATGGTGTTCTCAACGGACTATTAAGTGGTAAACCAGAAGACCTCAAGTTCATCAACTAAAAAAATAGACCTGCAAAACACAACTAACCAAACACGTCAACTGCACCTGTGATAAGATAAGAAAAGAAAAACTAAACTATTAAAGCAAATAACTTCCTCACGCGTGAGGAAGGATCAAACCACTAAATTAACAACTAAAACAGTGCACAATCCCCGGCAGCGGCGCCAAAAACTTGATGTGCTAAATCGAGTTTAAATTTTATAAACTAGAATCACCTTAAAACTCACTACTACGCACTCACGGGCAGTGGACCCGATCGTTTGTAATATAGTTAACAGGTAAGACCGTGTTCGTTCGCAGGGATTGGTTGAACTAGTTGTATCATAAAATGGTTTGGAAAAAGGGTGTTACTTCAATCTCTTTTTAACAGAAAATTATAAACATAAAATGAAATGAAACTTCAGACAATAATATTAAAATTCATCCACCTTGACTTCACTAGACTTCTAACATGATTGCTTTCAAATAAGACCAAATTCATTAAGAGTTGACAAGATAACCGTGCAAGATGAAAAAAAAAAAAAAAAAAAAAAAAAAAAAAAAAAAAAAAAAAAAAAAAAAAAAAAAAAAAAAAAAAAAAAAAAAAAAAAAAAAAAAAAAAAAAAAAAAAAAAAAAAAAAAAAAAAAAAAAAAAAAAAAAAAAAAAAAAAAAAAAAAAAAAAAAAAAAAAAAAAAAAAAAAAAAAAAAAAAAAAAAAAAAAAAAAAAAAAAAAAAAAAAAAAAAAAAAAAAAAAAAAAAAAAAAAAAAAAAAAAAAAAAAAAAAGTGGTTCAGAAAAAAAAAAAAAACTTGAATAAAAAAAAAAAAAAAAAAAAACTTGATGTGCTAAATCGAGTTTAAAATTTATAAACTAGAATCACCTTAAAACTCACTACTACGCACTCACGGGCAGTGGACCCGATCGTTTGTAATATAGTTAACAGGTAAGACCGTGTTCGTTCGCAGGGATTGGTTGAACTAGTTGTATCATAAAATGGTTTGGAAAAAGGGTGTTACTTCAATCTCTTTTTAACAGAAAATTATAAACATAAAATGAAATGAAACTTCAGACAATAATATTAAAATTCATCCACCTTGACTTCACTAGACTTCTAACATGATTGCTTTCAAATAAGACCAAATTCATTAAGAGTTGACAAGATAACCGTGCAAAGATGAAATGCTCACGTGGTACCACCAACCGCTCACAAATCACCCAAACACCTAAGTTGCTAGTCTAATTACCCAAGCCGGTACCACCAAAGCCTAGACAACCCTACCAACAAATAGTTTGTTTGATCACCAAATTACCAATTGCGCCTATGTGAATTAAAACGTGGTACCACCAACCGCTCACAAATCACCCAAACACCTAAGTTGCTAGTCTAATTACCCAAGCCGGTACCACCAAAGCCTAGACAACCCTACCAACAAATAGTTTGTTTGATCACCAAATTACCAATTGCGCCTATGTGAATTAAAACGTGGTACCACCAACCGCTCACAAATCACCCAAACACCTAAGTTGCTAGTCTAATTACCCAAGCCGGTACCACCAAAGCCTAGACAACCCTACCAACAAATAGTTTGTTTGATCACCAAATTACCAATTGCGCCTATGTGAATTAAAACGTGGTACCACCAACCGCTCACAAATCACCCAAACACCTAAGTTGCTAGTCTAATTACCCAAGCCGGTACCACCAAAGCCTAGACAACCCTACCAACAAATAGTTTGTTTGATCACCAAATTACCAATTGCGCCTATGTGAATTAAAACGTGGTACCACCAACCGCTCACAAATCACCCAAACACCTAAGTTGCTAGTCTAATTACCCAAGCCGGTACCACCAAAGCCTAGACAACCCTACCAACAAATAGTTTGTTTGATCACCAAATTACCAATTGCGCCTATGTGAATTAAAACGTGGTACCACCAACCGTTTCTAAACACGTTGACAAAATGACTCCTTCTATTAATTTGACATTCACTATCATACCATGAACTAGTGATAATCGCTCATAGACAAGCGACCGTTAGAAAATCACATATGCATTCGACTAGTACCACTAACGAAGAACACACATGCCACCAATATCAAATTAATACAAATAAAGGAATTAAATCATCAAGATCACGACACAACGATAATTGAAATCAACTCTAGAATTAAAACATAGCAATCACATTATTCGTCTAGTTTCATCAAGGTGGACGATAATAGATCTAGCCACTCATGATAAATGGTAAATAATAATCAAAAGAGAAGGTAAACATGATTGTACCAATCGTTTGATGAAAGTAAATTACAAGACAATAAGTAGATACGATCCAGATGGGTGCTCGTGAATCTTCAGTGGATCCGCCTAAGAAATCTTGCTTGGAAACCTGATAGAACCCTAATAGAGCAGCTCCTGGAAAGATATTTTGATTATCAAAAACCCTTAGGAAAATCTCCTCCAAACGTCACTGGCCGTTCAGAAAACTTGGCCAGCTATTTATATGATTTAGTCGCGTAACGCCCGTTACATATGGTAACGCCCGTTACGTGTCCATTGAAACCCATGACTGCCGTCACATTTGTGACGCCCGTTTCACTTCCATTGAAAAGCATACGGCCGTAAGGAACCCGTTACAGTAACTCGCGAAGTTTCAATCATAACGGCCGTCATGTTGGTTACGCCCGTTACACTTGACCTAGATCCTCAAACTCCCGTCACCCTTGTGACGGCCGTTACATGCCCCCTTACGGCCGTAATGAGACAGTAACAGTAAAAAGCAAAATTGACATGGTAACGCCCGTCACCATTGTGACGGCCGTTATGCCCTCCAGAATCCGTCTTCTTCATCTTTCACTTGATTTCAACCGAATCCTTCTCCCGAGTCCTCCATAAGTCATCAAAATCGACCAATTCATCCGCATAATCATTTTCCAACCTGAAAACACTAAACATACCTCAAAGCATCGAAAGTTGGAAATAAAACTGTAAAAACGACGAATAAATGGTACTAAATTCACGTGGGAAATGGTATAGAATATGACACATCAATAATCATTAAAAGTGAACTATTATATATACACACATATATAAAGAAAATATATAAAATTAGCCCGTCCATCGGACGGGTCCTAGATCTAGTATATATATATATATATATATATATTAAAACAGTAGGAATCCTAGCCTTTTAAAGCCTTCTTCAACCTAAAGCTATCTTAAAACATTGCCACATAGATTTTATCCCATGTGGCATCTCCATATTATTCCAAACTTACATTATCACTAAAATGGGTAAAAAATAATTATGCCAATAAATATTACTTAAAGTTGAAACTATCAAACAAAAACAATTTCATATACCATTTGTAATTAATAGATTAAATTGATCGATGATATTTTCTTCTCAATAATCCCAATCAAGCATGTTTTTATTGATTGTTTTTCCCCCCTCATAAGATATTAATTTTCCTCTCATCTCTCAAATATAATTTTTTTTTATTGGTTTATACTCATTCATATGATATGGTAGTTACGAGTGTTTAAACATATCTAAATCACAAAAAGATATCATAAAAATGTGCCAGCCATGTTTTTGATTTGAGTACCATTCTTCTATCTCTAGATAAACCTTGATCTTCTCTATAGGGCTTAAGGAGTTAGGGATAGTAACATGGGCTTTACTTGGACCAAACATTATTAAGCCAAAACAGGGTCACTAAATTAAGTATCTTGACATTCTTCTCTCTTCTTCCCTGACTTTCCTGCTTATTTTCTCTCTCTAATGTTGTGTTTAGTTGGAAAAAACAACTCGTGTTTTATATTTTTGTTTTCCAAAAAAATATGGAAAACAGAAAACACGTTCAAATAATTGTTTCCAAAAATGTTTTCCATGAAAACAGATTACATTGTTTTCCACTTTTCTATGGAAAATTAGAAAACACTTTTTTATTGTTTTTCACTTTTCATTTTCCATTTTCTAAATTTTGAAAACCTCAAACTGTTTTCCATTTTCTAGTTTTGAACGAGTTTTCAAAAATTTCATTTGTTTTCTAGAGATGGAAAACTCTTTTCATTTTCTAGAAAATTGGAAATGGAAAACTAAAAAACATTTTCCGTAACTAAACGCGCCCTAAACTTTTGAAAGAATTTTCGATCAATATAACTTATAAAGTCGCATTTGTATAAATGGAAATGGAAAACGCCAAAAATACCAAAGTTTTTAAAAATCGTTAAAAATAAACAAAATCCTTCAAAAATTGGAATAATTTAGTCTTTATTACTTTACACGGATACAAAGTTACTATTGAAAATTTTGTACCACTATACAAGGGAACTTTTAATCCATGTTAGATGAGAAATTTTCACACTTTCTTGCACTCTTTTCCACTATTACGACATCCAATTCCTATAATCACCGTTAGTATGGTTTGAGATGGGAATCCATCCGATATATACTATCAACTGCCAGATTTCCATCAGATCGATCGACTAGCTAGCTATCAGACTGATGATTAAAATACGTAGAAAAAATCGAAAAGTCTAAGTCAATGTACAACCTATATTTAAATTGAGCGTCTAACGTTATTATAATAAATACACGTACATGTGAAAAATATGGTATCATAAATTTACTAGACCAATAATGCAATACACTGTCGGAAATCATAAATTTATTCAACTACTTAGCTTTATTTTTCTTATACAATATATTTATGTATGTATGTATATATAACGATATGAAACATACTTCATCTGAATCTAGCTATAGTTACTTAGCTTAATTCCACTCTAAATGGCTTCCCCAAGTGATTGTAATGAACCTTCCGTCCAGGCGTTTAAAAATGACCGTCCCGTGGAACCAGAGTTGGAAGGGATTATTTCCCCACAGGCCGATGAAGGTAGTTCGACTAGCCCATATTACTCTCCAAGTATGTACATTTAATTAATTAGTTTAATCCCATTTTTTAGTAATGAGTGAAAAACTTATTAATAATGACTATATATATGTTAATATTTTGTAGCAGGGTCAGAGATGGAACAGTATACAGCAATAGAGTTGGAGCACACCAAACTCCATAGAGCAATTCTGAGGGGCGACTGGGCAACAGCCAAAGAAATTATCGACAATAACAAAGATGCATTGACTTATAAACTCGATTTTAACGGTGAGACAGCAGTCCACGTTGCGGTTTTAACAGGTAAAAACCTTAAATTTTTTAAGAACCTACTGAATGAGATCAACCCGCCAGAGTTGCTTATTACAACTCTATTGAATAAGCAACGACGTACGGCGTTACACCATGCTGCGTGCACGGGTAACATCGATGCTGCAACGATGTTGGTGGAGAAAAATAAATATTTGTTATTCAGAAAGGATACTGCACTTGGAGAATTATTGCCTATACATGTAGCTGTCATCAATTCCAGAAGAAAAACTTTCAACTATCTGTTTCGCGTCTCCAAAGAGCATATTCTGCTTTCTAATGAAGAAGGATGTCAAAGTCCTTTTGAAGGCGTGTGTGGTTCGCTACTTCTCGCTTTTGTAATTAGAGAACGAATGCTTGGTAAGTTTAATTAATTTGTATGTTAAGTTGTTCTTAATTATCACGAATATAACCAATTGATCATAGATAAACTGGTACCGTCGCCATGTGACCACATGGGCTCACAGATGACGGCAAGTTCAAATCTTGTGAAAGGCAAGTGAAGAAACTATATCTTGTGATCCCATGTGTGAGAATAGTGAGTCACCGCATGAGTTCTATGCGGTGTACGCTCTGGGTACCAAGACGCGTAAACCCCCCCCCCCCCCAATAATTATGAATATATATGTCGTACATTGGATTTAAATAACTAATTAAGAATTTTGTTAATAAGCCTTATATTTTCTTCCCCACAAACATTCAAGGATCTCTATTTCATCGCCCACAACAATGTATCATTCTTACATACTACATCCTTCACGTCACCTTTGTTCTTTTTATGAACAACTCTGATGTGAGTAGTCTTAGGACTATCAATTAAGTATAGAAAAAATGATAGTTTATAATATAACGTAAGCTATCGTTTTTTTTATACTTAGGTATTTTCTGACACGAACCTATTAGCATTGTGATTCACAATGCCAACGGATGTTTCCACATTTAACATACTCAATATCATTTCCAATGAACTCTTAGTTTTACCAGTAAACTTAAATACATTTTATATAAACTTAATATACTAAATTAAGTAATTTAAGTAAAAGTTGATAGTATAGTTATTTAAGAGTTAAAGGTTAGATGTTGTAAATTAAGTTCATTAAGGTATTATAAGTATTTCAAGTAAATATTATAAGTATTTTAAGTGGAGATCTTTAAAATAAATAAAAAGGATGAACATTTTAAGGTTATCAACAACTTAGTAGAAAAAAATCTTCCGTGAAAAAATCACTACCCTTAGCCTTATGAGCTACGCCCTTTAAAATTTAAAGAAAAAGAAAAAAAAAGAAGAACGGAAGATGAAATGGGAGGGATGAAAAACGAGTTGATGAGATATGTCCTCTTTCTCTTTCTGAAAGGGTTGTCCTCAAATTATTCTATATATATATATGGGAAATTAGGGTCGTTTGGTGTAAAACTTTACATTTTTTTAATATGATTTGGTAAAAACAAAACAAAACAATTTATTTAATTAACAAAAAATATTTAAAAATGAAGATATGAGAGAGTTTTTTTATCCAAGTTGGTACCCACTAATCCCATGTACCATTTGGTACCTACCAATTCCTAGTCAGGCTAGTGTCCAGGTGAATCTTGAAGTTCTCAACCACTTAATAATCCTCTGATTATCTTAAATTTGCCTTTAGCAATACTCGAACCTAGGATCCCCCTAAAAAGTGGTTGCTGGTATACACATGTAATTGGGAAAGTGACGGTGATGTTGTTAAACACACAAGTTAGATGAAAACACTCTCACATGAGAACTTTTTAACATATTTTGAAAATTAATAAATAGTTTTTGTATTATGTATATAATGGATTAAAAAGTTAATACATGAGGTGATTTCACCCAAGTTGGGTTTGAAACAACACCGCCCTCACTTTCTGTATATATATATATATATATATGTTGGGGGAAGTGAATATGAGGTTGATTCCCGCATCCAACTTGGATGAAATAAACACCCTCATATCTAAATTCATTTAATATATTTTATAGTAAAAACAAAAACCACTTGATCTGCAAAAACTATTAAAAAATTAGAATATAAAAGGTTTTTCATAAATTAGGTGTGACCTCATACTCATTTTTCTCATATATGTTTGAGCAGGCCAGTCCCATGGATTTCAGGTACCCTGCTCGATAATATAAATTGTGCCCACTAAACGTAAAAAAAAATAAAATCTATAACTAATTGATAAATGCATCAAAAGTCGAAAACGTCAAGTGGGATCAGTAGTATATACTATATATTATTTATTATTATTATTATTATTATTATTATTATTATTATTATTATTATTATTATTATTATTATTATTATTATTATTATTATTATTATTATTATTATTATTATTATTATTATTATTATTATTATTATTATTATTATTATTATTATTATTATTATTATTATTATTATTATTATTATTATTATTATTATTATTATTATTATTATTATTATTATTATTATTATTATTATTATTATTATTATTATTATTATTATTATTATTATTATTATTATTATTATTATTATTATTATTATTATTATTATTATTATTATTATTATTATTATTATTATTATTATTATTATTATTATTATTATTATTATTATTATTATTATTATTATTATTATTATTATTATTATTATTATTATTATTATTATTATTATTATTATTATTATTATTATTATTATTATTATTATTATTATTATTATTATTATTATTATTATTATTATTATTATTATTATTATTATTATTATTATTATTATTATTATTATTATTATTATTATTATTATTATTATTATTATTATTATTATTATTATTATTATTATTATTATTATTATTATTATTATTATTATTATTATTATTATTATTATTATTATTATTATTATTATTATTATTATTATTATTATTATTATTATTATTATTATTATTATTATTATTATTATTATTATTATTATTATTATTATTATTATTATTATTATTATTATTATTATTATTATTATTATTATTATTATTATTATTATTATTATTATTATTATTATTATTATTATTATTATTATCCCCCTTCTTTTATTATTATTATTATTATTATTATTATTATTATTATTATTATTATTATTATTATTATTATTATTATTATTATTAATTAGTAATTATATTATTAATCCTTCTGATTTACATAATTAGTCAAAACATTATATTCAAATATTATTTAATGTATTTATCACCTAATAATAAGTAATGTTTCTTATTTATAGAATTTTCGATTCGGCAATTATTCAATATATATGTTACATCTTTAGGGTAATCAAATAAGAACACCCTTAAAATAAGAACACGGTGAGAACACTTAAAAACTTCATTTTGATGCATTAAAAGTCCATAAAACTAACATAGTGTATAACTAATTATCATTATTTAAGTGTTTAACAACACATTGATTTGTCAAAATCAAAAAAATCATTTTTGTTGGATGCATCCATTTATATGGATGCACAAAACAAAAAACATGTTGTAGCATACTACAAGAAATACATTTTATTTTATTCAAGTTTTTAAAGCATAGTAACAGAGTTTTAATTTAATTAATGTACTATATACAACATTTTATAATTTTCATAGAATGTTACAAGAAATTATTATTATTATTATTATTATTATTATTATTATTATGTAAATAGTCATGATCTAACTTTTTATTGTTAAAGATATACCGTTGGACTACAGCCGCTCTCACAGTCTGGATATGGAAAACCCAGGGATAAACCGGATGCAGGTGTCACCAAATGTAGGAGCAGCAGCTTTGACAATGGTTTGCTTTTGACTTGTACTTTTAGAATCTAATAAAAATAATGATAAGACTCAATTCCATCTTGTGATGAGAACTAATTAAAATAAATCGGACAGCAAAAAAATGTGAACTAAATGTATAGAATTTGGAGAACTAAAAAATGGGCTTATTTTTCAGAAATAATGGCTTAAACTCGGAATAATTTTGCATGGTTGTTCAACTAGCTTATCAAACCTGATTTCTTATGCAGTTATCCAATGGATATACATCAAATTTTGGAGAATCGCTCTACTCGGTAATTAAGGACATGTTCTCATTGGTTTTTTAATTAATCTAATGTGTTTCTTCACTTATGTCGTTAACAAATGTACAGTACCACAAATCAAACACCTTGAGAAAGATAAAGTGAAGCACAATGCATCTGCTACTCTACTCAAGCGTCTATGTAGAGGTGTTAAAATCAAAAGAGACAGTGATATCGATATGATCCCAGATTGCTTTTTTACGGCACTTTATGTGGCTGTGGAAAATGACATACCAGAAGTAGCAGCAAATGTTCTCGACTATTGTCCACAAATATTGTTGCGCCATTTATTATATAGCAAGCAATCCGTCATTGAGTTGGCTATATCGAACCGCAATGAAAAGGTTTACAACTTGCTGGTACAGAAGAATAGTACTATTAACACGTTTCTACTCAAAACTATTATGGATGATGATAAAAATAACTTGGGGCACTTCGCTGCGAAAATGGCCCCCATACACAAACTCAATTTGGTTTCTGGCGCAGCTCTACAAATGCAAAGAGAGTTACAATGGTTTCAGGTGATCAATATACTTGACAATCATTTTCTATTAACTGAAAATCTTTATGTATCATGAAAATCTTTGATCTATATATACTTGTGTTTATGAATCTTCGTGCATCAGTTTTATCATGATTTAATGGATCAAGATTTTCTATTGTTTTATTTAATACTTGTTATATACTTATATACTCCTCCGTCCCATTAAAAGTGTCTTATTTTGAATATTCAAAGTCTTTATTTTAAACTTTGACCTTAATATATATTTTTGTGTTATATAACTTTATGAAAATTATACCAATGAAAATACTTATAAAACACAATCAATTCATATAACTTTCATCAAGTACTATTTAACACAAATAAAATTATTTAAGGTCAAAGTTGCAAATGTTAGACTTTGAAAATTCAAAACATGACACTTCTAGTGGGACGGAGGGTATATAATAAAGATCTTGAGTTGCTTTAATGTTAATTATGAAATTACAGGAAGTGCAGAAATTTTTGTGTCCTACTTGCAAGGAAGCAAAGAACAGGGATAAACACACACCGATTATGGTGTTTAGAGAAGAACACAAGGAATTGAGAAAAGAAGGGGAAGAGTGGATGAAAAAGACAGCGGATTCATACACAATCACAGCTGCACTCATAATTACAATAGCGTTTGCAGCAGCCATTACTGTACCTGGAGGAGTCAATGGTAACTCTGGCAAAGCAATCTTTGGAACAAACCCTTGCTTCATCATATTTGTGGTCTCAGATGCAGTCTCATTGTTTACGTCTACGACATCCTTGTTGTTGTTTCTGTCCATTCTTACGGCACGTTATTCAGAAGACGATTTTCTCTACAAGTTACCCAAGAGACTGATAATCGGCCTTGTGATGTTATTTTTATCGGCGACATCCATGGTTATCGCCTTTAGTGCCGCACTATTTATACTGGTTGGACATGAAAAGGATTGGATCCTGATCCCGGTATGTACATTGACATGTCTTCCAATCACTTCATTTGTATCATTGCAATTTCCATTGCTTTGGGACCTCTATTTTTCAACATATGGTCGAGGAATCTTTAAACAAAATGAGCATAGGAACTTCTTACGCTCATGCATGGGATTCTTTTGCAAGGAAGATGAAGGTAACTGATATTAATAGCAAGGAACTTCCTACGCTCATCTTACTAGGAAAGATCAACATAGAGTACTAATTAGATGTTTTGAGACGTGAAATTATATATATGTGATGCTTCATGACTTAATATGTTGAATATTTTCTGATTCCTAGTGTCATTTATATAATCACCAAGGTTGCGATGATCTGTAAAACGTCGGTGTAGTATAACTTACTACATTTGTTTGGGAGGTCAACTTATACTAGCAAAAAATAATGTTTGTATAAGCTGAAAAACTAAAAATAATGTCTTTTTATTGTATAAAGTAAATGAAAAAGATAAGCCAATGACTATGATGCACGGGGACGCCTAAAAGGTCAGGGTACCCGTCCCGGGGACGTTTAGGGGACGGGGACGGCAAGGAAACGGCAGGGGGACGTCTCGGATTTCGGGGACGGCGGCGGAAGGAGTCTGGGGACGTTTCAGTTGAATATGGGGACGTTTCCTTATATATATATATATATATATATATATATATATAGAGTGATCGACACGAATCGTCCTTGTGGTTTGTCCAAAAAGTCTGATATCATCCTTTATAGATGAAAAATGATCACGTTTCATCCTTTACGATAACAGACGTCAAGTGAAATCCGTTAAGTCCCTCACGTGCATTCCACGTGAGGGTATTTTCGTATTTTCCTACCTTGTTGACTCAGTCCAGTCCAGTCCACCTTTCTTTCTTTATTATCTTTATATATGAAAATCTGTATTCATATATCATTTCCCAACCCTAATTCCCAAAACACAGATACGTGTAAGGCAAATCATTGATAATTATCCATTTCTTTCAACGAATTTCAACAAAGCCAATTTTCCAGAAACATGAATAATCAATAAAACAAAAAACCCATCATTACCCAACCCGCAAAACACAACCTTTTCCATATATAAACTAATAGAATTCCCAATTGAATTAGCATCAGGCCTATAACTAATATTTTGTAAAGCATATTCTTTGCCTAATTCTTGAACTCTAAAATCAATTAAATCAAGCGATATAAGGAGATTGGGTAAAAGGGAATATGAATTCAAACCCAATTAATGGATTCATGAGGTGGCCTTTTCTTGTGTTGTCTTTTTCAAAAACTTAATCATCCATGGCAGATTTTGATGCTGATGCTAATGCTAATTTAGGAATTTGGTTGTAAAGCAATACGGGAGATCTGCTAAATAAATCCGTCCATTCATCGTCACCAAGTATGATCAGTTTTTAGAAATCCATGGTTTTGCAGCCATCTTAGATGTCCGATTAGTTATCTAGCATGAATACACCCTCTTCTTTTTTTTTGAACGGCGAATACACCCTCTTCATACACCACTTGTTACACCAGATCTAAAGCTGCTCACTTCAAAGCAAGGTTCTTCATAGCTCAAACACGTTTTAATCTGCTATGCCCCTGCAAGTTGTGGTTCAGCCGCCACCTGTGGCAACATGGGATGGACGAATCTTATCTGAAAAAAGGTTGCAAATGACGCAGAAGAAATTCAAGAGTCCAGTGATGGCATCCTTGGTTCGTGGGATTACTCGAGAAAAGCCGAAAAACCAAAAAACACCACCACCGGTGACCTGCCGCTGCCGACCACCACTTACCCACCAGCCACTGTTACTAATCTTATAGATCTTTGACGTCATCCTTGGTTTGTATTGATGGATTTGATATAGATTCATCTCTAAGCGATTTGTGTGTGTGTGTTCATGTCTTCGATCTGATATAGATGGATTAATGGATCGATTTGATATAGATATATATGAATTGTGTGTGTATGTATTTATTTATATTCAACTTTAGATTTTTTGGGTTTGCAGATAAAGGAAAGAATATGAAATTTACTAGTAGTCCTTTAGTTTTGGAAATGACCATAATACCCTCACGTGCAGGGACTTAACAGATTCCACTTGACGTCCGTTATCGTAAAGGATGAAACGTGATCATTTTCTATCTATAAAGGATGATATCAGACAATTTTAAACTTAAAGGACGAAACCAGACTTTTTAGACAAACCACAAGGACGATTCGTGTCGATCACTCTATATTATATCCTATCCTATGTATATTATTGTGTGGGGTGTAAGGCCAAAAAAAGAAAAAGAAAATTCTTTGGTTTTTCCGGCGGCTGGAAGTCTGGAACGAAGGTGAAAAAGAGACAACAATCAATTAATTTATTTATTATTTATAAATTTTATTATTTTTTTTAATCTACACCTTGAAGTTTTATGTTTTATTTTAAAAAAACCCTAAAGTTTCATACCTTATATCAAAAACAACCTCGAAACAAAAATGCTATGTACGAGTATAATTGAACAAATGTTCGATAATTATTTATCTTTGAAGATGTAATATATTTTGTTTACACTTTACATCAATATCTATCTATTTTGAATTTTTTAATATATTTTTTTTTTATATTTTTTATTGTCGTATCCTCGCCGTACCCGTATCTTAGTTTTTTATTTTTTGTCGTTTCCCGTACCCATATTGTCCCCGTACCTCTTTGCCGTACTCGTCTCGATGCTACTTAGAATGATGGTAGTCCAACTGGTCAGAGGCATTTCCCAGGTTTTACTAAAGTCTTGAGTTCGATCTTGGGATGACAAGTCCTGGAGTTTTTTCCTCTGAATACTTGTAACGGTCCATGGTCAACATCTCGTTGTCTAGGGTACGTGCAAGGCTTCACCATTATACGGTGAGGTTTCCCTGATGTCGTACCGAATGAAGGAAGGATGCAACGAACGACATAGACATATATAGAGATTCAGTTGGCCAAAAAAATCACATAAATGAAAATTAGAAACCCTAAACCAAAACAATCAAATCTTAAATTCAAACAAATGAATGGATAAACGAATTTGCTTTTATAGTGAGATGGGTGTATATGTATACTAGACAGGTACCCGCATAATGCGGTGGCGGTGACAGCGACAAGTGGCGACGGCGGTGGCGATAGCCGTGTGGTTATTAATGTAAAAGTAATTGATGTAAAAAAAGTAGTATAGTTATTTTAAGGGTTAAGGATATGTTTGTAAATAATTTATTAAGATATTATAGGTATTATAGTAGTGAAGATATTCAAATTAGTGAATAAAGGGTAGTTTAGGTAGATAGGGATTGAAAATATTTTAAGGGTATTTTGGGTAGATGTGGTATATAGATTGAGAAAATGTTGAAAGTTAAAGGTATTTTTAAGGGTGAAAAGTTAAAAAGTGGATGATTTGTCTTATAATGAAGTAAAAATATAATAATGATAATAATAAATAATAATAATAAAAAGTGAATATAAACCTTATATTCGCGAGCTTCAAAAATAATTTGGAGCATTTTGCTGCAAAAATAGCTCTTATGTTAGGTGATGATTTTAGTACCACATAACTTAATAAATCTACCATGCATATGTATTATTTACTTGTACAGTCTGTATTATTTATTTAGTGTGATAAACTTATTAAAAATAGTGGTGCGAAACTATGAATATCAATTCTCATAGTCCTATACGCAAACTCAATTTGGTTTCTAGAAGTAGTCTAGCACAGCTCGACGAGTTACAATCGTTTCAGGTTAATATATTTTCTTGAAGGACTGAAGTAGTCTACCACATATGTAAATCACCCCATAAAAATACCGACTACACATCTATAGTCGCCAAACAACAATTTGCACAAATTTCTGTCTTTTATACAGATTCTTACGAGTAGTTGGATTCTCCAAAGGCCACAAGAATTAATTAATTTCCTCTTTCTTCTTTTCTTTCTGCAGCCCAGGCCGGTAAAATTTTAATTTTTTAAATGAAGTTTTGATTTTGGTTATATGGGTATTCATATTTTTATGTTTTTTAATGTGTGTGTGTTTTCTTTTGTAGATTTACTTGGAGTCCTTGAACGATTTTGCTTATGAAATAAAG
>CM067171.1:84456004-84482553 GCA_034093135.1 Erigeron breviscapus | reverse complement strand
CTGGATGAAATTGAAAAGCAATTGCAAGGTTCAGAGGTGTCTTCAACGATCAGATTATCCAATGTTCTTGACATGTATGAATCATTCAAACAAGAGAACAGTGAAGCGTTGGAAGAAGTGTAGGTCCCAAACAATAGATGGTTAATTAAACCCGACTGGCAAGTACAACTGATCTTGATGGACAAGTTCAGTTTACGATCCAGATATGGATAACAAGAAACAATTGACTAATATAAAATGCAAGAACAAATGGCAGAAACTATATAAAGATATATATAAATATAATCAAGTATGTAGCATTGAGACACGTTGTTTTCTTTCAATGTATTTGATTTATTGATATATAAACAAATACAAGGATTGTTGCGGAACAAAGATAAACACCCAAGTGTAAATATCTAAACAATCCCGAAAAACAAGTGATCTAAATAACTTGGAAATACTCGTAAGTTTACTTAGAGTATATCTCACAAGTTGCAATGCTAAATAGTTTCATATTGCAAGTGTGAGAAGACTTTGTATTTATAGACCAAGTCCATGATGATGTGGACAAGATCGTACAAATGTGGTTGTGAGCATTTAAGGAATTAAACTAATTCCTTACATGCTCATACTAGGAAGAGTATATATCATGGTGAGTGGGCCAGATCAACCTGAGGAGTGGCCAGCTTGGTGATCTCAGACATCACCCTTTCAATCAATTGTGCTTCTCTAGCATCCAGCGTATCCTCTATCTTCTGACCAACTGAAGTCATCAACTGCTGTCCAAGTTCAGTTACATCTAGGCCAGGTTTTTCAATCAATTCCTTTACCTGCCTTTCAATCTCCCTCAAATCTACTTCAGATGTTCTTACAGTGTTGCCAAGCAGATTGGAGATTGAGGTTGTAACCTTGGACTGAGTAAGGTCAAAGGCTTCTTTCAAAGTACCAGCCAGATTGTTGCAGCCAGTGACCAACTCATTTAACTTGTTGAACACCAAGTCTTCATTTGATGAAAACTTGTTTATCCCCAGATCAACCACCTTAATGTTTGTCAAGTGATCCTTGTGGTATCTGGAGAAAGACTTGGTGTTTTTGTCAAGTGTCTTCTGAATCTCCTCCACCCTGGTTAGAAGGTTTTGGAGATCGGCTTGAATTGAGACAACTTGACTGTCCAGTGACGAAGGAGAAGGTGTCACTGGACCAGCAGCAGTTACTACTGAGCAACTGGAGGAGGCAAACTTAAGGAAGTCTCCCCAGTTGTCATACCAGCAGTTGAAGATATAATAGGAGTGGTGGATGAAGAAAGGACTAGAAAATCAATGTGTTGTTCATGCTGAGAATGCTCAGGTGTGAACAACGGCGGCGGTGGGGGTGGCATTTCTCGAGCAAATGAGAATTGCCCAGTTGGTGAAGGAGCGGTATAAGTTTGGAAAGATATATCAGTATGCACATTTTCTTGGGAGGGTGAAAGTGAAATTGATGCGTCTGGAAGGGAGACTGGAGATGAAGGGTTTTGAGCTTGTACAGAAGCCTCAAAATCTCCAAGTCTGTTTCAGTTCCTTCAGAATCCGAAGACTCTATCAGGATTTCCTCGTCATTAACATTCATGTCCAGATCCATGAATGTAACTGAGGGCTGACCAGAAGGGTCAGTCTCCAGATGACCTTCCAGTTTCCTGGATGGGTGCATCTGTTGGTGGATCAGATACCGAAGTATCTTCACCAGGGATAGATGTGATTGGTGTTGCTTCAGTTATGGTTGCTCTATCCTCAACCACAACATTAGACGAACTGGAGGGTCCCTCATTATTTTGAGGCCCGCCATAGTTGCATTCGTTCTGGAATTCGACCTCTCCAGCTTCAGATACCAGAGAGTCTAAATTCCTTAACATATCTGGAGCAGTGTACGGTGAATCTGTACTTAAATATGCTTCCCTGCCCAGAATTTGCTTAAAACACAGTGAGAGGAACCTTGAAAAGGAATTCAAACACCCCTTGTGCCCTTCAGCTTTTGAACCAGGCTTCTATACAAATATCTGCAAAGTCCACTCTCAATCCGTTCCACAAGCAGTAAGCCATTTCTGCTTGTGAGGAGTTGATCTGGTCAAGTCCACCAGAACTCCCACCCATACTCTCCACCAGGTGGATGAAAAATACCTCCATGAAGGTGTAAGACCCTTCATGGTCATCGCACCTTTTGTCTTCAAACACCCCATTCTCCAAACACTCCTTGTGTCCCATTCAAGAAGTACTTGGCGAAAATTTATATTTGGGGGCAAGACGACTGGAGATTCACCCTCTCTCCAGTAATTGAGGTGTAAGGCATCCCTCAATACGTCGATGGAAGGTACACTGGATTGTTCCATCCTTTAATGTGAAACTGATGGAGGAACAATCGGAAGAAAGAACGGCAGTGTACCAAAACTCACACAAGTAGTTGTGAAACAACTTGCGTGGGTTTAGAGAGAATGAGGGTCCTATTGGAGAATCCTTCAAAACTTTTTGGATTCTACCAATAAGGGTATTGGACCCTTGAGATCCTTGTAAGCTTGCCATCGGATTATTTAGGATTGAGTTTGATGACCGAAGCATTACTAGGAGCACCAGATGCCTGTTTGACATCTGGTGAAGGAGCATATGGAACAGTCAAGAGATTTACATCTCTTGAACGGGATGATCTAGGAGCCATAGAAAAATGAAAATGAAATTTGGGAATTAGGGTTCTTGATTTGTGAAGCAGAGAGAAAAATGAAGCAATTTTGATGATTGGGAAGTAAATGAAAGAATGTAGAAGAGAAGTAAATGAGTTCGGAGTAAATAAGGGTATTTATAATGGATTCAAGATCCCAATGAAATACCAAAAATATATTTTATTAAACAAAATCCTTTTTGTAGATATTTTCACAAATTGAGTTTGAATTTTGAAATAAAATAATAATTTGCCATGTCAACATTAAATGCTACCATGTCAGCATTAAATGCTACGACGTCTTATCTTACCCACGCGCCCACTCACTTTTTATTTTCCCAATACAAACAGTTGTCAAGTACTAAAATAGCTTTAAACACGTCAGATCACGATATCAAGTGGTTTAAAACACTCGAGTACCATCACGTGTCACAAAAATTGACCAAGTATTTCTAACGTTATAAAAATTAAGACAAGACTGAATCTGGTCACTGGAGGATCAGTCCAGTGCCAGTTTCCAACTGGAGAGTTCTCCAGTTGCCATTTTCAAACAAAAACGAATTTTAGTCAGAAAATTATTTTGAGTCTTTCTCCCTAAAATGATGATCCAGAAATCAATTAGTGCCAAGATAGTATCACAAAGGCGTTCGATAGCCTGGCGAGCAAAGATTATCTGGACCTCCTCAACTGGAGAACTTCATCAGTGTCACTGACGCGTTCAATAATAAAGAAAGCTCCAGTTTTAAGGATTTAACATTCCCAGTTCGCTGATGAGATGTTTAAAGGTTTTCTCATCGAGAGGTTTTGTAAAAACATCAGCTAACTGTTCTGTCAGTGGGGATGAAATGAATTTCAATGTCTCCTTTCATAACATGATCACGAAAGAAATGATACCTGATGTCAATATGCTTTGTCTTGGAGTGCATCACTGGGTTGTGAGATATAGCAAATTGCACTGGTGTTGTCACAAAAGATTGGGGTCCTTGTATACTTTTGACCATAATCTAGTAACTGGTTCTTGATCTAGAGAATCTGGGCATAGCAACTGGCCGCAGAAATGTACTCTGCCTCAGCAGTGGACATAGAGACTGAAGTCTGCTTCTTGCTGGTCCAACTTACCAGTTTTCCTCCAAGGAAATGACAACCACCAGTTGTTGATTTTCTATCTATCTTACAACCTGCATGATCAGAATCTGAATAACCCATTAGATCTAATCCTGAGCCTTTGGGGTACCAAAGACCAAGATTAGGACACCCTTTCAGATATCTAAAGATACGCTTTACAGCGTGCAAATGTGATTCTTTAGGGTTAGCCTGAAACCTGGCACATAAACATGTTGCAAACATTATATCTGGTCGACTGGCAGTTAAGTACATCAGTGAACCAACCATACCTCTATAGTTAGTTATGTTAACTGGTTTGCCAGTTGGGTCAGAGTCCAAATTCAATGGTGCTGCAATAGGTGTGTTTTTCGATGGGATTGAATCATATTTGTATTTTCTTAACAAATCTCTGACATATTTTCCTTGGTTCATGAAAATTCCATTTTCAGTTTGCTTAATCTGAAGACCTAAGAAAAATGTTAATTCACCCATTAAACTCATCTCATACTCAGATGACATGATTTTAGAAAAATTTTTACACATTGCATCATCAGTTGAACCAAATATAATGTCATCAACATAAATTTGTACCAATAAGATATTACCTCTTTCTTTCAAGATAAATAAGGTATTATCTATTGCACCTCTTTGAAAGCCATTTTTAAGAAGATGTTTAGTTAATGTATCATACCAGGCTCTTGGGGCTTGTCTTAGACCATACAATGCTTTGTTCAGTCTATAAACCCAATGAGGATGCTTCTCATCGATGAAACCTGGAGTCTGCTTAACATAAACTTCTTCTTCCAATGTTCCATTAAGGAACGCACTTTTGACATCCATCTGGAAGACCTTGAACTGCAGATGGGCTGCATAAGCCAGAAATATTCTGATGGCTTCAAGTCTTGCAACTGGAGCAAAAGTTTAATCAAAGTCAACGCCTTCTGCTTGACAATAACCCTGGGCAACTAATCTGGCCTTGTTTCTTACAACATGGCCATCTTCATCCATCTTGTTTCGGTAGACCCATCTGGTACCAATGGGTTCTTTCTTTAACCCTGGTGGACAAGGAACAAGCTCCCAAACATTGTTCCTTTCAAACTGGAGGAGCTCTTCTTGCATAGCTTCCACCCAGCTTGGGTCTGCCATAGCCTCGTCAATCTTCTTTGGTTCAATTAAAGATAAGAAGGTGACGTTTAAGCATTGCTCACTGGTGGCTCTTCTAGTCTGAACCCCACTATTTGGATCTCCCACATTCTGTTCAATTGGATGTGCTCGAGTCCATCTAGTGTATTGACTAGGCTGGTGAACTACAATATCAGTGCAAGTCACCTGATCTTCTTCAGTTGCATTAGCTTCTGGAGGAGGATCAGTCCAAACTACTTCTACATCCTCATCAGAGTCAATAAGGTCACGATTTGCATCATGAAATTCTTCATTCAAAGGCATTTCTTGAAGAACTGGAGAAGTTGGAGTTTGAACTGGTGCTGATATTTGAGTGGCACGTACATCAGATCCAATCACCAATTCTTGTGGTAAGTTGAAATTGATGGAGGGATAAAATGATGTATCACTGGTGCTTTTCTTCTTCTTAACTGGTTCCAGTTGAGTATAACTGGAAGCATCTTTTGGTGAAACAACTGACTGATGAACTTGGTCAGTTTCACCAAAATTGATTGGAACGACTGGAGTAATATCAAGGCTTGGTCGCTTGTTGATTGCTTCAGTTGATTCATCGAATGTGACATGAATGTCTCATGAACCTTTTGGAGTCTATAATTATAAACTCTAAAGGCCTTTCGAATATCTGAATAACCTAAAAATACCCCTTCATCAGCTTTTGCATCAAACTTTCCAAGCTGACTGAATCGTTTAAGATATAAACTGGACAACCAAATACATGAAAGTATCCAATATTTGGTTTACGATTCCTGAGTACTTCATAGGCAGTCTTCTTAAGTCTCTTGATGTAGACTGACCGGTTTTGGGTGTGACAAGCAGTTGCAACTGCTTCAGCCCAAAAACTGGTGGGAAGACCAGATTCAGATAGCATACTTCTGGCGCTTCTATCAGTGTGCGATTCTTTCTTTCCACAACTCCATTTTGCTCTGGAGAGTGAACTGATGAGAAGTTTTGAGAGATGCCAGTGTCATTGCAAAATGTTTCAAGTACCTTATTTTGGAATTCATTACCATTATCACTTCGCAACTGACAAACTTTTCGAGTATACTTGAGCTCAATTCTTTTGATGAGAGAGATGATTTCAGCAGGTGCATCACTTTTGGATCTGACGAATACCACCCAGCAGTATCTGGTGAATTCATCAACCACAACTAGAGTGTACTTCTTTCCAGCTCTAGTTTGAACATTCACTGGACCAAAGAGATCCATATGTAGCATGTGAAGAGGTTCAGTGATGCTAAAATTTTGCCTAGTTTTGAAACTGGCCCTTTTCTGCTTGCCCATCTCACACCCTGGACATGGCTTTTCTTTATTAAAGGAAATCTGAGGTATCCCATCAACCAGTTGTTTGCGAGACAACTTGTTAATATTTTTAAAATTAAGATGGGATAATCTTTTATGCCATAGCCAGTTGGTGTCCTCATCAGCCTTGGTATAGAAACATTGCTCTTTAGGAGCTGGTTCCATATCCATGATGTACACATTCCCTTTTCTTGGTGCAACCATCACCACTTTCCAATCCTTTTAAATATGGTGCCTTGTGCAATATCGAACAAAACTCTGAAGCCATCATCACAAAGTTGGCTGACACTGATCAGGTTGTATTTCAAACCATCACAAATGCAACTCTTTTGAATTCGACTTGTCCATTATTGAGAACACCATATCCTTCAGTCTTTCCAGATTGATCATTACCAAACGTCACTGTCGGTCCATCTTGGACAGTGAACTCTTCAAATAGGGGCTTACATCCGGTCATAGTCCGGCCAGCAGCGCTGTCCAGATATCAGATATTCTTCTTTCGATCGCCCTGCACACCACAAAAATCATTAGTTATTTTTGTGAACCCATCTTTTCTTGATGGGTTCACTGGACTTCTCTACAGAAGTCACAGTAGATTGTTGTGGTGTTGAACCGGAGGCTGCATCTGGAGCTTTTTCACCAGCTCCAGGTGCAGGAGTAAAAACGATTGGTACTTGATACTTACTCCCCTTATTTTTACCAGATTTTGTTCCAGATGGAACATTCTTTTGATTAGGTTTTGAAGGGAGTGGTTTAATATTTTGTTTGAAAACTGGAGGTAATGAACCTCCTTCCAGATTTTTAATCCGGGCAGTACAACTCTGAACCTGTCGAGACAAAAGTTGGAGTTAACTTTCCAGATTAACCAAAATATTATTTTCATCAGGCAACTGAACCTTGGACCTTGGTTCAGTTGGAGTTTTAGTCTGTCGGGTCTTGGGCTCCTTAGACTTTTGAGGTAAAGGCTTGTTACCAGTGGCCTTTTTGACTGGAGCTTTAGCCTGTTTGGCTCCATTTTTAACCTCAATGGGGGTGGTCTCAATGGTTTCAGTTTCAACAGCTTTCAGGTTGATCATAAGGTGTTTCAACCTTGAGAGCTGGAGGCAATGCATGAAGATCTGGTATGAGAGCTGCCATCTCCAGATCTCCAGATTTCCATGCATTCTTCTGGGCATCGATAGTTCTTGAAAATGCATCATAGTTTTTTACCAGATGCTTTTACCCATGACTTGATAATCTTTTGTTCTTTTTCAAGATCAGAAAATAGTTTTTGATTATCAAGTTCTAAAGCCTCAATCTTTAAAACTGACTCCTTGAGAGCCAACTGGACACTTTGTAAGTCATTCAGTTGTGGTTTAACATTGTTCAGTTCAATTAAGATAGTGTCAAGATATCTTTCACTATTAGCTCTTACAGTTTCCACAAATGCTAAATCACCACTTAATGATTTAGCCAGGTCCAGTTTTAGTTCAGGGTCAACCTGGTTATCATAGTCACATACCTTTTTCAGATGATGTCCACCCATCTTCCAGTGATGACATCTTCTTTTGCCACATGCTGCTGCTGTTGATCTTCCAAGGCCATGAAACACATGTCCCTTTCCTCTTCTTCATCAACTGATGAGTCATCAGAGTACTCCCATTTTCCCTCAGTTTGTGCCATTAAGCACTGATCCTTTTCCTTTTCCATGGACAGGAGGGCAATCTGGGCCTTAAGCTTCTTGTATTTAGCTTTGTAGCTATCATCAGGCCGATTGAAATTAGGGAGAGAGGGGCCAGTTTGGTTGTTCAACTGACTAGATCTGCATTCCTTCATAAAGTGACATTTCTTACCACACTTATAGCAGGTAAGATTGGTTTTATCCAGAGAGCTGGAGCTGGAAGCATTGTTGGGGCCATTAAATCTTTTAGATTTATGCTTAAACCTGTTAAAGCTTTTAGCAATCATGGCTACCAGATCATCATCGTCAGTTTCATAACAACCATCACTGATTTCAGTGGTCAGGCCAGAGTTCAAGAAACTGTTTAACATCTCCTTCATTGAGTGTGCCTGGACACTCTCTGCAGACATTAAGGCAGCACAAGGTCAGCTCAGGTACACTAGCAACCTTGGAACTCTGGGCATGGTTCATGGCATCTTGCTCAGCCACCAGTCTTGCAGCATTATTATCTTCAGTGAATCTGAAGGCTCCATAGAGCGATGCAAGAGTATGGCTGTGCAAGGTTTTACCTTGTCTCAAGACAAGAACCATGTTTTCCCAATTGGAAGGAAGAATATCACAAAACTTCTCAAGAAGAATATCCTTATCCTTCTCTACACCCAAGCCTCTCAGCTGATTAATGAGGCTAGAAAATCTGGTGTATGTACCAGTTAGACTTTCATTGGGCAAGGCAAAGAAGGATTCATACTTTTTGTTCAAGGCAACTTTCCTGGTGACAATAGTGTCATCACCTCCTTCAAACTGAATAACTAATTCATCCCACATTGACTTGGCACTGGAACAACACAAGTGTTGGAATTAGATCTTCAGGGACAGCTCCAAGGATCATGTTCTTGAGTCTGGTGTCCAGATCAACAAGTCTACGATCCTCATCAGACCAATGGTCTTCGAGCTTTTCTCTTGAACCTCTTCTTCCAGTTGGATCAAGAAGAGGACTGACCCCAAGAGACATGGGTATATATGGACCATCCTTAAGGATTTTCAACATATACCTTTCGATCCCACCAAAATGCAAAAGCATTCTAGCCTTCCATGTACCAAAAGTCTCACTGTTTCCATCGAATTTGGGAACATGAGTGTTAGAATAGTGTACATGGACGTGATTTGGGGCAGTAGGAGGAGGGTTTGTATTAACATTTTGAAAAGGTTGGGCATTATTATTCAAGGGGGTTTCACCTGAACCAGAACCATCTCCACATTCAGTAGTGTTCATCTTAGCAGATCTAGGCAAGTTTATTAGCCTTCTGCTCTGATACCACTTGTAAGTCCCAACTCAATAGATGGTACTACTTGAAGACACCTCTATGTCGATGGCGGTTTGGATAGTGTGTGTTCTTGGTGTTAGTGTGTGTTTTGAGAGAGAATTAAGTAACTGTGTGTAAATCTGGAATTAAAGGTGTAATGATTATGAAAAAGTTATGATCTCTAAGGTATGAGAGGGCTATTTATAGTCTAACTACACAATTATGCTAATTGTCACAATTAGCCCCTCAACCTTAGTGATCATTTATCTATGACTTAACAACAAGAAATTCCTCTATTCTAGATTACAATTTATCACTATTTTTGGATTTCTAACATTCTCCCCCTTAGTGATACATTGTAATGAAGTACATGTTATATTGTCTTGTAGGAATGAATTTGATGAGCCCGGTGGTGAAGACAATTGGGGTGATGAAACAAGTCTTCAAAGCTTTCTCTTTTGTCTTTGGAGAACTTGATTCAGTCTTGGTCTTGGTCTTGAACTTCTTGAAGTTAAATCATGTGAGGATTCTCAATGTTCTTTTTGAACAGAGAATAATGAAAGCATGTTTGGCTTGAATCTTCGAGAATTAATGAATCATGAATCAGAGTTGTCTTTTGAAATGCAGAAGAGATGAATCTTGATTTTGATTCTTCAATCTTCGATTCTTGAGTGAAATTCAACTTCTTGAAACAAACTTTCATGAATATGTACTCTCCCCCTTGATTTATGCATAGTAGTTTCTTGATGAAATGTTCTTGTATGAATTGAAGATCTTGAATGACGTATGTTTGATGAAGACTCTTTTGTCTTGAATCTTCGAATCAATCTTTTACTTTTATGAGGCTTTGATCTTTTTCACATCAACTTGAACACTTCGGAGAGTAAGAATTTGAATGCAGTTTGAATGAAATTCTTATGAAGTAATTATGCTCCCCCTCAATCCATGAGTGAGTATAAACACTTTTTGAATTAGCATCTTTGAACTTTTGAAGCATCTTGAGTGCAAATTCTTCTGAATACGAGGAACCTATTGATACATCATAATGAATTTTCTTTCCCTATACAAACTTCCTACCTTCAAACACAAACTTTGATAAGTCTAAATCCATTTGAAACAACCAAGTACAAAATTTTCTCAACATAGACTCTCATTCCATTTCTATCATCAACTAAGCCTTGGAAAACAACAAATATTGATGGAACAAAGACTCTCATTCCATTCTTGACATTTGAAGACAATACCAAATTCATTTCCGAAGCAAAAGCTCAGTTGACAAAGACTATGAATCAATCATAATATTTTCTCCCCCTCATAATGACAAAATGGTGAATCAATGTCATTATGTACACATTTGATTGATTAAATGTCACAAGGAATAAGAAGACATGAAGAAATGTCAACCATCAAAACATCAACCCAACCTAGTAGCCCAACCCAAGAGATCCTATGGGTGACTAAAATGTAAGATTGAAGTTGTTGGGACAAACATTATATCATGGTGTTGGTGGTTTCTGTGTTTGTGTGAAGAGAAATGAAACCGGATAAGAATGATCCGTTTGCATGTTCAAAAATCAAAAGGATTAATGAAATGACCGAAAGAAATGTATAACATTTTCCGGATTTCCTATGTATCTTTGAGATATGCATAAAACAAATCTCTAACATAGTTCGGTCTGCGGCTTTGCAACCACAAGATTGCTTCAAAGAATATAAATCATGGTTAACACTACCGAAGCATTTGATAACCACAATTTTATCCTTAAAGACTTTAAAGGGAAAACCGAGGTCACTTAGACTTTTCGTTAACTCAATAATCACATAAATGTAATCATGAGACCTACGTTCAACGTTGGAAAATATGTTAGCATTGGTAGGATTTCCATTCGATCATCGTGGAATATCAATTAAGATATCACTACGAATGTTCCGGCTTTATCACAAAGATAAGCTTTAATATCACAAAGATATGACTCGAATGTGTTCTAAGAAGAATAAACAATGATCAATTTAATGATCAATCAAATTAGCTCTAGACACAACGTGATTAAATGAAGTCGGGGACTGGAGCAGAATGTCGCCCTTTTTCAATATCAACATCTTCCAAATGAAGAGTCAATAGAAATGTGAAAATCTCCGTGAGGAATTAAACAAGCATTTGTTAAGAAATACTTGAGTGGTTAGGAATGATGTGCATTGCTTCACTGGGTCCATGAAGACTTCTTCAATATCGAGATATCAACAAATGACATCCGATAGAAACGTGTTTTACCCGGCTTTTGAGAATTTGGGGAGGACTTTTGTTTCTTTTAGCCCTTTCTCACATCATTATATCACCGTAACCTCTCACTTTTCGACTTTACTCCCTCCATTCTAGTTGCACGAAATCAATATCACTCAAAATACCCTCACTATCTAATGAAAGAAGTGAATACTCCGGGGTTAGAATTCATCGGCGATGATGAAATTCATGGAGTCAATTTTGAGAAAACTTATCGCTCATGTGCACACTAATCACCGAACTTCTTTGTAATGAAAAGTATTTGAAAAACAACAAATGTGTGAATGAAAAGGTTTGAAACACATTTGAAGTTTGAGGATTTTTGAAATCACAAACTCCTCCTTAATCTATGTAAGAATAGATCAAAAATGGTTTTCATAGAAAGGTGGAGCAAAAATTGTTTTTGTGAGATCAAAAAGAACAAAATTTTGCATCAACAACAATGTTCATAGTAAGACAGCTAAGGAGTACACAAAGGCGTTCAATCCATCGCATCTTACATCAACAAGTTGGAGGCAATTAAAACATTTAAGCGTAATGAAAAACCAATCAATTGAAGAACATGATATAGCAAAGAAGTACACAAAGGCGTTCGATCCTTTGCTTCTCATATCAACAATTGAGAGTTTGAAAAGTTATTTGGGAAAAAATTTGATTACTTATTACACATACATATTCATATAAGAACACTTGGAAGTACACAAAGGCGTTCGATTCCTTGTACTCTTATATCAATCTATATGTATAACAAGATCTTAGAATGTATAAACACTCTAATTAAATAAAACATTGAAGAACGGGTTGCATACATAGTATATGCAAGCCATCAAAAAAAATCTTTTTGTTTATTTTTGAAATTTTTCAATTTTGTATTTTGTTTTCTGGAATGTGTCAAGAATTCCTTCAAATGAAAAAGATTTAAGGTTTAAGATTTAACATACCAAGCTTGGAGATCAGAAAATTAAACCTCTTTTCGTCCAACGGTTTTGTGAACAAATCTGCAAGTTGAAATTCAGTTACCACAAAGTAGAGTTCGATGTCACCTTTCTCAATATGATCTTTGAGAAAATGATATCTAACATCAATATGCTTTGATCGAGAGTGGTTCACTGAGTTGACTGCAATGGCAATGGCACTTTGAGAATCACAATAGATAGGAATATGATCATATTTCAGACCATAATCAGTTAGTTGTGTCTTCATCCATAGAACTTGAGCACAACAACTAGCCGCAGCTACATATTCAGCTTCAGCCGTTGATAGTGAAACACAGTTCTATTTCTTGGAAGACCAACTCACAATTTTATCTCCTAAAAATTGTAAAGTACCGGAAGTGCTCTTGCGATCAAGTTTACAACCTGCATGATCTGCATCTGAATAAGCAGTTAGATTGAATCCAGTATCCCTTGGATACCAGAGACCTAAATCAGGTGTACCCTTCAGATAACGAAAGATTCGTTTCACAGCTTGATAATGTAACTCAGTTGGAGCAGCCTGATATCTAGCACACATACATGTTGCAAACATTATATCTGGGCGAGATGCTGTTAGGTACAACAACGAACCAATCATACTTCGATATCTCTTTTGGTCAAATGGTTTCCCATTTGTATCAGTATTAATTGATGTTCGAGCAGCCATTGGGGTAGAAATTGAAGAACATGAAGTCATGTCAAACTTTTTCAACATATCATTTATGTATTTACCTGTGATATAAAAATACCAGTTGGTAATTGTTTGATTTGAAGACCCAAAAAATAATTCATTTCCCCAATCATGCTCATTTCAAAATGATTGACCATTAGAGATGAAAAGTTTCGGCAAAATGTTTGACTGGTCGACCCAAATATAATGTCATCAACATATATTTGAACTAGTAGAACATGCTTACCTTGTTTGCGAATGAACAAGGTAGGATCAATTATGCCTTTGGTAAATCCACCTTTAAGTAAGAAAGTAGTTAAAGAATCATACCATGCTCGGGGTGCTTGCTTAAGACCGTAGAGAGCCTTGTCTAACCTGTAGACATGGTTTGGTCTTTGAGGATCAACAAAACCTTCAGGTTGATCAACGTAAACTTCTTCTTTGAGGTCACCATTCAGGAAAGCAGTCTTCACATCCATTTGAAACACAGTGAAGTTTCGGAATGCGGCATAAGCTAAGAAGATTCGAATGGCCTCCATTCTTGCAACTGGAGCAAAAGTTTCGTCGAAATCAACACCAGGTTGTTGGCAATAACCCTTTGCAACAAGTCGAGCTTTATTTCTTACTACTACTCCATTCTCATCCTTTTTGTTTTTGAATATCCACTTTGTTCCGATTGGATCATCTTTTCTCGGATTTGGAACTAATCTCCATACCTTCAGTCTTTCAAATTGTGCGAGTTCATCTTGCATTGCCTTAACCCACTCTGGATCACGAAGAGCTTCAGATACAGTTTTGGGTTCGATATTGCTAAGAGAAAGTGCAACAAGACATTCATTTACTGAAGTACGAGTAGTTACTCCTGCTTGTGGATCTCCAATTATTTGATCAGTAGGATGGTTTTTCTGCATACGTATCCACTTGTGAGCATGAGGAAGAGGATCTTGTTGTTGAAGATCAACATCACCATCATTGAAACTTGAAGTTTGTTGAGAGATGGAATCATAACTTGGTATAACCCTTTCCTCATATGCTGGATGATCAAAGTCAAGTGGTACATACACATTTGGAGTGTTCAGGGGATTTGTTGTCTGAATGAATTGAGAAGGTTGTTCTTGAACATTCACTTGAGTAGGATTCTCAGGAGAGGATGGTGGAAAAGAATCATTAGAAGCGGATTCTTGCTGAGAAGAACTTGATGACGATTCATGATTGTTGTCAGGAACTGGATCGTTGTTATGAAGAGGTTCATTGCTTTGAATTGGTTCAACGATGTCTGGAGGTTCTTGATCATGAATCGGTTTTGACTTATAGAATTCTTCAAAAAGAATATCTAATTCATCACTGGTTGGAGTTGGAAACTTCTTGAATTTAGAAGCTAAGGTAGAATTCCTTGTAGAAGTACTTGAAGCACTTGGATCAATACTTGTTGGTAGCAAGCTTTCTTGCTCAAAAATCATGCCTGACATCTCATCAAACCAAACATTCATCGTCTCTTGAATTGTGTTTGTTCGACGATTATAAATTCGGTAGGCAATTGATGTTTTGGAATAACCAACAAAATATCCTTCATCACCTTTCTTCTCGAATTTTCCAAGATTCTCCCGATCATTCAATGTGTAACAAACACACCCAAATATATGGAAGTAGTTGATGTTGGGTTTCGTTTGTTAACAACCTCATAAGGAGTCTTTTCGAAACGCTGATTGATGATGGACCGATTCTGAGTGTGACAAGCAGTATCAACAGCTTCAGCCCACATATTGGATGGCAATTTGGAATAAGCAAGCATTGTCCTTGCTGCTTCCACCAGCGATCGATTTCTCCTTTCAACACCGTTTTGTTGTGGGGTGCGAACTGCTGAGAATTGATGAGTAATACCTTTGGATTTGCAGAATTCATCAAAAACAGCATTCTTGAATTCAGTACCGTTATCCGAACGGATGTACGAACTGGAAGTTGAAGATTTACTTGAGTATTGGTGATGAAATCTATCAACATCTGAGTTGTTTCATCTTTGGATACTAGGAACTTAACCCAAGTATATCTTGAATAATCATCAACAATAACCAGGATGTATTTCTTCCCATTTCGGCTTTGAACTTTCATAGGCCCACAAAGATCCATGTGAAGCAAATGAAGAGGTGTTAAAGAATTTGGAGATTTCTTCGGTTTATGAGAAACTCTCTTAATCTTCCCAACAGCACAAGAAGGACAGACATGCTCACTTTCATACTTATAGTCAGGTAAGCCTTCAACAAGATGCTTATTGACTAAAGTATTGATTGTTTGGAAATTCAGATGAGAGAGCCTTCTATGCCATAACCAAGAATTCTTTGAAGTAGCCTTTGAAATGAGACAAATATTATCGGTTGGTTGGTTATCATCGAGATTGACGGTAAAAAGGTTATCATCACGATCGCCACAAAGAATATCAACTCCATCTAAGGTTTGGACTTTACAAAGAGATTTTCGAAAAAGAACTTGAAGATTGTTATCACAGAATTGTCCAACACTGAACAAGTTGTGACTTAAACCTTCAACATAGTGAACTTTCTTGATAATAATCCCATTTCGTTCAATGTCCCCATAACCTAAGATAGGAGCGAAATTGTTGTTTCCAAAGCGAACAGTTCCCATGAATCGTTCTACAAAGTTCATCAGCAAAGACTTATTTCCAGTCATGTGCTTCGAACCCCCGGAATCGAGTATCCAAACACAGATGGTTATTTCCTGCAATCAAAGAAATTTAACCGTTTTTAGGTACCCACTTGAAAACGGGTCCTTTTTGGTTAGATAAAGCAGGCAGGGTATATAACTTAGGATGCGCATTCAAACATGTTATTGAATCAACATAAGCATCAACTCGCACATTATCAACAAACATATTTGAATAAAATGTGCGAACATTCACACTAGAATTAAAAGTAACATGTCTACAAGCATTCAAATCAACCACACACAATTAAAATTGTTTACAAGCTCACAAGGCCTTGCCTTGGCACATTCAACATTATTTGACAAAGTAAAATTGTTTTGATTAACAAAAACACCCTTTCTCCTAATGACAGTCTTTTTCTTCCTTCTGTTCTTCTTTTTCTCAACATCCTTTTGTTTACTAGTGAACTTAGGTACTAATGTCTTAGCAACCCATTTAGCACCACTAGTTAAGCTCTTTCCACCTGTTGAATTGAAACTAAGAAGATTAGAACTAGAAGTTTTAGACATTTTCATCTTTTTGAACTCTTTTGGAGGTGAGGAAACTTCTTGCTTCTTTGGTTTATCATGAGAAAACCATCCATAACTATCCCTATATCTAGTTGAACCATTTGATGTATCCTTAGTTAGCGAAACTGTGCTAGACTTAGACACCTTAGGTATAAAGCTAGATTGAGAGCTAGATTGAGAAGCATTAGGATAGTCTTTCGGAAGTTTCACTTTGGTGTACTTTGTCCTGAGTGGGGTTTCAGCTTGTTCCTTTTTGACATGTTTCACTGGGGTAGCAACAAAGGTTTCTAACTTAATGGTCTTTGGTTCAGTCTTGACGAGTTTGGTCTTAACTCGTTTCCTTGAGTAATATGAAGTTGGAGCTTTGGACGATGGTTTTTGAGATTCCACTTTTGTTTCCACTTTGATTTTGGTAGATTCAATCTTTTTCTCAGTTTCTGAATCAAAAACATATTCTCCCTCCATGAATTTATCAAAATCATTCTTTGTGAAATCTTTGGAAAAAGAAAATTTCAATGGAGATTGATTAGTTTCCAATGCATTTGAAAATGTGGAAAAATCAGGAATCTTGTTGTCCAACTTCACATTATGGGTATTCTCAGAAATAAGGTCAACTTGAACTGACACATCTTTGGTTTCACAAGAAAATTGAGAAGATGTATCAACACCTATACTAGCACTAGGCTTAGGGTGAACAACTAACTCATCAACAGTGTTGCATGTGAAAAACCTATAGAAGTACCATATCAAAACTAAACTATGTGCAAGTTCTTCATTAGATAAATCAGATTGCACATAATCATCAGCTATAAAGTAGCAGTAGTATGACAAGTACATTCAAAAGAATCAGTCAAGGTCTGAGTCGAGGTATTGGTAGATGAAACACAGGTAGTTTGAGTAGAATATTCTACTAAAGGACTTTGGTCAGTTTGAGTAGAAACATTCTCACAAACTTTCTTAGTATTAACAACAATACATTTATCCTCTTGATTCGGACTTTGAGACTTGAGATGATTAATAACTGTTTGTTGAGATTCCACCTTTTGTTGTAGACCTTCTATTTGCTTTTCCAAAAATGTGGTTGGAAAATACATTTTAGTTGGTTTAGGTGAAGTATTAACAGATTCTTGGTTTTGAAAATTTGATTCAATTTCTTCCAATTTGAAAATTGAAGATTCTTTTGTTTTGTATGAATCATTGATTGCATCATAATTAACCAAAAAATCTTGATTAGTTATTCTCTCAACTTCATCAGTCTCAAATTCGTCATCCAATGGACGAATAAATTGTTGTATCATACCAAGGCGAAGAAATTTTTCATCATACAGGGGTTCAATTTCCTCTTTGGCCTTTTGTAATGGTGTGATATTCTCAAATCCCAACCCGAGAAGAAGATCTGTTTTATCAATCTTTGACTTGTTGAAATAGGCAGTGAAATTCAAGAGAGGATTTTGTTCAACTTTATATAGCTTTTCTTGATAGAAAAGTATATTCTTTTTAAATTCCTCAATTTGTTTTTCAAGATTCTCAATCTCAATGCCTTTTAGAAAACAATTATGATTTAAATCAGAAATCTTCCTTTCGAATTCAACATTGTTTGGTTTAGCTTCTTGAAGCTTTTTATTGAGAATATCAACATCCATTTGTCTTGCATTTGCCCGAAGCCATTCATTGGTCTTTTGAATTTCAAGATCTTGATTGGTCTTTTCAAGATCATGAATGGTCTTTTCAAGATTTTGACATCTTTGTAATAACTTAGAATCAGGAGAGACATTCATCTCACATTCTTTAACCAACATTTTGTCTTTGTACGCTTGAAAATCTTGTTTAATAGTATCATGTTCAAAAAGTAATTTTGAGTGTTCTTCAAGAAGATTTGAAAATTCACTTTTTGAAAATGAAATACTATTTTTCAACTTTTTGTTTTGTTGGCTAAAGAATTGATATGATTTGTTAATTTAGATAAAGCTAATCTACAAGACTCTTTGTCCTTAACCAAAGAAAAAGTAGAGTCAAGATTTACCTCATCATCTGGGTATTCATCATCAGTGCTTTCTGCTTCAAGGACTTTGTTCTTGGCCAACCTTGCCATATAGCAAACATTTGCAGAAAGATCTTGATCTTCATCATCAGTGAGCAACAGCCATTTGTCATCTTCAGCAAGCAATGCATGTCCTGCTTCGACCTGTTTGGCTAACAGCATCTTCTGCTTGTAGTACTCATAGTTCCGCTTCTTGGGTTGTTTGCAATCAACAGCAAAGTGTCCAGGAAATCCGCAATTGTAGCACTTTTTGTCTGATGCCTTACCCTTCTCAACTGTTTGTTTCTCATATGCTTCCTTCTTTTCACCATACCTTGATCCAGTAGCTTCACTTTGCTCATTACTCCTTGGATGATAGTGTTCCTTCTTTGGAAATGCACTTGTAGAAGAAGTGCGGAGATTGTTGTTTGTTGGCCTCGCTTTGTAATATTTCCTTTTGAAATGCTTTGTTACCGCGGCAAGAGCTTGATATAGTTCATCTGAAACACCATCTCTTGTAGCCATCAGATCATCTCCCTCCTCATCAGACGAAGAAACAACTACCATTTGCCTTTTGAGAGCTTCAGAAATCTTTTTCTCAACTATCAATGCCAAAGGATCAGAAGATACAACTTCTGGCATTTTGTTCGATGAAGCTTTGCTTAGGACTTGGTTTTCATTGAGTTTGAAGGATTCATATAGAGTATGAATGGTGAATTTGGTCAGGTTTTGATGTTGCTTGATTTGGGTTCCAAAATCTTCCCATTCTTGACCAAGGGCTTTGATAAACTTGATGTTTAACTCAATCTCAGTTTTCTTGACATTGTTCTTTCTCAATTCATTTATGACATTGCAGAATCTGTAGTAGACTGCCTCAAGAGATTCATTTGGCATTTTGGAGAAGTTGTCAAACTCAGTCAAAATGTTGGTCAATCTGATTGTCGAAGTCACGTCAGCTCCTTCCATCTGTCTAGCCACCTCATCCCATATCTCCTTTGCTGTATCATAAGAATCAACAGACCCATAGATTTCATCCGGTAGAGCTCTGTATAAACATGACCTTGCTCTGTTATCTGCAGTTGTTCGATCCTTTTGCTCAGCATTCAAAAGTTCATGAGTTAGAATAACTGCATTAGTAGTGGGATGGCGATGAACAGCAAGTCCATTCAGAATGGAATCTTTCATCATATGACCATTTGTTTGACTTTCCACATAGTCCATGAATCTTTTCTTCCATAGTCCGTATGAACCACGGTAGAGAACTGGAGGTCTTGTATCAGAACCCAATGCCAATGCTTCACGAGAAGCCATTAGAGATTGATTAGATTTGAAAAATTGACTTGAATTTATTATTGCAAATGAAACGATCTTGGTAAGATTATGAAATGAAACGATCTTGATTTAACCAGGAATTGAAACGATCTTGATTGTTCCAGGAAATGAAACGATCTTGATTGAACCAGGAAATGAAATGATCTTGATTGAACCAGGAAATGAAACGATCTTAATTGAACCAGGAAATGAAACGATCTTAATTGAACTTTGGGTGAGATCGTTTTGAAATTTGATGAAATTTTGGCTAAGTAAGGAAATTGAGACGATCTTGAGAAGAGTAGAAACTGAAACGATCTTGTGACAATCGTTTTGGGTGAGATCGTCTTGAAATGAGATCGTCTTAGAATTTTGAAGAAATTTGGTTAAGTATAGAACTTGAAACGATCTTGAAGAACAGAATGTGAAACGATCTTAAGAAGATCGTCTTAGGTTATTTTTGTGAAATTTTGGTTAAGTATGAAAAATGAAACGGTCTTGAAAGTTAAAACGGTTTGAAATTATTCAAGGAAATGAGACGATCTTGGTGAAGATCGTCTTGGGTTTTGAAGGTATGAAACGGTTTAGATGAAGATCGTCTTAAAAAATGAAACGATCTTGGTTTGAAGATCGTTCTGGGTAAGAAGGAAATGAGACGATCTTGGTATGAAGATCGTCTTGTTTTCTTTCTTAAAAACTTCTAAGTGTTTGAAATGACCAAACCAATCCTTTTGGATTAATTAGCCAGAATCAACACTACCACAACACACTTTTTACTAAAACGATCTTGTGAGGATCGTCTAACAAACACTAATCACTGAACTAAAACGATCTTAGGAAGATCGTCTTAGATTCATCTTCTTCACCATAAACATGAACAGCAGCAGTTTTCTCCATTAACGACCTAGAAAAACTTCAATAACTTTCGATTTACTAGGAGTTAGATCACGAAATCACTGTTAAACTGTTTTAATTCATGTCCGCAACAAGATTATGAACAAAATTCAACACAAAATACAACTGATTCAAATCCCTGAAATTACGCGCCAAAACTCAAAATTCAATCTCGAGTTTTAGATTGAATTGGAACTTGAAAATTGACAGGATTATGTTATCAATAGCCACGAATCTATTGATGAACAAACAACTGTGATTTTATGTGATTTGATGTGTGAATTTTGAAGAACCAGTAGGTGAAATATTACGAACAGAATTTGAAATTAAGTTTGATTTTGATGAAATTGTGATTGAATTCAGTTATGGATCGTCATCAGATTGATGTTTCGCTCTGATACCACTTGTTATAACACGATTTTAGCTACTGAATTCGATCCAACAATGGCGGTTTAGTGTGTGTGTTCTTGGTGTGTTTAGTGTGTGTTTTGAGAGAGAATTAAGTAACTGTGTGTAAATCTGGAATTAAAGGTGTAATGATTATGACAAAAGTTATGATCTCTAAGGTATGAGAGGGCTATTTATAGTCTAACTACTCAATTATGCTAATTGTCACAATTAGCCCCTCAACCTTAGTGATCATTTATCTATGACTTAACAACAAGAAATTCCTCTATTCTAGATTACATTTTATCACTATTTTTGGATTTCTAACATGTACTACTGAAGACACCTCTATGTCGATGGTGGAGTTACTTTGCAATATATGCACTGAACTGGAGACGACCAGTTGCAGTGAGTATATACCAAGTTCTAGATAGATTACTTATTTAAATGATAATAAGTAAAGAACAATGCAATAATACAAAATACTTGTAAGATAAATTGATGAGACAATATGTAATTTTCAATGTGTAATTTATTTATTGATGTTAAATAAATTACAAGGTTGTTGCGGAACCAAGATAATACAAATAATGTAAATATCCTAACAACCTATGAAATACAATTGATCTACACTCGGAATTTCTCAAGACAATCGAAACACTTAAAGTTGTGAAATGTTCCTTTTAGCGATTGAGAGAATATTGCACAAGTTTACCAAGAATATTGCAGGTATGCAAAGTGTGAATTCTATCGAAGTGTATTCGAAGAAGTTGATATTCTTGTTGTGCAATGACTTGTATTTATAGGCAAAGTTAACATTGGGATGTTAACTTTGGCCGTACAAATGTGGTTGAGATCATTTAAGGAATAACATTTAATTCCTTAAAAGGCAGTGTAAAGTCGCATGTTAAAGCAACTTTACTCAACCACCTTTATGTACCTTTTATTACTTAAATAATAAGATAAGGCTTATTATCCGGGTAAAGGTACATAAAGCATAAAGGTCAATTCCTCGTAATCAGTGTAAAGCTTTGTAAGAGCTTTCCACTGATGGTCTCCAGTTTGTAACTGACTAGAATGTCAACTGGGCTTCGCTGCCATTGCCATTCTCTATCTTCCATTTATTGTCTTTGACTTCAACTGGAATGCTTCTTCAACTTGGTCAGTTCTCAACTGGAGGAAGTCTTCAGTTGCGTTGACTGTACGGTGCAACTGGACTTCAATATATTTCTCGACAAATTATCTAGGTCTCCAGTTTCACTGGACAGTTTCACTGGGTCTCCAGATGCAACTGGAGACTGGCCAGTTTACCAGGTGAACTGGTCCTAACAAAGTGTGAACAATAGAGGAAATCACAAACACAAACTATAATAAACGACCTCTATAATGAGACGTTTTTAAAGATTTTCATTATCATAATCATTTATTCTTACAAAAGATGGAAATGAGCATACAACAAGTACAAATGAGATTCTTTCATATATCACTAGACATCTCTAATTTGTTTTCTTCTAGTATATGTTGTGACTCCAAAAGTATGCATCACGTATATGCATCAAAATAGCTCAAGTACCTGAGAATACACGTTAAATTTCGTCAACATAAAGTTGGTGAGTTCACAGTTTTTATAATAAGGATTTACCTTTGGATCACAAGATTTATATAAGATATCGCATGCATTACGAATATCAAGTTAACATGGTTATTTAAACCAATATTTTTATCACATGCTTATACCTTGGAAACCGAATACCTTAACATCATACGATTTACGTATATATATAATACCCCTCTTGTGATGCTAAAATGCTCAACGCAATCACGCATTTATTTCAAATATTAATTATCCCTTGCATGTGTTAGTGCGACTAACCAGGATAGGGGTGTCAACCCAATAGTACTATTTATAATATTCGCGTTGTAAATTTATCAGTCCAAGTTCCATATAGGGGATTTCGAGCCAGAGCATTGTAACAAAAATATAAGCATGGATCATTTAAGCAATTGTGTCCATAAAAACAAAACAGTTGTGTATTCTCAGTCCCAAAATAATAAATAGGGATCCATGAAACTCACCTTAGATCGGTGATATGATTAGTAACGTAAAAAGATTGATGATGACGATGATGACGATCAAGCAAATTATTCCTAATAGAAAATACGATTTGATTTATATTCTTGTTTTAAACTTAGTTTATTTATAATGTTATTTATTAATACGCTTGTCAACGTAACTGGTTTCGGGTTCTTTCAATAACCTTTAGTTTATTTTGAAATATTTATAATTGATACATGAGTTTATATATTGGAGATTTCTTTATAAATCATTTTTGAAATATCATAAATAAGCTAAGTAGTTAGCTTAATAAGCAAAATACGTTTATTTGTAAATGAAAGTATATTTGATATGATTGATTAATATCAATACAATATCCTTATGGAATGTATTCATGGATGAATACAATTGTATATATATATATATATATAAGAGATACTTTAAATAGTAGATTATAATTAATACAAAAATGTATTAATTTTAAGATGAAGAGGTACCTTAAATGGCAAGAATTATAACTAATACAAAAATATGTATTAATTATAGATGAAAAGATACTTTGATAGTATGTATTATAATCAATACAAAAATGTATTAATTATAATTTGAAGAGATACCTTAAATGGTAGAAAAAGAACCAACATTATATTTCAAGTCGTGTTAGGGTTGACGTTGGGTCATGTAGTATCCATACGGTGAACCAAGTTGCGTTTAGAATGTGAATCGCAAACCGTTTGTCAACTACAATCCGCTCCGTTGGTATACCCCAGAGATGCCCAAGGTCAATGGCAATCACGTTTAGAAATATAGTATGGTTAAAAGCGTATCAAGGATATATTTATCCATAAACCAAACAAATCGAAAATACGAAACAATTCACAGATGGTTAATAGTAATTATATGAATATTCATTTGATTATACTTCATTGAAGTATATAAGGAGATTCATTAAAGTATAAAGCTCATGCATTTCTATAAAAGTGCCAACAATTTATTATGCGTATAAAAGAGATATTTAACGTATTTAAATGCAAGTATGTATTAATTGAGTATAGAAATAAGTTGACAAGCATTTCAATACATAACATATAGTTCTAAAATCATAGAGCAAAGTATAGTAAGGTTTTATAAAAACACTTACAAGTTCAAAGCATTATAAATTCTAAGATCAAAGTAACGATATAGGAATGAGCTCCAAAGAAGATCTTGATAGAATCGACTATAGCTTGGACTTGTTTACTTGAAGAATATGAATAAATCCTAACTCCAATTGGCCATTATAACTAGGATTTTTGATGATCTTGAAAGAATTTCCGATAACAGCTTTACTAGACGATTTCCTTGCAAAGTAACCTTACTTTTACTTTGAACCTTTAAAGAGTTCTTGAGATGATGAGATATATGCTTGAACTTGAACAAGTAATGATCTTGGAATGGTAGAGATTTAAGAGAAAGAGTTTGATTGTTTGAATTAGCAAGTATTTGTGTTGAACTTAGTATGCTATTTATAGGAAAACATTTTGTAAAGGAAAGGTAAAGTGGTGGTGGTGAAAGCCGTAGGTGGTGGTGGTAATTTGGGGTGATTCATCAAGTTTTTACTAATGTGTTGATGTGTTCATAATGTGGTGAAAGTATGTAGAAAATGAGGATGTGTAACTTAGATAACCATATTATGTTAAAAAGCTAAATATCTAACTTATAATGTTTATATAAAAAGTGTAAGTATTTTCACAAATACTAGCACTTTTATAACTTAAATCTAATGTTTATAAAAGAATCATAAAGCTAGTAGAGATAGTGATGTGTTCAAAATATGGTGGTGTAAGTAAATATCTAGTAAAAGGATTAATTACATAGTTTTTAACCTCCTTACTATTCACGGGATTTATTAAATTTTCCGATTTTTCGAGTGTGTTATTTTATGAATTAAAAATCATAATAAAGTGTTAAAACACTAAATATTGGGTTTCCCTAAGTCCTACGTGCATACGAGAAGGACTCGTATGTGAAATAAATGTTTTACGATCTTTCGGGAATTTTGAACTTTTAACTTGCTAGTTGCTCATCATCAAGGTTTTTAAATTTGTTATGATAGTTCATGTAGTAGATTGATTAGTTACATAATCAATAAGAAAGCTTATCACATACTCATACACTTAATCATGCCCTAACTTAGCTCAAATTGCCCTAATTAGCATAAACAAACCCTAATTGCATATAATTAGGTTTAATTAATAGAATGAAATTTTGACGGATGTCACAATGTCATCCTCATAAACACCCCTTGTTCTTTTCTTTTTGGGCCTGCCTACTGGGTTGTGGTGGGTTGGAGGTGTAAGAGTGGTAGGGCATCTAGATTTAGGCCATGTTGTTGTACCAGTCACTGGATTTACCTTGAATGAGTAAGCATGTTTCCAAGTGTCCAACCAATAACATCTATGAGCCCATGATTCAATAATACCTGGCCTGAACTGGTTTTTGACCATATCCCAGTATGCTGCAGCAACATGTTTACAAGGAATGCCAGTCAACTCCCATTTTCTACAAGTGCGTGTCATCTCCACTATGTTCACAATACATTGCTCACCCCAAGGTGCACTAACCTGGATTTTGTCACTACCATTACAAACAGTTCTGCAAGGAAGTGCTTCTTTCTGGGCAATTGCCAATAGATTAGATGTTGCAAGTGTGAGGGGACCTTTACATTTCTCAATCTCCTTCTGCACTATTACAATTCTTTTCATCAAATACTCCCTGATGAAATCTATTGCAGCTATTATGGGCTTGTCTCTACCATTAACCAGATTCTTGTTTAAGCATTCACATAGGTTATTCAACAACATGTCAGGCTTGTTGACAAAAAAAATTACCTTTTGTGGACAACAATAGAATCGACGTCCAGGATTCACATCGGTCCATGACGTTCGAACAATTGCTTTTCTTCCACACCAACAATTCACCATTATTATTCTAACCTAATTTGGAGAAGAAAGGGAAAAGAGAGGAAAAAGGGGGAAATCCTAAAGGGGTTGTTAGGTTTAAGAGGTAAAAAGGGTTTTTTTATATCTCCTTTCCAGATTTTAAGTGGAAAATGACAAAAGTAGCCCTCATGTGCAAGTCACGTGGGGGCACTTAACACCAAACAAAATGTCCGTTTCGACCAGGTATGATCCGAGTGACAAACTGGTAAGTTTGGGTATGCATGGTGTAATAAACAAACCCTGGGTATGAAACGTGCAATTTGGTGGATAGTTCAGGTACCAAATTTGTAATTAACCCTATTATAAAATCACACACACATACACTCTCCCTCTCCTCAACTCCAAATAAAAAAATAAAAAAACTCTATACACATGGTCCATATATGTCGTCTTCTAATTTCTTAAAAAAAATTAGATTAGATGATGACCTATCAATGATGGCTTGGTGCCTATCCTGTCATGCTCATCTTGCATGATGAAGAGGTGAGGACTCCCCCCATAGGGAACGACCTAATAACCTTAATAAAG
>CM067171.1:84348217-84455004 GCA_034093135.1 Erigeron breviscapus | reverse complement strand
GAACAATTTAAGAAGGAACATAAAAAGGGAACTGTTGCTAACCTGACAAGGAATTTGCTTGCCATAAAATACTGAAGATGTCGTAAAGTTTGGTTGATAATGAGGCAAAGAATGAACATAAATGGAATAAAGTCCCTCATTTCCATCAAAAAACTTCTCCCACAATGGTGACATTGGCAAAGGTCCTCTAGTCAAAAACATAAATGCGATTTTCGGTATTCGTTTAAAAGGATATTCTGTAATTTGAGGCACAAATGAAGCTCTCCATAACAACTCACTATCATTCATACTATGCATATAATTCAATGGAGGCCTAATCAAATTTTGCAAACTTAAAGGTTGTTCAAAACAAGGTTGTGTTATTATTCTTGGAACCATATTTCGAATGCCCATATTTCGATTCATTCGTATACTAATTAATGATAAAACAATGCCTATTACTAAAAGAACTAACATAAATCTAAGTAACTTAAATGGGAAAACCCTAGTTTGATTTGTTTTTATTGAGTCTTTACCTTCTTCCATTGTTACTAACCTTGATTGCATAGCTTAAAAATAAAAAAGAACAAAAAATTTAAAAATATAGAAAAGTTTTGTTCTTTAAGACAAATTCACAAACACCTTGAGTGCACTATGAAATTAAGTGAAGATTTCATGTTTTTTATATCAAAGATTGAATCTTTTTAAGAAATAATCTATACCCATATCAAGAAAAGCAAAACCCAGATGAGATTTTTGACAAAAGAATTTAAAAAATGAATAAAATAAAATGAAAAGAAATATTATAAAAAACCAGTATCTAGGAGGATTTTGTGTGTCTTGAAAAAATCAGAGATTTAAAGTGTTTTGTAATGTTTGTGTGTTTCTTTTAGATGTGAGTGTGAGCGTGTGTTGGTGGGAAGTGAGAAGGCAAAAGTAAAGAATGAAAGAATTTAATGAAAAGGTTTTCAATGAAAAATACGTTATTTTTTAGTGAAACTATGAAATTGGTCTTGCGTAGGTGTCACAAATTTAACAACTCAATGGAGACTTTTTGTAAAATCATATCACTTATGACTTTATGAGGAATGATATTTTTTCTTGTCTCTCATCTCTTATCTTTTTCTTTTTAAAACTCAATTTTCATTCAATAAAATATTAAACTAATATATAAAATTACTAAAATGAAAGTTGTTTGTAAAAAGTATAAAAGTTGTCTACATTTGCTGGAATGTTAGAAACTGAAACTGGAGTAGTATTCTTTACATATGTTTTCAATATGTATGCATAAATGAGTTGTATTTAAAAAAAAAAAAAACGGAAGGTTTGAAGGTGGTCTCACATTATCAACGACTCAATATTACAAGATGAATGTATGAAGTAGCTCCCGAACTTTATCTCAATTTACTCATCTTGTGTCATCATGCATAGTGGGGGATGGTGTACAAAATGGTACCATGTGGTACCAGTACAGTGACGAATCCAGGATTTCAAGCCAGATAAGTCCTAGTCTTTGACTTATTTAAATCGAAAAAGCAAATGTGTTAACTGGTCGGGTCGGGTCGACACTAACACAATCTATCATATGAATATGCTTGTTACGAAAATAAGGCACAATCTTACTTTCATAATATAAGCAATTTTTCTTTGAATTGCAAGGATTTTCTTTGAAACAAATGTAATATATGATGGCTAATGTGAATGTAAGTATGTAAATTCAAATAATAAGTTAATTAAATTGGGATCAAAATTAAATGATTAATGAATACAGTTTGTTTTATTAAATTTTAATCATAGTGTAGTGTTATTTAACTTTTTCAAACTAATAAATAATATGATATCACAAGTCATGTAGTTCAAAATACTTAAACATGTTTTTTTCCTATCCTTAACATCATACGAGGTATATTTAGAAAAACTTATCAAAATCAAAATTATAGCTTCTAGTCTTATACAAAGTATTGTTGTATTTTATATTAGCACATTCTTTAAAGTTAAATAAAGACAAAGCAACTAGTGTAATAAGCTAAAAAATAGAAGGGTCAAAATTGAAGTTGTATAAAGTAACAAAGCATTATTGAAAGTTGTAAAAAAATATATTAAAAGAGTGGGTCCCTTTCATCTTCTTCAATTTGAGATAAACTCCATTAAAATACACAATCATAACTTTTTATTTCTTTTTCCATAAATTTAGTTATAAAAGCTTATGTATCTAAAGAGTATTGTAAGGTAGGTACTCACTCAAACTTAATGTAGTTCCTTGATAAAACCATTACATATTTTCTGAAAAATTTACGAATCTAGGGTAGGTCGTAAGACCTACCTTCTTTAAGGCTGGTAACGCCCTTGGGTACCACACTCTCATCTCACACCATTCCCTCCACCTTTAGCGTACAACACTAAACATATTTTACATGATTGTACAATACAATACCTTAAAATATATTTGGTGTAGTGGTGTAATGAAATGGTTTTCTAATATGTGTCTTAAATGCACACATAAAAGTACATTGAATGCACCTAAAAAATTGAAAAAATGTAACAAATCCTTTTAAAGGGGTTTGATAATTAGACCCATAAAAAAAACCATTTGTACCCAAAATTCAACCTTTGACTAACTTTTCATAATAATTATTAACTTTTACTAATTTTTTAGTTAGATATAATAAAAAGTAATGATTATGTTTTTTTAAAGTAATGATTATGTTTTTATTTATCTTTAACCAAAATTAATATTTTAATGTTTCATTTTTTCCCCCATAATTTATGTATCAACATGATAACATGAAAATATAAAAATGTAAGGTTTATTTTAATCTCTAATAATAACAAGATAAAAGTACAAACACTAAAACAATTAACAAAATGCAAAGGTTTATTTTAAATTTCTAGTAATAAAATAATAAAAGTACAAAAACACTAACTTAATTAATCAAATATATTAATAACACCACTCTCACGACGACAAAGACTGATATATAGATCTAGACGCGACCTATACATGATTTCCCATCCGGTTGCACACGGGCCATGGTGAAATGTCCAATATGGCGTGATAACAGGCATTGGGTACTCGCCTTGTAACTCCACCATGACAAAATGTGATTCTCCATTTACAAGGGCAATTGTAAGAGCTCTGTGATGTTGAACATCTTCCAGACCACACCAAAACGGAAAAATCGTCGTACTGCCTCTCTTGTCTAAAGAATGGACGATCACACCAAGCTTATTAGCAATTAAAACACCTGCCTCAGGCATTTTCATCCAATGTTTCGGTGGACAAGGGGAACCAAAGAAACACAGGTCTTGATACATTGAATTTATATCGATAACGAAAATCCTCGAGTATAAATCATATCGATTTTGCAACTCTTCTCTCATTTGTTGCCGAATGTACTCATAAAAATTGTCTTCATTGAGTCCAAGAGCAACAGCTAATGCTCGATATCCACAGTTTCCATCACCGAAAACATTTTGTATATTCGTAATGTATGGATGAAATACTTGTGGAATATCGTCCATTAAATTTGAACCACACTTCAGTGGCGCTTTATTTAAGTCCAACATGTGTGGACCCTGAAACTCATATGGGACCTCGTTCAAATCTATATTTGGCTCCTTGTTCAAGTCAAATTCAAATGTACTTTTTCTGGCAGGCTCCCTAATCGGCTCAACAAAATCGGGCATGGTTGAACAACTAAATCTTGTTGAACAAAACTCGGTACGCTTTTTTTGTTGCGATTTCTTTGGTCGTCCACGAGTTTTATTTTGAACTCGAGGTTCCCGAATGTCAGTTGTATCTGGACTGAAAATATTCATCAACTTTCTTAACCAACTTTTTTTCCCAACTTTGGACTGCTTGTTGTAGTTTTCTTTAAAATGTTGCAGTACATCATCACAGCTAACATCGTCTTTTTGCATAGATGATGGTGAAAGATCTAGCTTCCTCCAAAAAATGTCAATCGAATCCAAAGTAATATATTGACCTATATTTATATTTAATTAAGTATTACTTCATTTAAAATTTTGTAATAAATAGTTTAAAACAATAAATTGCATGTAAATGAGAGTACTTACGTGAACTTATATGCATTGAAAGTTCGCACGCACATGGTAACCCATAAGCAGTGCGAAGTCGACAACCACAGTTTCCCTTATGATCCTTCCATCGCTTACGATCATCAAGAACTATTTTGAGAGCTTCATTTGAAACAAAACCACGCAATAGTTTGAAACATCGTAGATTATGCTTATGAATGCGAACGACTCTACTATTTTCCAAGCTTTCCTTGATTAATGTTAGTTGCGACTTCACGATTTCGTCAATACAACCTAGAAGTCTATCCAAGCTACATTTTGCATTCTTGTCCATATATATCTTTAGCTTTGCATGTTGGCTCTCTACCCTATTAGTTGTGTTATTTCCAAAGTTGAGATGTTGATCAATCCAAACAGACACAAACATTTCCTTGTATTTGTTTAACCAACTTTTGTTTATATAATTTAAAACACCTGAAAATCAAAATAATCTTGTAAGATATATAATATATATATATATATATATATATGTATATATAAATAAATCATATATATCAAATAGAAATGTAAATATAGTAGACATACGTGGATAGTTGATCAACAATGACTCAAGTTTGTCGTAATTGTGTGTGTAGGATTCCAACGTTGTAGATTTTACTAGTAGCTTCCATAACGAAAAAATTCTTCCCAATCATGTAATGACTTAAAAGATTGCCTACACCTTCCAATTATATTCTGCTCAATATGCCACCTATAAAGTAAATTTAAATTTTATTTTAGTAAGTATAATAAAATAAATAAATAAAAGTAATAAAAGTAAATAAAATAATGTGGTACCTGCAAAGTAACTGAGCGGCATCGGGAAAAACTTCATTGCATGCATTCACTAGTGCCATCTCTCTTTTCAAACAAAGTTATGTTTTCAATAATTTGACTGGCTGTTAAAATTTTGAAGTCATCTTTCCAACGGTATGTTATTGTTTCATAATTACAACTATACATTTTAAACAAAGAGATGTAAATTGCTATAAAGTTCACGAAATACCCCCAAACTAAGGTACATACAGTTTTTTTTTTTTTTTTTGAAAGTAGGTACATACAGTTAAATCAAAGATTTATCTTGTTTAAGTAATCTTATTTATAGATAAAACAAATTAAATTAAAACTGAAAAAGTATAGAAACCGAAAAAGTAAAAAGCTGCAAGAAAAAACAAAAACCTAAAAAGTAAAAAGTTGTCAGAAATTATATTTAAATTAAATTAAAAACAAAAAATGTAACAAATCCTTTTTAGAAATTATTACATACATTTTTCAAATCCCAAAAACATTTTGTTAACTTTTTTAATTTTCGAGATGCATTTAGTGTTTGTTATGTTTTTCCTTAGGTCATATATTATAAGAAAAACTAAAAGAAAAATTACCTTCAAATAATTTGTAATAGGTAGAAAGAAAACTTAAAGAAACTTTAAATAAAATCTAATGTACATAAACTTTGTTGTTATTGATTGAGCTTTTTCAACTATTGGAAGAAAGTTTTACTCCACAATAATAAAAAACTTTTAAATACTTTTTTTATATAAAATAAGTCAATGGTTAAAAGGACAAATTTGTCACTTAAAATTTTTACTTTTTTTTTTAACGGTAAATACTACACTACTAAATTACACCAAATAAAATTAATTTACACCATTATCAAGGATTGAACCTTGGTCTCTACCCCAAAAGGGAAGAGCCTCTACCAAGTGGGCTAATCCTTCATTGGAAAAAATTTTTTTTTTTACTTCTTATATTGTCACTTACTTCTGATGTTCAAAGTGCGTCACTAAAACACTTCATCGCCCATGCCCAGTGCCCCGTGCCCAGGCGCGTCGAGTGCTTCACACCTTCCTTGCCAACTTAGGGTGTGACTCCTTATAATGATTATTATCATTAATACTCCTCCTTAATAAACACACTTAATGTTTATTCCAGTAGCAATGTGAAACAAACCCACATTATTTAAACATTAAATGCAACACTTTCCAACTTCATTTTAACATATATAACTTTAAATTTCAACATATGAAATAAAACTTACATTTTTTGGTTTTAGAGTTTTTTTAGAATAATAGATATGTAGTTTTAGCATGCATATATAGCGATAAAACGTCAATACAATAACGTAATTGTAATAGTTAAAATTGTGCAACATGCAGACGGTACATCACGTTTTATTGCCTATAAATAAATATATACATCATAGAGAAACTACTGAACAAAATTATCTATGACAAAGTGGTTTTTGATTAAGAGTTTGCAGATTTAAAACAAATACGCTAGCACAAGGAAACTCTATCAATACGATATTTGAAGCCCCATAGTTCCGGGCTCAAACCCACTAGTTTTAAAATGCATAACATGTGCAATGCTAGGTTGACAAATATTTTATAAATTAATTTATAAACATAACTGACATGTGAGATAATCCAATTAAAAAAAAATTAGGTTTATAAAAAAGGAAATGACAAACCCTTTTAAAACTTAGGCTAAAGGGAGTGAGGCTACCCAACTTGGGGGCGACTTGCGTCATGTGGCGCCATGCCACCAAATGGGTAACCTCTTAAAAATGGGGGAGGGGGACTATCTAGTTGGATAAGGGGACTTCCGACAAATGACATTAGGTGATTGGTTGAGGGTGATAAAGTGAGAGAGCGAGTTGGTTGTATAGCTTGGGCGATACATATAAGTCGCCATTTTCGGTTTTTTGGCTGCATCGCCACATGGTGGTGGTGTGGAAGGCGATATGTTAGGCGAAATGAGGGTGGGTTCGCCCCACCCCCCCTTAGTCTTAGCCTACAATTTTTCTAAATCCATAAGATAATGACATGTGGATTCCATTAAGTTTTTTATTTATTTATAATTTTAGTCTTTTATTTTTGTTATTTGAAACATTATTAGGTGATTCTTTTACAAAGATATATCATTTATTTTCTAAAAAATTTATAAATCTAAAATTATTACTATTATCTAAAAGGAAATATTGATGATTTTGTGATATTATAAAGAAAAACCAAAAATCCATATTGGGAAAAAAAACCCTCTGAAAGGGTTTTACAATTATCTATATTTATCACCACCAATTTATTTTTTCCGGCGAACCCACGGTGGCGCAATGACGGCGCTAACCCCAACATTAACTTTCAGGCAACTCCCACGCCTTCACAAATTCCGCCCACCCCATTTTTCCCATCCATTTTCTTTTTCTTCAATAAAATCTTGTTATTCATTAAATGAAGATATTAAAAACCAAGAAATAGATACAAACACTATATCTGTAGATATAAAGCAAAACCCTGAAACTATATACAAATATAATGATAATAAAATTAAAAAGGTGAAACCTTTTTTTCCAAAAAGAGGTGAGACTTTGGAATTAGTGTGTGAATCTTTAGGGTTTAAGGGAAAAGGTGTGTGTAAAGTGGAGGAAACTGGGTATGTTGTTATGTGTGATCGGGCGCTTCCCGGCGAACGGTTTCTTGGTCGGGTTACTCGAAAAAAGAATAATTACTCTGAGGTTTGTTCTTTTTAATTTTTTTAAGTTACTTGTTGTTTTTTTAGTAGAATGGTTAGTGGTTTGAATCCTAGCAGTGACATCCAAGCGGGCATTATGCTTAAGTTACTTCATTTTACTTAGTTGTATAGAGCTTGAATGCAATAAAAAACGCACTAGATTTATCTTCATACATCCCCAAACATGTGGAAAGAAAACGGATAGACATTATTGAAAATGCATATAAGTCGAAAAACTTTAGATGCATGATATTGTGCTTTGCATATCGTATTGACACATTGGGCATCTATAGCTTTATCACATTGTACTTTAAATGATTTTAACCACCGCTAAGGTGGTCTAGTGGTCAGATGTTTCGATGTTTTTACAAGAGGTTTTAGGTTCAAACTTCCGAAGGTAGGCATTTGGGGGTGGTCAGGGAGAGGGTTTGGAAATGGTCACCGGGATATCCTGGTTAGACTGTGTATATCCAAGTCAAAAGATTCAACTTCATAGGTAACCTGAACAGAAAACTATCTATGTTTATTTAGTTGTATGTTTAATGTAAGTTTGTTAAGTTTATTGTGGATGGGGTTCAAGTGGTTCTGTGATATTGTAATGGTGGGTGTTGAACGATTGTTAGTGAGTTTGTTGGGGTACTCATTGGATGATAAAATGATGTAGGGAAGTTTGAAGTTATAAACATGTCGATGCTGCGATAGCATGCGTTAAGAGTTTTATACTTTTATGATATGATGTGGAAAAGAACTGTGTCAACCTATCCTAAATGGATAGAAACAAAGAAGTTTAAATATGTTGCAACTTTGCAAGTTATACGGGTTTCTAGTAATTTTCAATATGGTTCCAAGTTAGAGCACCGGGCTCAGGAGGAATTCGATATATAAAAATAATCCCTTGGTAATAAATATTGATGGTTGATATTTGTCTTAAAAGATTGAGTTGTGAAAATGAATGATTTTGATTGTAATAGCAGGTGATGTTTATGATTGCAATAACATTCGTTTTGGATAAATGAAGTTTGCTTTTTAGTTAGGTAAAAATTTAGCAGTCAAATTATTAGTTTTTGGATGCTGATTTCCCTTTTAAACACTAACAACTTGGAGTAATAATCTGAATATGAAAACTTTAGAGTTTAGACAACAAGCACATCCAAACACAATCTCCAACAAACCGTTTTATTACCAACTATCATCAGATTCTAATTATGTAAGATCAAATAATTACTTTCAAAAAGCTTTTCTTAACAGTCTTTTTGGCATTTTGAAGTTTGATATCATATAGTCATATGTTAGAATTGCAGGTGATGAAATTGAAGACGCTAAGTCCTCATAGAGATATGGTGGAAGCACCATGTGAATATGCTTCTCATTGTGGAGGCTGTAAGACACAAAACCTATTATATGAGGCCCAGGTCAGAGCTAAGGATGAACAAGTACGAGACTTGGTGGTACATGTTGGGAAATTTTTTCATAGAGACCCAGAATATGAGAATGTAATGAAACCCATTGTTCCATGTGATATGCAATTTCACTACAGAAATAAGGTCAGCAAGAATCTTGCTTCATAGTGTGTTCAGATGTGTAATAGTATCTTTTGTTTCATATCATTTAACATCAGCTAGTATTTTTACGTTCTGCTTCCGTCGATGAGACGAGATATTTGAATGAATGTATTGTTGATTATGCAGATGGAATTTTCTTTTGGTCCCAAACGATGGCTGCCTAAAGAACAACTGGATGATAAAAGCCAAGATGCTAATGTCTATTCTTTGGGATTGCATGCTCCTGGTTTTTTTGATAAGGTGTTAAATGTCAACAAGTGCTTTTTACAGAGTGAAGCTGCAAATAAGGTATTACTATATTCCATTTTATGGATCCCTTGCCTATAGTTCTTGCTAGATAGAACAATTTTATCTTTTCTTAAGACGACAGATTCATCATACACACGCATTACGACAATGCATTTAATTAGGATACCTTTTGTTTAAGTTACATTTCTGATGTATAGGTTCTTGCAGCCGTTCAAGATTGTTGGAGGGATCCAGAGCTAGGATTATCACCATATGATTGCCATTCTCATGCTGGATTTATGAAGCACCTGACTATAAGAAGCGGAAGGTACTAATATTGGTTTCCGCCTATTGATATCACTCTATAATGATCAGTTTTCGCCTATTGATATCACTCTATTATTAGAATTTCCTTACATAAACTAACCTTTCTGTTCTTCTACTGTTAATTCACACATTGCCGAAAAATCACTCGCAGATAATGTTGCATGTTACATAGTATTCACTTTTATGAGGCATTACACTAGCAATATTTTTGGTTATGAAGTTAGCTTTCTCATATTTCAGTTGCATTAAAAAGATCTTCATATGAGACAAGATGTATCATTGTTAATTGTTTTCCATCTAATATTATACGAGTAATAGGTTTCTTACCCCTACATTAGGTATAAAAGATCGATCCTAATATATGTCAATTTATAATTGCGATACTTTTTCCAGAGATGTCGAGACTCAGCTCCCTCAGCTTATGGTAAATTTCGTGACATCTTCTTACAAGCCAGAGCTATTGAAGCCTCTTGTTGACAAACTTGCAGTGTTTCCAGAAGTGGTAGGTAAATTTAATACACATATTCAGTTGGGGTGTGTTTGGTGCGAGGGATTAGTAATGGAGGAATGATGATAAAAGTGATTGAGGTTTCTTTAAAGGTAAACAAGGCTCGATTTTTTAGGGGCCATCTGCAAAGGTCTTTTTTTTTTTGTTAAACCGATCGTGTTATCTCTCTTCACTTAAAAAAAATACCGAAACCACATTTTCTGAATAACATACTATTGCTATGTTAACTGATAACCAAATCTGTAATCATTCCCTTTTTCATTCGCATATATTAAACCAAACACCAGATTAGTTCTCTTAAAAAGTATTCTTCTATAAACGTTCATTGCATTATCTATTGATGGCCAGTAGAGGTTGCAAATTTGACAGGTCAGGGCTGGATATCCATTGAAAAAGGGTTAATGTATTTGTCGAGTCCTGCAGTGTATTGCTATATAGTAAGGGACCAAATGTATACGTAAACGATCATACCATCGCTTTGGGTGGTTGACCTGAAAAGTTATCGTCTAGCTTGTTGGAACCTAACATTATAAAATCAAACTATTTTGGTTTTACCAAAATAACTAGCCAAGTCTGTTTTTTTATGTACTCTGAAATTTCTCTCTTTCTGTCATGTTCACAGTGAAAATAGTGTAGCCTATCTCTGACCTAGTTAGTCATTAAATGGAAATCATGGCATCGTCGTTTTTCAAGTAGCGTTAAAACACCATTTTTACACTGAAAAAGATATATAATTTTTCTTTCTCTAGTAAATATCTATGTAATCTTTTCTACGGTCCAAAAACAAAAAGTTACTAGTAGATCTTTGGCTGTCTCATCTAGTTAAATCGTGATTATTATTATTTTCTTATGATATTTTTGGTGGACAGGTAAGTATCGTGAACAATATAAACACATCCGTTGGTAACACATCTGTTGGAGAGAAAGAGTACACACTATACGGGAAATCTACCATCACTGAGATCTTAAGAGGATTAGCATTCGAAATTTCAGCGAACTCTTTCTTCCAGACAAATGCGCACCAGGTATGTAATCAAAGCAGAAATTAGATGCGCCACAAGCTTTCTTATTCATTCTTTTACTTTTTGGTATCTTCATTCGTATTATTCCCCTCAATAGCAATGATGTAGATGGAAAAATGGGCAGATCAGTAGGTTTGAATAACAGGTCGGAAATTACCAATTAAACATAACCCAAGTTAACCCATTTTGTTATAGATGGATTAAAATGGCTGCCTCTAATAACGAGTGCACTTTGATGCAGGCTGAGATTTTGTACAAGTTAGTAGAAGAGTGTGCTGGTCTGAAAGGAGATGGCTCAGAAATTGTCCTCGACCTATTTTGTGGAACTGGAACCATCGGCTTGACATTAGCCAAAAAGTACAATCACTGAGATCTCTTGGGTTATATATAACACCTCTGAATAAGTTTCTTCTTTTTGATACGTTATTTCAGGGTAAAACATGTTTATGGTTATGAAGTAGTGCCTGAAGCCATCTCGGATGCTCGTCGGAATGCCAACCTGAATGGGCTTCACAATGCCACATTTATCCAAGGGGATCTTAATAAAATTAATGAAAGTTTTGGAAAGGATTTCCCAAAACCCGACATTGTCATATCAGGTTATTACTTGGCATGCTCATTAGTAATAAAAGTTCATGCTATCCTAGGATATTTTCTTTCTGTTGATGAAACATATTGATGGAGAAATATCTATGTTTCTTTAACTAAAGTGATAAGTATTCTGGTCCCAACATGGGTGGATTGGGTCACAGGTCCATATCCATGTAAGATTTATAATTAATAGAAACTACGACGACATTCAGTCTCCGTGTCTAAAGATTAGAATAGCACAGTGTTTTTAAACCAAGTTTAATCACATTTACAGAGCAAAGATGAAACTGTGAAAGCCATACCTAATCTAAATAGATAATTTCTTGGTATTATCTTATAGATGGCTCTATGCCTCGATATTGGTTATCCTTTATCTCTGATAGGTCAATTAGGTTGAAGGTCATCCGAAGTACAATCAAATGAGTATAGGCCTCCTAGATTGCTTTGTTATTGAAGGTTACAATAATTTTGGTAGAATGCTCTATAATTTTTGTTATCACACTTGGCCTTGACCCATTACCCAACCTGCTCATTTTCCCACCAGTGGATGAAGTCATTTAACTATAAACACTGATCAGAATACAATAGCTATCATGTTTATACCCAATCTTCTCTGCAATCTAAAATATTACTTAAAAAGTATGATTCTGTTAAAGTTTTCTTGCTTTCCATCTTTGTTTCTGAACTTAATCCAAGAAATCTTTCATATCTGTCTGCAGATCCTAACCGACCCGGTATGCATACTAATTTGATAAAATACTTGCTAAAGCTGAAAGCACCACGGATAGTGTATGTGTCATGTAACCCCGCCACATGCGCACGTGATCTTGATTATCTTTGTCATTGTTCGGTAAGTTCTACATTTACGATAAACATTAGAGGCGGTAATGTGGACTCTTCCACTTATAAATTGGTCAGTTCGGGCTAAGTTTTAACACTAACAGGTTAAATGGGTTGCAAGCTGCCCAAAGTGAGTGTGTATTCCATAAAAACTTTTTAATCATTTTCGAAGATTTAGATAATTTTTGTAAGAAAATACTCTTTTTTTTTTAAATTTAACACATCAATTTGTTTTTGATTTTATTTCAATAGTACAAGTTATCCAGTTTGACCTGTTACTTAGCCCACCCTTCTAGCCATGTCTACCTTGCACCAGTATTTGAACTGTTACCATCTTTGTGCAGGTGGAACAAAAGTTACAGGGATGTTACACACTAAAAAGTGTACAACCTGTTGACATGTTTCCTCACACTCCTCATATAGAATGTGTTTGCTTGCTTGAGCTTTGTTGATTGCAAATTTCTCACCATTTCAAAGACTACAATTTTTGATGAGAAGTCTGGTTAGGAAAGATGTAGACAATTTACTCAAAATCTAACGTAAACGAGTGTAATATCGTATTTCATAGCATATCTTTTCAAGAAATGAACCAGAAAATGATCCCTCTATTATTATTATCATTTTTTGGTTTTTTGACGCCTATTTTTCTACTGATTCTAGTTAGTCAGCATTGATTTTGATATCTTGGTCAAGTTTCAGCAGGATATCAAATGAACATGATATCATAAAACCATTGTAACTGGGTGTTATGATTATAATTGTTTATTGTTACTTATATTGATATTGATGAGTATGTATGTTTCTCGTCATCTGAATACCTTTCTATGTCCTTCTATTTCTAGTTTATATTCGTTCGCATCTCATGTGTGATGTAGCTAGAAAAATTCTTTAGCTCTAGTTGATCCATTCGTTGCTAAAGTATAATTCGACTTGAGCAGGACTTTATGGTGAGTTGTTGCTTGGGATGTGGTTTCTCCAGGTAATTTTAGTTGTGAATTTTGAATATAAAGAAGAGTACCATAGGTTGGCAAATGGGTTGAGAAATCACCCGGCGCATACATGGCTTTTCGTGTTTCTTATTGCAGATACATCTATTCTATCTTATCAAAATAAATATAGCCTCGTTTGAAATACTTGGAAAATAACTAGACAATGTCGTAAATACCCATAAGACTACTATTTGTTGGGATTTTTGGGTTTTTATCAAAGTAATATTATCCTTATAATATTAAAACGCAGCGGAAAAATTGAACCTTTCAATATGTGTATATAGTTAAAACCAAATTTTAACTTATAAAAGAAAACCCAAACAATAAGGATCCATGTATATGAATAACATACATACAAAACAACAACCATAGGGTGTTTAGAAGACTACCTTCTTCCAAGCTTATGAGAAGGTTGAATGAAGGAGATGATGATCTTGAAGTGGCAAGTCTTCAACCTAGAAGAACCTCAAGCTTGTATACCCCAAACTATCAACAAACACCCAAATGTGCTAGGATTTAAACTTGAAAACCCTTCCCTTTTGTCCACCTTGATGCCGAAAATTACCAAGAAAAAGGTAAGAGAAGTTCTTAGTTGAGAATGAGAGAAAAGTATTCTTACAATTACATGTAAGAATGATACACTCTATGTTGAGGTGTTGTGTCTCTTGTGTACATCACCCCATGTGCTATAAGTAGAACAAAATACTTCAAAGGCACATGGGGGGGGGGGGGGGGCGGCCTCCCAAAGGTGATCACAAAAAAAAAGTTTGGGTCCAAATTTTTGATAACCATGTACTGCTACATTTGGTTATAAAGGCAGCATAACTTGTTACATATCTTATGTAACATATTACATATTATACACAACACACATAAGTGTTTATTTTGCCAAATAAACATATTGACATTTCTCTCAAAATAAATCATCCATATAATTTATTTACATATCTCAAGTGCAATTATTAGAAAACCACTTTCTAAATGTTTCAAGTATTGATATTTATTTAAAGATCAAATCATATAAATAAATACCATAAGTGTTTGTCTAGCTTGTTATTGGGTATGACCCGACTTGGATCATCACGTACTAGCCACGTCAATTTAATATGTGTCTTGGGCAGACGAATTCCAAGAATCTCCCACTTGCACAAGATTCATAGAAGATTGACGCAAGCAGCAAATACCGCCTAACAACGGTTTGCTACCCCTAATACGTATGACGAAGTGCCATTCAATAACATCATCCTCTTCAAGTCCCTTACTTGAAATGATTTAGGTGAATCGATCATTTATCCTTTTGTCACAGATGAAATGTTAAATCTTAGAGACACAGAGTGATCATTCTCCATTGATTTAACTTTATAACAGGCCTTAGACATCTAACTCTCAACGAATAAGAGGGACAAATTCCATCTCGACTACATACGTCTTCACAATCACCTTATATCATACCTGAGCTTAGTCTTATGTACTGCCATGTTTCAGAACAGCGAAGAGCTAAGTCAAAGTATAATATTCAGTGAATATCAAGACCCAATATGTATCTCAGGTCTGAGGATACAATGATATTCGCCTTTTAAATCAAGATTACTTATGATCAATCACAGAGATTCCATGTAGTAATGCTTGAGAGCAGGTCAGTCCAATATTTGTATTATCTATGAACCTTGGTAGCAACACTTTGCTCTATATTCAAACCCTTTTGAATATCTACCAATCCAAGTTCATAATAATCTTACATTCATATTTGTTCCCACAAATATGATCGACTACGGACATTTAGAATAATTAACTTATTCATGGATTTAAACATGCAAAAATTGGAACATAACACAATTTAAATGCAAAATACCAATATTCATATAAATGTGTTAATAACTACAAGTGTTCCGATATCCAAATACATAAAATAGATCAAATCCAATCATTAGAATATCGAAGTCCCATGGCACAAGTATGACTCTCATGCTTGGCCTTTCAAGGAGCTTCGTGAGTGGATCCGCAACATTTTGATCAGTGTGAACTTTGTGAATACATATCTTTCCCTTTTCAACTTCATCCCTTATGTAGTTGAATCTCCGCTCAATGTGCCTAGTCTTTTGATGTGCACGAGGTTCCTTGATTTGAGCAATCGCTCCCTCGTTATCACAAAGAATTTCTAGGGGTCTTGAATGGAAGGAACAACCCCTAGATCGGCAATGAATTTCTTCAACCATGCAGCTTCTTGTGCTGCTAAAGAAGCGGCGATGTATTCAGACTCTGTAGTGGACAATGCAACCACATCCTGCTTTGAGCTTTTCCATGAAACAGCTCCTCCGTTTAGAATGAATATGTACCCCGATTGTGATCGAGAATCATCTCGATCAGTTTGGAAACTCGCATCCGTGTAACCCTTTACAACGAGTTCCTCCTCACCAGATCCATATATTAAGAACATATCTTTAGTGTTTCTAAGATATTTCAATATATATTTGACAGCCATCCAATGACTATCTCCTGGATTTTGCTGTTATCTACTTGTCATGCTTAAAGCGCATGACACGTCCGGTCTCGTGCATATCATAGCATACATGATGGATCCTATAGCAGATGCATATGGGATTCCACTCATTCTCTCTTGCTCAACTTTTGAGCTAGGAGATTGAGAAGTACTTAATATAGTTCCTCTTTGAATAGGTACCAAACCTTTCTTAGAGTTTTCCATCTTGAACCTTTTCAAGATTTTGTCTATGTATGCACTTTGATTCAAACCTATTAAGCGCCTTGATCTATCCCTATAGATCCTTATTCCCAAAATATAGGCGGCTTCACCAAGATCCTTAATGGAAAAGCAACTTCCAAGCCAGGCTTTTACACCTTCCAAGGTTGGAATGTCATTTCCAAATAGTAGAATGTCATCGACATACAATACTAGAAAAGTAATGATGCTCCCACTAGCCTTCTTATACACACAAGCTTCATCAGCGTTTTTGATGAAGCCAAATTTCTTGACTTCTTCATCAAAACGACGATTCCAGCTTCTTGATGCTTGTTTCAATCCATAGATTGATTTCTTTAACTTGCATACTTTATTAGGATGCTTAGGATCGACAAAACTTCAGGCTGATCCATATAGACATCTTCCTCAAGATATCCATTTAGAAAAGCGGTTTTGACATCCATTTGCCATATCTCATAGTCATAATGTGCGGCTATGGCAAATAATATCCTAATAGACTTTAGCATGGCCACAGGCGAAAAAGTTTCATCATAATCGACCCCTCGAGTTTGAGTGAAACCTTTTGCTACAAGTCTAGCTTTATAAGTAAGCAAGTTTCCATGCATATCGTGTTTCAATTTGAACACCCATTTGCTTCCAACTACTTTGGAATTAGGAGGTTTAACAACCAATTCCCAAACTTGGTTGTCATACATGGATTGCATCTCAGCGTTCATGGCCTCTAGCCATTTGTCCGAATCTGATTTGGACATTGCATCATGGTAGGTGGTAGGTTCATCAGAAACTACCATGTAGCATTCATCCACGAGAAATCCATATCTCTCAGGTGGATAAGTAGCTCTACCAGACCTACGAACGTTTTGTGTGTCTTGATCAACCCTTTGATCATCTTCAACATCCTTTTGTTGAATGCTAGTGTCACCCAAGTGGTATCTGTCAGTGGTTCTTGATCTTCTTCAAGTTCCACTGTTCTGGAACTAGTTCCTTCCATAAGGAATTTAGTTTCCAAGAACTCAGCCTTTCGAGCAACAAATACATTTTGCTCATTAGGATTGTAGAAATAATATCCCAAATCATCTTTGGGATATCCTACAAAGATACACTTAGTGGATCGGGGCTCTAATTTGTTTGAGGCATCATGTCTTACATAAGCCTCACAACCCCATACCTTTAAATATGATAAAGATGGAACTCTTCCATGCCATATTTCAAAAGGTGTTTTCTCCACTTTCTTGGTGGGAGCCATATTTAAAATTCGTGCAGCAGAGATTATGGCATAACCCCAAAATGATAGAGGTAGTGAGCTTTTGCTCATCATGGAACGAACCATATCTAATAGAGTTCGATTCCTCCTTTCAGACACACCATTATGTTGTGGTGTTCCAGGTGGAGTTAGTTGTGAGATAATCCCACAACTTCTAAGATGATCTTGAAAAGCATCACTTAGGTATTCACCTCTATCAGAACGAAGAATTTTTATTGACTTACTGAGTTGGTTTTCTACTTCATTCTTGAAAATTTTGAACATTTCAAAAGCTTCACTCTTATGTTTTAATAAGTATACATAACCGTAACGACTATAGTCATCGGTGAATGTAATGAAGTATCTTTCACCATTCCTAGTCATTGGCTTAAAAGGACCACATACATCCGAATGTATGATACCTAATAAATCTTTTGCCCTTTCATTAGTGCCTTTGAAAGGTGCTTTAGTCATCTTGCCTTGTAAACAAGATTCACATACATTAAATGAATCATTTGATTTTGTTTTCAAAAGGCCATTCTTTTGAAGTGTTAGTATGCGATTCTTATTTATATGGCCAAGACGACAATGCCAAATATAGGTTTCACTTAAATCTAATTTAAGTTTCTTGGTGGTAGCTTGGTACATTGAGTTATCATATGTTGTGTTTTCATGAACTAATTCATAAATACCATTTAAAGGCATAGCTTTAAAATAAAATACATCATTCATAGAAACATGGATATCATTGTTAACAAAATTAAAATCATATCCAACATGTCTTAAACGGGAAACAGAAATAATACTCCTAGTCAAACTAGGTGCATACAAAACATTGTCCAATACAATTTCCAAACCATTTGGAAGTTTCAAAAGATAGTCTCCTTGGGCTTCAACATGCACCAATGCACCATTGCCCATAAAGAGACTAATGTCTCCCTTCTTGATGTGCTTCTTTCTTCTGAACCCCTGTAACATATTACAAATATGAGTTCCACATCCGGTATCCAATACCCATATGTAAGAAAAAACAGCATTAAGCTCAATATATATCATAAATATTGTACCTGAGGTTTGCCCTGCATCCCTCTTAGCTTTTAACTCTTTGAGATAGGTTGGACAATTACGTTTCCAATGTCCTACCTCCCCACACTCAAAGCATGGGTCATTGACAGCAACCTTTTGCTTCTTCGCTTTTGGGTATCCATTTTTCCCTTTCCTTTGCCTTTATAATTCCCTTTGTTGTTACCCTTTCCCTTAGCAACATTTGCCTTGGGTCCGGAGTAAGCCCTTTTCTTTCCGCCTTCATTGATCATGAGAACGGGTTGAACTTTTCCTCCCATACTAGCCTCAGCCGTTTTGAGCATCCCATGGAGCTCGGAAACGGTCTTGTCCCATCCGTTCATGTTATAATTTAACACAAGGTTTCAAATCTCTTAGATAATGAGTTAAGGATCATATCCGTAGCTAACTCATTTGAAACGGGACAATTAAGCCTTTCGAGGCGATCAATAGCTTTTCATTTTAAGAACATAAGTTGAGACGGATTGTGAATCATCCATGCGACATGCATGAAGTGCTCGAACCGTTTCGAAGCGCTCAACCCTTGCCTTTTGTTGGAACATTTCCTTGAGTTGGGTAATCATGTCGTAGGCCCCATGGTTTTCGAACTCCTTTTGGAGTTCGGGAGTCATACTCGCTAACATTATGCAACTAACTTGCACGGAGTCCTCGACATACTTAACCCAATCATTATAGGCTTCAACTTCAGTTTCTTCGGGCTCATCAGGAATAGGATCGTCTAACACATAGGATTTATTTTCGTGCCTAAGAACAATTCTCAAGTTACGAAACCAATCCACAAAGTTGTTTTGGTTTAGACGATCCTTTTCAAGGATGGATCTTAGTGAAAAATTATGGACGTTTTGGTTGGGGTTTATTGCATTGTTAGCGGCCATCTACAAGATTAACAAAGTTCTTTATTAGTATTTTCGATATCAAATATAAATTTTAATTGTTAATACCCTTTTATGTCTCATTAATAATTAAACTAGAATCCAACGTTACATTTAAATGATGGTTAGGGGACCTTTATCCCATGATCTAAATTAACAAGGTAGTCAACGTTTGACAATTGCAACACTTTGCAATTTCTAGTGGTATGGGACCGGTTTAATATCTTATATTAAGTTGGCATGTTTAATCCCATCAACGCCTTTGGTTACCATGCTTCGGTGACCCTAATCACATGGCTTCCAAATCAAGTTGTCCTACTTATACACACATGTAAATTTATCTATACTAGTGGTTAGGTGACCTTTATCCCATAAGTAAAATAAATTTACCTTAACTTATAAGTTCCCTCAAAGTAGTTAGGTGACCTTTATCCTACAAAGAGTTCCCAAATAATTAAGTGTTGTATAAAAGGATGGCGTTTAACTTGTTTTAAAGGGTCGTTTGAGTTTTTATATTCTAGTTAAAAACTATGTACCATAATGAATTTTGAAATCCATATTTCAAGGTTCTTTTATAAAATCCATTTTTATAATTGTGACCATTAACTTTTAATAAAACCCATTTTAATTTACCAAGTTAATGTCAATATTAAAACCAATTTTAATCTTTATGTGTGTCTTTTAGTTTGTTGGTTTTTAAGCATCCACATGACAAAATAATAAACAACCATACAAACATGACAAACATAATAATAAGTGCACAACATTAGCCAACTATTTTGACCACACTTGTTAGCCGAAAAAAGTGGGTCAAAAGGTCTCAACCTAAGGGACAAAGTAACACAAAATTTTGTGTTAGTTGAGCTCCCACTTGATCTTGCATCCAAATGCTTCAAGTAACCTTTTGTGATGTGTTTTGAATGTCTTTCTTCACCCCCTTTTTTTGTTTTGATAACCCACTGCGCCGCAGTGGGTCTAATATACTCCCACTGCGCCGCAGTGGGAACTCACTGTCTTCGGCTGCATAATCCCCCACTGCGCCGCAGTGGGTTTGACATACTCCCACTGCGCCGCAGTGGGAACTTACGGGTCTCTTCATTAGGCCTCCAACTTCAGCCCCAAACCTTTTGATGCTTTCTTGGAGATTACATTTATAGAAAAAAAAATGCAACTAATCTACTTATTACATACCAAATGAAATAAATAGATTACATAACCAAATGAATGAAGAAAATCCTATTTAACTATTACAACCATTTAATAATTAAATAAAATACAAACACATCCACAAATCACAAACAATCACAAGGTCTCTTGGCTAAGTTGTGACACTAAAATACACAAGAAAAAAAAGAACTTCTTTTTTTTGTGTATTAGTTTCGGCCATAACCAAAATGGCCAAAACATTGGATTTTGTCCAAAAAATATCAACTTTTGATGTATGTATCCATATAACCGGCTCTGATGCCATTGTTGAGTTTTTTGGGTTTTATCAAAGCAATATTATCCTTATAGTATTAAAACGCAGCGGAAAAGTTGAACCTTTCAAGATGTTGTATGTAGTTAAAAACCAAAGTTTAACTTATAAAAGAAAACCCAAACAATAAGGATCCATGTATATGAATAACATACATACAAAACAACAACCATAGGGTGTTTAGAAGACTACCTTCTTCCAAGCTTATGAGAAGGTTGAATGAAGGAGATGATGATCTTGAAGTGGCAAGTCTTCAACCTAGAAGAACCTCAAGCTTGTATACCCCAAACTATCAACAAACACCCAAATGTGCTAGGATTTAAACTTGAAAAACCCTTCCCTTTTGTCCTCCTGGGACTGGGCAGAACAACAATACCAGGAGGATAAAAGCGCAGAGGAAAAAAACTAGTTGAGAATCGTGAGAGCGTTTTTATAACCTTACAAAATGCAGATAGAGAACCTTGAAACCAACTCATCGTGGAGTATATTTTGTCTCACCAACTCCTAGGTGTTGTTGTACTCAATACATCACTCCATGTGCTATAAGTAGAACATAATTACTTCAAAGGCACATGGGGGGGGGGGGGGGCGGCCCCAAGAGGTGATCACAAACAAATTTTGTGTCCAAATTTTATAAACCATTTACTTGTACATTTTGTATATAAAATGCAACATAACTTGTTACATATCTTATGTAACATATTACATATTATACAACACACATAAATGTTTATTTTGCCAAATAAACATATTCACATTTCTCTCAAAATAAATCATCCATATAATTTATTTACATATCTCAAGTGCAATTATTTAGAAAACCACTTTCTAAATGTTTCAAGTATTGATATTTATTTAAAGATCATATCATATAAATAAATACCATAGGTGTTTGTCTAGCTTGTTATTGGGTATGACCCGACTTGGATCATCACGTACTAGCCACGTCAATTTAATATGTGTCTTGGGCAGACGAATTCCAACATAAATATCAGTTCTTTATGTTTTAAATTATCTCCATTAACCCTTTATATCAATTACTTTTACATCAGTTATCTACACCACCCGACGCCGCCTAGTCGTCCCTTTGCACCACACCGTCGCCGTCATGAATACCGCCGCATTGCGCGGGTACCGTGCTAGTATTATAATTAGATTGGAATTATGAATAGTAACCGCCTACGTGGCGCGTTAATATTCGTGGAAAAATCATGAATAGTAACCGCCTACGTGGTGCGTTACTATTCGTCCACGACATATCCTGAACCACTAACTGGATTTTGCCAAATTACATCCGGTTCGGGGTTTTCAAACACGGGTTACTTATAGGTTTTTTATACATTCTTTTCTTTTTGGTTTTCCAACTAATATATCACAATTTTTTTCGTGTATCCATGTTATTATGTACCACTATTTAGTTTTTATCACACTTTTCTCTCTTGGAGTTTTTAACTAATATATTGAAAACTTTCATTTAGCTTTTCTTTTTATGGATATCTTTTGGTTAGTTGCACAAATAAAAGAGATTGCTATTCGTTTACGTATAAACTGTGAACAGCGGTTTGTGGGATGACTTAGATAATACTATTTTATATGGTCAATTGTTTTAGCACATATATAACGAAACATTATTACTAAACAAAACCTAATCACCAAAGGAAAACACCACAACCATAAAACCTATAAATATATATAGTCTGAAACAAACCTATTAAATATATAATGATTTATATTGCAACGGTTTCAACACGACAATTAAAGCCCCGTAACGTGGGGCAACTTTACTTGTTATGTTTAATGGAGGGAGTGAGGGACTAATGCATCACGTATATCATATTTAAACCATAAATATATATATATCTATATATATATATATATATATTATATATATACGAGTAATAGCACCCCTGAGACGTACGGCGAGACGAAAGAAGACCAAAGAGACGAGCTGGACCACAGGCATACGACGCCTGCGGCTGCCCCCCCTCGAGGAGATGGATTCTGATGCCCGACTCTCCCTGGCTGAATGGGGCGTTTCCCGTCGGAGAGAGGAGAGGAGGCACCTAGAATCCTGAAGATGACCAGAGTCACTCAGGGTCAGGAGCGATGCGGGCCGGCGAATGTTTCGTCGCTCTCCGGTCTTTCGAGTTGTCTTGCGAGGCTGACCAGTAGATCATCGTCGTTGAGCTAATGAGGGCAATCCACGAACGCCGCTCCACAGAGCCGCGAGTTGCGACACCCATTACACGACCCTACGTATGCCTGACATCCTTCCGCCCACGCCCAGACCAGCCCCACGGTACCCTACGGGGACGACCCTTATCGCAAGAGCCCAGAGAACCGTTCTGCATCCGTCCTAGCCTGAATGCTCACCCGACCGCCACATCGGTTGACCCTCTCCACACGGGTCCACCCACCGAGCCTATGCCCGTCCCGCTTTCTGGGATCACTTGTATTGAGAGCCAGCCGCGATGTCACTGATGGCGGCCAGCTCCAGTGCCCCTCCCCTCCCATGGTCCACTTATCTCGTAACTATCTGCACAGCGTCACAACTGACACTGATAAAGGTAATCACCGCCCGTGACGCGCATCCCCGCCCCCCCCGCTCGGATTGTTCGCTGGCGATAGGCCGGAGAGGAGCGACTTCCGAAGTTACGCTACCTACGTCCAACTCTCAGATCCCCTATTCGAAGGCAAGAGTTCAGTCTCGATAGTTCGCTCCTGACTACCCGACCCCGTGCGCAGAGCCGCGCCCGCCGAATCCTCTGCCCCCGTACGCGACGAAGATAGACATCGATACGTATTGATCGACCTACCGGCAAACCCACCCGTAGAGCCCCGTAGCCTCCTGAAGCACGCTGACAGGGGCCTCATCACCATTGCGTAGGTCCCTTCGATGTCGTAGTGCCCACTGATACCCCCGGCATGGACCATATACTCTCAGCCCGAGAGTTGTACTCCCTCTGTCACTTGCCAAAGCCCTGGTGGTTACCCCAAACCCCTCACTGGCCCCGGAACGGGAGAAGGGCGATGACCCACCGAATGAGCCCTTGGCAGTGTACCCCATGATCAAATTACCGAAAGAAAGACACGCCCCCCCCAGAGTGCCATACTTCCCGGCGACCTGATTCCACCTAGACCTCGAGGACTAGCCGCCAAACGCGTCTGTTGCAAATGCCCGAATATCTCCCAGAGGACCACTGACTCTTCCCCCCCTGCGCCGTGGTCCAGTTCCTCGATCCTCTAGCAAACCAATAGGTCTTAAGGCTAGGGGTACGAAACCGTCTCGATCGGTAAGCTACGATACTGCATCCCTTAGCAGAGAGTTCCTAGAGGGTTTTTCGAGCTCGAAACCCACGCGGCAGAAAAAAGCCATCGGAGAGAATCATACCCTCGATGCCAACAGACACCGAGAAATCTCTCCGAACTCCTCGGGACTTGCGCGAGCGGAGCGGAAGGCCCAACCCCATGATGCATCCCTCGCGCGGGCAACCCGGCAGGGACCTACGGGCTCAAGCTGAACACTAGAACTGGAGAAAGACAACGCCGATTCTGGGCCCTGAAGACTCCCGTCCCTCGAACTGGAAGAAGACTGACTCTTGTCGACACCGCTACCCTGGGCACAAGAATAGGCGCAGATACCCTGAGCATTCCGGAGCCCTATTTGCCATGACGCCTCCCTCTAGAACGAGACGTGCCTCTTGGGCGAGTTCCGGCGCCCCAGAAAGAGACGTGGGCAGCAGGAGTGAATGAACCCCCGACCAGAGAGTCACATAGAGTATAACCCCTCACCTGTCTTCCCTCGAACGCCTTCGTACTATTGCCAGGTCACCTCGTGTAGTCGAACGTCGATGTTACCATCCACGCACCCTTGTAATCATCTTTACAGTTGACCCACAAAGACCTACCAGCAATCCTCAGGACTCGCCCGTGTAAACACGTCCGTCTACGAAGAGGCGACGATCCGAGAAACGAACTCTCCGCTTTTTTAATTTGAGGTTCATTGAGATTCTCGATTTTGGCGACACATAGGACCGCGAGATGGACGGGGAGAGCCTTTAACTGGGAGGGTCCGTGAGCGCGACCGCAAATGCCCTGTCAAATGCGCTCCGACTCAACGCACCGCCTCTGCAGGGTTATGCCATGTGGAATCCGTAAGACCTTTCCATTATGCACGACTCTTCTCCCATTCGAGGGAGCCCGGATGCCTGAAACGACAGGGAACGAGCTGACTCGTGTCTCAGGAGCCAGAGCTTAATACAAGGCACTCGGGTAGCCCACCGCACCTAGTTGATGAGTCCGAGCAGCACGCGCCTCGGACAGAGAATGCCCCTCCGCATACCGGCCCTCGTGCCGTCGAGTGGACTTCCCATAGAGACAAGACGGACCGCCCCGAGACCACCCCGAGTCGCCCCCACAGTCGATCGTCCCTTAGAGAGCCAATGTTCCTGAGCTCCATACGCCGGAACACGAAACACGAGAGACTTCGGCGGGCATAGGCACTGACGCCGCGCACCCCTTAACTACGCACATAATCAAAGAGCCAATATACATAACCTAGGATAATGGGAACGTAGGAATAATAACCGATGTCGGCTCGGGAACGGAACCCGAGACCCTCCCCACACATGTCATCGATTGCTGATAGTTGGGCCAAAAGTGGAGAGACGCGCAACAGCCATTAAGTCACAAAAGAAGCACGATACTTTAGTCCACCCTAGAACAGGACGGACGTAATGAGGGGGTAAAGGAGTGCAGGAAGGACAGCCTCAGTGGAAACCAAGAGTAGGGGTAACGTGGGCGTCGATGCGTGAGAGACTGGAGAGGCGAAGAGAGGCGTGCAGCCCCGACAGAGAAGGCACCGACGACCCTCCCACCAGATATTGCACCACGCCGACCCGCCGATTTATTTCAGGCTCCGGATTCCCCGGACCCCCGGCCCCCAGAGCCACGCCGGTGACTCGGTGAGATTCGACGAAGCTTACAGTTATAAGAGTTCCTCCGCATTGACCGCCCCATCATGATGATACCGCTTGGACGCCGTTGACCGTCGTCAGACAGCGGCACCCCCCTTCGGTACGGTCCGTCACCCCCCCTCCCCCCCCCCCCCCCACTTGGAAGTGAGTGTACGAAGCTACAGCTCGAAGAGAGCTTTCGAGCTGAGCCGAGAGAGCTAGAATCCGAGGCCCGACCTGACAAGCACTCTAACTCGCCCCCCGTTTCACCTCCGTAGGACACCGACAAGTAAAGGCGGTGGGACCAACCGAGATTCGAAGGTACCCGCCACCGATCAAGCCAGCACCGAGGACACGAACATAGTGTGGGCAGTGAGTCGTGCCGATGGAGAGTCGGACGGCGGCACGCTTTGAGCACGTCTTGTTCCCTCACACCAAAGGAACATCTTGACCTATCTTAGATGAGTAGAACGACTTCTAAATATAGAAGCACGGTGTTACCGTGGACTCGAAATGGAGATACGAGCTACTTCTACCTTCAATCTACTTTCCCGTACCGACGGAAACCTTTCCAAAGAAACACGCGGGGGAATCCAAATGGCCGGGAAGCTGTGGTAGGAACGAGCGGGTCTTGAAGCACAGGACCCGACGAGAGTGCGGATCTACAGAGGAATTCAGCTTAGAAAGAACGGACCTCCACGACCATTCACCCCCCACCCACAAGAGAGAGAGAGAGAGATTCCTTAATTTGAGAACCATTTTTTTTGTAAGAACCATGAGAACTCTTAAAATTATTTGTTCACATGTTTGATATAAAACAAATATTAAAGTAAAACAAATAGGACAAGATCTTGACCCTTAGATCATGGTTAAATTGATGCACGAAGATTCACGAAGCAATGATGCACGATGATTTTCATGATGCACGGTGATTTTCAGTGAAAAAAAACCTATTGTTTATGTGTTGACAGGGAAGGAGGGGGGGAGGGAGGAAAACATAGATAGAGATATAGATGGATGGAGGAGAGAGGTCATCCATATTTAATACTTGTTTTATTTTACCTAAAACCTATATATATATATATCCCTGTAATGATACTTTGTTCTAGTTAAGTGAATGATCTATGAAATCATAACGATTTTAAAACCAGTATGCTAGTTTTGACTGTCCATTTATAAAAAACAAGGCCAATGAGATTGGTGACTTATCGATAAGGTCTTTAACTTTGATGTATGAATTCAAATCTTATTTTCTATATTTGCGGGGATGATTTAATTTAATCAGGGTATATTTTAAATAAGAGAATTATTGTTAAATAATGAAATTTCTACAACAAATTTTGAAAATCCATAACAAGTACAAGTAGTTTATAAAATATTGTATCTCTAAATATATATAAAAGAGAAGCTTTAATTCCAAAATGGAGAAGTTTGGATCCTTAGATAAAACTCAACTTTTAATTAGAACCATTAGATCAAATGCTGATGTCATATACCTTTTATAACTTTTTTAGATTTAATTTTAATATCTCTAAATATATAAAGAGAAACCTTAATTCCAAAATGGAGAAGTTTGGACTTAGATAAAACTCAACTTTTAATTAGAACCATAGATCAGAATGATGATGTCATATACCTTTTATAACTTTTTATTAGCTTTAATTTAATAAATTTAAATATGGTCATTAATTATGGAAAGTAATTTCTACATTTTATAATTATAGAAAGTAATTATTTTATGATATAATTATGGAAAATAATTCATAAACTTTATATATTTAATCTTTTTTATTTTTTTAGTTATTAAATTATGACTTTATATATGTTTATCATATAACGTTTATATATGTTTTTATCATATAAAGTAAAAAATATTGGTTATAATTATAAGTATTTAATTTTACATCGTTAATATCTAATGTTATTTAAATAAAACATATATCTGGTCTATATATAGTGTCTAGAATAATCAAAAAATAAAAAGTTAATAAAAATGATAACATCACCAAATTTCAACATCTTTTATTATATTTGTTAAATTAATAAAATGATACAATTATAATATGAAGATTAGGTATGTGGATAATTGATCTAAACTATATATAATTATATGTAAACAAATATAACATTATTTTTTTTCAACCCTTTTATTTACAATTTGTCAATACGATATCATGAAATATTAGTATTTTATTAGTTATATATGTTTATCCGCATATTACGCGGGCTATAATCTAGTAAATGTGTAAAACATATATTTGTTATGAATGGTTAAATTGTGTTGTCTAAATATCATTACCTTATCTTAAAAAGTAAGAGGTGTTGATTAATCTATTATTTTTTCGTTTTCTCAAAAACTTGTTGCAACTATGACGGTAGCACCAATCATTTCTTCAAAAACTATACATACATACATCGTCATTTTGACCGATTTTGTTCTTTCCCTATATTTGGGCAATTGGGCTTTTTATAAATTTTGAAAGTAAAGTTCTTTAATGACGAGGCTATTTATAGTATTACTTCTTTGTGTACTCAAATATATAACTTACTTACTGGTGTATTCATGTATACCAATTTCAATTAAATACATGTCAAATGATGAAAAAACGTTGCTATTGAGGTATTAGTTAAGTGGTCCAGGTGTTTATCCTAAGGGGTTTTATCGATCATGAGGTTTATGAGTTCAAATCCTGCCAAAGATATTTAAAAAGGAGACCTTTGTAATGCTATACTCATCTAAGACATGAGAGAGAACAAAATTCGAACTCGGGGTGAGCACAACAATTCCAAGGGTGTTGCTAGTTCTCCTGCATTTCAAAAAAATAAATAAAAAATGATGAAAATGTTGTTTATTTGTATATTTTTAAAATTTTAAAAGGCGAAGTTATGTTAAAATTTTAAGTGCTATTCAAATAACCCCGTCTTCATATATATAGCTCCAAATGGTTTACAATCCAAGTAGACATTATGAGGTTGCTACGGTCACTTTTTGTGTTTCGTCTTCATATAGGTCCTTAACTGAAAATGAACAAAGTTAAATGCTTGATGTGTATGGTGAGTTGTGTACACAAACGTACAAATGATCACCTCCCTATCCTTTATGTACCCTAACAAGTACTCTTAATGGGTGTATCTGTACTCATTATCGCAATTCGCAAATGCATATATATACAACAAAATTATCAATCTTGCATTCATTTGGTGGCTTGTCATTTTAGCATCTGTACGTATGGGATTCATTTGTTACTTCCAGAAGTCTCCATCTCTTTGGACCTAGCTTGATGTACTGCTCATTCCGAAACAGGATAAGTGGGGGCTAAGGCTTCAATTCGGCCCCCCTACAAATATTCATTAAACCATGAGCTCTTTCTTTATATATATGTCTTCATGATTTCTAGTTTAGTGATGTCGTACCGACGATTGTTCGACGAAATTTGTGATAGATATCTCTATACTTTCGAACTCTATAAACATTGGTGCTCGACTATTAATGGCACATTATTACTAAGACATGTTATTGAGTTAACCAACTAAGTTGGATTAGTGGTTGGAGTACTTGTTTCTGGAGACAGAGGTCAAAAGTTCGATCCTTATATGCACAGTAAACTGGAGGTCCTTTTCTACCTTTGGTAGAACCTGGAAGCAGCCTCTCTACCTGGTAGAGGTAAGACTGTCTACATCTCAACCTCCTACACTCGAAGACGGTATTGGGACCAAAAACCTGTGGAAGACTGCATTAGAAGTTACTTTACATGTAATTGAGTTAAACCGCTCTTAAATAGGAAGCATAGGTTAAAATTTAAATTAAATACATATATAAAGCATTTTGGTTTACTTAGTTAATTAAGTGGATAATTAAGGTTACAATACTATCATTGAGCTTATTATATATTATTTTGTAACATTTTCGAGTAGAAAAGATATTTGACATATCATTTGTATACCTTTTAAGGTTTTTGGTTTCTGCCACCAAACTATGTCTTGGTTTACATATTGCCCCCTGAAGTTTCGGGGTTTTTGGTTTGTGCCACCAAACTTTCTTTGGATTATGATGCAACCTTTTGTCTTTCATAACCTTCTCTGCCACCAAATTTACATTGAAAATTTGGGTCTTCAACACTGTGGTCGCCGGCTATGATGGTTGCAAATTGCCGACCTGTTTCCCCGGCTATGGTGGATGACATCAGGAATCAACAACTTCATGGAAGGGTTCGGCCCCAAAATGGTAAGTGGTAACCTCTTTGCTAGAACCACCAGAAAACTCCCGCCACCGTAACTAACCTCCGCCATCGTCGTGAACCACCACTGCCAGTGTCATCTTTAACATGTCCCCGGTTTTTAATCATAAAATGACAACCATTACGGCATCACTACATAGACCAACAACAACCAAACAATTAAAAAAATACGTATTTAGTAAATAAATATAATAAAAAAGGTTTTAGAAAACATTATGTAAACTTCAATACGATACAAGAAATTTAAAATAGGAAATACTGACAATATAGTTGTTGGAAAAAAAAAGAAATTAAAGGAGGAAAGAAACATATCATACATGAAGAAACATGGGTCTACAAACACACTGTCAAACTTGGTTGTTAATATCACCGGCCATAATTGCAATCAAACCTCCAAGCATCCCCCGTGCTTTTTGAAGAGCTTCGATCACCTTTCTTACTTCATCATGCTACATAACTACTTCATAAGAAAAAGTAGATTGAACATTTGTTTAGAAAAAAAGAAATACGGTGGAAGAAAAAGATAAGAGATTATCTTTTTGTTTTGCATACGGTGGGAGAAAAAGATAAAGAAAAATGAGAGGTAGGTGGAACTTGGAAGGTTTTGAGGGAAAACAGGAAAAGCCCACTGAATTTGGCGAATTTGTTTGTTTTGTTTTGCATCTATACTGCTTTTTTCTTTTTTTTCTTTTTTTAATTCACATAGCTTTTTGGTTTGCATAATTTTGGGCCAACTACAAAATTGAGACCGTTTCTATTTATTTGGTTTTGGGCCATGTTTTTTATAAACTTTTAAAATTTATAGTATATATTTAGCCATTTATGTACTGTTTAATTTATCTAAAATTGCTATATTTTTTATATTTCATTTTTTTTCCTTATTGTTTCTTTTAAATGCTCCTAACAGCCGGGTAATCACCGACCAACGGCTAGATAATTGTGTAGTGTTTCCGCTACAACTAAATTACAATTACTTTTAAATAATTTCTTACATCTGTTTTTATTGTTCGTGTAGTACCTTCTTCTATGTTTTAAGTATTGTTCTGTCTTCCGGGCAACACCGTCTTTAGATATCAGTCTTTATAAAAAAGTGATATTTCCAACTCCGCGCAATGCGCGGGTTACAATTCTTGTTATTATTTTAACATTTTCGAGTAGAAAAGATATTTGACATATCATTTGTTAATAGCGTGTATCTTCTATATACGTAGAACAAAAATAGTAAACCAAAAGTTTTAAAATCCGGTTTAAGTGGTTCCCGTTCCCTTAGACTAAGAGGAGTAGCCCGTTCCCCATTTTTTTCGTGCGGAACGCCCCCGGAACGCCCGATCTCGGTCCCGGGGGGCGTTCCGCTTACTTAAAAATCGTGCCCATTTCAATTGAACGCGTCTAGGAGGGCTTGGCATTTAGTGGGTCAAAACTTGGAAACCGAAAATAGGTTTAATTTTTTTTTATATACATTTCATATATATATACATTATACATATACACATATATCTATCTATCATCTTCTCTAATCTATCTTCTATATCTATATTTTTCTTTCAAAAATCAAACACTCTTCTCCCATTACAACCGAAAATGTATCCCAATCAGTGGGGTTTGAACCTTTTTTCGAACCAAGACGCGGGTAACAATCAAAGATCACCCATCCAACCCGATTTTAATGATCCTAATCTTCATAATAACCCGGAGTTTATTCATTCACTTGGTACAATGAACATTGGATCACCCATGACTCCACCGGGACAAAGAACACCGTGGATTCGACAAGTGGGAGGTAATTGAAATTGGGAGGCGATGAATAGTCAGGGTGAGCCGAGTTCAAAAAGGTCTAAGACAACATCGGAAAGTTCGGGTCAACAAAGTGTGGGGTCATCTGCGAGGGTTGCATTCGACCTTAATGATACTGATGAGGAGGAACCGCAGCCTCAACTGTCTAGGTTGAGCCGTCCGGTGGGGAGAGATACGGCTAAAAAAGCCGGACGTGCGGGGGGCTCACGGAAGGGGAAGGCGGCGTTGGATGAGGAGGCGTATAACATAGCGGTGGAGATGCGGAATTTGCAAGAAGTGGGCAAGCAACGCCAAGAGATCGAACTTCAGAAGCTTCAACTCAAGTCCAAAAAATCCGAAACAAAGATATGAATTTATTGGCTAGGGACTTGTCTCATCTCGATCCGATTGACCGAGCTATTTTGGAGGAGGAAAAGGCTAGAATTCGCGCCGAATATGGATTTCAGTAGTTTTAGTATGTTTTATTGTCTCCTTTTAGGTTTTAAATTTTTATTAAGTACTTTTAGTTTAAATTTGTATTGTATTTTTAGTTTTAATTTTATTTACAAAGTTTAAACTTAATTCTATATATAAATAATATATATAATATAAAAAATACATATAACAATTTTTTTAAAAAAAAAAAGGAATGCCTTGGGGGCATTACTCCACCCCAAAGGAATGGAGGGAATGCCTCTTATGATTAGTAGTGGACAAGTGTCAAGGTTAGAGTGGAGGAGGGGCATTCCCATAACCCTCTACTCCCATTAGTCTTATGTTTAAAGTTAGTTAAATGAGCCAGCTGATTTTTTTTGTTATTTTTTTCTTATTGTATCGGTTTTTGTTATTTTTGTTTTTATAATCTTTTTGATATTATCTTTATGATGAATTGTATATTTATTGTAGCTTTGGGTTGTTTGTAGAGTTAAAAACTTATAAATATTTGGTATTATTTTTGAATGGATTCTAGAATATTTTAATTGGATTATAACAATTTATTTAAACATTTTTACGGATATCATCATGTTAACTAGTCAAACAACCGGTTAACTGTTTTTTGGGATCCGATTGTTCGATTAAAAATCAATTTGTGTAAGTTTATTAACTTTTTCAGGTTTAAGACGAAGATCGAGGAAAAGATGAAAATTTGATGTCTACAGGTTTAGTCATTTAATTTTTCATATTTCCAGGAAGTTCGTGATAAATGTTGATCAATTATTCAGAAACTTTGACGAAATTTTGATTTTAAAGTGTGCAGGAGGTAATTGCAAGAGGCAGAATGCGACCTCGTATCTGGTCGATTGGGCCTTGTGCAATACGACCTCGTAATTGGGCCGGGTTGACCCAAGCCCATTCGGGTCAAGTGGGTATATATACCCAGATAACGCTAATACGACCTCACATATTAAAATCAATTTTAGAGCATTACGACCCCGAATAGTAACTTTGCTACCCCGATTGTGATTCGATATATACAATTAGATCAAGAGTTTTTGAGTGATATATTTGTGTTCATCTCGAAATACTGAATCTAGGTATACTATCTAATCGTAATATAGTTAACCATGCAACAAGAAAATCAAGAAAAAGGGTTCGAAATTTTCGAACTAGGTTTTTCTATTTTGCTTCGATTTTGATGTTTTTGGTTAAAAATAAGGGTTGGGGTACTTTTGTTGTTTGAATACGAGTGTATAGAAACAACTTTCATGAATTTTGGTTGGGTAAATCGTGAAATCGCGTTGGGGAAGATGAACAGTGCGACAGACTCGCATTTGGGGGTTTGCTAGCCCAGATTTGCGACCTCGCATTTGTCAATTAATTTTGACTTTGTTGACTTCTAGATTACGATGCCGATTTACGACCTTGGACCAAATTGGAAAATACGACCTCGTATTTTAGAGTTTGGTTGACTTTAATTTTGACCTTGAAATACGACCTCGTACAGGGATACGACCTCGTAAATGACTTAACAGATTTTCAAAAGTTTATTTTTATAAAAATTTGAAAATGAGTTAATTATTTTAACTAAATTACAGGGATAATTTATGTTAATTATTTTTAACTTAATTACAGGGATAATTTAAGTTAATTGTATATTATATGCATATGAATTTTTGTGTCATATTGAGTAATTAATTATTTGTTATTGATTACAGAAATGGCAAGAAACTTCATAGCAGGTCATAATTATTTGATGAACTTCGATGATAATCAGGAAGGAACTGCGTATTATCACGAGATATTCGCTTTCTTCAGAAGATCAAGGATTCATCATGTGTTGACTCATTCACCAGTCATCTATTTAGATTATTTAAGGGATTTTTGGAATAATGCTGACTGTGTGAAGGCAGGGAATGTGTATATCTTTCACACCATAGCTGTTGGGCAACAGATACAGTTCACAGCTGCTGATCTCATTGATATTCTACGTCTAGGCACAGTTGAACAAGAGGGTGGTGCAGCTGGTGTCACCAAGTATAGTCATGAGTTAATTCAAGGTGCTTTTAGACGAATGGGGTTTGCTGCTGATCTGACAAGTAAAACTCTGTTAAGAATTTTATGGCAAATGGAGGTATCTGGCTCATGTGTTGCTAGTTGGTTTGAGCAACAAAAAGTCTGGTTATGATACATTGAACCAGGAAGCCCAAGCACAGATGGTGGGCTTAGTATTTAATAAGCCATACAGTTTCTCGAACTTCTTTTTCAATGAGTTCAGAAGACAGATCAGAGCCGCGGGAACAAGGAGACTTTTGATGTTTCCTAGGTTTGTGATGATGATAATCAATGCTCGTCTCCCAAATTTGCCTGTTGTGGGAGAAGTGGAGCAAGTGAGCAGAATCATCAGACGTGGTTATGATGAGTTTTTGCAGAGGTATCCGAATGATCCAAATGCTCAAGATGTAGCATTATTTGGTGCGATCATTAATGCCAACTACGTGGCACCTGCTGATGAGGTCATATCAGCATATGAAGGACCTCAGCCAGAGGATGGTGAAGCTGTAGAGATAGTTGAGCAGTTACATGATGTAGTAATTCAGGAAGATGCACCAGAAGAGCCTGAAGTTGTTGTACAGGTTGCAGATGATGTGATTAACCAACCTGGTGCCAATCCTGAGATTGTTGATGATATTTTGGAGGAAATGGTCGATCCAGAAGGTGATATTGCACAAGTGCAACGGTACAATGCCAATGCTGAAGACCCTGAGAATACAGATCTTGACAGGGAGATAGATGAGTATGTAGCTGGAGCTGCGGTTAGTTCTGAAGCAGCTAGAGCTAGTGGGTCTTGTACTGGTGAAGCAAGTGGGTCAGGGGTTGGTCAGGCTAGTGGATCAGGTTTGGATGCTGGAGGTAGAGGAAAGGCTATTGCTGATGTTGAAGCAGAAAGAGAGCCTTCTGTACATTCTGATGATGATTCCAGCAGTGATGGTGATGAGGATCCTTACAGATCTCATGCATTCATCAGAGTTGGATCTAAGATGGTTCCTAAACCTACTGACAACTCAAGGAAGAAGAAGAAGAGAGACTGATGAAGATTGGGTGCCAGAGCAGCCGTTACTTAAGAGAACAAGACTTGTCAGGGAACAAGAGACTTCTGCTGCTGCTGGTGCATCATTAAATGTGCCAGAGACTGTTCCTGAGACTACACAGCCACAGTCACAGCCACAGACAAGTGAAGAGGCTAGTTTGAGCCTTGCTGATCTGCAGAGACAGATGTCTGAGCAGAGGGAACAACATGAGAAGGCTATGAATGAGATGAGAGGTCTGATCACTCGTTTGGTGATGATTTGAAGGTTGTTAGTGACAAGAACAAGTTTCTTGAAGACAAGCTGGGTAAGACTGAGGTAGTAGTGTCCAGCATGTACAATAAGTTTTTGCAACTTGATGGAAAGGTTGTCAGGATGGCAGATGCAATGAAGAAGGGAGTTCAGATCCCTGAAGAAATGAAGTTGAGAGCTGAGAGAGATAGCTCAGGTTGCAAGGGTGATGAGCTAGCTAAGGTAAGGCATGACGATGATCAGAATGAAGATCCAGATGCTGCCAGAGCTACTCAGGAGCTAGGAGGGAGTTCTGTGTTCAGAACAGAGACTCAAGGAGAGTCTAGCCAGGCTGGTGTTGCTGGCAAGGCAACTTCTGAAGCTCCACAGACTCAAGAACAGGTTTTCACAGAGCTGAATATGGTAGTTGAGTCTGATGCACCACAAACCAAACCCCTTACAGAAGATGTTGACGTTGATCGATTAAATAAGGGTAAGGGTTTGGCTGAGCAGTCTGTTGTTATTGCTCCTGATGCTGAGAATGCTAGTGCTCAGGATAGTGAGTCTACCAAAACCAACTCTACTACAGGTACTTCTACAGAGTCACAATTGCATCCTACAATTGTTCGGAGACTGGAGAAGAGACTTGGTTATGATCCAGAAGCTCATATGAGAGCTAGGGCAGAGATTGCGGATTATTATTATGATCCAGGATCTATGAGGGATCAAGAGAAGAGGCGGCTAGGTATCACTCATACTCCTTCAGAGTCAGAGTCAGATTCTGATTTTGAGACTGAGACTGAGAAGGAGCAGAGCAAGAGCAAGAAAGAGCAAGAGCAAGAAGAAGAAGCAGAAGAAGTAGATTGATGACAAGACAAGACAAAGACATATTTATTTTAACGTCTAGAAGCTATTGCCAAGGGGGAGTCTGTAAGTGCACGTCTATGTCAATAGCAGTCTAGATTGTTCAGGCTTATATTGTAATATGTCTTTGTAATGTAATTGTCATTAATGAACTTCATATTATGCATAGAATACTAGATTAAGTTTAAGTATTGAATGTATAAAGTCTGCTAAGTGTGAATTGCGAGTCACAGGGAATACGACCCCGTATTTGCAGGGTCAAATACGAGGCAGGACACAGATTGCAACCTCGCAATTGAGTCGAGCTGGGCCAGAAATGCGAGGCTGACTCGCTGAAGCCCAGGTCGTGTGTTTCCTATATATACCGAACCCTAACAGAGATTAGGGTTGAACATTTGTCGAAATTTCGAGCATATATTGCAGGTTATAGTCGTCAAGTATTGTTCCGCTAGCCTAGAGAAGATCTGCGAGGCAGCAGATAATCTGAAGGCTTGTTGTGAATCACCAAGTTATAGTGAGGGATTCTGCACCTCAAGATAACTAGAGCAAACTATTAACGATCCGTTTCAAGGGGACTTACAAGTAACTACTTTTGTGAGTTTTGTAAACTTTTTTACAATGCTTCTTTATTTAAACTGATTGTTTGAAACAATCACATAACTCATGTTATTTGAATCACTCACATAGCTTATATATTCAAGAATCAAGACATACCTATTTGGTTCATATCACTCATTAATATGTCTTTTTAAGTTCCTACATTTTCACAATTTATTTGTTATTTTCATCTTTTATTCTTTCTTATTTTCTTATTTTATTTGTTATTTTTTAATAAATGTTATACTATTATATTTTATGATAATTTATAATAAATACTATATCGATTTAATTCTAATTCATGTTTGAAGAAAAGAAAGACAAAAAATGTGAAGCTTCTTTGTTATTTTTTTATCATTTTGTATCGCAAATCGGGTCATACAACTATGATATTTTATGATCAAATTTAATTTATACATCTTTGAAACTATATTAGCAAACCAGCAGTTAGAAAAACAATAGCAATAGCAACTCATTAAATTATATACATCGAGTAGTATGAGCAACCCAATAGTAATAAAATTTTTATAATTTATGATCACTTAATTTGATTATATTCTAAAATATATAATTTTCTAAAAAATTAAATAACTAAAAATACAATAATCAAGGAAAGTGGACTATTATATACTACACACACATATATAAAGAAAATATATAAAATTAGCCCGTCCATCGGACGGGTCCTAGATCTAGTTAATTAAGTATATGTCTAAGATCACGTACAACCAACCACTCCTTTTTCATGGAGACTCGGGGACGAGTCGTCTTTTAGAGGGGGAGGATGATACCGATGGGCCAGGTGGATCGAGCCCAGTGGACCAACGAGCTATTGACGAGAATGAGGCCGGTGGGCTAAGTGGCTGAAGAAACAAATTATGGTAACAAGATCCCATCCAACCGAATTCAAAGGAGAAGTTGAAGTCAATTACAATTCTATTTTTGGTTCTAGATCATTATGCCTTTTATTACGTTTCTTGATTCTCAAGTTTAGGGATTTAGAATTATCTTGTGTTTTTGTTTCTTATTTATATCGTGTAAGACTCCTTGGTTAGTTGGTTAATAATTATTGAAGTTTTCATATTCAACACGTCTTTTGTGTTTTCTTACTCGGTTGGCCGAGGAGAACTTTCCGACGACAAGCAACTTGGTTGGCCAAGTGTTCGCCGCCGCTAGGTTTCAGTCCTAGGGTTCTATTTTCCTCCCAACATCCTTATCAAGTGGTATCAGAACCAGGAATCTCAAGATGTCGACACGGGGAAGAGATCATCGTCGCCAACAACCTAGAAACACCGCAGCAGGGACCAGCGGTCAGGCTGCTCGCGATCCCCGTGATGTTGAGATTGAACGACTCCGTGAAAGGATTAGGGAGCTCGAAATCAATCCTTTTAATCGTTATGAAAGGCAGTTTGAAAACACCCCGATCCACTCTGATGTAGATGAAACGGATGAGGATGACTTCGAAAATTATTTTCATGATTCGCCACCACAAACACCTCCACGACACCACCGCCAGCCACCAGCACCGCGCCACCCCGGGGATCCATTGCGATCTTTAGGCATTCGCACTGAAATTCCAGAATTCGATGGCAAGCTCCACCCCGATGATTTCCTTGACTGGTTACAAACAGTCGAGAGAATCTTCGACCTTCGTGACATCCCTGACAACGTGAAGGTCAAATTGGTTGCTATCAAACTAAAAAAATATGCATCGTTATGGTGGGAAAACATACAACAACGGTGTCGAAAAGGTAAACACAAAATCTCCTACTGGGACAAGATGCAGCGCCTCCTACGTGCCAAATTTCTTCCACCTACTTTCAAACAGGATGCTTATCTTGACTACCAAAACCTCCGACAAGGATCTCTGTCTGTTGAAGATCTTATTACTGAGTTTGAACGGATGCGTTTACGTTGCGGGGCTGAAGAAGATGACGAGCAAGTGATCGCCCGTTTTTTGGGTGTGCTTCGACCTGACATCGCCGACGCGGTTTCACTAACACAATATTATTCTTTTTTTGATGTATGCAGATTGGCTTTGCGGGTTGAACAACAAAACACACGCAAGAACAAATCAGTTGCCCGATTCCAACCCTCTACCCGCACCTCAACTCAACCACAATTCGCCCCGAAACCTGGACCGAGCAAAACTGAAACGCCACCTGTTACCACCGCCCCACTTGATACTTCAGGCCCTTTACGTTGTTTCAAGTGCCAAGGTTTGGGTCACCTCAAACGTGACTGCCCGAACAAACAACTTGTGGCATTTGTTGACGATGTTGAACCTAAGTATGACACCGAGAATGAAGATGCATCTGTGACACTTTACCCAGATCAAGGCGAAGCACTTATTGTTCGAAGGGTATTAACTTCTGTTGTCACACCTCCGGATAATGACACTACATGGCTGCGACACAACATCTTTCGTACTCAATGCACTTCCAAGGGTCGTGTTTGTACCATCATTATCGACGGTGGAAGCTGTGAAAACATGGTCGCTAAAACCATGGTCGACAAGCTTGGGTTACCTACCACGGACCACCCCGACCCATACCAACTTACGTGGTTCCGGAAAGGTAATCTTGTTAAAGTAACACAACGATGTTTGGTTGCTTTTTCCATCGGCAACAAATACAAAGATGAATTATGGTGTGAAGTTGTTCCAATGGACGCGTGCCACTTATTACTTGGACGCCCGTGGCTCTACGACCACAAAGTCAAGCATGACGGTTTTCGTAACACCTACTCCTTCCACAAGGACGGTCTTCACGTCACATTGGCTCCTCTAAATCCTAAGGACGCGACACCCGAGGTAGCACCCATGACGAAGGATGAAATTGTTGGTCTTGCTCGCCAATCACCTCCGGGTCCAATACTTGGCTTGGTTGTACTTGAAGAAAACACACCAATTACTGACGTTCCACATGAGGTACTTCCATTACTCACTGAATTTTCCGATATTTTCCCCGATGATATTCCTGCAGGATTACCGCTCATGCGGGACATCCAACATTGCATCGATTTCATTCCTGGTGCAACAATTCCAAACAAACCTGCATACCGCATGAACCCGAAGGAATTTGCAGAGTTAAATCGTCAAGTTCAAGAACTATTAGAAAAGGGTTTGATCCGTGAAAGCATGAGCCCATGTGCCGTTCCCGCCTTACTTGTTCCAAAACCAAATGGCACGTTTCGTATGTGCATTGACAGCCGCGCGGTTAACAAAATTACAATCAAATACCGTTTTCCAATTCCCCGCTTTGATGACCTGTTGGATCATCTCCATGGAGCTTCCGTCTTTTCCAAGATTGACCTACGGAGTGGCTACCATCAAATATGGTTACGTGCAGGGGACGAATGGAAAACTGCGTTTAAAACGCGTGATGGTCTTTATGAATGGATGGTCATGCCATTCGGTTTGTCCAATGCTCCTAGCACGTTCATGCGATTGATGAATCATATTTTCAGACATCTTATTGGCAAATGTGTCGTCGTTTACTTCGATGATATTTTGGTTTTTAGCAAGAATTTGGAATCCCATTTGCAACATTTGCGTGACATCTTTCTTATATTGCGGGAACAGAAGTTGTTTGCTAATCACAAAAAGTGCCACTTTGTGACTAAGGAGGTTATATTTTTGGGTTACTTGGTGTCAGGAAACGGAATTCGTATGGACTCTACCAAAGTCGAGGCTATTACCACCTGGCCTACTCCAAAGTCCATGCATGATGTTCGTAGTTTTCACGGCTTGGCATCATTTTATCGACGTTTTATTCGTGATTTTAGTTCCATGGTTGCTCCTATCACCGATTGTTTGAAGCAGCCCAAATTTGTATGGACATTGGAATCTCAGAAAGCTTTTGATGCCTTAAAGAAAGCGGTCACAGCAGCCCCGGTGTTAGCTTTACCCAATTTTGAACATGTTTTTCAAGTCGAATGTGATGCCTCTGGCCTCGGGATTGGGGGCGTGCTGAGCCAACAAAACCGACCTATTGCTTTTTTTAGTGAGAAATTTAATGAAGCCCGCAAACGTTATAGCACGTACGATAAGGAATTTTATGCAATTGTTCGAAGTTTAGAGTATTGGCGCCACTACTTACTACCTAATGAATTCATCCTTTATTCGGATCATCAAGCATTACGCTTCATCCAAGGGCAGGCCAAATTAAACCCGCGCCATGCTAAGTGGGTTGAGATGCTACAAGATTTTTCATTTGTCATTCGTCATAAAGCTGGGAGTGCGAATACGGTGGCTGATGCCCTTAGTAGGCGTCCCGTCTTGACCACCACGTCTACTGTTCATGTGGCGGGATTTGAGAATCTCAAACTGTTATACGTGGATGACCCGGATTTTAAAGATTTATGGAATAAATGTAACACTACCCCATTTCGTGATTATGTTCGCCGTGACGGTTTCCTATTCAAAGGTCGTCGTCTATGTGTCCCACTTTCTTCGGTCCGGGAAGCAATCATTCTTGAAGCTCATCAGGGAGGTTTAGCGGGTCATTTCGGGAGAGACAAAACTGTTGCAATGGTTTCTGAACGTTTTTTTTGGCCCAAGCTTGTTAACGATGTCATGAAAGTCTTAAGTTGTTGTCGCATTTGTCGTCTTGCAAAGACCCATCACACTAATCAAGGCCTCTACACTCCACTGCCTACACCAAATGGTCCTTGGGAGGACATCTCCATTGATTTTGTTCTTGGTTTACCTTTGACACAACGAAAAAAGGATTCCATCATGGTGGTGGTCGACCGTTTTTCGAAGATGGCACATTTTCTTCCTTGTTCAAAAACATATGATGCATCTCAGGTGGCTCGTTTATATTTTGCTGAGATCGTGAGATTGCATGGTGTTCCCAAGACTATTACTTCGGATAGAGATGTTAAATTCGTTAGTCATTTCTGGCGCACCTTATGGAAGCACTTGGGCGCCAACTTGCAATTTAGCTCCTCTCATCACCCGCAAACGGATGGCCAAACGGAGGTCACAAACCGGAGTTTAGGGAATTTGCTTCGTTCTTTAGTTGGCGACAATAAGAAACAGTGGGATCTCGTCCTTCCTCAAGCTGAATTCGCATATAACCGTTCCTCCCATAGCTCGACAGGCCGCAGCCCGTTTTTGGTGGTTTATGGACGCAATCCTTTTACACCTTTAGACCTAGCACCTTTACCCGCTGTTGATTCTTATAGTGTTGAAGGAGAAGCTCAAGCCATTCAAATCAAAGCTTTACATGAACAAGTTCGTGATCAAATCACGAAACATAACTTGCAATATCAGGCACGTGCTAACAAACATCGAAAGCATGTTGTTTTCAATGAGGGTGATTTAGTTTGGATTTACTTGCGTAAAGACCGTTTCCCGCCGGGTCGTTATGGAAAGTTACAGGATCGTGCCGATGGTCCATTTCGTGTGTTAAAGCGTATCAATGATAATGCATATAAGATCGATCTACCTGGGTCGTATGGAGTTTCTGCTACTTTTAATGTTGCTGACTTGGCACCTTATGTTGACGCATGATTTTCGTGTAAGACTCCTTGGTTAGTTGGTTAATAATTATTGAAGTTTTCATATTCAACACGTCTTTTGTGTTTTCTTACTCGGTTGGCCGAGGAGAACTTTCCGACGACAAGCAACTTGGTTGGCCAAGTGTTCGCCGCCGCTAGGTTTCAGTCCTAGGGTTCTATTTTCCTCCCAACATCCTTATCAAAAACCTGATTCAAAACCGGAAAGGGCTAAAGAGCTATGGATAATTTTAAAGAAGTGTTGATCCATAAAACAATAGCATATGGATACAATAGCCAAATGTAAACATACAATTACAAACAGATTACACAAATGTATCAAAGAATACAAACACAAGAAGACAAGCAGCACTCCATTTAATTGTCTTGAACCACGTATTAGATTTTAATATAAACTACTATATTATTACTCCCTCCGTCCCATATTAAGTGTCCTAGTTTGATTTTTTGAGTCTTTTTCTTTCAACTTTGATCGTAAATATTTTTGTTTGTGTTATATAACACTTGATATAACATATATGAATTGATTGAGTTTTAAATGTACTTTTCATTGATATAACTTTCATCAACTTATATAATAAATAAAGATATTTACCGTCAAAGTTTAAAAGTAAAAAACTTGCAAAGTCAAAATAAGATATTTAAAATTGGACGGATGGAGTAACTCATATGATTACTAGTGTACCCGATGTGCGCAAACCAGTCTCTGTACTTGAGTTATAAGATTGAATACTCGTATTAAGTTTATAATATATTTCAATAATTAATAAAATATCTTGATCTTAACAGTAATAATTTACATAGATGTTTTACTCTATAGCAGATATACAAGAGCTAGCATGGCTCTCCTCCATAACATACAGCAATGAACATGGTGAATCAATCGGCGAATGAAGCACACAATCATAATGAATCGCAAACTGATCACACTCCAAGCACTTGAAAATCATCATGTACTGCAATTGGGCATCACACTTATTGCATTGACCATGGCTTTCAATCCCTTGAACAAAGGCCAGAGAGTGTGGGTGACTTTTGACTTTAACCGTTCCTCCAAACTTAACATTCAGAAAGGGAAAGACACACCTATACTTGGAATAAACAAGCTTGTTCACTTTGTAGAATTAAGGGCACACAAGCTGCATGCATAGACCACGCACATGTTGTGCAATGATATAACCACTGATCCATGGTAAATGAGAATATTCTATCCTCACAAATTTCACAAAAGTATTCTTGCGGATGGTTCTCGACTGGGCCGTATCTTAGAGTCAATGGATGTTTATCGTACTTGTGCCTAACTTCTCCGGGCAATAACAAAGCACACACTGTATGAATGTAGAAATCACAAGAGCGACAATGGAAACCCCATTTAGATGTCATCAAAAACCCACATGCCCTTGCAAGCCGTTTCCGATAGCATATCCGTACCCTTAATTCTTAACAACAGATGGTTAGGATGACTTTCATGAGTGATTTTTCCGGGTATGAGGGAGCAATTGATGTCTACATAATATTCACAATTTGTGCAGCCATACGCAAAACCATTGGAAGGTAACAAGCAAACTTCACATTCAAATACAGTTAACAACTTACCAGGGACTTTTGGTAGAACTAGTGTATGTTCAGGATGGCCCGGGTGGTCATGTACTTGAGAGGGTAGCTTTGCGCACCACTCATGGAGAACAAAACTGCATGAGTTTTGATCATTATATTGGGAACACTTGTAAAATGGCATTGACGTGATTGGTTTGACACATCCGTCACATAGTACCTGTATCTTTTTCATGGGTTCATGAAGAGAAATTGATTTGTTACAAAGCGACGCTTGGGTGGTGGTGTCAAATACTAGAATGAGTGGGTGTGGATGACTAAAATGGTTGATGATCATCCTCCTTTTATCATCATCCTTTAATTCTTTGACAAAAATTCCTTGCAGTTGTAAAAATAGTGCTTCAGAAGGTTCCAACTTTCATTGGGAAATGGACAATAGAGTAAATTAGGATGATCGTCGTCTTTGAAATTTTTAAAAGTTTTGCCAAGGCCTGACAAAATAACATATTTAAAGTGAGAACCACATACATATCTTAAAGTTAGAACCACATGAACATATCATGCAGGTACACTTGTAATATATAAATAGAAGTTTGCTCACCTGCACGTGGTTTTCTTTTTGAAGTCTCACATTCTACGTGAACGTAATATCGACATTTATCGCATTTGTAGACCCACTTGTAACTGTCTATTTTAAAGATGCCATCACAAACTTTGCAACGAGGGAAGCAGCTAGCTTTTTTTTCAATATAAGGAAAGGAATAGGCAAGGGTGAGTAAATGAGAATGAGAGAAACTTTCATTCGTAGACTGTTGAATCGATAACTTGGTCGGCAGCAAAGCGCAGTACAGATGGATCCAGAACCAAGAACAAATGGTACAATGGTAGAAGGTCCCTTCATGTTTCCTTCCGCAAGCCTCACAGTTAGCCAATGTCGACTTGAACATACGCTGCAATTGGTGATCAGGATGACTTGGGTGGTTCATCTTTTGTTGAGACATGGTAGCACAAACTATGTCCATGTTGAACTTGCAGATGGAACAATGGTAATTAAAGAACATTTTATGTTCAACTTTGCAGATGCCACACCACCATTGATCATCAAAACCAAATGACGGATGATTAAGGAATAACAACATGATTCAAAATTACGATTTGAAAACCCTCTCTGATACCATGATAAAATTCTAAATCTCAACCAATCTTCTTAAACACAACGAATCTCAATTCATTAATCAACAAACAAACCTGATTTTAATCAGGTAACGATAACAATACTTAAATCCACTCCAGCTAAATCTGTCGAGGATCTATTATCTAGATGATAATAGTTTTACAATAACCAAAACAAATAAACCAGAATAATTGAGAGAAAAATATGAACAGAAATCTGTGTGTATTTCTTATTGAGTTATTAACCCTAAATCGTCATAAGCAAGTATTTATACTCCCACACTTTACATCTTGAACCCTTCTACTCTTCAGCCTTGTCACAACTTGATCAAACTTCAATACCTACAAAACAACTTACTAAAATGACAACATAAGTCCCTCAACTTAACATTTTCCAGATTAAGACTATAACATATATATATTTTTAACACCCCCCTTTAGTCTTATTCTGGAACAAATTAACCAGCTTTAGTTTAGAACATAAAAAATTATGTTGTTTTGTATCCAAAGCCTTTGTGAGGATATCTGCAATTTGATTTGCAGACCCTATTTTTTGAGTACAAATCACACCTTTCAAAATCTTTTCTCTAACAAAATGCAAGTCTATTTCTAGGTGCTTTGTCCTCTCATGAAAGACTGGATTTGCAGCTATCTTAATAGCTGCATCACTGTCACAGAAAACTTTAACAGGTTTTATTACTTTGCAATTTAAATCTTCTAAAATTTTCAAAACCCAAATAATCTCAGAAGTAACAGAAGCAAGTGCTCTGTATTCTGCCTCAGCAGAAGACTTAGAAATAGTATTCTGCTTTTTACTCTTCCATGAAACAAGTGATCCACAAAAGAAAACACAAAAACCTGTCACACATTTTCTGCTTACCACACACCTAGCCCAATCTGCATCAACAAATGCTTCAACATTCATAGAGGAGGATTTAGAGATAAGAATACCATTACCTGGACAACTTTTGAGATATCTCAAAAGTTTCAAGGCAGTCTTCAAGTGTGACTTAAGAGGAGAATGCATAAATTGGCTTAAACAGTGTACAGTGTAAGATATATCTGGCCTTGTTGTTGTCAAATAAATCAATTTGCCAATGAGTTTTTGATACTCAGTAATATTTGTAAGTAAAGCATCATTATCAGTAGGCTGCACAGTCAATGCAACATTAGGTTGCATTGGTGTATTAAGAGGCTTACTAGCAAGTAAACCAAACTCAGAAATTAAGTCCATACAATACTTTCTTTGAGTTAAAACAACTCCATTATCAGTATCAAGTATCTCAATACCTAAAAAATACTTCAACTTACCAAGATCCTTTATTAAAAACTTGGTTTTCAAGAAATCTTTAAATTTCTTGATTTCTTCAAGATTATTTCCAGTGATTATAATATCATCAACATAAACCAAGATTGCAATAAACAAGCCATCAATAGATTTGGTAAACAAAGAGTAGTCACTAAGACTTTGAACAAACTTATTCTCAAGCAAAGTATTTGTCAATTTTGCATTCCATTGCCTTGGAGCTTGTTTAAGTCCATAAAGAGATTTTTTAAGCTTACAAACCCTAGTTTCAGAAGCAGAAAAGTATCCAGGAGGAAGATCCATGTAAACATCTTCAGACAAATCACCATATAAGAATGCATTATTAACATCTAATTGAAACAAGGGCCAATCATTTTGCACAGCCAAAGTAATTAAACACCTAACTGTAACAATTTTAACAACAGGAGAGAAAGTTTCCTCATAATCAACTCCCCCCTTTTGATTGTAACCTTTGGCAACTAACCTAGCCTTATATCTCTCTATATCACCATTTGATTTATACTTTATCTTATATACCCATTTACAACCTATAGGCTTTCTGCCAACAGGTAAATCAACAAGATCCCAAGTATCATTTCTATACAAGGCTTCCATTTCTAAATTCATTGCCTCATTCCAATAATCACATTTAGAAGCTTCATAAAAAGAAGAAGGCTCACTACTTTTGTTTAACTGGATAACAAAGCACTTATTCATTTTAGAAAGATTAGAATAAGTAACATATTTTTCAATCCCATACTTAACACATTTATTGCTTAAAGAATTACCAACCACAAAATCTTTATACTTATTATCAGGAAAAACAGAAGCCCTAGAAGATCTTCTAAGCTCTTGACCATCTACCTGATTATCAATGTCATGAGCATCATGCTCATAATTACCCTCAGGTTCAACAAGATTATCATCATGAGCTGCATCTCCATCATTATCACTGGTAGATGCAGTAGATATAGAATGACTTGAATCATTCATGGTTTCTAGAGTACTGCCAGAGTGTAATGAGGAATTGCCATGCCTACCTGAAGTGTCAGTTTCTCCTCCATCATCATAGGGTACATCAGGTTGATTGTCAAGATTATCCAAGTTAAAAAAATTTTCATGATTCAAGTTTTTCTCAAAAAACTTATCAGATTTCTCAAAATCCTTTTGTTTAAATGGAAAGATTTCTTCAAAAAACTTAACATCTCTTGAATAAACAATTTGTTTATTATCTAAACTATAAAGTTTATAACCCTTTTTAAAATTAGAATAACCAAGTAAAATACACTTTTCAGATCTACTAGCAAACTTATCATTATTATTTAAAACAGTAGCATAAGCAAGACAACCAAAGGTTCTTAAGTGAACCAGAGAAGGAGATTTATTATAGACAAGATCATAAGGAGACTTTCCATTTAGCACTGAGGAAGGCAATCTGTTAATCAGGTAAGTTGCAGTTAAAATACATTCAGTCCACATATTCAAGGGTAACCCCCCTTGGAAAAGAAGAGACCTAGCAACATTAAGTAAGTGTCTATGTTTTCTTTCAACCACACCATTTTGTTGTGGTGTATAACTAATAGTAGTCTGATGTATAATACCATTTTTATCACAAAAACTACTAAACTTTTGGTTGACAAACTCACCTCCATTGTCACTCCTAAAAACTTTAACATGTATTTTAAACTGATTTCTAATTAAGTTGAAGAAATTAAACACAGAATCATAAACATCAGATTTACTCTTAAGTAAATACACCCAAACAGCTCTTGTAAAATCATCAACAATAGTAAGAAAGTATCTAAATCCTTCCTTACTAGCAACTTTATATGGTCCCCAAACATCAAGATGAACAATGTCTCCCAACCCCATAGTTTTATGTTCACTAAGAGGAAAAGGATCTCTTATTTGCTTAGCTCTTTGACACACTTCACAAACTGTATGATCTTTATTTTCTCCTAAAGACAACTTGTTTTTTAAAACATTTAATACTTGTTCCCCAGGGTGACCAAGTCTACAGTGCCAAGTATATCTAGATAAAAAACAATTTACTTGTGTCATACAAGATTTAATGTTGTTACCTTGATTTTTATCAAAATAGTAAAGACCACCAATCTGGTTACCAATCCCCAACAGTTTCCCTGCCCTCAAAACCTGGGACAGAATATAACAATGAAGTTCATCAAAGGCAACAATTAACTTGCTATCCCTAGCAAGTTTATGGACAGAAATCAAGGTTACACAGTATTCAGGAACAACTAAAACATCAAATAACATCAAATATTCAGTTATAGGCATGTTTCCTATCTTTGTGATAAAGGTTTCTGTACCATTTGGATGTTTAACCTTAATTTTCAAATGTGAAATATCAACCACATTAATAAGGAATTTTTCAGTATATGTCATATGTTGATTAGCACCAGAATCCACAATTTTTCCATCAGTTTCAAGTTTATCATGCATTGAACTATTTGAACAAAAAAACCTATCAAAATTGTCATTAAACACCTTGCTGTTGTTAACAATAGTACCTGCCATATTAGCATGTACTCCCTTTCCAGAATCAGAATTATTCTTGATAAGAGTAATCAGAGTGGCTAACTGCTCATCAGAAAAACCAGTAGAAGTAGAAGCAGTAGCAGTGATAGAACCAGAAGATGATGAAGGAATAGAAGAAGTTTTGTCAACAGAAACATTATTAGATACACCTTTTCCTTTAAACCCTTGATTATTTCTTTTCTTACCAAAATCTGGTGGATATCCAATAATTTTAAAGCATTTATCAATAGTATGCCCATTAAAACCACAATTATCACAGATCACAGAAGAACCACCTCCATTTTTCTTAAATTGATTTTCATTAGTTCTAGCATAAGTGGAGGACTTATAAAAGTTATTAGAAGAACTATTTCTTTGATAACCTGATTTGTTATTAGACACATTAGAATTAAACACAGAGTTCTGAACCTTTTGAGATGTAGAACCATTATGAGCAGAAATAGTTCTATGAGACTCTTCACTAGAGATAATAGCATAAGCATTCCTAACATCAGGTAAGGGATCTTTAGACAAAATATTACTTCTAACTTGCATATAACAATCATCAAGACCCATTAAAAATTGCATTAGTTTTAACAACTGATTATGTTTCTTAAAATCATCAGCAGCATGACAAGTACACTTAGGTAATTTAACTAATGCATCAAATTGTTTCCACAGGGCATTAAGTTTATGATAATATTCAGCAAGAGAAGAACCATTTTGACATAATGAATTTATTTTATGATGCAAATTGAAGGTAACACTTCCATCTACTTTATCATAAGTCTCTTTCAATTCTTCCCAAACATGTGAAGCTCTTTTAGAAAAAATTTGTCCTAAAAACAACTCTTCAGAAATTGAATTAAGAATCCATCCTAGCACAACAGCATTTACTCTATCCCATTGTCTTCCTAAAACCTCATCAGTGTTAGATCTTCTACAAGTACCATCAATAAAACCAGTTTTATTTTTACCTTCTAAAGCAAGTAACATTGCACAAGACCAAACATTATAATTTTCAGTACCTTTGAGTTTTATAGAGACAACAGTCAGAGAAGCAGAATCATTAGGATGTAAATGAAGAGGATGACTCACATCAAGTTTACTTATCTTAGTCACATTATCATAACTCATATCAGACTCATAATCATAGTTTCTAGCATTATCATCATCCATTTTAGCAATTAACGCAACAAGAAAGTTAATCTAAATTAACTTGAAACAAACAATCCACAAAGAAGCAAATAAACCCAAAAGTAATTAACCTCAATTAATCACGACAAAACAAAAAATATAAAGTATATATATATTTTTTGAAAATAGATCTTATCTCCCAAAAGTGTCAGGGACAGGATTCCTTGCCTCTCACGGAGGTAGGTCAAGTTTAACACAATTGTTTTGAATGAGAATAAGATGAAACACAGAAAAAATTTTATCAACAAATTAAAACTTAAAACATAAAAGATAAGAGAAAGAGAAGACAAACAGTGCTCTCGGATGAAGACAGAAGAATAACTCTACTATTCAATCGATTCACTTAGTCGATGAATAGCAGAATCAGAGATCTAAACCAATTCTGCAACCAGAAGAAGAGCAAAGTTGATAACCAGCAATAATCGAACAAGAAGGTATGAACCTTCAAAAAACTCCAATCAACAAGACAAAACCCTAACCCTAATTTTTCTCAAAAAATTAGAGATTCTTAATCAAATCTTAGATCTAATGCAACCGGTGATCAATTGATCATACGCCGTTACAAGAAATCAAACCCTAACTTATTATCCCCAATTTTATCGAAACCCTAACCCTAAGATCGAGATCCGATTAAGGAATAACAACATGATTCAAAATTACGATTTGAAAACCCTCTCTGATACCATGATAAAATTCTAAATCTCAACCAATCTTCTTAAACACAACGAATCTCAATTCATTAATCAACAAACAAACCTGATTTTAATCAGGTAACGATAACAATACTTAAATCCACTCCAGCTAAATCTGTCGAGGATCTATTATCTAGATGATAATAGTTTTACAATAACCAAAACAAATAAACCAGAATAATTGAGAGAAAAATATGAACAGAAATCTGTGTGTATTTCTTATTGAGTTATTAACCCTAAATCGTCATAAGCAAGTATTTATACTCCCACACTTTACATCTTGAACCCTTCTACTCTTCAGCCTTGTCACAACTTGATCAAACTTCAATACCTACAAAACAACTTACTAAAATGACAACATAAGTCCCTCAACTTAACATTTTCCAGATTAAGACTATAACATATATATATTTTTAACACCCCCCTTTAGTCTTATTCTGGAACAAATTACAGAGATCAAGTTCGGTAAACTGGTATTTCTTGGACAAGGTAAGCTGATGACCCGGATGATGTAATGGGTGGCTCTTTAGGATCATTGGCAGTTCGGCACAAAATTTGTGTAGAGAATAGTCGTCACATTGATGACACTTATAGTAACACAAATGAAATGAATAAATCCGCTCCTCACACATTTTACATTGGCCGCCATGCTGCTACTGGTTTTCTTCTTGTACCACCACCTTCAAATCATCACCTATTTCTTCACTTCTTCTTCTTCTTCTTCTTCAATTCTTCGTCATCAGAGTCTTGACTGATGTGGGTTTGTTGGAGATGCGTAAGGTAAAGCAAATGATGGTGACTAAAGTGTTCCATTGCAACTACATTGATCATATATATATACTTTTTAGTTATTCAAATTTTGTTTTTTAGTTTTGAACCGCAAATAAGTGTTTATCAGTTACAATGATAGTCACGTCATCATGGTCAACAAAGTTTGAAAACGGAATGACCTAGACGGAACAATTTGCCAACTTTTAATGACCTAAAAGCGAATGAAAAAGTACAATGGTTTGAAAGGACAGCAGAAAAATACTCGAGAGTTTTGAAAAAAAAAAACCATTTAAATATGAAAAAGATACATGCAACATACAGTTAATATTAATTTAGTTATTAGTAATAAACTATAATTGTTACCCGCGTGTTGCGGCGGTGTAGCGTGATATGGGCAGAGTTGCAAAAACGTAAAAATCTATTGCCGTGTACTAAGTTAATTACTTGTAATGAGCTTTTTGTAGAAAAGCACCAAAAATGACATTCCATTAGACCACCATTGCCCATGCTGGCAATTGTAGGTGAAATTATGTTTGAATTAGTATATGTGATTGAGAAGAACCACTATATTTAGTATGTGCATCAGGTCAGAAGTTCCGATTGCTGAATCCTTTAGCAAGTTCACTTTTATTTAGTTGCTGTTTGTCATTTTTTTTTAGCATCCATTTGTGCCTTTCGAGCGCTCCTCAAGGTAAGTAAAATATTTGAACTATATGCACATACGGCAACTAAATAAATGGAAAATGCCAGCCGTAAAGAATGGGGAGAGTATGCCGCTTTTGCAATATTGACTCCAAGTCTAAACCCTTTCAGTCATCATTAATTTACCTGCGCAATACGGCGACGGTAGCGGCCAGGGTCGGCCCTAAAGAACTTTCGGGCCTAAGATGAGCCGAAAGAAAAAAGGCCCTAAGCTAGGAGCGACGAATTTGATCCGATGACCTAAAAACCAAAATACATGCATACATAATAATGTCTTAATCACCCAATCAGAATATTTATAGTTAATTATATTAAATGTAGCGATATTGTATTATATATGATGACTAATCTTATATGAGAAAAGTAAATATGGATGTTAGATATAAGCTTAGGTATAGAACCCTCACATACTAATTTTTAATATTTATTGTATAATGAATAAATGATTGGGTCCCCATATTTTTTATGATTAAAAAATTAAGATGTGAGGTTCTATACCTAAACTTTAGGTACATGACAACCACATATTCTCATTCCTATATCATATACACTATATATATATATTACTATTTAAAAATTCGGGCCCCTAAAAAATTGGATATTATGCGGTCGTCTACTTCGCCCTATGCGTGGAGCGACCGGTGGTGATGGCGGCGAGTGTGGTGGCGGCGGTGAGTAGTGGTGGTAATTGATGTTAAGGGGTAGTGGAGATATTTTAGAAGATAAGAGACTGATAATGTAAATTATTTATTAAGGGTAAATATATTTTGCATCTAACTTTTTAAAGGGGGTTCATTAAGGGTGTTTTGGTCAATTCGCGACTAACTTTTTTCTAACAGTATCTTAAAATATAATAATAGAATAATTCTTCTCATTATAGCTCAGTGGTTGAGCACCAGCTTTACATGCTGGAGGTCTCGAGTTCGAGACATGGGAAGGACATTTAAGGATTTTCACAATAAAGTCCTCCAGTGAAGCAGGTTTGAGTCCTGCAGAGGGGGCATAGTTTTATCCCAATTAAATGTCGTGCCTTCGGGCGGTTTAGTTGGGAGTTTCTCCTCCTACTAGGTATTGAGGGTGAGGGGCTCTCTAGCGCGGACCCGGTTAAGACAACGTAAGCTAGATCCCCTGTTGCGAGCAATTGATCCACACCTTTCAAAAAGAAAAAAACAAAAATTAACATGATCCATAATTTTCAAATTTTATCTTCGTACCATAGATATACATGTGGCTTTTTTTATTATCGTTGTGAAGTCTTCATAAATATTCTAAGTGGGTAACATTATATTTAAAAAAAAAAAAAAAAACAAGGAAAATAGACCGGCTACCCAATTGGAGACATTCGGATTCCATGGAACATTTCATCAAACATTTTATCTTCGTAACTCAAATATACATGTGGCTTTTTTTATTATCGTTTATCATATACATATATATTAAACTTAATATAATAAATATTTAAAAAAAAAAAAACGCAGAACACATCAGCAACTAAAAAAATTATAGACAAAAAGAAAGATAAAGAGTACAGCAGCAAACAATGGATTAAAAAAAAAAAACAGACCGGCTACCCAATTGGAGACATTCGGATTCCATGGAACATTTCATCAAACATTTTATCTTCGTAACTCAAATATACATGTGGCTTTTTTTATTATCGTTGTGAAGTCTTCATAAATATTAATGCGTTAAGTTAAAACTATATTTAAAAAAAAAAAACAGACCGGCTACCCAATTGGAGACATTCGGATTCCATGGAACATTTCATCAAACATTTTATCTTCGTAACTCAAATATACATGTGGCTTTTTTTATTATCGTTGTGAAGTCTTCATAAATATTAATGCGTTAAGTTAAAACTATATTTAAAAAAAAAAAACAGACCGGCTACCCAATTGGAGACATTCGGATTCCATGGAACATTTCATCAAACATTTTATCTTCGTAACTCAAATATACATGTGGCTTTTTTTATTATCGTTGTGAAGTCTTCATAAATATTAATGCGTTAAGTTAAAACTATATTTAAAAAATTATTCAAAACTACATGATTTTTAATACAATAATCAATTACTTAAGACTGAAGCGAGTGGAAGCAAGAAAGGGACGAACCCCATGCCACCTCACCCTAGTTCGCCTTTCACACCGCCCCCGAGGGGCGACTTGCATTTAGGGCGACTTCCATGGCTCGCCCTTTTGCTTGTTGACTTGGCACGGTTTCCGGGAAAAAAAGGATGTTGGGAGGGGGGACCAATGTGAAAGTGACACATGGCGCAAGTCGTCCCATCCAAAATCCACCCATTTCCATCGTTTTCAAAGGGCAACTCTTCCTACCCCACATGCCAACATGGCAGGCGGAGATGTTGAGATTTGTCTATTTTTACGAAGTCGTCCCGCCCTCAAACTTTTTTTTTGGACACAACTTACATAATCATTGTTGTTGATAGAAGCAAATGAATAATTTAGTCACAAAGATTCTTAATAAAAAAAAAGTTTTGCTAAACGCAGCCCTTAGGGCTGTAGTTAAGATGCATTAAATAGTTGTACACTTACCATAAAATTCAGGGTGACTTTTAATATGAAATGTACAAATTTTTATGCACGTTAAATGAAGCCCTAAGGGCTGCATTTAGCATTTTCCATAAATGGTACACGCAATCTGGAATCAAATTTAAAGTTGTGGATTTCACTCTTTATTTTATTCTTTGGAAAAACTGCAAGCAAGTAATCTTATATGCATGTGTAATATTCTTTTATTTCCATTTTTTTGCTTTTGAGAATAATATGTAGTATCATGGAACAACTGATCGCATCAGAACCGAATTCTATTATTTCAGTCGCAAATTGGTTTTATGCTACTTTCAGTCTAAAATTTAACCAGTGGCGGACCCAGGATTTCAAAGGACCCGTAGCACAATTTATCTAACATAATATATATTATAAAACAAAAGATTAACAATAACAGCTTGCCTCATGGAAGTTGTCCTCTACGGTCTTGCATATGATATCGTGCAATCACATTCTTATTCGGAATGTTTTCAAGTACCTCCCTTTCTATACCACACATCAGACAACCATTCATAAATTTATCACTCATTCGATTACGCAAATCTGACTTCACAAGCTTCATTGCCGAAAAGCATCTTTCAACAGTTGCGGTTGCAACGGGCAAAACTAAAGTTAGCTTCAATAACCGATAAACCAAAGGAAAAGAACCATGTTTTTTTGTTTCCACCAGCACACGAGCAAGGTCATTTATTCCCTTTAAGCGTCTCTCCCACCTTGTTTCCCAACATTGTCTCTAAATAAGTAACAACATAAACAATAAATCTTGTCCTTTTTTATGCTATACTCTATCCACGGAAATTCATCAAACCATTCAACAACGAAACGTCTTGGCTTACCGGCCATTAATTTTGATGGAAAACTGTGGCCAATCGGCTGACATGGTCCTTTAGCCCAATATGCCCGCCTTATTTCATCTCTTTGGTTGTGGTTATAGTCTGTGATCTTTGGTCTCTCTGAAGGATCGGCAGGAAGATCATTCAAATCAATGGTAATTGGGACTGAATTAGGAGGGGCAGGGGTACATTTGTAGACAACTTGTGGATTATCATCAGTAACATTTTCTTTCAAAGATTGCCCATCAATACTATCACTATCATGTCTATTCACTTTCTTTTTAAAAAAATTGTCAATAAAAGCCTACAATTAAGAATTAGAAATTTTAAAATATTACTATTGACAAAGACACAAAAACACAAAGTCAGATGCTAAACAGCTAAAGTATAAACAATTAAACAACATAGTGGCAATGGGTTTATATAATTAATTAACTAATAGCATCATAAGAAGTAAAATTATAGGAATTAAAAATAATTACAATAACCTCCTAAAACAAAGTAATTGCGTAAACATATATATAGATATATAAAATAAGGTTTATGATTTTAAACTTACTTGCTTCATGTTTGGTAGTCAAATTCAAAGTCTCTCACAATTTAATATTCTTGATGTCTTCCATATGATCATAGCGACACAGCCGATTGAAAAGGAGATATGAAATAGAAATATTTAGTTTAGATTTTAGAAAGGGAAAGTGAACTAAAAGTGATTATTGGATGGAGATAAGGATATAATGTGTGGTTATAATTGGGCCACAATTATAAGAGTATTTACAATTAAGAAGTTATAATTAAGTTAGTGGGTATTTATTTCCACCTCTTTTTTCCGAAAGATGTATAAAAATATAATTGTTTTTTTGTTGGACCGGTATCCTATTTTTTTTAGACCCGTAGCACCAATACATAACATAAAAAATTTTAAAAAATTTTACACTTCACGGACGAAACGGACCCGTAGCCCCGGCTACCCCTCAGGTGTATGTAGGTCCGCCCCTGAATGTAACCAATCCTTTTAGAAGAGAATCTATATAATACCCTATAAAAGGGGAACCCCCTCCCCAAAATCTCAAAAGATGAATTGATATACCTAAAATACCCCTATTTTTTATTCATTAATTTAAACATCTCCACTAATATACCTATAATACCCTTAATGAAATAATTTACAACATAAATCTTCAATCCTTTAAAATAACTACACTACCTCTTTAACATCAATTACCACCATTGTTGCCCCCACCACCCATCACCGCCACCATTGCCGACACCCGCCACCACCTGTCGCCACCGCCGCCGCCGCACCATCCATCGCCGCCGCATTGTGCGGGTATATGACTCGTATAATTTAATATAAATTTAGGTTAAGATATCTGCTTAACTTCTAATCCTTGACGACCATCGGCACATCATGAATCATTTTATCTAGAATAATGAAAATATAGTATTCAAGTAACAATAATCAGAGACGGAGCCAGGAAATTTTTTGCGAGGGGGCAATTTTAAAAGTTGTTTGTCATACTTATAAGAGTCGTATCCGAGAATGGAAAAAAAAAACGGGCCCTAGCTCGAAAATAGAAAATGGACTCTCAAAAGAATTTGTTATCCACACCGGGTCTAACACTAATATTCAAAAATACTAGTTTTTTTAATAAATAATGACCACATGTGTCGAACAAGGGCTTATTAAAACTGAAAGTCCCAAGTTTGCAACGATTATGTAATTAACAACTAATGTAAATTACTTTAAGAACATAAGACAAGAAAGTAAAGAAGTTTAATCATAAGTAACATTGATTAAACGGTGAATACATGGTCGGTTTACAAAGAAAGAAAAGAGAAAATATTGTTAAGTTTTTGACACACACAAAAAACTTAACAATTATACAATGAGAGAAAAACACACTAAGTGTAAATATGGCACACACCAACAATTTTGCGGCTAGGTCAAGTGATGCCTTATATAGAAGAGAAAAGACATCACATGACAACCCAATAGATGTTGACACATAAAGGTTGTCAACCATCTATTGGTGGATAAATCAGATCTGCAGAGGTCTCTTTTCTTCATCTTGTTTCTTTCCCAAAACGGCATGAAAGAGAAATACCTTAGTACCAAAATGGTACAAGGTCACATGGCTCCATCCTGATCTATCAACACGTGTCCTTGGGGACCAGTCTTCTTATCTTCATATTCCCGCCCATATTTGACTTACAAAGCATGGCGGTGAGTCATTGAACTTATCCTTTAACTCGAAGATAATTGATGGAAGGCTCGCTGACACTTTCACTCGCTGAGTCTTTCAGCGAATCCATGACTCAACAATCTCCCCCTATTCGCTGAGGAGACTTAGCTGAGTAGAAGTCACTTGAACTTACAAGTATAAATAGAAATGAGGGAATGCTGATATTATTTACTTGACATACAACTTTACAATAAAAACATTACAAATACAAGCTAAATCCCATTGAGACTCTTGCTTGGCCTTGATGAAAGCTTCATCTTTTTGTCTTTCTGGCTTCAGCAACTCTTGATCAATCAGCTTTATGAACTCGGGATCATTGGAAGTCTTAGCACAATACTTCCTTATTTTCAGAAGGAAGGAAGAAGGAGCAATTCCAATTTCATTGGTCCTGAAGAAGAGCTCATGACCATGGACATTGCAGAAGCAAAAACCTCCCAGCTTCTCATCATAGGTACCTTCCATAAAAAGAGTTCTGGAAGGCATCTTCAAATTTAGCAGCGGCTCCTCATCTATATCAGTCTTGGGAACCATTCTGAGTATAGTGGGGAGCTGAGAAACTTGGGATCCAAACGCTGATCTCTTTGATCCAACTCTGGGTTGCTGAGGTGGAGGAGAGGGAATGGATGTCCGCAGCGCTGAGCAGGGAGTCTTTGATTTTATACTTCCTTTCCATTTCACGTATTTTCTTTATTTGCTCCCTGCTAGCTCAATCATCGGCTTGTAGCTAACTGCTGTCTTATCCTTTATCAGCTTGTACACTTCAATCCATTCAGTTGGCCCAAGTGTATCTTTAGTAACATTTTTCAGAGTATACAACTTGGGCACTCCTTTTCTTTGTAGGGTAAGATTCATCCCTTGTTGGGTTAGAGTGACCTTGACTGACATGATCTCTTCTTTTCCTCTGCCTCACTTCCCTGGATTTGAGGTAGCGTTTTTGGCCTTCCTCAAAATTTTTCATTCTGTTGGCAAATAACTCTTCCTCTTTCTTTTTCAAAGCTTCAAGGCCACCAGATTGCTGAGCCAACCTTTACTTCATCGTCAGCATCTTTAATTCTTCACTACAACCTGCTCACTTATAAATTTTCTAGAGAGTTCTCTTTTCTTTTGTTTCAGCTCCTCCTGAAGTACAACCTCTTCAGGAGTAAGTTCAGCAGTTGTCTTTTGAGATGGTGAAGGCTTAGGGAAAGCGCCAGCCATCAACTTTTCTTGTTGTTCCCTTGCTGTAGTTGGAACCTTGGGTGGCTTGCCCTTTTCAGCAATTGCTGCCTTTCCCTTGTCAGCATATTTCTTTTCTAATGCAGCATGGAACTCAGCGGTTGGCTTGAAAGAAGAGACATTAATGGGTTTTGCTGGCACATTCTCAGTAACAACCACTTTTTCAACACCTGCTGGCACATCCTCAGCGGTGGTTGGTTCTTTCTCTTTTTCAACATCAGCTGCTGGTTCAATAACCTTCTTAGCTTGCTCCCCCTCAACACTTGCTGCCGGTTCAACAACCTTCTCAGCATTAAGTTGTATGTTGGGGAGCACTTTCACTTGTATCATTTTTTTTGCTCCCCCTCAACATTTGCTGCCGTCATCAACCTTCTCAGCATTACAATATTTTCAGTGAGGGGAGCTTGGGGAACAGTTTCAACATTAGTTGCTGGACCTCTCTTTTTCTCCCCCTTGGAAGCAGCGGAGGAACTAGCTACTTCCACATTATTTTTCTTGAGGAGTCCCAGCATTTCACTCATCATGCCCTTAAGGGTGCCAACTTCTTCTTCAAGTTTTCGCTGCGTGCTGATAGATTCTTCAAGTAACTTCTTATCAGCAGCAGCTTGGAAGGAGTTGTGAAGAGAGTTGGTTTTTGAGAGAATGGATTTCTTGGGTGAGAGAAGTATGGAAATCATCTTGATTTTTGGAGAAGAAGGAGACGGTATTGTGGAGTTGGCGAAGGTGAGCAGTGAAGAGAATGTTTGATTGAGAGAGTTGTTGGAGAGAGGATAAGAGACCAGGCACTTCAGTGACCTTCGCTGAATGAACTTCTTCTTTTAACTTGTCCAGCGAGGCTGAGATTTGGGAGTTTGAGGTGCTGACTCTTTTCATGCTTTGGTGCAACAAGTTTTGGTTTCTCTTGAAAAGATATTCATTGGACAGGGTGTGAGCATGTTGTTTCTTGGTGATACCAAACACCCTGTCTTTAAGCTCAGCCAACTCATCCTGCAATGTATCATTTCCAGCAACCAGCTCCTCAAACTTGGCAAGTGCCAAAATTCATTTCGGCCATTTTATCTACCAACCATGCATATAGATAACCATGCCTGTTTCCTTGACTTTGCACAACCTGCAGCCTTCTTAGCATTTCTTGCAATTGATATGTTTCAACATAGTCTAGGCCAGACACATTTACAGCAGTAAAGGCAGTGGTGGCTTCTTCAGCAGAAGGAACCCTGAGATCCTTCAGAGAGACAGGATACTTAGAGCAAGAAACCTAAAGAAGTCAGGATGGTGCAATGGAGGCACTTCCATGATGATTTCATCATCAAGATCCTCTTCTTCATCATAAACACCAGCCTTGTGGATATGCTCTAAACAAATTTGCATTCTCTGAGGAGTTCATTATCATCCAAGGCCGACACATAATCTCCAAAGTGCCCAATTTGTTCATGAGAGGCAGTGGGCCTTGGTGAGTAAGAAGGAGGTGGAGGCATATCTGATAGTGACACTGGACCATCTTCAAATTCAGTTAGTGGTGAGGAGATTAACAAGTAGCCCATATCAGCATCCAGAACCACTGACCATTTCTTCTTTAACTTCAGTGGCAGCGAGTTTGATTTCAGCCTCATCATCTTGTTGGCTAAACTCACTGCCCAACTCTTCATCACTTACATTACCTTCTTGAGAAACATTTGTCTCGGTCCCTGCACAAACAGTTTCCGAGACATCTATAGAGATGGGGGTAGTGGAACCTGGTGCCTCAGTCTCAGTGTGTTGTTGCACCAAAACCTCATCGGCCGTAGAATTTGTTGTCTCTAGCATCACCTGTGATCTGGCTGCTGACAACGACTCAGAGGGTATTTGAGAAGAAGAAGGGGGAATATTTTGGGGGTGGAGTTGGACTTTGACCTCTAGTGGGCTGGGGTGACCCAATAACTTCACCAACCTCTCCTACAGAAATTTGAGGTGGCTGCCTGCTGTTCCCATTTAACTCGTCAACAGCCTGTTGGGAGGCTGCTGATGGGGTGGCTTGGGTACTAGTGTCCATGGGCGCTGTGGACTTCCTAACCTTGGGTTTGCCCTTTGATACACTCCGCTTACGTTTTGGGACGTCAGCGGAGGGTGAAGATTGTAAATTTTGTGTTGAGGATGCTGCCTTAGATTTACTTTTGGTCTTTTTAGAGGCTTTGGAGGTCGCTGGGGGGTTTTCCAGCGAACCATCCTCAGAAGGCATTTAGCATCCACAGCGACTGTACAGCCACTTCATCAGAAGGAAGTGCTGCCTCCCAGTCGCTGTCTTTCGGGTATAAAGAAGAGTTAAGAGAGAAAAGTACCTCTTTCATGTGAGTAAACGAGCAACCAAGTGTCAGCTGGCTGCTTGTATATGTTGTTTCCAACCCTTGCTATTGGAATTGTTGAAGCATTAGGCACTCATATTCATCTCCCAGCGCCTCTTTGAAAATAAGGGAGAAGAATCTTGTAAAGGCACTGTGTGCACTATTGTTCATGCTGATCTTATTCTTCATGTCATTGAAGATCAGCTGGCCATAGTCCACATATCTCCCTTCAGCGAGAGCATGAATCATTGGCATCGAAGTAGATGATGCTTGATTGTAAGAACCAGAATTACCACCCATGCACTGAATCACATGGGTGAAAAGTACTCTCCAGATCCCAGGTAGATTTTGCTTTAAGGGATTGCTTGGGATCGCTGGAGGATTCCTCAAGTTGTAATTGTACCCAATGGATGGCAACCATGCCTTCCACTCATCGATCACTGCCTCCACAAACTTAACATCATCAGTTTCTTGAGGCAGCCTTAGAGTTTGGCGAAGAGACGCCGGAGTGATAGTAATGGTTTTCTCCCCCTGACGGACTATTCCGGTGATGGACTTGGATTCATCATCATAATTACAAGTCCACCAGAATTCACGAAGAAGGTGAACAAAGATTTTTTCTGGGTCTGCCATCATACAATAATCTGTTGGAGAGGCATGAAGAAAATCAAGAATTGGCCTATATCCTTTTGTACCTTTTGGTACGTCAGACGTGCCAAGATGATTGTTAGGCTTGACAATCATCTTTGAGGGAGAAAAATGACTTTTAGGATTTTGTGACATTTACAGGCACATTCAAGAGAATTAAGTAAGTAATAGGTTCTTGTTCCTGAACTTGTGGTTCAGGAACTGGTGGATTTTGTACGGCGGCGGTTGAGGAAGAAGGGATCTCAACATTTTCTGTTTGTTGAGGGATTTCAGAAAAGATGCCATTGAAGATAGGAGTTTTGATCGTAAAAGATGAAGAAATATATGAAGGAAGATGAACAGAAAGAGAGAGAAATGTGTTTGGAAAGAATATGAAAAGATTTGTGTGTGCATGAAGAGTGGTGGGAGAAGAAAGCGGAATTATATATAGGGTATGGTGGTGGGCCACGTCTTTACACACGAAAAGGTATTGAAAAAGTTTCTCTCTCTTCTTTTGAAAAGGATAACAGTTGTAACCAACTGTTTTCGTATATATACGATTATAATATATATATATAACACGTTTGTGAGTAACGTTTTAATAAAAGGAAAGAAAATAATATCTACAAATACTCGAGTATACGCCGTATTTGCAGACATCACCTGTCAATCAGACGTGCAGAAACTGTCGCATGAGGACAAATGACGTGATCAAGGAAGAAATCGAGGTGACCTTTCAGTTTTGTATTTTAAAACATGTGGTTCAAATTTTGCCACGTCACTCACATAGTTACTCTAAAAATATCAGTTTCAAAAATGTCCCATGTTTTATTTACTATGGGAAATAATTTAAGGAAAGCATTTAATAATATTAAATGCCATTTACTTCAGCACCCTTTTTAGAAAAGAAGTTTGGATGCTGAGAATTTGATTATTGGAAAGATCACATGCTGAAAGATGCTCAGCATGTTTAATGTTTTGTCAGCGACTTCACAACTAACGTTGGTCGCTGACTTACAGTTTTTGGCAAACTGTCAGCCATCAACGGATTTAAGAAGTCTTTACCAGAGCCGTTTGCTAATGGACTAGATGAAGACTTTTAGCTCTCCATTGCTTTTATTTTGCTTTTTCCCAAAGCAACAGGGATCAACGGATTTAAGAAGTCTTTACCATAGCCGTTTGCTAATGGACTAGATGAAGACTTTTAGCTCTCCATTGCTTTTATTTTACTTTTTCCCAAAGCAACAGGGATCAACGGATTTAAGAAGTCTTTACCATAGCCGTTTGCTAGTGGACTAGATGAAGACTTTTAGCTCTCCATTGCTTTTATTTTGCTTTTTCCCAAAGCAACAGGGATCAACGGATTTAAGAGTCTTTACCATAGCCGTTTGCTAATGGACTAGATGAAGACTTTTAGCTCTCCATTGCTGAGTTAGCTACATGATAAGTCATGTTGCTGATTCCCCATTTAGCATTCCTAACTTGCTGACAAGCAATTTGAATCTAGTTTCATCCAATGGTTTAGTGAAGATATCAGCGATTTGATCATCAGTAGGGATGAAATAGATTTCAATATCACCTTTCATGACATGGTCACGAATAAAGTGATATCGAATGTCAATATGCTTAGTTTTAGAGTGCTGAACGGGGTTGTGTGTAATAGCAATAGCACTTGTATTATCACACATGATTGGAATTTTGGAATATTCCAAATCATAGTCAGCAAGCTGATGTTTCATCTAAAGCATTTGGGCACAACAGCTCGCTGCAGAGACATATTCTGCCTCAGCTGTGGAGATGGAAACTGTGTGTTGCTTTTTACTAGTCCAACTAGTCAGCTTCCCCCCCAACAGTTGACATCCTCCACTAGTGCTTTTGCGATCAAGCATGCACCCAGCATAGTCAGAGTCAGAATATCCAACTAACTCAAAGTTGGAATCTTTTGGGTACCATAGACCCAGCGTGGGTGTACCCTTAAGATATTTAAAGATACGCTTGACAGCAAGAAGATGAGACTCACGAGGAGAGGCTTGATAGCGAGCACAGAGACATGTTGCAAACATGATGTCTGGACGACTCGCTGTGAGATACATTAAAGAGCCAATCATGCCTCTATAGTGAGTGGGATTCACATGCTTACCAGTTGGGTCAGCATGGAGATTATTAGGAGGGGACATTGGAGTTCCCTTTGGAGTGACATGGGTGAAGTCAAATTTATGCAACATATCCCGAATATACTTTTCTTGATTGATAAATATTCCAGTGGGAAGCTGCTTGATTTGTAACCCCAAAAAGAAGGTTAATTCACTGATGAGCGTCCATTTTGTGATAAAAACCCCTATCGAAAGGCTTCATTTCAATGCTTAAATGAGTTAATATTCCGGAACTATTGGTACTTAATGGAATCGTATGTTTACGCAGGTTCACGGAAGATGCGAGAGAGGGTAAATGACATCAAGTGACTCAAGAAGGAAGCCTATGAAGTTACAAGACACAAGGAAGTGATTCGGGAGCCAAACGAAGAAGAACAAGATGCAGCAGGAGCCACCAGCGCCGCTGGCAACTAGCCAGCGCCGCTGGGGAAGACCCAGCGCCGCTCCCAGGTCACCAGCGCCGCTGGCCCATAAGAAACCCACACCCAGCGCCGCTGCAGCGCCGCTGGGCGGCCCAGATCTGAAACCGACTTAAATCACTATTTAAGCCGAACTAACCCTCAAAACCCTAAGAGAGAGCCGATTCAGCAGCCCTAGCCGCCCAGTATCAACCCTAGTTCGTAGTTGCAGATTCCAAGAAGGTTTTGGAGCTTCCGGCACCTTCCGATCTTCACCCGCGGTCTAGATTTATCTTTTCTATTTACTTTATATTATCAAACAATGTCTTTCATCTTTTCAGACTTTGTTATTCCTTTAATAATGCTAGGCTAGTAGGCTGAATACTTGTTTGGATCAATGTGATCATGTAGACGTTTATTGTTTTACTTTGTTTGTTAGAATCTGTTGGAGTGTGTTTTACTGTTTATCGTAGATCCATGTTTATTAGTAATTCATATTGTTATAGGTTCTATATCCGAATATATTAGTTTAATTCTGATGGTTGTCTATGATCATACACTAGGACTAATATGCTAGGATGGAAAACACTAGTCGGTCTATAACTAGATGCAAAAGGTGATTCACTTGTAACCGAGGGATCCAGAACCATAATAGTTAGGATGAATTGAACATGATGCTTAACAATGTCAGACGCGATCCAGTGACTTGTAACCGAGCACTGTGGTCACCGGAGAGAATTATTATCTGGTCATGGCTTAAGAGCCGGGTAACTAAAAGATGAACTAGTAACACAAACTTTAGGTCATTAATGCTTAAACAATGAATCTAACGAGAATTTGTTTATAGGTTAGTGCGAGTCTAGCGACAACACTAGTAATTAGGCAAAGTGAATCTAACGAGAATCTGAGCCGTGATTAAGTTTCCAACAGTCTAGCAAACGGGTAGGATAGTATTTGGTCGTACCATGAGATCGGAGATGCCAAACAAGTATTTTAATTTTATTACTGTTATTTGCTTTTCTCAAACTATTTTCAGACTGAGCCTCTCGCTGAATAAGCGGTTGCGTCTTTTATTTACTTTAGGTAGTAGTTTATTAGGAGTTAGTGACAAACCCCCAAAACAAACTAGAATTACACATATTATTAGATTAGGTAGTGCAAGCGTCCCTGCGAACGATCCTGTAATTTACCACTAGACTATACTACACAGACCGGGTTCTCTGCTCGTAAGTGTGTTAGTTTTAGGATAATTACTTGTACAACATTATAAATTTAAAAGCTAGAATCAATAATAAAAACGCACATCAAGCTTTTTGGCGCCGCTGCCGGGGACGCGACGCATTCTTAGTTTAGTAGTGTAATTCGATCCTGCTTTGTGTTTCGGCACGAAGTAGTTACTTTTCAGTACTTAGGTTAAGTCAATTAGGTTAAAAGTCAAAATTAGGGTTTAGTTAATTAAGTAGTATTTTCATTTCATTTTTAGTTTAAGTAGTTTAATTTAGTTTTCATTTTATCTTTATATTGGTGCGTTGATCTTTTTCTTGAGTTTTGCAGCTTATTTAGGTAGTTGATGCGTTTAAGATCGGGAACGGTTCTAAGACGCGTGTCCACAAGCCTAAGCAGACTCAGACGTAGGAGAAGACTCACCAGGTCAAACTCTACACCCGTAGGTAACTTAGCAAACCTTTTCAACTTAGAAGACCTTTTAGGATCATCCGACACTATGTCTAGACCAAACTCACCCCCTAGAGGCGTCATTGACGAGTTCGACCGACCGATGATGGAAAGGACGAGGGCCGTAGCACCGACACCGGGATCGGCCATAGTCTTACCCAACTTAGGAGATTCGTTTTCAGTCAAAGGACACCACCTTAAGTTAATCCAGGACAACCAATATGACGGCCGAGCCAAATCCGACCCCCATAAGCATGTAAGCAAGTTCACCAGTTTGTGTAAAATGTTCAAATATGGTGGAGGCGTCACCGATGACGATGTGAAACTTAGCTTATTTCCGTCGTCTCTCACGGGAGAGGCACGTGCTTGGTTCGATGAGCTCGATGAAGGTACCATCACTACATGGAATCAACTTCACGAACAGTTTGTCTCGCGATTCTTTCCCCTGAGTTTAGCTAGGAAAATGCTTCGAGATATCAAGGCTTTCAAGCAAGACGAAGGAGAATCACTAGTTGATGCATGGAAAAGGCTTAGGGAAATGATCAAAAACTGTCACGGGAATGGACTTAGCAAGGACGAGATCATGGAAATCTTTTTCTATGGTTTAACCAAGAGTTCCCAAAAGGATTTAGACCTAGCCGGAGGTGGTAACTTTTTGTACAAGACTACCAATGCCGCGTACAAAATGATGGAGGATATGGTGCAAGCTAGCTTAGCTCGAGATATGGGTGATAAGGAACGAGAAGGAAGATCAAGAAGGACCGTGGCTAGCATCGAGAGCAGCTCCGACAATGAGGTAATTCATGAACTTAAAGCTTTATCTAACCGTTTTTCTACTTTTGAAGATAGGTTGGACATTATGGACAAAGACCTCTGTAAGTGCACGTCTATGTCAATAGCAGTCTAGATTGTTTGGGCTTATATTGTAATATGTCTTTGTATTGTGATTGTCATTAATGAACTTGGTATTATGCATAGAATACTAGATTAAGTTTAAGTATTGAATGTATAATTAATCTGCTAAGTGAAATGCGACCTCGTAATTGCAGGGACAAATACGAGGCCAATCACTAATACGACCTCGTAAAAGTGACGGGCTGGGCTTGGATTTGCGAGGCTAACTCGCTGAAATCCATTCGGGTGTTTCCTATAAATACCGAACCCTAACAGAGTTTAGGGTTGAACATTTGTCGAAATATCAAGCAGGTATTGCAGGTTATAGTCGTCAAAGGTTGTTCCGCTAGCCCGAAGAAGATCTGCGAGGCAGCAGGTGATCTAGGGGCTTTGTTGTGAATCACCAAGTTATAGAGAGGGATTCCGCACCTCTGAATAACTAGAGCAAGCTATTAACGATCCGTACCAGGGGATCCTACAAGTGGTATCAGAGCCTTTTGGTTTAATACCGGAAGGTTATAGCTTGTTGGTGATAGACAACATTGATTTAGGGTCGTTTAGACGTGATTCTTTCACGAGTTTACGACCAGAAATCTTCTTTGTGTCATATTTTGGTGTTTGCAGCCGTCGAAAGGTGTTATTGGGTGTTAGGGTTTCGAATTCAAGAGGTTAAAGGTTTCAGCATCGTTTGCGACCTCGCGGGCTCGTATTACCTCATCCAGCTCAATTTACGACCTGGGTAGCTAATTACGACCTCGCCAGTTCAATTGCGACCTCGTTTCTCGTTTGCGACCTCGTGAGCTCTTTACGACCTCACCAGTTCAATTACGACTTCGAGTGTAATTTGCGACCTCGTATTTCTCACGACCTCGTTTAATTTACGACCTCGTTTATTTTGAACAGTTCGTATAATTTACTAGCTCGGAGAAAATGACGTCTCAATTACCCGCAAACTATCAAGCTTTGCTGAATCAATTAATTCTGATGGATCATGAAACCGGAAAGGCCAATTCACCGTCCAAGTTGATAAGCCTTGATAGATATTTCAATTGGAAGGGCAGATTCGAGTCATATTGTAGACTTATGGATGTCCGGATGTGGATCTGCATTGTTAACGGATATGTACATCCATCGGTAACAAATGACAAGGATGCTACAGGTTCGAGTGGTGGAAAAGCAGCTACGTATGAGCAAATGAATGTTGATCAAAAGAAAGACTACGAGGCTGAAAGTAAGGCTTTTGGATCACTCCGAATGGCTCTCCAAGGGGAATTCTTGCATCTGTTTGAAAAATATGACAGTGCAAAGGGCTTATGGGATGCACTCAAAGAGCATTGTGAAGGTGATGAAGATCTCAAGAAGAGGAGAAAAGACTTGTTGAAGAAACAGTACTATGTTTTCACAAGTTTCAAGGATGAATCTCTTGAAAAAAAAAAAAAAAAAAAAAAAAAAAAAAAAAAAAAAAAAAAAAAAAAAAAAAAAAAAAAAAAAAAAAAAAAAAAAAAAAAAAAAAAAAAAAAAAAAAAAAAAAAAAAAAAAAAAAAAAAAAAAAAAAAAAAAAAAAAAAAAAAAAAAAAAAAAAAAAAAAAAAAAAAAAAAAAAAAAAAAAAAAAAAAAAAAAAAAAAAAAAAAAAAAAAAAAAAAAAAAAAAAAAAAAAAAAAAAAAAAAAAAAAAAAAAAAAAAAAAAAAAAAAAAAAAAAAAAAAAAAAAAAAAAAAAAAAAAAAAAAAAAAAAAAAAAAAAAAAAAAAAAAAAAAAAAAAAAAAAAAAAAAAAAAAAAAAAAAAAAAAAAAAAAAAAAAAAAAAAAAAAAAAAAAAAAAAAAAAAAAAAAAAAAAAAAAAAAAAAAAAAAAAAAAAAAAAAAAAAAAAAAAAAAAAAAAAAAAAAAAAAAAAAAAAAAAAAAAAAAAAAAAAAAAAAAAAAAAAAAAAAAAAAAAAAAAAAAAAAAAAAAAAAAAAAAAAAAAAAAAAAAAAAAAAAAAAAAAAAAAAAAAAAAAAAAAAAAAAAAAAAAAAAAAAAAAAAAAAAAAAAAAAAAAAAAAAAAAAAAAAAAAAAAAAAAAAAAAAAAAAAAAAAAAAAAAAAAAAAAAAAAAAAAAAAAAAAAAAAAAAAAAAAAAAAAAAAAAAAAAAAAAAAAAAAAAAAAAAAAAAAAAAAAAAAAAAAAAAAAAAAAAAAAAAAAAAAAAAAAAAAAAAAAAAAAAAAAAAAAAAAAAAAAAAAAAAAAAAAAAAAAAAAAAAAAAAAAAAAAAAAAAAAAAAAAAAAAAAAAAAAAAAAAAAAAAAAAAAAAAAAAAAAAAAAAAATATCTATTAATAAATTAAAAAACATATATTTAAAAAAAAAAAAAAAAAAAAAAAAAAAAAAAAAAAAAAAAAGAAGAGAAGAAAAGACTTGTTGAAGAAACAGTACTATGTTTTCACAAGTTTCAAGGATGAATCTCTTGATGAGACGTTGATTCGTTACAGTCACTTGCTGGTTGAGCTTGCTTACTTTGGGTATAATCCTGATCCAGAGGATGTTATCGAGAAGTTGTTGGATTCTCTTCCAAGTAAATGGGAAGGTTTTGTTACTTCAATCCAACAAAATCCCGAATTTAGTAAGTGGACTCTGGAACAGATTATTCGAAAGCTGAGAGGTCAAGATATGAAACGAAAGTCGAAGGAAGCAGGAAGCAGTGATTTTGTTCAGCGTCCTGAACTCTATCATAGCAAGTCAAGCATTCCTTCTGGAAAATCTTCAAGTGGAGGGATTACTGCCTTCTACAGTGGAGATGAGGACATGTTGAAAATGACGATGGATTCTGACAACAACTTGATGTATGTAACTTCTCCGGAATCAGCTATGGTTGTCCATAATGGGAATCAGAAAAGTAGTTCTCCAAGCTCTGGTTACACAGGGATGCCGATGAGCATAAGATCTGCTGAGGGACATTTGGGCATGCTCGCTTCATTTGTGTCTGCTCATGAGAAGTTAATTGGAGGAAAACTGACTGATCCTGATCTGGTTAGGGAGGATTACAAGCAAGTTGATCCAGATGACCTGGAAGAAATGGATCTGAACTGGCAATTGGCTATGTTAACATTGAGAGTTCAGCGATTCACTGATAGAACCGGAAGGAAGGTCATAGACGGCAAGGTAGGGTTTGATAAAACCAAAGTGAAGTGTTTCAACTGTGATGGTTTTGGACATTTTGCACGTGAATGTCAGAGGCCAAGACGGGACAACAATTCAGCTACAGGTCGTCAGAACTTCAATCAGGGTGGTTCTATTGCAGGTCAGAATTCAGGGCGTCAATATGCTAATACTGGGAACAGAAGCTCAGGAGTAACTGATAACTCGAGAGCTTTGGTTGTACAAGATGATGGTACGTATAATTGGGGTTCGACTAGTACCGATGATCAGAATCATGCATTTATGGCAGAAATTCAAGACTTTGATGGAGGAATGAACGATATTGTTGATAATTCATTCGACTATACATTGTATGCCAGCACAGATGATCATGATAGTTTCATCAGAAGGTAAAAGAGGAACCTGAACCATCAGAACCAGTAAGAGCTGAAAGCAAAAATATGTCTACCGAAGCCGAGGCTGGCTTCATGGCACATCTTGAAGTTATTGAACAAAAGGAACCACTAAGGAAAACTACGGGGATATGGTTTGTCGATAGTGGATGTTCAAGACATATGACTGATGACAAAAGGATTTTGACAGAATTTTCACCTGTTAAAGATTCCTATGTCAGTTTTGCTGATTCCAAGGATGAAACTATCTCTGAGATTGGAAATATTGCAAGAGTGAGAACTGAGAAAAAGGATAATGAGGTTAAGATTAAGATACCTGACAATCTGAGTACAGAAGGGCTCATGAATTTTGTAGCCAATCTTGAAGCATCAGAACAACAGGTAAGTTTCTCTTTACAATCCTTTATTTCCGTATGTAAATATTGCATAGGTCTGTCTGGCAAGGTTACTGCTCTTGAAAGGGAAACTGAAGTTGCAAAGATTTGTTTGAATAAAATTGTTGACCTTTCTGAGCAAACTTTAAAAGGACAGTCAATTCTTGGTTCTAGTAATACTGATAAAGGAAATAACTCTGAAAATCAACCCAAACTAGACTCTATTCAAGTTATTTATTTCACAATTTTTGGCTGTGATAACATATACTCAGAACTAGATGTAATTGGTACGGGTGTCTTGCCTAAGTCTAGAATTAATAAGATTTGGTTTGTAGATGAAAAGGTTTCTGATCAAAATAGATATGTTGTTTCATTTGAACGTATTTATAGTCGAAAAGAAGCTTTTGAGAAACTTGACAAGCTAGCTATGTCCAATCCTGAGTCACTATATCCACAGCATAGTCCTAAGAAAGTATATTCACCATTAAAGGGATATTGGACTGATCTTACTTCTGGACGTGAATGACAAGCCTAAGACAGTGAAGGCCTGGGTGCCTACTGGTGGTTATTGGGCTGATATAGTTTCAGATGAAGAAAACGATAGACCCAGAGCCAGTAAGGCTAGGGGTCCTTTTGAAAACTAATCGTTTGTGAATGTGCAGGAGCTACTAAGGAAGACCGCAGGTTTATGGTTTGTCAATAGTGGAAGCTCCAGGCACATTATGGAAGACAAGGGACTATTAACGGAGTTTACTCCTGTTAAAGGGTCTTATGTCTGTTTTGTGGATTCCAAAGGCGGAAATATTTCCGGGGTTGGAAGAGTTGTTAAAGGAAGTATTTTAATTGATAATGTTAATTTTGTTGAAAAACAGGATCAGAACCTTTTGCCAGGAGTATTAATGTCTAAGAAGGACTTAGAAAAGGAAAAAGTCGATCTTATTCATTATACATTAAAAGGTAGTGATCGAGTTTTTACCGAGAGGGAATTTTCAAGATTCTGTTTTCCTCGGGTTTTGATTGATAAAGTTTGGAGTGTGGAAGTCAGCAAAGAGGATCATCTATCAGTAAGTCAGAAGGTTGTACCTCTAGTGTTGACTCCTGAACAAGAAGAAATATGTAGGTCTCATGAGCAAGTAGTCAAGGACTTTGAAGATGTGTTAGATGGAAGAAAGAGAAAGATCCATGAAACTCATGATCATTGTTCCAAGAAGACTTGTTTTATGTAGTTTATTTTTTTTTTGTGTATTAGACAGATTACTGTAGAAGATCATGTCTGAATGATGATCTATAGTAAAGTGTTTTGAATTAATTTTTATTGGTTAATGATATAATGTCAGTTCCAGAAGTTTGCTAGGTTATTCACAGGGATGAAGAACTTGGTATTCTTGAGGAAGTAGACATCAGTGGATGTTTGTCTTAGGGGAGAGATTGGATTACATAACAGCAAGTGAATACTCATTCACCGGCTCTGGATATCACGGTTAGATTTTCCTTTGTACTCTCATAAAGATAAATAGTAAATCCAATATCCATTACCAATAATCCTGTTAAGCACAGTAGGACTAAGCACATAGACATAAGGTTTCATTTTATATGTGATTGTGCTGAAAAGAAATTAATAGTCCTAGAAAAGGTGCCGAGTGACTTTAATTTAGCTGATCTGTTCACTAAGGCTTTCGACCGAACTCGTTTCGAGTTGCTAGTCCAATTGATTGGAATGAGAAATCTATAGTGACAGTGTCTCTCAAAAGGAACTTTGTAAAATGTGTCAGTGTTTGTGTCATTTGTATGTGTGTCATATAGTGTCAGAAAAACAAAATAAAAATCAGAAAAATCAGAAAAGAAAAAGAAATAATAAATAGAGTAAGGTCACTGCATTAAGATGATTAGACGTGACGATACTTTAGCTTTTAAGCCTACTTAATTGTACTTTAAAATGCTCAGTTCAGTGATACCAATCATATGATGTATCGATAGGCACAAAGTACCAAGGTTTCCTTATAATCTGAACTTAATGTATACAATGTTCTTATGGGAAACATATTCAGATATATGGCTGAGAATGCCTGCTTTTCAAATGATTAGATCTGGTCCTTAAATCTTACGAAAGATCTAGCATTGTAATTATGTATATTTGGTTTTTATATAGAAGGTCTCGGGTACATACATGTGTGTGTATTGCTTTTCGGATGTATATTTGTGACAAGATATGCAAATATCTAATTAATAATCTTAATGTGGCCTTTGAGATTCGGACAAGTAAGTCCTTGGGGTGTCTTCGTATACCTAGCCTACCTAAAGCTTCCAACTTGGGATAGGTTGTCAGAAAGTTCGCTACACGGGTCTCATCGAAAGTCACGGGTTTTCATAAGTGCTTTAAAATGATGTCACAAATATGCAAGTACTTGGCATTATGCAATGTTGGGTATATTTCCGTACGTGAGTCAAGTTATGTCGCTTTGCGTGTGAGGAATCACCGACCTGTCACCGCTGACTTGATTCTTAAAGGCCGTCTCCCTGTAGTTACCAAATGTCTTAATCTTAGTGCTTGTGTCGATTGTGAGAGTATATCTGAATGTGGGTCACTTAAGTTCGCAAACTTGATTAAGTGGCATATTAGGCTACTCGGGTTACATGGTGACTGTCCTTGGCCAGGGTATGTCGAAAGTGTCACAAACCAAAAGGAAACTGGAAGTACTGAGTGTTTAAGAGGACAAACATATTGGTAATCGTCTTTGGATCACTGTTCATAACTAATAATAAGAGAATTATTTCTCGCTTGTAGGCTTATGTAACATGCTAATCTGATCTAATCAGCAGTAACTTTAGCTCTTGTAACTATGTTATTCGTTTATGTTCAGTGTGTGTGCGTGTGTTATGTTTTTCGTAAAGTGTGTAATTTTTATTTATTGTTGTTGTTGTAAAAAAGTCTAGTGTGAATATATGCATATACGTAGTTAATGTGTGTTATGTGTGAGGCTTGGAAGCCTAAATATTAATGTAGTATAAATGTGTGAAATATGAAGGTTTATGTCTATGTAGTGACATCCAATGAAGGACTAATGTTGTATATGGTCAATAATGCAGTTTGTGACCAATAATGAAGGAGAAATATCCCGAGTTGTTCCTATCTGATGAGATTCCGGGGACGGAATCCTCTTAAGGGGGAGGTAATTGTAACATCCCAAACTTTTCTTTAAGATTTGACTAACGCCGTTAAGTCAACTTTGTGTGTGTCGAAAAGTCTAGTGTGAAATATGAAGGTTTATGTCTATGTAGTGACATCCAATGAAGGACTAATGTTGTATATGGTCAATAATGCAGTTTGTGACCAATAATGAAGGAGAAATATCCCGAGTTGTTCCTATCTGATGAGATTCCGGGGACGGAATCCTCTTAAGGGGGAGGTAATTGTAACATCCCAAACTTTTCTTTAAGATTTGACTAACGCCGTTAAGTCAACTTTGTGTGTGTCGAAAAGTCTAGTGTGAATATATGCATATACGTAGTTAATGTGTGTTATGTGTGAGGCTTGGAAGCCTAAATATTAATGTAGTATAAATGTGTGAAATATGAAGGTTTATGTCTATGTAGTGACATCCAATGAAGGACTAATGTTGTATATGGTCAATAATGCAGTTTGTGACCAATAATGAAGGAGAAATATCCCGAGTTGTTCCTATCTGATGAGATTCCGGGGACGGAATCCTCTTAAGGGGGAGGTAATTGTAACATCCCAAACTTTTCTTTAAGATTTGACTAACGCCGTTAAGTCAACTTTGTGTGTGTCGAAAAGTCTAGTGTGAATATATGCATATACGTAGTTAATGTGTGTTATGTGTGAGGCTTGGAAGCCTAAATATTAATGTAGTATAAATGTGTGAAATATGAAGGTTTATGTCTATGTAGTGACATCCAATGAAGGACTAATGTTGTATATGGTCAATAATGCAGTTTGTGACCAATAATGAAGGATATATCCCGAGTTGTTCCTATCTGATGAGATTCCGGGGACGGAATCCTCTTAAGGGGGAGGTAATTGTAACATCCCAAACTTTTCTTTAAGATTTGACTAACGCCGTTAAGTCAACTTTGTGTGTGTCGAAAAGTCTAGTGTGAATATATGCATATACGTAGTTAATGTGTGTTATGTGTGAGGCTTGGAAGCCTAAATATTAATGTAGTATAAATGTGTGAAATATGAAGGTTTATGTCTATGTAGTGACATCCAATGAAGGACTAATGTTGTATATGGTCAATAATGCAGTTTGTGACCAATAATGAAGGAGAGATATCCCGAGTTGTTCCTATCTGATGAGATTCCGGGGACGGAATCCTCTTAAGGGGGAGGTAATTGTAACATCCCAAACTTTTCTTTAAGATTTGACTAACGCCGTTAAGTCAACTTTGTGTGTGTCGAAAAGTCTAGTGTGAATATATGCATATACGTAGTTAATGTGTGTTATGTGTGAGGCTTGGAAGCCTAAATATTAATGTAGTATGTAGCTATGCAGTTGATGTAGTTTAATGAAGTATCTTTATATGCATGATGTATAGAAATGAAGTTGATGTGTGATATGCATGCTTGACTTGTACACCTAGTTCACTAGACTTGCTAGGTTGCTATGTCACTTGCACGTTTAAGGATCCAAACGTAATGAAGTTAAAGTGTGTGAATGTCTAGGAATGTGTGTTACCTAGACTATATGTGTGTGAATGTTTGGGAATGCAGGGACCCAATCTATATGTGTGAAATTGAGCTCATAAAACAGATGCAGTGAAAAGTGTTAAGCTTAACCCGTACTAGCCTTAGCCGGGCGAGTGCGTAGATGCAGTTGTTGCTTGGGTGGCTCCTCGCAACATGGTCTTTATAACGCAGGGCGAGTAATACGAGGGGTTTGACCAACCTCCACATACGGATTACTCAAGGATTGGCTTGCCATTCCTTAACGACGTAAGATGAGTAGTCTTTTGACTAACCATCCAGTCGGGTGTGATGCAGGGCACACTTATATGCAGTTAACGAAGATACGTGTGACAATGTGTGAACTAATGCAGGATAGGCACATTTAGGATGATTATCCTAATTGAAACGAAGTTGAAATGCAGTATATGTGTGAAATTGAGCTCATAAAACAGATGCAGTGAAAAGTGTTAAGCTTAACCCGTACTAGCCTTAGCCGGGCGAGTGCGTAGATGCAGTTGTTGCTTGGGTGGCTCCTCGCAACATGGTCTTTATAACGCAGGGCGAGTAATACGAGGGGTTTGACCAACCTCCACATACGGATTACTCAAGGATTGGCTTGCCATTCCTTAACGACGTAAGATGAGTAGTCTTTTGACTAACCATCCAGTCGGGTGTGATGCAGGGCACACTTATATGCAGTTAACGAAGATACGTGTGACAATGTGTGAACTAATGCAGGATAGGCACATTTAGGATGATTATCCTAATTGAAACGAAGTTGAAATGCAGTATATGTGTGAAATTGAGCTCATAAAACAGATGCAGTGAAAAGTGTTAAGCTTAACCCGTACTAGCCTTAGCCGGGCGAGTGCGTAGATGCAGTTGTTGCTTGGGTGGCTCCTCGCAACATGGTCTTTATAACGCAGGGCGAGTAATACGAGGGGTTTGACCAACCTCCACATACGGATTACTCAAGGATTGGCTTGCCATTCCTTAACGACGTAAGATGAGTAGTCTTTTGACTAACCATCCAGTCGGGTGTGATGCAGGGCACACTTATATGCAGTTAACGAAGATACGTGTGACAATGTGTGAACTAATGCAGGATAGGCACATTTAGGATGATTATCCTAATTGAAACGAAGTTGAAATGCAGTATATGTGTGAAATTGAGCTCATAAAACAGATGCAGTGAAAAGTGTTAAGCTTAACCCGTACTAGCCTTAGCCGGGCGAGTGCGTAGATGCAGTTGTTGCTTGGGTGGCTCCTCGCAACATGGTCTTTATAACGCAGGGCGAGTAATACGAGGGGTTTGACCAACCTCCACATACGGATTACTCAAGGATTGGCTTGCCATTCCTTAACGACGTAAGATGAGAAGTCTTTTGACTAACCATCCAGTCGGGTGTGATGCAGGGCACACTTATATGCAGTTAACGAAGATACGTGTGACAATGTGTGAACTAATAAAGCAGATAACGAAGATATGTGTGATAATGTGGGAACTAATGCAGGATAGGCACATTTAGGATGATTATCCTAATTGAAACGAAGTTGAAATGCAGTATATGTGTGAACGGTTGTTTTATGTTGGGCAACCGTTGGGTTTTCATTTGAACTATTGTTGATATGGCATGTAACACCAAATAAATGCAGCAACCGAAATGTTTTTATCGGTTTTGACTTTTACAGTCTTTACTTCCGCAATTTAACACCGTTAGGTGAAAAGTTTTTGAAAACCCATATTTTTAAATGACGGGTGTTACAAGTTGGTATCAGAGAAGTAGTTTAAGTGAACCAAGGCCTATTGACCATAGGATTTGGACTTAAACTTAAGGTGTGCATGCTAGGTACTCGTAGGATGCCTTAGCTAGAGATGACATGTGATGTAGGATGGGTTGGGATGAGTGCGAGGGTGATAGGGCTTACGAGATGTTTATGTTACGATGTTATGTTTTAGCCTTATCTCGACGAGTTTTGTTTTATTTTGCGCTTATCGACTCCACCATTTTATTGAAGGAAAATGGTTAACACTCGCAACCGCAACATCCAACGCGACGGAGCTACTGCTAGCGTTACTCCACCTGTCCATCCGGGTGCAGGCGCCTCTAATGCCGCTAATGCTGCTGCTAATGTTAATGTGAATCGTGTGAACCCCCGCCGTGTTAATCAACCAGGCTCATTGGGTCCGATGCCTCCACCACCTGGCAATCCTCCGAGAGTTAACGATGTAGCGGTGGATCAGATTCCCAATCAGATGGAGATGTATAATCTTGTGCTAACTCTTCAGGCCCAGTTGGCCCAAACACAGGAACAGTTGAATCAGGCGTTGGCAGCTAACGCAGAAGGAACTGGTAACAGTCACTCTGTGCCTTCTCACCACACTGAGCCACCGGTCGATGATGTTGTTATTCCCCATGCTAATGTTAATGTGAATCGTGTGAACCCCCGCCGTGTTAATCAACCAGGCTCATTGGGTCCGATGCCTCCACCACCTGGCAATCCTCCGAGAGTTAACGATGTAGCGGTGGATCAGATTCCCAATCAGATGGAGATGTATAATCTTGTGCTAACTCTTCAGGCCCAGTTGGCCCAAACACAGGAACAGTTGAATCAGGCGTTGGCAGCTAACGCAGAAGGAACTGGTAACAGTCACTCTGTGCCTTCTCACCACACTGAGCCACCGGTCGATGATGTTGTTATTCCCCATGCTAATGTTAATGTGAATCGTGTGAACCCCCGCCGTGTTAATCAACCAGGCTCATTGGGTCCGATGCCTCCACCACCTGGCAATCCTCCGAGAGTTAACGATGTAGCGGTGGATCAGATTCCCAATCAGATGGAGATGTATAATCTTGTGCTAACTCTTCAGGCCCAGTTGGCCCAAACACAGGAACAGTTGAATCAGGCGTTGGCAGCTAACGCAGAAGGAACTGGTAACAGTCACTCTGTGCCTTCTCACCACACTGAGCCACCGGTCGATGATGTTGTTATTCCCCATGCTAATGTTAATGTGAATCGTGTGAACCCCCGCCGTGTTAATCAACCAGGCTCATTGGGTCCGATGCCTCCACCACCTGGCAATCCTCCGAGAGTTAACGATGTAGCGGTGGATCAGATTCCCAATCAGATGGAGATGTATAATCTTGTGCTAACTCTTCAGGCCCAGTTGGCCCAAACACAGGAACAGTTGAATCAGGCGTTGGCAGCTAACGCAGAAGGAACTGGTAACAGTCACTCTGTGCCTTCTCACCACACTGAGCCACCGGTCGATGATGTTGTTATTCCCCATGCTAATGTTAATGTGATTCCTCCTAATGATGTTCGCGCCCCTCGATTCAAGTTTGAAAGTTTCCAGAAGTGTGGAGCTCAGAAATTTTATGGAACTCTTAATGCAGTAGGTTGCATGGAATGGCTCGATGATACTGAGATGGTTTTCGAAGCTTGTGATTGTCCCGAGGATAAGAAAGTGTTGTGTGCTAGTAGGATGTTGAAAGAAGGTGCTCGAGACTGGTGGAAGAGCATTACTATTTCGATGACTCCAGCTATGGTATCTGCTATCTCGTGGGCTAACTTTAAGCAGAAATTCATTGAGGAATATATTGGGGTACATGAGCAGCGTAAAATGGAAAAAGAGTTCCGTGCTTTGACAGCTGAAGTTGGCAAAATTAATGATTATGCTCGTTCCTTTCTGGAGAAGATGAAGTTCGTAGGCCATCTGTTCCGTACTGATGCGGATCAGGTTGCTTGCTATGTTGATGGTTTGCCTCCGAGTTATCGAGGTATCTGCAGGCAGCACAAGACTCTAACTGAAGCAATCAAGGAGTCTAAAAAGCTTGATGATGATTTCGCTTCGGACAAGAAAGTAGTTGAGAAAGTCGACGACAAGAAAGTGGGATTTAAAAGAAGGTCAAATTGGTCTTCCAATAACAATAATAATAAGAAGTTCCGTGGAAGTGGTAGTTCGAGCGGTGACAAAGATAAAAAGAAGACTGGGTCATGGTGTACTTTTTGCAAGACAATTCATGAAGGGCATTGTACCGACAAGACGAGAAGGTGCCACAAGTGTGGGAAGTCGGGGCATCTTGCCACTGAATGTAGGGACAAGACTCGTTGCTACAAGTGCCAAGAAACGGGTCATCTCATTGCCGATTGTCCACAGATGAAGAATGCTGGAAAGAAGACCGCCACGACAGCAACAAAAGTGAGAGCTCTTCAAATGACGGTTGATGACGCAAGGAACAACGATGAAGTGGTAAGTGGTACTTTCCTTGTTAACTCAAAGCCTGCCTCTGTTTTATTTGATTCAGGTGCAAATAGGTCGTTTGTGTCCACATTATTTGCTCCTAAGCTAGAAAGAGTCACTACTCCCTTAGATTGTTCATTAGAGGTAGAAATTGCTAATGGTACGATTAATAATATACGTGTGGGATATGACGATTGTGACATTGAGATTGAAGGTCGTTCTTTTCCGGTTCAACTATTACCTACTACCTTAGGTGGTTTTGATGTAGTGATTGGTATGGATTGGTTGGCTAGAAATGAAGCTAGTATTTTATGTTCCCAAAAGATAATTCGATTGCCTATATCCGAGGGTAAAGTGATAACGGTGTATGGAGACAAGAAGAGAGGAGGAATAAAGATAATTAGTATGATGAAAGCTATTAAATGTATAAGGAAAAACAAGAGCCATTTCTTGGCTTACGTCATTGATGCAAGAAAAGAGAAGTCTTCAATCGCTAGTGTTGATGTAGTATCAAATTTCCCCGATGTGTTTCCCGACGACCTACCAGGTATCCCTCCCGATCGTGAAGTTACTTTTCAGATAGATCTTGTTCCCGGTGCTACACCCGTTGCTAAAGCACCTTACCGATTAGCTCCTACAGAAATGAAGGAATTAATGACGCAACTACAGGAGTTACTTGACAAAGGGTTCATACAACCTAGTTCCTCGCCTTGGGGAGCTCCGGTTCTCTTTGTTAAGAAGAAGGACGGATCAATGCGCATGTGTATTGACTACCGCGAGTTGAACAAACGAACGGTCAAGAATAAGTATCCTCTCCCGAGAATTGATGATCTTTTTGATCAACTACATGGTGCTTCGTATTTTTCAAAGATTGACTTGCACTAGATATGGTCATTTTCTTGGTCATGCCATTTGGGTTGACCAATGCTCCAGCCGCGTTTATGGACTTAATGAATCGGGTATGCCGCCCCTTTCTAGATCATTTTGTTATTGTGTTTATTGACGATATTTTGATCTACTCTAAGTCAGAGGATGAACACCGTGAGCATTTGAAAGCAGTTTTGGAGGTGTTGAGGGAGAAGAAGTTGTACGCAAAGTTTTCTAAATGTGAGTTTTGGCTCCGAGAAGTGCAGTTTCTTGGTCATGCCATTTGGGTTGACCAATGCTCCAGCCGCGTTTATGGACTTAATGAATCGGGTATGCCGCCCCTTTCTAGATCATTTTGTTATTGTGTTTATTGACGATATTTTGATCTACTCTAAGTCAGAGGATGAACACCGTGAGCATTTGAAAGCAGTTTTGGAGGTGTTGAGGGAGAAGAAGTTGTACGCAAAGTTTTCTAAATGTGAGTTTTGGCTCCGAGAAGTGCAGTTTCTTGGTCATGCCATTTGGGTTGACCAATGCTCCAGCCGCGTTTATGGACTTAATGAATCGGGTATGCCGCCCCTTTCTAGATCATTTTGTTATTGTGTTTATTGACGATATTTTGATCTACTCTAAGTCAGAGGATGAACACCGTGAGCATTTGAAAGCAGTTTTGGAGGTGTTGAGGGAGAAGAAGTTGTACGCAAAGTTTTCTAAATGTGAGTTTTGGCTCCGAGAAGTGCAGTTTCTTGGTCATGCCATTTGGGTTGACCAATGCTCCAGCCGCGTTTATGGACTTAATGAATCGGGTATGCCGCCCCTTTCTAGATCATTTTGTTATTGTGTTTATTGACGATATTTTGATCTACTCTAAGTCAGAGGATGAACACCGTGAGCATTTGAAAGCAGTTTTGGAGGTGTTGAGGGAGAAGAAGTTGTACGCAAAGTTTTCTAAATGTGAGTTTTGGCTCCGAGAAGTGCAGTTTCTTGGTCATGCCATTTGGGTTGACCAATGCTCCAGCCGCGTTTATGGACTTAATGAATCGGGTATGCCGCCCCTTTCTAGATCATTTTGTTATTGTGTTTATTGACGATATTTTGATCTACTCTAAGTCAGAGGATGAACACCGTGAGCATTTGAAAGCAGTTTTGGAGGTGTTGAGGGAGAAGAAGTTGTACGCAAAGTTTTCTAAATGTGAGTTTTGGCTCCGAGAAGTGCAGTTTCTTGGTCATGCCATTTGGGTTGACCAATGCTCCAGCCGCGTTTATGGACTTAATGAATCGGGTATGCCGCCCCTTTCTAGATCATTTTGTTATTGTGTTTATTGACGATATTTTGATCTACTCTAAGTCAGAGGATGAACACCGTGAGCATTTGAAAGCAGTTTTGGAGGTGTTGAGGGAGAAGAAGTTGTACGCAAAGTTTTCTAAATGTGAGTTTTGGCTCCGAGAAGTGCAGTTTCTTGGTCATGTTATTACATCGGAAGGTATTAAAGTAGATCCTTCAAAGATTGAAGCTGTTTCAAAGTGGGAACAGCCAAAGACTCCTACCGAGATTAAGAGTTTTCTTGGTTTGGCTGGGTATTATAGAAGGTTTATTCAGGATTTTTCCCGAATAGCCAAGCCTATGACGGAATTAACAAAGAAGGGTGTGAAGTACGAGTGGACTGAAAAGCAGGAAAATGCATTCCAAACGTTGAAAAAGAAGTTGTGTGAAGCTCCTATCCTTGCCTTGCCTGAAGGTACTGATGATTTAGTGGTATATAGCGATGCTTCTATTACGGGTTTGGGTTGTGTCTTAATGCAGAGAGACAAAGTGATTGCCTATGCTTCACGTCAGTTGAAGCCTCATGAGAAGAATTACCCTACCCATGATCTTGAGCTAGCGGCGGTTGTGTTTGCATTGAAATTATGGAGACATTACTTATATGGCACTAAATGCACACTTTACACCGACCATAAGAGTTTACAATATATGTTTACTCAAAAGGAGATGAATGTGAGACAAAGAAGGTGGATGGAGTTACTTAAAGACTATGATTGTGAAATCAAATACCATCCGGGTAAAGCCAATGTAGTGGCGGATGCACTAAGTAGGAAAGTGCAAAGCTCTTCTTGTAAGTTGATGAGCATGCAAGTTCAGGCCAAGTCGGGTCTATTAGATCGAATTAAAGAAGCACAGGAGATGGCATTAATGAAGGATAATATTGATTACGAGAGTATTGGGAAGAAGAAACGACTTGTGATGGAGACTAATAGCCGTGGGTTTAAAACATACAAGGGTCGCATTTGGGTGCCACTGCTTGGTGGTAACCGAGAGTTGATCCTTGAAGAGGTCCATAGAAGTAGGTATTCGATGCATCCCGGTGTCACCAAAATGTATGCAGATTTGAAGCCGATTTATTGGTGGCCGGATATTAAAGGTGAAGTAGCTCATTTTGTAGCAAAGTGTTTGACGTGTGCAAGAGTGAAGACGGACCATCAAAAGCCGTATGGTTTGTTGCATCAATTAGAAATTCCCGAGTGGAAATGGGATCATATTACCATGGACTTTGTAACGAAGCTACCTAAAACGCCGAAAGGGAATGATATGATATGGGTGATTGTAGATAGATTGACGAAGAGTGCTCATTTTCTAGCTACCCGACAAGATGTGCCTTTAACGAAGATGGCAAAGATGTACATTGATGAAGTAGTTGCGAAACATGGAGTTCCTTTATCTATTGTTTCGGATCGAGACTCGAGGTTTGTGTCAAACTTTTGGAAGGGTCTCCAACGGGAGTTGGGTAGTAGAATAAATTTGAGTACCGCCTATCATCCCCAAACCGATGGGCAAAGTGAGAGAACCATTCAAACCTTGGAGGATATGTTAAGAACGTGTGTACTTGAATATGGTGGAGCATGGGATGAACACTTGAAGTTGATTGAATTTGCTTATAATAATAGTCACCATGCAAGTATTGGAATGCCACCATTTGAAATGCTATACGGAAGGAGATGTAGGACTCCAAGTTGTTGGATGGAGCCCGGTGAAAAGCAGTTGACCGGTCCTGAAATTATTGAAATTACCTCTGAAAAGGTTAATGTAGCTAAAGAAGCCTTACGTGTGGCAAGAGAAAGGCAGAAAACATATGCAGATAAGAAAAGGAGACCGATTGAATTTAATGTGGGTGATTTAGTGATGCTGAAAGTATCACCTTGGAAAGGAGTTATCCGATTTGGAAAGAAGGGAAAGTTGAGTCCACGTTTCATTGGACCTTTTAAAGTGGTGAAGCGCATTAAAGATGTGGCATATCAGTTGGAATTACCTCCAGAATTGGATGGAATTCACAACACCTTCCATGTATCCTACTTGAGGAAATGTGTAGCTGAGGAGTCGAGTGTGATTCCTATTAAAGACGTGAGTATTGACCCAATGAAGAGAATAGTAGACGAACCGGTAGCGATACTTGGAAGAAAGCAAAAGAAGTTACGCAGGAAAGTGATAGATCTTGTTTTGATAAAGTGGAAGCATAATCATGGAGAAAGCTTGACTTGGGAAACTGAAGCAGTAATGAAGGAGAAATATCCCGAGTTGTTCCTATCTGATGAGATTCCGGGGACGGAATCCTCTTAAGGGGGAGGTAATTGTAACATCCCAAACTTTTCTTTAAGATTTGACTAACGCCGTTAAGTCAACTTTGTGTGTGTCGAAAAGTCTAGTGTGAATATATGCATATACGTAGTTAATGTGTGTTATGTGTGAGGCTTGGAAGCCTAAATATTAATGTAGTATAAATGTGTGAAATATGAAGGTTTATGTCTATGTAGTGACATCCAATGAAGGACTAATGTTGTATATGGTCAATAATGCAGTTTGTGACCAATAATGAAGGATAATATTGATTACGAGAGTATTGGGAAGAAGAAACGACTTGTGATGGAGACTAATAGCCGTGGGTTTAAAACATACAAGGGTCGCATTTGGGTGCCACTGCTTGGTGGTAACCGAGAGTTGATCCTTGAAGAGGTCCATAGAAGTAGGTATTCGATGCATCCCGGTGTCACCAAAATGTATGCAGATTTGAAGCCGATTTATTGGTGGCCGGATATTAAAGGTGAAGTAGCTCATTTTGTAGCAAAGTGTTTGACGTGTGCAAGAGTGAAGACGGACCATCAAAAGCCGTATGGTTTGTTGCATCAATTAGAAATTCCCGAGTGGAAATGGGATCATATTACCATGGACTTTGTAACGAAGCTACCTAAAACGCCGAAAGGGAATGATATGATATGGGTGATTGTAGATAGATTGACGAAGAGTGCTCATTTTCTAGCTACCCGACAAGATGTGCCTTTAACGAAGATGGCAAAGATGTACATTGATGAAGTAGTTGCGAAACATGGAGTTCCTTTATCTATTGTTTCGGATCGAGACTCGAGGTTTGTGTCAAACTTTTGGAAGGGTCTCCAACGGGAGTTGGGTAGTAGAATAAATTTGAGTACCGCCTATCATCCCCAAACCGATGGGCAAAGTGAGAGAACCATTCAAACCTTGGAGGATATGTTAAGAACGTGTGTACTTGAATATGGTGGAGCATGGGATGAACACTTGAAGTTGATTGAATTTGCTTATAATAATAGTCACCATGCAAGTATTGGAATGCCACCATTTGAAATGTTATATGGAAGGAGATGTAGGACTCCAAGTTGTTGGATGGAGCCCGGTGAAAAGCAGTTGACCGGTCCTGAAATTATTGAAATTACCTCTGAAAAGGTTAATGTAGCTAAAGAAGCCTTACGTGTGGCAAGAGAAAGGCAGAAAACATATGCAGATAAGAAAAGGAGACCGATTGAGTTTAATGTGGGTGATTTAGTGATGCTGAAAGTATCACCTTGGAAAGGAGTTATCCGATTTGGAAAGAAGGGAAAGTTGAGTCCACGTTTCATTGGACCTTTTAAAGTGGTGAAGCGCATTAAAGATGTGGCATATCAGTTGGAATTACCTCCAGAATTGGATGGAATTCACAACACCTTCCATGTATCCTACTTGAGGAAATGTGTAGCTGAGGAGTCGAGTGTGATTCCTATTAAAGACGTGAGTATTGACCCAATGAAGAGAATAGTAGACGAACCGGTAGCGATACTTGGAAGAAAGCAAAAGAAGTTACGCAGGAAAGTGATAGATCTTGTTTTGATAAAGTGGAAGCATAATCATGGAGAAAGCTTGACTTGGGAAACTGAAGCAGTAATGAAGGAGAAATATCCCGAGTTGTTCCTATCTGATGAGATTCCGGGGACGGAATCCTCTTAAGGGGGAGGTAATTGTAACATCCCAAACTTTTCTTTAAGATTTGACTAACGCCGTTAAGTCAACTTTGTGTGTGTCGAAAAGTCTAGTGTGAATATATGCATATACGTAGTTAATGTGTGTTATGTGTGAGGCTTGGAAGCCTAAATATTAATGTAGTATAAATGTGTGAAATATGAAGGTTTATGTCTATGTAGTGACATCCAATGAAGGACTAATGTTGTATATGGTCAATAATGCAGTTTGTGACCAATAATGAAGGATATAGAAGTCCGAGGGCTGATTTTGACATAGGTGGAAATTGAAAAACGGGTTTAGGTTAGGATTACCCTAATCTAGAGTTAATTGGCAGCCATTAGCAATTAACAAAACAATTAACCCTTTCTGGAATCCTAAAGCAGCTAATTGAGTTTTGATCAAACGATTTGGGTGTTGTAATTGATCGATCATCTAAACAAGCAGGTAATTATTGAATCATTGAATGTATTTTCGAGATCTAAGGTCGAATTATATGGATTCAAATCTGATTTTTAAAGGAGTTTTCAAAGAATTAGTGTTTAATGGTGTTTTGATTAATTAACGTTCAAAATGGTGTCAATCGAGTCCTTAGCCGATTTGGTTGATCAAAGGGTGTTTACTGGTGTCAAATACATGTTTTGGAAGAAGTTTTGATGAGTCGGGTATTGGAAAATCGAAGATTTTGGTCTGTTTATGAAAAACTGTCGAGCAGGGATGAAACGAAGATAACCTTCGTTTCTATCTTCGTTTTCACTAAATTCGTAAGAAGGTTGGAGCTAACTTCGTTGGCAAATTCGTAAACCAGAAAACAAAACGAAAATGAAGTTTAAATTCGTTCAACGGCCTATCTTCGTAAAGTGTGACTTAAGTTCGCAATCTATTTTCGTAAAATGAAGCCAAACGAAGTTATAATTTAAATTCGTAAGTTGTAAAGTAACGAAGTTAATACTTAAGTTCGTAAGAACCAAACGAAGATAAGGTCTATCTTCGTAAGGTGTAATTCTGAAATTTTACGTAGTCAGTCTTAAGTTCGTTCGAGGGTCCATTTAAGGTCCCAATTGACTTATACTTTATATGTTAATGAACGATAGGTGTCGGAGGTTACCTATAGGCAATACTAGCTTTTGGTTGCGCACGTATACTTCTATCAGGTAAGATACACTACTTTGTCACGCTGGGGGATCAACTAAAAGCTGGTTTCAAATCATATACACTTCCATTCGGTACCTTATTATTGCATGTGGGCTTAAGGGTTACTTGGGAGGTATTATGGGTTATGCAGTTGACCATGAGACCTGAGATGCAGTCCCTATTGTAGTGTAATGCAGTATTGCTTAATGCAGTATGTAGCTATGCAGTTGATGTAGTTTAATGAAGTATCTTTATATGCATGATGTATAGAAATGAAGTTGATGTGTGATATGCATGCTTGACTTGTACACCTAGTTCACTAGACTTGCTAGGTTGCTATGTCACTTGCACGTTTAAGGATCCAAACGTAATGAAGTTTAAATTCGTTCAACGGCCTATCTTCGTAAAGTGTGACTTAAGTTCGCAATCTATTTTCGTAAAATGAAGCCAAACGAAGTTATAATTTAAATTCGTAAGTTGTAAAGTAACGAAGTTAATACTTAAGTTCGTAAGAACCAAACGAAGATAAGGTCTATCTTCGTAAGGTGTAATTCTGAAATTTTACGTAGTCAGTCTTAAGTTCGTTCGAGGGTCCATTTAAGGTCCCAATTGACTTATACTTTATATGTTAATGAACGATAGGTGTCGGAGGTTACCTATAGGCAATACTAGCTTTTGGTTGCGCACGTATACTTCTATCAGGTAAGATACACTACTTTGTCACGCTGGGGGATCAACTAAAAGCTGGTTTCAAATCATATACACTTCCATTCGGTACCTTATTATTGCATGTGGGCTTAAGGGTTACTTGGGAGGTATTATGGGTTATGCAGTTGACCATGAGACCTGAGATGCAGTCCCTATTGTAGTGTAATGCAGTATGTAGCTATGCAGTTGATGTAGTTTAATGAAGTATCTTTATATGCATGATGTATAGAAATGAAGTTGATGTGTGATATGCATGCTTGACTTGTACACCTAGTTCACTAGACTTGCTAGGTTGCTATGTCACTTGCACGTTTAAGGATCCAAACGTAATGAAGTTTAAATTCGTTCAACGGCCTATCTTCGTAAAGTGTGACTTAAGTTCGCAATCTATTTTCGTAAAATGAAGCCAAACGAAGTTATAATTTAAATTCGTAAGTTGTAAAGTAACGAAGTTAATACTTAAGTTCGTAAGAACCAAACGAAGATAAGGTCTATCTTCGTAAGGTGTAATTCTGAAATTTTACGTAGTCAGTCTTAAGTTCGTTCGAGGGTCCATTTAAGGTCCCAATTGACTTATACTTTATATGTTAATGAACGATAGGTGTCGGAGGTTACCTATAGGCAATACTAGCTTTTGGTTGCGCACGTATACTTCTATCAGGTAAGATACACTACTTTGTCACGCTGGGGGATCAACTAAAAGCTGGTTTCAAATCATATACACTTCCATTCGGTACCTTATTATTGCATGTGGGCTTAAGGGTTACTTGGGAGGTATTATGGGTTATGCAGTTGACCATGAGACCTGAGATGCAGTCCCTATTGTAGTGTAATGCAGTATGTAGCTATGCAGTTGATGTAGTTTAATGAAGTATCTTTATATGCATGATGTATAGAAATGAAGTTGATGTGTGATATGCATGCTTGACTTGTACACCTAGTTCACTAGACTTGCTAGGTTGCTATGTCACTTGCACGTTTAAGGATCCAAACGTAATGAAGTTAAAGTGTGTGAATGTTTGGGAATGCAGGGACCCAATCTATATGTGTGAAATTGAGCTCATAAAACAGATGCAGTGAAAAGTGTTAAGCTTAACCCGTACTAGCCTTAGCCGGGCGAGTGCGTAGATGCAGTTGTTGCTTGGGTGGCTCCTCGCAACATGGTCTTTATAACGCAGGGCGAGTAATACGAGGGGTTTGACCAACCTCCACATACGGATTACTCAAGGATTGGCTTGCCATTCCTTAACGACGTAAGATGAGTAGTCTTTTGACTAACCATCCAGTCGGGTGTGATGCAGGGCACACTTATATGCAGTTAACGAAGATACGTGTGACAATGTGTGAACTAATAAAGCAGATAACGAAGATATGTGTGATGATGTGGGAACTGATGCAGGATAGGCACATTTAGGATGATTATCCTAATTGAAACGAAGTTGAAATGCAGTATATGTAGTGAACGTGTGATGTGTGTTGTGCCTAATAAAACTTGTCTAATAATGAAGATTGTTTTAATTGGACATTTGCTTTTAAATTAAGTGTTATCTTACTTAGCTATTCTTATAGCTAACACTTGTTTCTTAATGTGGTTGTTCCCCCAGGTTTAGCTTGATGGAATCTAGATGCAGGACGTGTGAGCTTGGGTAGATGCAATGCAGGAGCCTTAGCTACCCTTAGACGATGTTTATTTTAGACATTTGTTACATTTCGTATTTAATGTCGAATTTATGTAGTGACGTGTGAACGGTTGTTTTATGTTGGGCAACCGTTGGGTTTTCATTTGAACTATTGTTTGATATGACAAGTAACACCAAATAAATGCAGCAACCGAAATGTTTTATCGGTTTTGACTTTTAAAGTCTTTACTTCCGCAATTTAACACCGTTAGGTGAAAAGTTTTTGAAAACCCATATTTTTAAACGACGGGTGTTACAAGACAGGGCTGTATAGGTCATCCATATGTAACAAAGATAAATACTAGTGTGATACGGTATTCATAGGAGTATTTATGATTGTTATTTCAATTTAACCAAGTTATATACTAGTATGATGAGACAATCATAAGAGTATTATATATGGTTTTTATAGATTTGATATGCAAAAAGTATAAGTAATTAGGTTTCAGTTAGATGTCTTTACAGTGTTAAAGCCAAGTAACTTAAGAAACGAAATTATATATATGTTTGCATGTTAGATATAAATGGAAGACCTTAGAATAGGTTATCCATAGATATCCATAGAATGATAAGACCGAGTTCTTAAGATTCTGTACTATTGATAAGCTTAATTAGAATAATAAGACTGAGATCTTAAGATTCTTGATAAGTATAAGTAGAATGATAAGACAGAGATCTTAAGATTCTAGATTTTGATAAGGTTGACGGATAAACAATGAGTTTATAGGTCAATGATTTTAAAAACCTTAAGATTGTGAATGTTAAAGGTTAGATAAAACCTTAGATATAGATTTAATGTGAATGTAGAAAGTTTAGGAAAGACTTTTGACATAGATATTAAATGAATATAAAAGGCATTAACATAAAGGGCCTTAGACATAGTAAATATGAAAGGCTTTATTTTGTTTAAAGCTTAAGTGCCTTAGACATAGAAATGAAATATTTTGACGTGAAAGGTTACTTATTGCTTGCTTTATATGCCTTAGACATAGATATATCGTTTAAATTTGAAAGGTTTTGATATGTAAACCTTAGAAATAGAAACGTTTATATGAATGTGAAAGGTTATTGTACTTTAGGCATAAGTATCATGTTTGAATATAAAAGTTTTTAAATGTGTTTTTGAAACTTTAGATATAGAAACATATATATGTAAATTTGTATATAAATTGCTCTGATCATAGTTATGTATCCCAGTCATAATTTGAGGGGGAGTACATAAGAATGATTATTGCTCTGTTTATTTGATCATAGTTATGTATCCCAGTCATAAATTGAGGGGGAGTACATAAGAATGATTGTGGTTATATTGATTGATCATAGTTATACCTACTAGTCATAAAATTGAGGGGGAGGTATAAGAATGACGAATCAATTTTATAACTTTTTATGTATATTTCACAAGTGGTTGTAAGTTGTACAGATTAATGTACAAATCATTACAAGTGGTTCAGATTCGGGAAAGCTCGTTTCAAGAAAGTTTTGGAAAGATTGATCGATGAAAAGTTAAAGAATTTTGGTAAGTTTATTAACTTTTCAGGTTTAAGACGAAGATCAGGGAAAAGATGAAAATTTGATGTCTACAGGTTTGGTCATTTTAATTTTCATATTTCCAGGAAGTTCGTTGATCAATTATTCAGAAACTTTGACGAAAATTTGAAGTTTAAAGTGTGCAGGTTTTTACGACCTCGTAATTAGCAAGAGGCAGAATACGACCTCGTAATTAGGTCGATTGAGCCTTGTGCAGATACGACCTCGTAATTGGATGGGCCGAGTCAATCCAAGCCCATTCGGGTCGAGTGGGTATATATAACCCAATTTAACCCTAATACGACCTCACAATTAAAAATCAATATTAGAGCTTTACGACCCCGAATTTTATTTTGCTACCCCGTTTTAGATTCGACATATACAATTAGATCGAGTGTTTTTCGAGCATATCGTTGTTTTCCTCGTGAAATACTGAATCTAGGTATATAATCTAATCGTCCAGTAGTTAACCATGCAACAAGAAAATCAAGAAAAAGGGATTCTAAATTTTCGAATTAGGTTTTCGAATTTTCTTCGATTTTGATGTTTTCTAGGTAAAACTAAGGGTTGGGGTATGTTTATCGTTTGAATACGAATGTATAGAAACGATTTTTACAAGTTTTGGTTGGGTAAATCGTGATTTCGCATTGGGGAAGATGAACAGTGCGACGACCTCGCAAAAGTGGGTTTGCTAGCCCAGATTTGCGACCTCGCATTTGTCAATTTATTTTGACTTTGTTGACTTCTAGATTGCGAGGTGGATTTACGACCTGGACCAAATACGATGCCAAATTGGAAAATACGACCTCGTATTTTAGAGTTTGGTTGACCGTATTTTGACCTTGAAATACGACCTCGTACAGGGTTACGACCTCGTATTTACTTAACAGATTTTCAAAAGTTTATTTTTATAAAATTTGAAAATGGGTTAATTTTTGTATTTAACTTAATTACAGGGTTAATTAAAGTTAATTTAACAGATTTTCAAAAGTTTATTGTAATAAATATTTGAAAATGAGTTAATTTTGATATTTAACTTAATTACAGAGATAATTAATGTTAATTATTGTTTTACTAGATTACCGAGATAATCTATGATGTTAGTTATAAATTACAGGGATAATTTATTGTTGATTAACTAAATTACAGGGATAATTTATGTTAATTGTTTTTGACTAGATTACAGAGATAATCTTAGTTGTGTATGTTATGCATATGAATTTTTATGTCTATTTGGGTAATTAATTGTTTGTTATTGATTACACAAATGGCAAGAGAATTTGTATCAGGACATAACTTTTTGATTAACTTGGACGAGAATCAAGATGGAACCGCATATTATCATGAGATTTTTGCATTTATGAAGCAGTCAAGAATTAGTCACATTTTTACTCTTTCGCTTGTGTTGTATGAATCATACCTGGTAGAGTTTTGGGAAAATGCAAGGTATAAGAAGACTGCTACTTAGGAAATGATTGAAACAGTGGTTGCAGGCAAGACCATCAAGTTCTCAGCTTCCGATCTTATTGATATCTTGAGTTTAGGTACAGTAGATCAAGAAGGAGGAGAGAATGGACCTACTACTTTTAGTAGAGAGGTTATTATTGGAGGATTTACAAGGATGGGTTATGCTGATGACTTGAATGTGGGAACATTGAAGAAGCGGGGATTCTTTGGAAGGTGGAGATACTTAGCGCACGTATTGTTGGTTAGTTTGTGTAGTAGAAGAACCGGATGGGATACGCTTAATCAAGAATCTCAAGCTCAGATGGTTGGTCTGGTGTACAACAAACCATATAGCTTTTCTAAGTATTTCTTCAACGAATTGAGGAAACAAACAACTGCCAGACTAGGGCATAGGTTTATGATTTTCCTAGATTCGTCATGATGATTATCAATCATCATATTCCTAATCTACCAGCTACAGAGAAGGTCCTGAAAGTGACATCTATTGTGAAAAGGGCATATGATGAGCTCAAGAGTCGCTTTGATGGTGATCCAGGTGCTCAAGATGTACCCTTGTTTGGAGCTCTAGTGGATATTAACTTCAATCCACCCACAGCTGAAGAGTTTGCCAGATTCAGGACTGAGATTGTTCCACATCAGCCGGTTGCTAACCCAGTTCCTCTACAGATGGTGACGCCAGATGAGGCAATGCGCGACATTGAACAACCACAGGTTCAAGGCACAGAAGAGGTGATAGATGAGAGAGATGTGGTTCTTGAAAAAGAAGCAAAAGCACATGAAGATACTGTTGATCATGCTGCTAGTGCTTCTGAAGATGCTTCAAAGAAAGTTTCATCTGATTCAGGTCTGAAAAGGAAGCGAACAGAGTCTTCTAGGGAATCTGAGGTACCAGAAGTTGAAGAGGTACCTGCTCCAAAGAAGAAAACTGTTATTAAGTTGAAAGTGAAAGAGAAAGTTGTTGCTAGTGGAGTTGATGAACCTGTCAAGGCTCCAGAAGCATCAAAGAAAGTTCCTGAACAGAGGTCTAGGAGATCAGTTGAATCACGTGCAGAGCCAGTGATATCAAGAAGACCTCAAAAGACGACTGTTAATCTTGAAAGGCCGTCTACAACTCATAGAATGAGGGATTCAGTGCCTAATCCAGAACCAAGAACTGAAGCGACTACACGTCAAGCTCCCATATTACCACCTGTGTTTGGTATGGCTGACATGAAAGGGAAGATGAAGGTGTTAGAGGCTAGAGTTAATGGTTTATTTGATGAGTTGGAGAAACAAAAGAAGAACCATGAGAAAGAAATGAGGAAAAAGGAAAAGGAAGTTGAGGTATTAAAGAAAGCTCTTGATGATGAGAAGAAGAATCATCAAGATTTTGTTAATACTCTCATGTCCAACTTTGACATGGTTCGTCGTGAAGCTACTAAAGCTGAGAGTTTGGCTACTGGAACTAATCATAAAGTAGTTAGAATAGCTGAACAAATGACTAAGATTGCTGATGTCATGCTGGACTGTGTGACGCAATCAGAGTTAAATGGCTTGATTGAGAAAGTTTTTGGTAGAAAAGAAGTTATTACCAGATCTAGGCTGTAAGGGTGATGAGCTTTCGAAAAGAAAGATGATGATTCAAATCAAGACCAGATGCAGCAAAGGATAAAGGTAATTAGAATCGAGAAGATCTGACCAAGGCAATAGAGTCGCTGACTGAGATTGCTACTGGTATGGTAGGATCTTCTAAGACAGCTGATGCTGTGAGGGAAGAGGGAGAAATAATCTATGGTGATGAGAGCTGGATGGACATCGCAGAGATTGATGTGCCAGTTACAGCTTGAAGGCTTGTGGATGTAGATGCTGAGCGCAAAGGGTTTAGTATTGATGACTTTAGAGCTAAGCTAGATAGTATGGAAGCTCCAGTCACTCAAGAACCTGTTGCAGAGAATCCTGAAGTTCAACATACAGAGCCTAGTGCTAAATCTGGATGGTGGTTGCATAGTAAGGCTGAGTATGAGGCTTTGCATAGACCTATCAAGTATAAAGATAAGATCCAGGGAGAAAAGGTTGAAGCCTATGCCACTACTGCATGCTCAAGAATCGTGAGTTTTCTTTGGGATAATGAGTTGAGACTTCTCATTATCAGGAGAACAGACGGAGTGCAGTATTTGGAAATGAACGCAGATGCAATCAACTCTCTTACTGATGTTGATTTCTGGTGTTTAGCTAGGCTAGAACTGATTAATCCTAGTGGAATGAATTGGCAAATTATGTTGCTAGGTCTATTGCTAAAGATATGAAGATCAAGGATCCTGCTCAGAGAAAGTATCATCCACAGGAGGGCAAGATGGTCAAGGATAAATCGAAGATAGATCCGAAGACAAAGAAGCCTGTCGTTACTTTGAAGTATGAGCGACCAAGTTTGCCAAAGAAGTGCCTTTGAAGAAGTTTAAGAAGGACTTATTGGATAATATGGTTGGGTGGTACTTTGATAGTAAGACATATGAAGCTGTAATGTATGCTGAACATTACTATGAGATTGTGAGGATTTACGAGCCTCTTCATCTAGTGAACTTCTGTAGGAAAGATCTGCTGAAGCTGAACAGTGTTAATATTTGGTTTCCAAAAGATTTTCAGGGTCCAGCGTTGCGATATAGGAATGCAGTGAGTTTGTGCTTGAAGATTGGCTTACACTCAGACTGTGATTTCTATAAGGCTGCAGATGATTCTGAGGAGGTTCAGAAGAAGAAGAAAGCTGATACGAAGAAGGAGAAGAAGTAGATTGATGACAAAGACAAAGACGAAGACATATATTTTAACGTCTAGAAGCTATTGCCAAGGGGGAGTCTGTAAGTGCACGTCTATGTCAATAGCAGTCTAGATTGTTTGGGCTTATAATGTAATATGTCTTTGTATTGTGATTGTCATTAATGAACTTGGTATTATGCATAGAATACTAGATTAAGTTTAAGTATTGAATGTATAATTAATCTGCTAAGTGAAATGCGACCTCGTAATTGCAGGGTCAATTACGAGGCAAGACTATAGGAATACGACCCCGTATTTGCAGGGACAAATACGAGGCCAATCACTAATACGACCTCGTAAAAGTGACGGGCTGGGCTTGGATTTGCGAGGCTAACTCGCTGAAAGTCCATTCGGGTGTTTCCTATAAATACCGAACCCTAACAGAGTTTAGGGTTGAACATTTGTTGAAATATCAAGCAGGTATTGCAGGTTATAGTCGTCAAAGGTTGTTCCGCTAGCCCGAAGAAGATCTGCGAGGCAGCAGGTGATCTAGGGGCTTTGTTGTGAATCACCAAGTTATAGAGAGGGATTCCGCACCTCTTGATAACTGGAGCAGGCTATTAACGATCCGTACCAGGGGACTATGGACAAAGACCTCAAAGTGATTGCACACGGGTGCAACAATTGCGGAGGAATGCACTATACCGAGGATTGTGAAGAGGAGGCTACCGAGCAAGTCAATTATGTTCAGAACCAATACCGAGGAGGCTTTCAACGAGGACTATTCCAAAGAAATCCCGGTAATTCTAACTTTAATTCTAGTTATGCTAGAAATAACTTTGGTTCTTTTCAAAATAGGTGGCAAAGAAACAATGGTCAACCCGAGCAACCAAAAGCGGAGAATGAAGTCAAGGAGGATCCGATTTCCAAGCTTACCCACATGATGGAGAGGTACATGGACATGAACGACAAAAGGCACGACTCCTTGGAAAGCTATGCAAAGACGCTCAATGAGAAAATAAGCAATCTCAATCAAAAGGTTGACGAAGGAGCAAGGAATCAACAAGCCTCGATCAAGGAGCTGGAGAGAAGGATAGATAGATGGATTGAGCAGAATGCAAGAAAGGAGAGCAGCCCCCCTCCAAGGCAAATCATCCAAGGCGGTTCAAGCTCAAACCCTAGCACGAGTCAAAAGTACCAACCACCAATCGGACGAAATGAGAATGTGAACGCCGTGTTCACCGAAGGTAATGACTCTACTGAGGTTTCTAATGATTCTTGTGAAGTGTCAAATCTGGTACAGGTCAAACGGGAGCAAAAATGAAGGCGAAACGGACGAAAATGCAATTCTGGAATCTGTACAGGAACAACCAGCGCCGCTGGGTACACTCCCCAGCGCCGCTGGAAAGCCCCCAGGTGAAGCCCAGCGCCGCTGGCACCTTGCCAGCGCCGCTGGTGACCCTCCAGGTGCAAACCAGCGCCGCTGGGAGCCCCCAAGCTGAGCCCCAACACCAGCGCGCTCAGACTCATCCAGCGCCGCTCCGGAGTCCGTCAGACCAGTTTCGCGCGAAACCTTGTTTTCAGAAGGAGACGTCGAGGTCCAGTTCAGTGCCAAATGCAAAATCAAAGATGGGAACGACTCGGACAGAAGTGAAGAAGTTCAGAATCCCGACACACCGGATGACGAGGAACAACTACCGCAAGCATCTGAAGATCCAGGAAGTTTTCTTATCCCTTGCACTATTAATAATGAATATTTTTTGAGTGCATTAATGAAGATTGTTGATTGTTGGATTGATGTGACGGTTCATTTCGTTCGATTGACTTGGTTTATGTTTTGTTAAGTATTTCATTAATATTAGGATAGACGTACATACATGGAAGTCGGTTATGCCTTCATTGGGTTTTAGATGTGGTGGGAAGGCTGCGGATGACCCTATATATAAGCATCTGGGATTCGAAGAATGGATAACCCTCATAAGTGTATGTACGTATAGTTGGTTTAAGTTGTGATTATTGGTTTGTGATTGATGATTATTGATTGTTGGCTCATGTTTGTCGAATGTTGATTGTTGGTTCATGTTCATCGTATATTGATTGTTGGTTCATGATTGATGCATTTACGATTGATTGTAAGCATTGCATACATTGTTGATGATCCCTCGGCAGGGGATTGCCGACATCCTGGTGTATAGATGTATACACCCATCTGATGGATGTAGATCTTGATCCCGAGTATATAGACATATATATCTCGATGTTTTTGAGATGCCGCCTTGTTCATTGTGATGACAGGCGAGTATCGTTGCATAGGTGACCTGAGTTCACGCATAGGATAGGCATGTTGGCTTATTTATGCATTTGGCACCTACTTTGATATGTACATCATTTGTGCACTCTTATTACACGCCTACTTACTTGTGTAATCTTGTTGTTGGACGTTGTTGTGTTACTTAGAGGCTCACTGTAAGTCATGTCTAGCCTCTACTCGTACTTTATGATTATTGTCTATGGTTCCTTGTGGACCATTACTACGAACTCACCAACCTTGTGTTGACTATGCTTAGTACACTTTTCAGGTAATCAGGTTCTCCCAGGGCGTGGAGTTTAGTTGCTTTGCTTGCTGTTAAACCCGGACTATGGACTTTATGGATCAAGGATTCATTGGCCTTCTTTTGCATTATACTTAGGATCGAGTTGCCATCTTTTGGATGTTCTTTTGTTAACTTTGATGGTTATTTGCTCCTTATGTATTTTGGTACTTGTTTCATTTTGTAATGGATTCACTGAATCTTAATTGCATTTAGTTCTTGTTCTATTGTAATTCCACCTTGTGCTATATGATTTCCGTAATATTCTGAGCCTTGGCTTGGGGTGTTACAGAATGGTGGCCCATGCGTGGTCGTAGAGAATTAGGCGGTTTGACCTAGATATGTGATCTAGCTGGGATGGAATAAAAAGGAATATGCTCCAAAAAGATGACATGTCGAGATACATATAGTTTCTGACTTACCGGGTCATAGCAACGATATCCTTTCTGTCCAGCACCATATCCCAAAAATACACATAAAGCTGATTTTGGTCCCAACTTATTTCGTTCAACATGAGGACGGAGAACAAAACAAGTACATCCAAACACTCGTAATCTGGAGTAATCTGGTTGCTCACCATATAGTTTCTCAAACGGTGACTTCCCAGAATTCAATGCAGTAGGTATTCGATTAATCACATGTACTGCAGTTAGAACTGCTTCGCCCCAAAAAATGCTAGGAACCTCTGCAGATAGAAGAAAAGACCGTGCTGTCTCAACAATATGTCTATGTTTCCTTTCAGCAACACCGTTCTGTTCAGGGGTGTCGGTACAAGATGACTGATGGATGGTACCATCTGATGCAAGCAGCTGATTAAACTCATTGGAGGTATATTCGCCTCCCAAGTCACACCTGAAACACTTTATCACAGCTGAATGTTGTGTTTTAATGAGAGCTCTGAAGTGTTTGTAGATACGAAGGAAATCAGATCTGTGTTTCATAAGGTAAACCCAAGTGTAACGAGTATAGTCATCTATAAACGACACATAATATGTCGATCCACCCTTTGTGGTAACAGGTGATGGACCCCATACATCAGAATGAATAATATCAAATGGAGCAACAGAAAAAGAGACACTTTTGGAGAAAGGTAAAGCAGAAAATTTTGCCAGTTTACAACCACTACAATCAGATATATCACAAGTGTTCAAATGACCCAATACACCAGTAGAAACTAAAAACTGCAAACGAGACGCTGATACATGTCCCATAAGTGATGATCGGATATATCTTTAAATGGTCTAATAATGATAAGTTGTATTCATTTTCTATAAGAATAGGCCTACTTTGATATGTATTGTGTGTATTTCAGGTTTAGACAAAAACGGTGTAAAAGCGTGAAGAAAGGTGATAAAAATGCTTGAAAATAGTGAAGGCCGTAAAAACTAGACCTGATGACTTTTGCTTGGATTTGGGGCCGTAAATTTATGCTCAGAAAAATACAACTGGCCGTAAATTTATGCTCCAGGGCCGTAAATTTACGGTCAGTGCAAATTTGGACGATTTTCATCCAGAGAGGGAAAAAAGCCAGACGCGAATTACGGCCACTTTTTACGGTCCACCGTAATTTTACGGTGGTATAGCCGTAATTTTACGGCCCAGTCGGGATTTTGAGTTTTAGCTTAAGTTGAAGGGTGTCGAATGAAAATATCCTTGGGGACTACATGAAGCTCGTGAATCTGCAGTTTAACACATCTTTTTGGCTGCAATTGAAGTGAAAAACCCTAGAGAAAACACACACATCATTGAATCATCATTCCTTCCATCGTTCGATCATGCAACAAGGATTTTCTTCATCAACAATTGAGAAGATGCTAATGGAGATGTCCGGCTAAGTTTTAGGTTATCTCTCCCGATGAACAATTGTTGGTTATTGTTTGATCAAATAATCGCACTATGGGCTCAACCGAAGGTGTGAGCTGGGTTGGAGGTGTTTTGTTGGCGATTCCCTTCCGGTCAGAGGGTCGAAGACCGCTTTACGCCTGGTATTGTTTACTCTCAGCCGTCTAGCGAGGCTGAGAGTTTCAGGTCGAGAGTGTTGGTTGTTTGTCAATCCCCGAGTCGTTTTGCGCGACTAAGGGTTTGTAAGATGATTTAGGGTTTTAGTATGTCGAATGATATGTATCATATGTGTATGATCATGTGCCGTATGGCTTCCTCCTCTATTTATATAGAGGGTAAATAACTTGGAGAGGAGGGTAAGAGATCTAGGGTAAATCTCTCCCTCTTCGTGATATATTCTATTTCCTTCTTTGAGGAGATTTGTGGTAATCTTGTTACAAGCCGCGTCCGAGATGTTCGGTCTTTGATATTTTATTGAGATCGGATAATCATAGAAAGTATCTATACCCGATCTTCTTGATATGTTTTACCTTGGAGCTGGGTATTCGTTACCTCTGAGGCTCCGAGATGATTGTGGTGGACGGAGGAGAGCTCCGTTCTGGGTATAGATATTTTTACCTGTACGAAGGTGCTTCTGCTTCTGCTTCGGATACGGAGCTAAAGCTCCGTATAGGGTATATCATCAAGCCCCCCAGTCTAATGGGAGGTTCTATCTGTAGAATCGCATTAGACTTAAACAACAATCACTTCCTTAGGTCACCTTAACGGAGGTCCCTTAAAAGCAACGTGCTTGTTTTGGTCCGAAAATTCTGAGGTGTGTGTTGATCCAACGGTTAAGATTTAGGTAGTGGCTTCTGCCGAAATATTCCCGATATATATAGCGTATTATTACTTAAAAATAAATATTTTACCTTTTGTCGGCGACTGCGTCTTCAACAATTCATCCATCGTCTTCCTGAGATCTCGATCGTATTTGTTCAAAAAGGTATGTATTCTGGCTAGATCCTTTCTTCTGTATTGTGGATTCATCTTGATTTATCCTTTCCGAAAACCCTAATCGTGATTGCTGGCTGATTTGGAGGTTTGGATTCTTCTTAGTATATAGTCAACCTTGCCCTTGTTCTGTATAGTGTCCCACTCTTAGATCTCCTTCTCTTTTCCCTTTCTTTTTTGTATCCATAGAATAGGAATGATCTTGCTGCATAGTTCTTATTAACTGACCACCCCTTTCGCTGTCATCGGCCCTATTTAGGGTTTTATTTGCCTCCCTTTTTTTTTATATATATCCTCTTTGTATACTTCTTGTAGGATGGCGTTCAAGCAAATGATCAATAGGCAATCTTTCCTTGCTCAGCTTGTTATGAAGGCTACCCCTTCTGTTACTGCTTCAGGTTCAGAGGCTTCTGCCGGGGGCACTGATCCTCAGGCCAACGACCGTGCAGGGCTGGAGGCCATATGTCAGGCAGGTGAGGCCATTTCTCACGAGGTTGGCTCGGTTGTTCCTCCGGTCGTTGAAGTATCAGATTGCCCTACCAGTGGGGAGAATTGTGACCAACCTGGGGACGAGCAGGGCACTGTTGGTGGTCGTCTTAGAGCAGGAAGAAGACATCCGCACGGAGGTCTAATGTGTCTTCGTCCCGAAAGAGGACTAAGAGATCTTTAGGTGCAGAAGGAGATTCTGGTATGTGGCTATTTTTGCAGGAGAGGTTTCTTCATTTTTTCAGTTTTGGCTTGTGATGTCTTCTTATGTTTCTGCAGGTTTTAATCCTTTGTTCCATGCTCCTAACGGACTGTCCTGCCATCATAGCATTGGTTCTGTTGCTCCACCCGAGTGGATTTCAAAGTTGATGAGTCTGGATTTGGCAAGGCTTTCTGAGTTATTCAACCAGTCGTCCTTCTGTGCTTCCATAATTGGCAATGTGATGGACTCAAGGTTGCGTGAGCTCTCTAGTGATTCAGGTCCATCGACTGAGCAGGTTGAAAAGATGAAGACAGAGAAGTTATCGTTGGAGTTTAAGGTGTCAGATCTGGAAGTGAGATTGAGTGGATTGACTGCAGAACTTGAGGCTGTTCGTGAAAGCGTTCGTTCGAAGGGGGAGGAGATCACTTTGCTGAAAGAGGATTTATCTGGTAAGAATGCGATGCTTGAGAGTGATCGTGCTGCCCTTGTGGATCTGCGAGGGAAGTACAGGCAGCTTATTACAGAGGTAATCCCGCATGTCTGTAAGTCTTTCTTGAATGGCCCTGAGGTGGGTGCGAAGATCTCCAACTTATGTAATGCAAATAGGATGGATGCCAAGTCGGAATTCCTTCGCGTTCTTACTGCGGAGGGTCGCATTACTCCCAGTGGTTCCGAGCTTGTGAGGGATACCGTAACTCCTGAAAAAGCATGAGTGATCTGGAGGATATCCACTCTCAGTACTTGTGTGCCCTTTCCGCAGATCCTGATGCCTCCCCTTCTCAATTGTTGTAGATTCCTCATGTGTGAACTGCTTATATTTTCTGAACAATTTATCCGATTTCTTCCTGTGTGTACCGGATATGTACTTGTTACTTTGCTTGTTGCTGGTGTGGATCGTACTTTCTTTTAATTTAGCCTTTTGTTTGGATTATCTAATGGGTGCCTTTTCAAGATGCTGATCAGGCTATCTACTGGCTGTTACCTTTTCAAGACTTATTCCGAGGCTAAAAATTTTCCACCGAACTTGCCTTTTTGGTCATTTGGCCGCAAAGGCTCTGTCCGGGACTTAAACCGGGCTTTTTTCTTAATTAAGAATTATCCACAGTTTGATTTTTGTCTTATGACAGTCGCCTTATGGCATTCATCTTATGACGTTATTGCTTTATGGAAGTGTTTTCGGGCGTCCCCTGATCTCCTCATAAAGTCTTTTCATACATGTATATTTTGTGCACTTTGTTTTGATCGATCTTCTGAAAGCGTTTTTATTTTCGAAAAAATAATAGGCAGAAGGCCTTATAATAAAGGTCCCGTTCTGCTCGGCTTTCATTGATTATTTTCCAGTGGTCCAGAATTTTCCTTAACCTGCTTACGGAGGGACCTGGCTTTCTGAGCATGATTATTTTGCTGGTGTCGCCTCGTTTTGCTCTCAGGGGGTCCGGTGTCGGAGCTCCGGGTATTTCTTCCTCCAGGGTGCTCCATTTTCTGGTGTTACTCCGTTATAGAGGAAGGTTAACCTAGCAATTTCCTAGGTTTTGCTCTCCTTTGCTCCCTCGCGAGGAGCTTTTGATAGTCTTAATTCCTTTCGAGGTAGTGTGCCTTCATGGCATTTTTCCACGGGCTCCATTTCCTCGTTGTCCATCCTTCTTTCCAGATGTTTTAATTTTCCGGCGGTTATCGCGTCTTCGATAGCCTGTTGGAGGTTTCGACACGAGTTCGTATTGTGACCGTGGTCTTTATGGAATGCACAATATTTCCCCTGATCCCTTTTCCGGGTTACCAACCTGGGTGGAGCTGGGAATGTTTGTGCCACCTCCTCTGTCGCAAGGATGCCTTCTTGCGATTTTGTTAGCTTTAACAGGATTATCCTTTTCCCTTCTTTTGATGTATTTGACTTCTTGATGAAGTCCTCGTTTTCCTGGCCCTCTTGCTCTTTCTTCCGTTTCCCCAGGTGGTTTCCTGTTTCGTTTATTCCTTTTTCGTCAATCCATGTATGAGCCCTGGTTATGAGCTCATCATACGTCTCAGGTAGGTTCGTCGTTAGGTATTCGACTAATGCCAGTACCCGTAGCCCATGGATGAGTCCCGATATTTTCTGACTTTCGGGCAACCCGCTAATTTCCTGGGTTTCGAATGTATATCTTGCTATGAATCCTTTAAGCGTTTCTTCTTTTTTACGCTTTATGTCGTGTGCTGCTACATGTGTCTTCTTGCATTTCCTTTGTATGTTGAAGTGTGACATGAACTTTCCTTTCAGAATTTCAAAGTCGTTTATCGACTCTGTATTCAAGTTATCGATCCATTCTTTTGCTTTTTCGGTTAAGGAGTAGGAGAAAACGCGGCAAGCAGTTTGCGAATCCCATCTCCAATTGTTGCTATCTTGATGAATTCTTTTAGAAAATCGCTCGGGTCTCCCTCGCCATTATAGTATGTGTCTTCATGTTGATTATTCTCTACGTTTACTAGGTATCTCTGTTTATTATTATCATGTGGACTACCAGTATCAGTGGGACAGGGTAGAGGTAGATTCCTCCAACTGTCATTACCTGTCGGCTCTGTCTTAATTTTTGATTTGGGTTTTTCTCTGGTTTGGTTCTTGTGAGTTTTGAGTCCACCACTCGGATGTCCTGTCCGCTTGTCGACTGTCTTTGTCGGGCTTGGTTCCCACGTAGTGGTCTTGTGGCAATTTTCTTGTTTTACTTGGGGACTTTGCTTCGGGGAGGCACCCCGTGATGTTTCGTTTTGTGTTTCATCTTTGTATGGGGGTACAGGCTCCGGTTCATATACCTGACCAGTTTCTCTTAAGCGCCTTATTATCGCACATAGCACATCATAATTTGCTTGTACGTAGGCATCAGTGATTCCCTTATCTATTAGTGCATATATCCTTTCCCTCGATCTGTCGCTTGCTTTTGACGCGTCCGTCGGGGGAGTAGTTACGTGGGATTCCTCCACGTTACAAGGGGTGTGCCTCAGCTCGTATTTGTCTAGCTTTTGGGATTTTACGGGCGCCGGGTTTCCGTCTTGACAAGAATCAAAGATACAGAGATCCGAGTCTTGTAATATTGCCCCCGTATCATCCTGGCTTATTGGCTCCGCACTAATTAAACCTGAAATCTGGATTGACGGTTCCTTATAAAGTCTGCCCGGGTCGACGCCTGGAGTGCTCAATTCGGGCCCTCTCCGTTGACCTTGTAGTCCTGACGCAGACCGATTCTGATAGGGATCCCATGGATCTGGCGTTGTCCTACTTTGGCAGTGTGATCGCATTGCGACCTTTCCCGGGTCCCGACTGGATATTCGCAGTGGGGAATTTCCATGGTTTCTGCCCTGTGAGTCTGACTCGGGCTCGCATCTGCCTTTACCTGATGTCCTTGGTATAGACCTATCTTGGTCTTGGCTTAGCGGTCCTGTCATGAACTCGCTCCGGCTTTCGTCTGTCGGCCTGGACCCGGAGCTAATCTGGGCTTGAGTCAGTGTATGGTTACCCCAATTTTGTCCTGGCGGTATTCGCGCGGGTCTTTCTCGGTCTTGACCTCGCGACCCTTCCATGGACTTGCTCCGGATTTTACCTGATGATCCGGGCCCAGAGTCATTCTAGGTTCGACCTGTTGACATATTTTGCATTATCCCCGGGTCACTCGTATTTGTGGAGACTCCTTTATATGTTTCATCTTTTAAGGAAACATCGCGGGGATCTCGTGAGGTTCGACAACCAGTGTGCGTTGAATCAGATCTTTGAGGTGAGGGACATAAAGCGAAGGCTATTCGTCTACTCGAATCTCGATCTTTTGATCCGGGCATAGGATGTTCCCAGGACCTTCCTCGCGCATCCAGGGTCCTTCCTGTCACCATCATTATGCCATTGTGGGCGGCTATTGGCAGACCTAGTCCCGATGCACGCGGGTTGGTCTGATATCGTTTCTCGGCACTTGGTACCTCCAAGGGCGTCTGCGGTTTCTCCCTATTTTCAATATCTGACGGGTGATCCATTCCTGGTTCAATCATCGCCGCTGATTATTCTGACCGTAGGTGGGTTCGGAGGGAAACAATGCTACGGTCCCACGGATGGCGCCAATTTGTTTGATCAAATAATCGCACTATGGTTCAACCGGAGGTGTGAGCTGGGTTGGAGGTGTTTTGTTGGCGATTCCCTTCCGGTCAGAGGGTCGAAGACCGCTTTACGCCTGTTGTGTATTGTTCTCAGCCGTCTAGCGAGGCTGAGAGAGTTTTACATAGGTCGAGAGTGTTGGTTGTTTGTCAATCCCCGAGTCGTTTTGCGCGACTAAGGGTTTGTAAGATGATTTAGGGTTTTAGTATGTCGAATGATATGTATCTTATTGTGTATATGATGTGTGCCGTATGGCTTCCTCCTCTATTTATATAGAGGGTAAAAACTTGGAGAGGAGGGTAAGAGATTTAGGGTAAATCTCTTCCTCTTTGTGATATATTTATTTCCTTCTTTGGGGAGATTTGTGTTAATCTTTAACGAGCCGTGTCCGAGTTTCGGCTTAATTATGTTATTGAGATCGGATAATCATAGAAAGTATCTATACCCGATCTTCTTGATATATTTTACCTTGGAGCTGGGTATTTGTTACCTCTGAGGCTCCGAGATGATTGTTTGGACGGAGGTCGAGCTCCGTTCTGGGTATAATAAGTAATTTTACCTGTACGAAGGTGCTTCTGCTTCTGCTTCGGATACGGAGCTAGAGCTCCGTATAGGGTATATCATCAGTTATTTCATTTGATAAACTTTATTTTCAATCGTTTAAACATTAATCTTTCAAGATTGTGATTCTTATGATTGATTGAGTATTTATTCAACATTA
>CM067171.1:84321182-84337373 GCA_034093135.1 Erigeron breviscapus | reverse complement strand
TTTTTCACACAACATAAAAGGGACCTTTATTACTAATGAACTCGAAAAGGGACCCCAATTACTAAAATGAACAAACCACAAGGATCAATCTTGCAATTAATACTTGATATTACATATCATCATTTGTATTAATCTTTTCTTTATATATATAAAAAGACTACTGATTTAACCACTTATTGATTAACTAAGAAATTTAATTAACCGCTTAAAATTGTAATCCATTAAATTACTTTTTAGTTTTTTTATTAAAGAATAAATCTTACTAAATACTTAATTAGTTATTAACACTTTTTAGCTTTTCATAATTATTAATAATTAAATTACTAAAAATATATTTCACAAAAAAAAAATTCTAAAACTTATAAATGTTTCGGTTGATGATGGTAATACAATCCACATAATAATTTATATCCATGTCCTATTAAAATACAAAGTATATTACTCGATATATTTAAAATATATCAAAAAAATATGTTAGCGTCTATATTAAAATAAACTTTCACATATATTTATTAATCAACCAAGTGCATAAATGTTTAATAGTTACATAGAAAACTAAAATACCCTATATGACATTTATATTATTCGAACAAGTTTGTTTTTTTAATAAATATCTAATTCTTAACGTAGAATATCTTAGTTTTTAACCTTAAATAATAATAAAAGTTTATATATCAATTAGTTTTCAAAAATAGAAATAAAAATATTTATACAACATCTTATTATCCAAGTTATAAAGTATACATAAATTTACTAATTAGGAACCTCACGTACGGACAATTGTATATTGTAATCTTCTATTTATTTTAAAAAGTTCTTAATGTGTTAATTGCAAGTTTGGTCCCTTGGTTTTATGGGTCCTTTTACATTTTAGCAATGGGGTCCCTTTTCAAGTATCATTGCAATGGGGGTCCCTATTTTGAGAATTTTTTACAAGATTTGTCCCTTTTTAACAGGACCGTTAGCGGGTGTCGTTAAGTATACACGTGGCAATAACGTGTAGGGCAAATATCATCTTTTCACACAACATAAAAGGGACCTTTATTACTAATGAACTCGAAAAGGGACCCCAATTGCTAAAATGAACAAACCACAAGGATCAATCTTGCAATTAACACTTGATATTACATATCATCATTTGTATTAATCTTTTCTTTATATATATAAAAAGACTACTGATTTAACCACTTATTATTAACTAAAACTTAATTAACCGCTAAAATTGTAGAATATGGACCCAAAAAAAATTAATATTACTAAAAGTAATTGTAGAAAAAGTCTTATTAATTTATTTTTATTTTTTGTAATCCATCACTAAATTATACTTTTTAGTTTTTTTATTAAAGAATAAATCTTACTAAATACTTAATTAGTTATTAACACTTTTTAGCTTTTCATAATTATTAATAATTAAATTACTAAAAATATATTTCACAAAAAAAAAATTCTAAAACTTATAAATGTTTCGGTTGATGATGGTAATACAATCCACATAATAATTTATATCCATGTTAAAATACAAAGTATATTACTCGATATATTTAAAATATATCAAAAAAATATGTTAACATCTATATTAAAATAAACTTTCACATATATTTATTAATTAATATATTTATTAATCAACCAAGTGCATAAATGTTTAATAGTTACATAGAAAACTAAAATACCCTATATGACATTTATATTATTCGAACAAGTTTGTTTTTTATTAAATATCTAATTCTTAACGTAGAATATCTTAGTCTTAACCTTAAATAATAACAAAAGTTTTATATATCAATTAGTTTTCAAAAATAGAAATAAAAATATTTATACAACATCTTATTATCCAAGTTATAAAGTATACATAAATTTACTAATTAGGAACCTCACGTACGGACAATTGTATATTGTAATCTTCTATTTATTTTAAAAAGTTCTTAATGTGTTAATTGCAAGTTTGGTCCCTATGGATTTTCAATGGGGGTTCCTTTTTCGAGTTCAATAGCAATGGGGTCCCTTCTGTGTTCTATGAAAAGAAGATATTGCCCCTGCACGTGATGACCATGTGAAGACTTGACGTCACCCGCTAAAAGTTTTGTTAAAAAGGGACCAATCTTGCAAAAATTCTCAAAATAGGGACCCATTGCAACGATACTCAAAAGGGACCCCCATTGCTAAAGTGCAAACCACAGGGACCAATCTTGCAATTAATACCTTATAATAACTTGTATTTTAAATTTTTTGATTATGAGAAATAATAATATACATTTTTTAATTTATCGAAATCTTATTTTCAAAGTGATACTATGCTATTATTTTGTTACACAAGTGTTTGGTTTCAAATTAACGTCGTCACTACACTTCGCATGTTATGTATTATGTCCGCTGCATCGTGCGGGTACTCATCTAGTGGATATGTATATATATATCCTCTACTATGCGGATAGTTGGGTTTCCTTTTTCCTTATATAAAGCTAGCTTTAACCATTATATTAGGGTTTTTTTATATTTTGAAATGGCTAATTTTATGAAAACAACACTAAATTAGCAATTAAAGTTTATGAAAACAACACCAGTAAGATACTTCATATATTTTAAGTCATTTATTTTTTGTTTAATATATCCGAGGGAGGCTTTGATATTATTTTTGTAACTTGTCCAAACACTATAAATAAAAAATAGTTGAAAGAATTTTTTAATATACACACGTAGTGAACACAAGTTTTATAAACTTTAATTGCGAAAGTATGTATGACTAGTTTATCGTTTGGTTAGATTTTTTGTTCCGTTTATAAACCTGAATGTTGAAGGAGGTTTGATCCAAGGAAATCTTACACATACCAAATGGATGCATTTTGATGGAATGGAGAGAATGCATTTTCGAGGATGATTGGATATATATATATATATAGGAGAAAGATAATTATACTACAAGCAATCCAAAAAGTACAAAAAGTACAAGGGGATATCTTCTTCCTTCTTCTCCGGCGAGACTGCCGCCGCCAGCCACCACCTCCTTCTTCTCCGGCGAGACAACCACCGCCACCACCATCATCTCCGACCACCCCAACCACGGCGCCGACAGCAAGGGCTTCGCCCGTACCGTATCAAACCGCCACCATCTCTTGGATCGCCGCCCATCAAATCCATACGATTCCCATATGCGTCCCGTGACAACCAGTTTAGAACGGATGAGGCAACGCCCGTACCGTATCCACCCGAAAACGAACCTGATTCTCGCCGGAAAAGTCGCCGGAGATGTCGTCGGAGGTGGTGGCGGTGGTTGTCTCGCCGGAGAAGAAGGAAGAAGGAGGAGAGGTGTGGCGGTCGCCGGAGAAGAAGGTGGTGGCTGTCGGCGGCAGTCTCGCCGGAGAAGAATGAAGAAGGAGGAAGAAGATCCAACGGTGCCTTGTACTTTTTGTACTTTTTGGATTGCTTGTACTCTAAATAACCCACCCTTATATCAAACTTGAATCTTGAGTGTGATAACATAAACAAAAAAAAGGATACAACTTCACCAGAGACGACGTGATGACCAAAGACAACATTGATTTAGTATTGAACCAAGTGATTTGGAAGAGCAAATGTCAATCTGGTGGTATAAGTAGAAAAACACTTGAGCTTGATGACAAGAGGCCATCTTTTTTCTTACAGGAGATGTTATATGTATCAATGACGAATCTAAAAAACTTGTTTAGACGGACAGGACACACGCCAAAACTAATAAAATTTATGAGTTAGTTATCTGTTTTGATAAGTTAGTCAATTTTGATAACCTATGCTATTAGTAATACAAGTTCAACTAAAACCTTTAACCGTATAACAAAATAGATAATCTATCATATGTTTATAATCAACAATATAGTATTTGTATTTTTTTTCATTAATAGTTCTTTTAAGACCGAAATACTACTACATCATTGCTTTGCTTGTTGGGTAAATATCAAACATTGTTTGTACTTTGTTATTATATGCAATTAGTTATGAAAATATTTAATTACTTCAACTATTCATCAATAACTCACTGAATGCAAACATTTTTGAAAACATTGAATGAATACGACGAACAACAAAACTAAATTGAAAAAAATAAATCATCATATATATAATTGCTGGTTGTAAATTTGGTATACCAACATATGTTATCCCAACTTGACTGAGAAGATCTTGACCTTTGGATGAAAGGTCAAGATCTTCCCAACTTGACTCGTTAAGTTGGGATAACTTTAAGGAATCCTTTCCCTAATTATTATGTATATATTTCTTCTAACCTATAAATAAACATAGTTTCTAATGGTTTTTACAAGTTTTTAAACAAAATGTACAATTTATACACTTTATTATTTAGTTAACTTAACACTATATTCTCAAGTTTTTTTAGAAAGAAAAAAAAAAGATTGTAATTGATAAGAGAAGAAAAGAATAGAAACTATAGACACAAAATGCATTCTTGAGATATAAAGAAAATTAAAAAAAAAAAAAGAAAGTGAAGAATTATAGACATTTCAAATTTGAGAGAAAAGAAAACTAAATCTAATTTTACCATTATGTCCTTTCTATTCATTTCTTTTACTAAAAAAACTTAAGAATGCAAAAAACAAATTATTTCTTTATTTTCCTTCCCATTCTTTTATAAAAACAACTCAAGAATGTAGTGTAAGAGTGGAAAAAAGGTTAAGAAAGAAAAAAGTAAATTTTTCTTTCTAATCACCTCATAAATGAGGAACTAGACTCCCCTCTTTTATCCTCCCTGGTCCTCCCTTTCCACACTTGAACAAATTCATTTTATAATTTCCCCCCCAAGACAACCACACCTGCATCGTCGTAGAAGAAGGGAGATAACCACACCGCCGTCGTCGTAGAAGAAGGGAGATAACAACACCACCGTCGCCAGAGAAGAAAGAAGATAACCACACCACGGTCACAAGGCCGTGATTATCAATTGGCGCTGCCCTTTTTCTCACTAACAGGTAGAACCCTAATATCTAATTTCTCATAATCAATCACACACACATATACATATAAATATTGTAAATATATGATTTACATTACTCATAATCTATATCTATATTTTGTATCAATTAAATGTTAGGTAATTATCTTTAAGATATAATGACCTGCTTTTGCTAGCTGTAGCTTGATCCTGTTCATTACGTACGGTGGCACAAAGTAGTGTTTTAATGTTTAATATATTATAGATGAATTTGTTGCTTTTTGGTGGTTTTTTTGCATGTTGTAACTTATATGTTTGAGCTTAAATATGTGATTTAAGTTTTACAAATTTACTTTATATTTCAATTCTCTTTTCAGTGAAAATCATTTAGAGCTGTGTATCTATGTATTACCTCAACTTTAACACTAAGCTATCTTCGAGCACCTCACAAACAGGTATCTTATTAGTGCGTTGATTAGCAATATAATTTGAATGTGCAAATTCTTTGGACGCATATTGTATGTTTATTTAAATGTTACATGATCTTTTGGACTTTTTAGCGTTTCTTACCAGGCTACAATTATGATATGATCTTTGAGAGGATAGCACTTTCAGAAATTAAAATACATGTTTTGAAGCCAATAAAATAGTATGTTTGATCATAGAAATCAACCATTTTCTATTAATTTTAGAAAGTAGTGTGCTTGACTATAAAAGTCAAGCTATGAGTGCTTATCCAGAGATAGTACAATCTGAGTTATAAAAACAAAAAATACAAACCTGAGTTGCTATAGTTTATGCAGGCTGAGAGAGATTCAAAGACTTAAAATAAAGGTACAATGGCTTACCTTTCTAAAATGAAGATACCAACAATCATATTCAGATAGTTAGGATATTAAATACAACTGATTTTGCAAAGTGCGCTATGTCTACAGTATCATTTAAGGTCAAGTATGACGAAGTTAAATTCGATTAGTATGGCCATAAAGATCTAACTTTTTGTTCACTGTCCGATTAAGTGCATTTAGAGCATAGGTATGTTGCCGTGTTTCCTGCTAATGCGTCTAACTTCTGATTGTACCATAATTTCTTCTGTTTTTCTGCACTCGTATGTTTGCACACTTACATGCAGTACAACTTAAGTGGACAACCTCTATACTTGCTGGATCTCTAAAACTTTATCATTTATTGCTCTGTATGTTACATTATCTGTAGTTTATATGTGTTCGTGATCATTGAAAGTTTGTGTGAAATCTGAATTTCATTTTCGTATTTGTTTAGAATTTAATGGCTAACCTTAGTTTATATAGATATTATATCTTTTTATTAATCTTTTGGTTGTAGTATTTTATGAGATTTTCAGTGGGAAAGTGTGGTCCCTGCAAAAGAAGCTTTGGTGATGGTAAGTGAGGAAGTAGCGAAGATATAAATAAGCATCAACACATAAGCTAACATGATTGATTGATTGGAATCTATGTTAAAAGCTATTAATTCGTGTTTAATGTGCGGAAGTTTGATATTCATCAATGGTGGACTGTGTGTGTGTTAGTGTGTGTTTTAGAGAGAGAAAGGTAAGTGTGTGTGAATTCCTGTTTGATTGATAATCAGAAGTGTGAGAAAGGTTACAAAAGGTTATTAGGAATATAGGATTGAGGGGTATTTATACTCTAAGCATATTACAAAAGCTCCCCCTCAACCTAACAATATTTACATAAAATACACTAAGTTTCAAGTACAACTAAGCACTATTTTGAATTTCTAACATTCTCCCCCTTAGTGCTTGGTTGTCCATCATCACCTTCTCTGTTGTCTCCTCCTCTTATTGGCACGTCTCTGCTTGTTCTTTCTTTTCATATAACGTCGTGCAGCATTTGATGTTGATGGCTTGTCAATCTTTGCACTCCAGAATGCTCTCTTCTTATAACTATTCCATGAGTCATTCCAAAACTTCTTTGGGATAAAGTGCCAGTTATCACCAACAGGACGTTCGTCTGGCAATCTGATGTTATCTTGGAAGTTGACAGGAGGAATATTATGTGGACCACGTTCATGACTTGGATTCCAATGAACCCATGAACCTGTCTTTGTATGTATGACTCCTTCCTGTGACCTGGAAGTTCTGGTAATGATCAGATCTCTAATCCTCTGTCTCATATCAAGAGTGTCTTTGATACGTCTTAAATGATCTTCTCTTTGAGACTTTATATGCCCATCTTCTTCATTATCAGAGTCTTCATCTATTGCATTCAGAATTGAATGACAATATTTCAAGGTACCATCTGAATATTTGGCAAAATCAGAGGCACGAATGAAGATCTTTCTCTTGAGTCTGTTGATGAAGACAAATCCATCCAGGCTTTCAATTGGATCTCCAATCTGAAATGAATCTAGCTCGTAACCTTCTGCTCTTTGATTTGGTCTTGTAAGGTTATTGTTGTTGTTGTTGTTGTTGTTGTTGTTGTTGTTTGTGGGAGTGTTGTTGTTGTTGTTTGTGTTGTTGTTGTTTGTGGGAGTGTTGTTGTTGTTTTTGTTGTTTGTGGAAGTGTTGTTGTTGTTGTTGTTGTTTGTGGGAGTGTTGTTGTTGTTGTTTGTGGGAGTGTTGTTGTTGTTGTTTGTGGGAGTGTTGTTGTTGTTGTTTGTGGGAGTGTTGTTGTTGTTGTTTGTGGGAGTGTTGTTGTTGTTGTTTGTGGGAGTGTTGTTGTTGTTGTTTGTGGGAGTGTTGTTGTTGTTGTGGGAGTGTTGTTGTTGTTTGTGGAGTGTTGTTGTTGTTTGTGGGAGTGTTGTTGTTGTTGTTGTTGTTTGTGTTGTTGTTGTTGTTGTTTGTGGGAGTGTTGTTGTTGTTGTTGTTGTTTGTGGGAGTGTTGTTGTTGTTGTTTGTGGGAGTGTTGTTGTTGTTTGTGGGAGTGTTGTTGTTGTTGTTGTTGTTTGTGGGAGTGTTGTTGTTGTTGTTGTTGTTGTTTGTGGGAGTGTTGTTGTTGTTGTTTGTGGGAGTGTTGTTGTTGTTGTTTGTGTTGTTGTTGGAGTGTTGTTGTTGTTGTTGTTGTGTGTTGTTGTTGTTGTTGTTTGTGTTGTTGTTGTTGTTGTTGTTTGTGGGAGTGTTGTTGTTGTTGTTGTTTGTGGGGGTGTTGTTGTTGTTTGTGGGAGTGTTGTTGTTGTTGTTGTTGTTGTTTGTGGGAGTGTTGTTGTTGTTGTTGTTGTTGTTTGTGGGAGTGTTGTTGTTGTTTGTGGGAGTATTGTTGTTGTTGTTTTGTGGGAGTGTTGTTGTTGTTGTTTGTGTTGTTGTTGTTGTTGTTTGTGGGAGTGTTGTTGTTGTTGTTTGTGGGAGTGTTGTTGTTGTTTGTGGGAGTGTTGTTGTTGTTGTTTGTGGGAGTGTTGTTGTTGTTGTTGTTTGTGGGGGTGTTGTTGTTGTTTGTGGGGTGTTGTTGTTGTTGTTGTTGTTGTTGTTGTTTGTGGGAGTGTTGTTGTTGTTGTTGTTGTTGTTGTTTGTGTTGTTGTTGTTTGTGGGAGTGTTGTTGTTGTTTGTGGGAGTGTTGTTGTTGTTGTTGTTTGTGGGGGTGTTGTTGTTGTTGGTTGTGGTAATGTTGTTGTTGTTGTTGTTGTTGTTTGTGGGAGTGTTGTTGTTGTTTGTGGGAGTGTTGTTGTTGTTGTTGTTGTTGTTTGTGGGAGTGTTGTTGTTGTTTGTGGGAGTGTTGTTGTTGTTTGTGGGAGTGTTGTTGTTGTTTGTGGAGTGTTGTTGTTGTTTGTGGGAGTGTTGTTGTTGTTGTTTGTGGGAGTGTTGTTGTTGTTGTTGTTTGTGGGAGTGTTGTTGTTGTTGTTTGTGGGAGTGTTGTTGTTGTTGTTTGTGGGAGTGTTGTTGTTGTTGTTTGTGGGAGTGTTGTTGTTGTTGTTGTTTGTGGGAGTGTTGTTGTTGTTGTTGTTGTTGTTGTTTGTGGGAGTGTTGTTGTTGTTGTTGTTGTTGTTGTTGTTTGTGGGAGTGTTGTTGTTGTTGTGTTTGTGGGAGTGTTGTTGTTGTTGTTTGTGGGAGTGTTGTTGTTGTTGTTTGTGTTGTTGTTGTTGTTTGTGTTGTTGTTGGAGTTTCATCTGGAGAATGAATTCTTAACGTACCTCCAGTATACAATCTTGATGGTTGAGAAGTTGATGGTGAAGCAGGAAGCTTACCAGTGATGATGTTTCTTGAAATAAGTAACTCACTTCTTTGTCCTTCTTCTATCCCTTCAACAAAGTGAGAAATTAATCTTTGAGCCTCTGGTGGTAATTGAATATCAGAAATTGGCACATCAGTAGTCTCAAGTGATTCTACTGAGTGACCTGAAGACATCATGACTGTCTCAGGATTTCCTGTTGGTTCAAAAGTATGAACAACAGTTGATGATTCGGCTTTGCAACCAGAATCAGATTGTGTTTGGGCAACACCGCTAACAAGTCCGGGGTCACTGAGAATGCCCGTTAATACAGTCTCAGGTTGATCCTGAGGAACAGCAGTGTCACAACGGCGTTCATACTGCTCCCCAGTCTCTGTTTGAGGACTGTTACCTGCGGCTAAAGCTGGCGTGATGTAAGCTAAGGCAGGATTTCCAAGCTGTCCTTGAGGGTCACACACAGTGGGTCCCTCTCCGCTTGTTCCGGCACCAGTACTCAACTGGGCTTGTGTTTCTGTGTCCCTAGAGGATCTAGACTCAAGTGCTTGAAATGAAGGCGAGAGGTGGGGCTGTTCCTCTCTATTTTCAACACTCTCATCCTCCAAATGAGGAGAGTGTGGTGAGCGTGGCTGTTCCCCGTGAATATCTGAGACTAACTCCTGTTGTGAGGAGTCAGAATGGCTTGGAGAGTTTTGTGCATGCGAGAATGGGTAGTTCTCGACTTCTATCCTGGGGTAAACCCGGCGTTGATATTGGTTTAGGACTAATTGGAGGCCAACTTTTTCTTTATGCCTTTCACCTAACCCTGTCCTCTCAACCTCTCTGAGATTTTCAACCCCTCCCTCATTCCTTCCTTGTTCCTCCGAGATGTTCATAACATCATCAGCAAACTGATTAGCATCATCATCAGACGCATCACTATCAGTAGGAATCTTTTCTTCTGGTTCGGGCTGTTGAAATCGGTCATACTCAAAACGAGATCGTTTAAAAGTTTTGCGAATATTAACAGGAATTGATTTCTTACGACCTTGAGTATAAGTCGGTGGAGGAGAGCGGACAAAAGATGATGAAGGAATGGTTGAGGTAGATTGAGGTATGATAGGTGGTTCAGGTGTAGTGATTTCCGGAAGTGGTGAAGATTGATGAATTGGTGATTGAGGTAATTTTGGTGAAGATGGAGATGATGGTGTTTGAGGTGTTTGTGTTCTGGGGGGTGGTGATCGGATTTGTTTAGGAGAACCAGAAGCAGTCTTTTCAGAAGAAGATTCGGCTTGAGCTTTGCTTTTGAGATTCTTTGAAGAACTCCTTTTCTTCTTCTTTTGGTGCACTTGCTTACTTAGCCTTAACACAAACATCTCGCCTTTTTGTTTCTTTTTCTTTGGCTTACTGGAACTGGATTCACCCTCACGCTCTTTTCTTTTCACACTTGACCCCTCACCAGGTGTCCTATGTACAGCTTGGGCAAGAACCGGGAGGTTTTCCGGTCCCATTGCTGTTCTAATCCAGTCCAGATAAGCTTTCTTATCATCATCAGCATCTGAAACCATATCTAAAAGAAATGATGGAATCAAGAAAGTATAGTTAGCTGTTCCAGAATCTCTAACATACTTATAAAAATGTATGATCACTTTGCTGCTGTCTGGAAGCCTTGGAATGCTTCTCTCTTGTCTTATGGCACTGTAGACAATTGCTGTTAGAAATCTTATAAATGGAATATACTTCTTGGGAGCAGAAACTTTGCCATTTACTAGTACGATCAACTGATCCCACAGAAGTTGAGCAATGTCGTAATGTCTGTTGAAAACAACAGCATAGAAGATGTGCAGCATTGGCTGTGTCAGATTGTCCATCCTCTTGTGTAAGGAGTTAAGCAGTTGCTTAGGATGGAGTACACATAATACCAGATCTTTGGAAGATTTTTCAATTTGAAATCTTTGGTTCTAGACAAAGCACCTTCATAGCCAATTGAAATTAGAGCAGCAAACATCTCTTCATTGGACTCAAATTCATCATATTCAACATGTCCATTGAAGTCTGCTTCAGGTAATCTTAAAATCCTTCTGAAGTCATCTATATTGAATTCAAACTCATAGATTGTATCTCCTGACGTCAATTGATATTGAAAGTAGCCTTGACGACGTAGTTCAGGAGATTTTGACTTGGATTTAGTTGGATCATAAGGTTGAACAAATGTAATCGATCTCCACATATCGAAAAGGTAGACTTCTGCTAAGTCTTGTTCAACAGTGAGTGCATATGTGAGATGATGATTGTGAAGAATTCTCGGAACAATTTGAAAGCCGGGAGCAATGAATGGATCAAATAATGCTCTGTTGTTTCTCATATTGCTTGTATTTCCGGCAAAGAGAATCTCTTCAATGGATTCATTTAGTGCAACTTCTTCATCATATTCAATTACTTCTTGATGATCCATTTTTGATTTTCTGTGTTAAGACAAAAGAAAATTTAATTCATACAAAAATTAATGTTTGAAAAGCAAATAACAAGGTTCACTCAAATGATTTAAATAAATCATTTGAAATGAGAAGATAAACGCAGAATATAAAGTATAATCATATAAGTACAAAGTATTTAAAATAGCAAGGAAGTACACAAAGGCGTTCGATTCCCTGTATTTCAAATAAATTGTGATTATATGATAATACAAAACACTTGACACAAAACACAAAAAAAATTAAAAAAATTTTGAAAGAAAAAAAATTCTAAGTATGGAACCTAGGACGATCTTGACAAGATCGTCCTGAGGTTAAACTCAGGTTAAAAAAAATTTGAAAGAAAAGAAAAAATTCCTAAGTATGGAACCTAGGACGATCTTGACAAGATCGTCCTGAGGTTAAACTCAGGTTAAAAAAAATTTGAAAGAAAAGAAAAAATTCCTAAGTATGGAACCTAGGACGATCTTGACAAGATCGTCCTGAGGTTAAACTCAGGTTTAAAAAAAATTAAAACGATCTTAAGAAAGATCGTCTCACAATTTGATATTGAAAATGGTTTTAAAAAAAAACTGAAACGATCTTGATAAGATCGTTTTAGCATTAATTCTTTGAAAAAAAATGTTAAGTATAGGAAAAATGAAACGGTCTTGTTTAAGATCGTCTTATCCTTGACTTCTTGAAAAAAAATGTTAAGTATGGAAAACCTGGATAAGAGACGATCTTAATCAAGATCGTTTCAACATTCAAAATGTTGAAAAATGGTTTAAGGCAAGGAACAATGAGACGACCTGGCACAAGATCGTCTTAAGGTTTTATAACTTAAAAAATTTGAAGTGATGAAAATGGAACGATCTTGTTCAAGATCGTTTTAAAATCAAGAAAAATTCTAACACTTTGAAATATAAAGTGAAATCATCACAATGATTTCCCCTTTATATCTAAATGTATTAGATTTTGAGCAAACCGATCTCATACGAGTTCAGTTACCCATTTTTGATTTTCAATTTTCATTTTGAAACAACCACCACACAGCGTTCAGACACTAGAACGATCCTGGCAAGATCGTTCTTGTCTTGGTCTCAAGGGTTTCATGGCAAAACTTATACAAAGAAGAACAAAGACGGTCTTGGCAAGATCGTCTTATTTCCAAGTAATTTTGGAACCAAGACGATCTTGGTCAAGATCGTCTTAGAAACAAAACACTTAAAACTAAGAGACTTCGCCCAAAATCGTTTTAGCCTTTTCAGTGACATTCTTAGTACCAAATGATTTCTTTTCACAACAAAACATGGTAAAAACACTTATATGAATCATAGAAATCAATACTAAACAACTCTCATCACTGAAATCAAACAACCTATTCTAGATCGTCTTAGGTCATCTTCTTCACAAAGACAAAAAGATAGCAGGTTTTTGAATTTTCGAAATCTCAAAACTAAGCATAAAAACATGTAATAAACATACACATATAGCCTATACATGCATTTATATCAATCCAACATCACAGTTTTATTCCCAGTCAATCAAAAATTCAAGAAATGAACAAAATATATTCAACATTTAAATGCAGTTTCTTACTTGAATAAGTGATCTTTAGACAAAGTGATTATGGAATAAAATGCTTAGAAAGAGATCACGAACAAAACCCTTATCCTTTTTCAATGATCAGCCAACAATGTTTTTGAAATGATTTTGAGAGAGTTTATGGGAAACTGGAGTAAAATAAAGAAAGAAAAAAAATTGGTTCCCTCCTTCTTAAGTAATAGAAAACTTAAATGGTTGGATCGGGTGAATGGTTCGGGTGGGTGTTGACCCGGTGGGTTTTTGAAATTGGGCTTTTTAATTAGAATGGGCTTATTGAAAAAAATTAAAAAAAATGGACTTAGATTTATTTAATCATACCAAAAAAAATTATTTAAACTAAACAAAGTAAAACAATTGAAAAAAAATTATTTTTATTTTTATAATTTTTCAATTTTGTATTTGGTTTTTCTAATATGAAAGAAAAAATTATTTTTGGTTTTTCTAAAATAAACAATGAGTTCTCTTCAAATAGTGCTAAAACACAAACTCCCCCTAAATTCATGAATTATCCTTTTTCTCCCCCTCAAACATTGCATGATATTTAAGCACATTGCACATAAGCATGTCATCAATGTTTGACAGATAATGAATGAAAGAGAAAGAGATGAAGGATTTGTACAGAACACGTAGAGGCAAGTTTAGTGCATTGGTGAGAAGCACTTATTTGAGATTGTTTCTTGAAAAGAAACTCATTCCAGGATCATGTGTTGAACAGTATCCGAGAAAGAAATACTAAACACAGACCATTATTACCTGCAAAATAAAATTAGGTTTTTCTAGGTACCCACTTTTGAATGGGTCCTTTGGGATTAGTGGAATCATTCAACGTATACAGATGAGGTTTTCGAATAAGAGGTTTATTCGTAAGATTCATCACAATCCCATCAGAAGCAACAATCAAAGGTTTGGAAATCATAGCAGAAGATTTAGAATTTCTTATTGACCATGGTTTGGCTAGATTACTCAATGTTGAATTAATTTTCTTACCAGGAACTTCCTTCTTGTAATTATTAGCCATCCCATTTCTTCTGACTGATGATTTAGGAATCCACTTATGGGTACTGGCTAATGTCTTCTCTCCTGTTTCAGATAAAATCTTGGAATTAGTTCGAGGAGATAAAAACATATTCTTATATTGTGTTTTCTTGGTGGAAGATTTGTTATTCTGTTTCTTTTGATTTGTAACAGTGAACCATCCATATTGATCTTTATAACTAGTTATACCATTAGATGTATCTTTTAATAGCAAGTGATGGCTAGTTTTAGACATCTTAGGTAAAGAACTAGTTTGAAAGATAGCCTTAGAAGCAGAGGTTCTAGAAACAGATGAAGTATTACCTTTAGGCTTTGAGTAAGCTGGAATGGTTTTCTTACCTTTGACAGCTGGAGCATTCTGACCTTTGGGTGTATAAAATGAAGTTGGAGCAAACTTAGATTTAGATTCCTTCTTTGTTTTAGGCTTTTTGGGTGAGAGTTTTTCAAGCTCTTTTTCAACTTCTGGTGCAAAAACATGATCAGTTTTCAAAAACTTATCAAATTCTTCAACAGAAAAATCTGGATAAGTAAATTGAGATTCTTTGGTTTGAACTTCTGATTTGAAAACATGTTTATTTGTCAATTTTTCAATTAATGCTTTTGCTTCAGCCTTAAAATCAGTAGGGATCTCAATCTTTTGCTCTAAGTTCATTTTATTTTGGTCAACAGAGGTGATCACAGGGGTATCAAACGAAAGTATTTTCTTGACAGAAGCACGATGTTTAGCTTTTAAAGTTTGAACTTTCTCTTCAATTTGGAAGAATGATGATAGCATGGATGTGGACATATCATGAATCTCTTCAGGTGAGATGCTATCAGCCTGCATATCTTTAAAATTCTTACTCCCTTTGACTGGAGTAGAGCAATCAACAGATGTTAGATCATGCATTTTTTGACTTGGTTTGGTCTCACTTACCTTTGGAGAATGATTTTGAGTTTTCAGATGTTCAATGACTTGTTGTTGAGACTCAATTTTTTGTTTTAAACCATCAATTTCCTTTTCCAATATGGTAGTTGGAATGTAAAATCTTTCTGAATTTGGTTTTAAACATTCTTTTTGAGACTCATTTTCAGGAATTGAAATGCTGTCTATTTCTTCTAACTCATAGATGGATCTTTTATGAGTTTGCTTGTATGTATCATTAATAGCAACATAATCAATTTGAAAACTGTTTGGTTTTTGTCTTTCAACATCATCTGACTCAAAGTCATCCTCAGATGGTCTGATGAACTCTTGAATCATGCCAAATCTGAGACAATTCCCATCATAAAGTGGACCAATTTCTTCCTTCTTGACTTTTTCTAAATGTGTTGGATTCTCATAACCCAAACCAAGAAGCAGTTCTGATCTATCTATCTTTGACTTGTTGTAATAAGCAGTGAAATTCAGAAGAGGATTTTGTTCAACTTTATAAAGTTTTTCTTGATAGAACAAAATGTTTGTTTTCAAATCCTCAACTTGTTTTTGAAGAGTTTCAATTTCAACTCCTTTGAGAAAACAAATACTGTTTAGATCAGAAATCTGTCTTTCATGTTTTTCACAGTTGGGTCTAAAATCTTTCATTTTATTTGTGAGAAACTCAACATCAGCTTGTCTTGCATTTGCTCTTAACCATTCATTGTCTTTCTCAAGCTTTAAGGTTTCAATGGTTTGCTTGAGTGAATGAACAGTTTTTTTCAAGGTCTTGACATTTGTTGGTCAATTGAGCATTGGGTGAAACAACCTGAGAACTGTTACTTGACAAATGCATTTCTTTTAAAGAATCATAATTAACTTTGAGAGCTTCATGAGCTATTGAGAGTTCTGAAAAATCTTCATTCAGTTTATCAAACTCTTGTTTAGCCATTTTCAGATTATTTTTCAAAGAAAGATTTTGCTTTGTCAAGGTATCAGCAGATGGTTGGACTGACAAGTAATCATCTGTGGAAATGAATTGTACCTCACTTGTTGTTTGTGAAGTATTCAGTGAAAGATTTGTTGTTGATGTCATTAAGCATGTGAGATCTTCAGAATCAGCATCAATATCCCCGAATAGCCAGGGTTTCACCTTTTGTTGTT
>CM067171.1:84305507-84320182 GCA_034093135.1 Erigeron breviscapus | reverse complement strand
GGCGACTGCAAAGCTGAGTATCGGGGCGCAGAAGAAAGGAACAGTTCAAGAAAAACACTTTCAAGTCATCAATGGCGGTTTTGATAGTGTGTGTTCTTGGTGTTTGTGTGTGTTTTGAGAGAGAAAGTCTGTAAATGTGTGAAAGTTGGTATTAAAGTTATGCAGGGTTATGAAAAGTTAATCTAGGTTCTTCTAAAAGTTCTGATCCCTAAGGTATGAGAGGGTATTTATAGGCTAACTATACAATTATGCTAATTATCACAATTAGCCCCTCAACCTTAGTGATCATTTATCTATGACTTAAAAACAAGAAAATCCTCTAATCTAAATTACAATTTATCACTATTTTTGGATTTCTAACAACACTTAAAGTTGTGAAATGTTACTTTTTGCGATTGAGAGAATATTGCACAAGTTCACCAAGAAATGCAAATGTCTGAATATGCAAAAGTTCTTTTCTTGGTTGTGCAAAGACCTCTATTTATAGGCAAAGTTGACATTGGGATGTCAACTTTGGCCGTACAAATATGGTTGAGAGCATTTAAGGAATAGCATTTAATTCCTTAAAATGCTGTATAAAGTTATGACATAAAGTCACTTTATTCAACCTGCTTTATGTACTTTTGTACTTTAAACATAGACAATTGTTATTGTCCGGTTAATAGCACATAAAGCATAAAGGTCTTTTCCTCGTAATCAGTGTAAAGCTTTGTAAGTACTTTACACTGATGATCTCCAGTTTATATCTGAGTAGAATGTCAACCGGGCTTCGCTGCCATTGTCATTCTTTATCTTCCACTTGTTGTCTTTGACTTCAATTGGAATATCTTCACATCTGGTCAGATCTCAACTGGAGGAAGTCTTCAGTTGCGTTAGCTGTACGTTGCAACTGGACTTCGTATATTTCTGGACAAATCTTCTGGTCTCCAGATGCAACTGGAGACTGGCCAGTTTTCAACAAAACTGGTCCTAACACTTAAAGATACCAAGATATAAACCACACACGTTTATTATTTCATTTTATACTATCTGTAAGTATTTTCACAATCTCTTCATTTTGGTAAGATAAAAGTCATAAAACTCGAAAATTTACCTACCCATATCCTGATTATACTGGAATCGAAAATAATGTGATTCTTCAAGCAATAATATAATACTAATAAAGTATAAAATAGTATTAACTTTTATTTTTATCATTATATATATATATACTAAAAGACAACTGATCTAATAGTTTATTAACCAATCATAGCTCTCGATTTTATCAAATTGAAAATGATGATGTCATTATTAATTTAATTATAAATTAAAAATCCTAATAATCATTATCCAAATATATTAGTATATTATATTTGTATTGATATTTGTAGAAAAATCTCACTAATTTACACTTTTTTGTTTTCCATCAATAATTTACACTTTTTACCCTCACTAAATCTTTTATTATACTAAAACCGAGTTGCTCTAATAACTTATCGACCAATCACTGCTCTTAATTTTTTAAAGTTGACTTTTGTTTTCAATTTTGACTTTAATTTACATTTTTTTTTTTTTCCATCACAAATTTACAATTTTTACCCAATAGTTTTAATATAATAAACAAATAATAATAGCTAATATATATCCGATAAAATAATAGCTAATATTTATCTAATAATAACATATATCCAATTAGTATTTCTATATATAAACATAAATTAATTAATTAAAAATAAATAAAATTTAATGTAAATATATTAAGATTTTAAGAGTAATTGTACTATTATTTTTTATTGAAGTGTTTTTTAGTAATTGTTATGACGCATATAAGAAAAATAAAGCATATAAAAATATAATTCATTATAGGAAAAACATATAACATTGTCATATTCTAATTGAAATATTTAAGATATCTCTCATCGAAAGATAAGATATTATTTCTAATAATGCAAAATAAGAATGTAATACACCATGTATAACAATAAAGCAAATAAAATGATAGTGACCTATTATGATTTTTTAATGGTCAAATATTAGTTAAGTATATCACAATTTACAACTTTGATAACATATTATATTTTGTAATATTCAAATATCGCTAAGCATGTCACAGTAAACAACTTCGATGAACATATTTTAAAAAAATATTTCAATATAAAACTCAAAGTTGTGATATATAGATCAATTTTTTATTACTCAAAGTAGTATATTAAATTTTAAACTATAATAAATTAACATCTAATATTGATAACGCCGTAAGCCCGTGAATTAGACACGGGCCTAAAATCTAGTACTTAATCTATAATTATTACAGTTTGTAGTTATCAGCTTGAGAATTTTGTTTTAGATTTTCATCATTTAATTATTAAAAAAAATTTCAACATATTATTTCTAATTTTTTTCTTCCATAATATCTTTTAATATACTAAAAGTTAGTTGTTCTAAAAACTTATTGACCAAGCACAACTTTCGATTTCTTAAATTTGACTTTTGTTTTCATTTTTTACTTTAATTTACACTTTTTTTTTTCATCACAAATTTACACTTTTTAACCATTAATTCCATTATAATAGGTAAAGAACAATGACTAATATATATCCAATAGAATAAAAGCTAATATATATCTTAATTATATGTTCTATCATATCAGATTTAATTAATAAAAAATAAATAAAATTTAATGTAAATATATTAAGATTTTAAAAGTAATTGTACTATTATCCTTTTTTTAAGTTTTTTTTAGTAATTGTCATGACACATATACGAAAAATAAAACATGTAAAAATATAATTATTATAGGAAACACATATAACATTGTCATATTTTAATTGAAATATTTGGAATATGTTTCATCTAAAAGTAAGATATTATTTTTAAAAGTGTAAAACAAAAATGTAATATCACCTTGTGTAACAATAAATTATGTAAAGTCCCTCACACGATGGTTTAACCCACGAGTGTAAAATAACAAGTCAAGTATGAACTAGATTGGACAAGTATTACTTTAAATACAAATGCAAGAATATAAATAAAGTAATAACGACTTAAAGCAATATTTAAGCAAGTAAATAAATGGTGGAACACAAATGTAATTTTCAAGTGTATTTTATTTATTGATGTTAAACAAAATACAAGATTGTTGCGGAACCTAGATATTACAAGTATGTAACTATCTAAACAATCTTTGAATTACAAGTGATTATACTTGCTAAATAATCTCCTTGGATCGATATACTTAAAGTTGTGAAGTATAACTATTTTGATCGAGAGTATTTTAGCAAGTTTACCAAATTGCAAAAAGTAATTTGGACGAGGTATGTGACTTGGTATTTATAGGCAAATAAATTCAACAGTGAATTTATTATGCCGTACAAATATGGTTGCATGCATTTAAGGAAACTACTTTAATTCCTTAAATGCATTGGTTAAAGTACAAGGATAAAGTCATATTGATGTGACTTGTCATCCTTTTAACCAACCACCTTTACACACGTATTGTACTTTTAACAATAGACAAATGGGTTGTCCGTGTAAAAGTGTGTAAAGGCAAAAGTCAATTCCTCGTAATCAGTGTTCAGACTTGTAAGGTCTAGAACACTGATAAAGCTCCAGTCAGGAGATCTGGTAAGACTGTCAGTGGGCTCCACTGCTTGTTAGTCTTCTCTCTTCAAACTTCAGTCTTTGACTTCAGTGAGAATGTCTTCAGTAGAAACGATCTTGACTGGAGTGAAGTCCAGTGAGCTAATCTGGTGGAATCCAGATTCCTGTACAAGTAAACAGCTCACTGGTCTTCTATTTTTTCTGGACAAATCTTCAGTGCCGCTCAAGTCTTCAAGTCTGGAGTGGGTCCAGTAAATCTGGACCTAACAAATTCCCCTATTTGTTCAGAAATAATGCAAGGTTTTTCAAGCTTCTATCTATACAATTGTATGCTTGAAAAACACTTGAATTTGACTAAGTCTAAAAATTTAAGTTGCTGGAAAACACTTTATAGATCACCAGTGTTCCAGTATTTAATCTTTTAGTTCTAACTTAGACTTAATCTGATTACTTACTTGTGAATCAAAATATGTAGCTATATTTACAGCCATCAACAGAAAATAAGTTACAATTTTGGGAAATAAATACAATACAAGTAAGTAAATAAAAAGTCAGGCCCTTCTCTTTGAAGTTTGTCCTGGTGCATCTTCAGTGGCCTTTCTTTTTGGTGAAGGTGAAGCTTCTGGAGAGCGCATACCCAAAACAGTTTCCATTTGTTGCTTCCTCTTCCAGACCTTCTCAATCCTTTTCAAAAATGCTTTGACATCTGGGGATATATCAGATTTCCCCTGAATGTCAAGCCAATCTCCTTCAGTTCAATCCATCCAAAAGCTTGAACTGAGGTGTTCTTCCTTTCATCCACGAAGTTACCTTCCCTGGTCAACTTCACCTGAAACTTAGACATGCCCTCATGATTTTCAGCAAGCATGATCTCAGCATCAATGATCTTTCTGACATCAGCCCTGAACTTCATCATTTCTTCATACTTGGCTTTTTGCCTTGCAATCTGGATCATGTATTCAGTTTCCCTTGACACCTTTTCTTGTTCCATGGCTTTCTGAACTTGAGCCCTATCAATTTTTCTAGTTGTGTCAAGTGGAATAAAAGTACTAATATATGCATCCCTGGCTGCCTTGATCTGTCTGGCAGTGAGTTTGGGTAAACCCTTTATTTTCTTTCTATATTCAATCTCCAGGGCTGCAGCATTTGTTCTGACCTTTTTCTGGAGATCTACCAGTGCATCCCTTCTCTTGGCAATCAAATCTAGAACACTTTCCCCATAGGTTTCAGAATCAAACTTCTGTTCTTCCACAGAGTATCTGGAACGAACATGTACATCGTCCATGGCATCAAGGCATTGATGGACTCTGGGATCATCCTTCATTCTTTTGTAAACATCAACATGGATGCCCAGTCTTCCAGCATTACAAGCATCTAGTGTGCCCATCGTTGCCATTTGATTTTTGTGTTCCAGGAGTTCATTAATTTGGCTTCTTTTGTAAATATCAATCATAATGCCCTCCTGTTCCAGTCTCTTGGATCTTTCTTCATCAGCACTTGGGAACTCAACATCCTCTACAATCTCACTTCCAGATACCAAGTGTTCTTTTCTTTTCAGACTTTTCAATTCTGTTGGCATATCTGGAAATGCTTCAAACTGTGGCTCACTGGCATCAGTACCAGTCACTTTTTCTTGTTGCATGATGGCTTCAGTGCCAAAGGCCTTTTCAATTGCACTGGCAACCACTTCTTTCTTTTTCATCACCAACCCTTCTGGAATGGACTCAGTGGCAGCAGACTTTTCCCCCTTGGAATGTCCACCAGTTTGAGACTTGTGGGCATTCCATAACTGTTCAAGCATGTGTCTGTCTGAAGCACCAAATATTCTTCCTGCCACTGGAGTTATGATATTCACAGTCTTCCTTAACTCAGTCACTTCCTTCTTAATAATCTTAACTTCTTGAGGCAAGTGTTTTGGCATTTCAGTATTTATCATGTTGACCACCTGAGGCAATAACCCATCTTGAATATTTCTAAGTATTGACCCAGAAATTTCTGCAGTGATTTCTTTCAGCATCTCACCTCTAAATTTTCTGGTACATGCATCACTGATGTTGCTGATGACAGAATTCTGGTCAAGGGTTGGCCTGCTTTCCAGATTGCTAATTCTGGTGGTCAACTTCTGAATCTCTTCTGTCAGACCTGTCAGAGGCTGAACAATCTCGGCTTTCACTGTAGTCTGGATAGAATTTACCAGCTTCGTCTCCAAACCCTGGACTGCCACTTTAATATTTTCTGAATTTTTGTTTGTGGCCAGTACTAGCTCATTCAACTTCTCGAAGACCAACGTCTCATTTCCAGCAAATAGGTTCATTTCTGATGCAAGATTATTTGACAAAATTGATTTAAAATCAGAAACTACCTGAGACGAAGACTGTAGTGATCTCTCCAGGTCCGCCACCTTATTTAAAAGGTCTTGGACCTCGGTTGTAGAAGAAGTGGAGAGACCACTGGGAGGAGCAAGTTCAGAAGTCATTCTGGTGACCAAAGGAACTTGTGTCTGGACTCCTTCAGTTGATGCTTCAGTTGTAATAACAGTTGAGTCCAGCACACGAGATAATTCCAGTGGTGCTTCAAGAGGTGGAGGTTGATTAGGTGAAATCTGGATTAAACTTGGGTTGAAATAAGAAGTGTTTTGCGTAATTGAAGGTGGTGGAGGTGGTGGTGCATTCAAGGATTCTGGTGGTGGTGGCATATTAGTTTCTGGTGGTGGTGGTGGAAAATTTAGTGATTCTGGAGGTGGTGGCATTTCTGATGTATTCTCCACTTCCATAGTATCATCACCCAAGAAACTCATATCAGCATCAAAATTATTACCATCAGACATTGGTGACTCAGCTTCATCCCAACCAATAATTTCACCAACTGTCTGATCACCAGCCTCTCTATTTAAATCAATCTGAGCATCCTGCTCAACATTCTCACTCTGTTCAACAATCAACGACCCATCTGCATTCATTATGTCACCAGTCGAAGAATGTGAGACTGGAATTACCAGAGGTGAGGATCCAGTAACCCCAGTCTGTGCAAGAGTTGTGTCAGAAATTTGGCTAAGTTCAATAGATTGTGCTGACACGGACTCTACTGAGGGTTGGGCAGACCCCCTATTTTCTTCACCACTAGCCCCTAAATGAATATTGGAAGTGATTGCTTGTGGGTTTTCCCTTATGACATCTCCAAAATCCTGTTGGAAGGATTCTGGATGGCTAGATTGGGTACTATGAGAAGCGATCGGAACTCCTCCTTTCCTAAGACGTCTGGTTGTAGTTCTTGGTCTAGTGGGAGGGTCTGGTGGAATAATATCAACATTTTGCTGAAGGTCAGGAACCACCTGGGTAATAGGTGGAACCATTTCAGCAATGAGGTCTCCAGTAGGTCCCTCATTATTTTGAGGCCTGACTGGAGCCTCTTCTGACTCATCTGGTGATGATGCATCAGTTTCTTCCCTTTGAAAACTAGTGATCATGACCTGAGGAATATTTACCTCATTTGTAGAAGATTTAAGATTGGTCAGATCACCCATATATTCACATACTGAAAAATGAGTGGTTTCAAAATCGTACTGGTTACCCAGAGCTCTTTTAAAAATAAGTGAAAGGAAACGAATATAAGGTACAAATGCTTTTCTACCTTTCACTTTAAGACGCTCTACCAGATCATCAAAGAAAATTTGGGCGAAATCCACTCTGTATCCGAACCAGAGACAGTAAGCAATCTGGAGGTGTGTCTGATTTATCTGGTCAAGTCCTCCAGAGCTTCCTCCCAAACACTCAACTATGTGAGTGAAAAAGAATCTCCATGAGTCTGTCAGCTTACTCATGTAGATTGTTCCCTTCCTGGATAGCTGGCCATGCTCATCCAGGATTTCTGTGTGTCCCATCGGTCTACACACTTCCCTTGTATTAATTCCAGAAGGAATTTCAATGGGCATCTCATTTTGTGAAAAATAATTCAATTCGAGAGCAGTTCGAAGAGAATCAACAGTTATAGCCAATGGTCTGGTGCCTTGCTTCAGTGTGTAAGTGATGGATTTTTCTGCATCCACATACACAGCTGTGTACCAAAATTCACATAAATAGTCGTGGTACATCTTTTCGGGATTTAAGGTTAATGCACCATAAAGAGGACATGAAAGAAAGAAAGTATTCAATCTCCCAATGATGGATTGGGCCTCATGAACACTGGAAAGAGAGAGTTTGGCCATCCAGTTATTCATGTTAATACGAATGGCATCTACTGCAAGATAAATATGCTCCGCCCTTCTTACAGCGGCGACAGGAGCATATGTAGCAGAAAGAAGATTTTTCGGTGAGTTTGATTGTCCTGGAGCCATTGTATTTAGTATAAAGAGATGAAAATGAAACTGTTGTTAGGGTTTTGATGAAGATTTTTATGAATTGAAAATGAGAGAGATTGATGATTGGAAATTTAATGAAGAAGAAAGTAAATGAAGGAATTTTGAAGATTTCCTTCAAATGATTTTTTGAGATAAAATAAAAGTGAAAGTAAATAAGAGTATTTATAGAGGAGAGAGAAAATGGAATTCAAAACAGTTAATTTGAATTTATTCAAAACAATTTTGATCGTTTTGACATCCGCATTTAATTCATCCCATCACACATAAATGTATGACAGTTTGACAGCCCACAAAAATAACCAACTTGCACTTTTTGTCTTCCCAAGGTAAAATATCCATCATTAAGTTTGAAAAAAATGACATGCCACGTAGGATAAACAGTAACTGTCCATTCAAAGGTTTGCTTACGTGGCACGCACAAGGACCAAGTATCAAAATATTATGACTGACACACCATGACTCATTTCAGTGCATCTGGAGGTTGACTGGACACTCCAGTATCACTGGTGGATTAGACCAGTGAAGCATGCACTGATGGTACACTGGAGGGACACTCCAGTAATGTACCAGACGACCTCAAACATGCACATCAACTAATACAAAGACAAGTGAGAGGGACACATTTACAAGGAGACCGAAGTTACCTCAAACATGCACATCATCCTATCTAGTACCAGTGAGAGGGACACATTTACAAGGTGCCAGAGATATTTTCCAGAAAAATCTTCCAGTGAGAATAAATTCCCCCTAAGATTAAAAACATTTTAAGGACAAAAATATATGGTCTGAGTCTTCCCCCTGGAATGGTGACCAGTAAATCTATAGTGCAAAGATAGTATCATAGAGACGTTCGATAGCCAAGCAAGCATAGATTTAAAGATCTGGAAATCAAAGAACCCTACCAGTGTCACAAAGGCGTTCATAACAAGGTTCCAGATTTAAGGGTTCAACATTCCCAACTCACCAACAAGATATTCAAATGTTTTTACATCCAATGGTTTTGTAAAAATGTCAGCGAGTTGTTTGTCAGTGGGAATAAAATGGAGTTCAATATTATTTTTCATAATATGATCACGAATGAAATGATACCTGAGATCGATGTGCTTTGTCTTTGAGTGCATGACTGGATTGTTTGAGATAGCAATGGCACTGGTATTATCACAAAAGATTGGAGTTTTTGAATATTTAATACCATAATCAAGCAACTGGTTCTTCATCCAGAGTATCTGAGCACAACAACTGGCTGCAGACACGTATTCAGCTTCAGCAGTGGATAATGAAATTGAAGTTTGCTTCTTACTGGTCCAGCTGACCAGTTTGCCACCAAGGAAATGACATCCACCAGTAGTGGATTTCCTGTCTATCTTACCAACCTGCATGATCTGAATCTGAATAACCCATTAGATCCATGCCTGAGCCTTTGGGATACCAAAGGCCCAAACTGGGGACACCCTTAAGGTATTTCAGTATGCGCTTTACAGCAAGCATATGAGATTCTTTTGGATTAGACTGATATCTGGCACATAAACATGTTGAAAACATAATATCTGGTCTACTGGCAGTTAAATACATCAGTGAACCAACCATGCCTCTGTAGACAGTGTTTCACTGGTTTTCCATCTGGATCAGAGTCCAGTGTCAGTGGTGCAGAAATTGGAGTGGGTTTAGATGGTGAAGAGTTCATATCATATTTCTTTAATAAATCTCTAACATATTTTTCTTGATTAATAAAAATACATCACTGGTTTGTTTAATCTGAAGACCTAGAAAAAATGTTAATTCACCCATTAAACTCATTTCATATTCTGAAGACATGATTTTAGAAAATTTCTTGCACATGTTTTCATCAGTAGACCCAAAAATTATATCATCAACATAAATTTGTACCAACAGAAGATTACCTTTTTCACGAAGAATAAATAAGGTATTGTCAATTGCACCTCTTTTAAAACCATTTTTCAACAAGTGTTTAGTCAGAGTATCATACCAGGCACGTGGAGCTTGTCTGAGACCATAAAGTGCTTTGTCCAGACGATATACCCAGTGGGGATGTTTTTCATCAATGAAGCCTGGTGGTTGTCTGACATAAACCTCTTCTTCTAATTTTCCATTCAAAAATGCACTCTTAACGTCCATCTGGTAGACCTTGAATTGATGATGAGCAGCGAATGCTAAGAAAATTCTGATCGCTTCAAGTCTAGCCACTGGAGCAAATGATTCATTAAAATCAACATCTGATTGGCAATACCCCTGGGCAACCAATCTGGCCTTGTTTCTGATAACATGACCATCTTCATCTACCTTATTCCTGAAGACCCATCGGGTTCCAATTGGTTCTTTCTTGCCAACTGGAGGAGGAACCAGATACCATACCTTGTTCCTCTAAAACTGGTGTAACTCTTCTTGCATGGCTATCACCCAGCTTGGATCTTCCATAGCCTCGTCAATCTTCTTCGGTTCTACCAGTGATAAGAAGCTGACATATAAACATTGTTCACTGGAGGCTCTTCTGGTCTGAACCCCTCAACTGGAGTCACCTATGATCTGATCAATAGGATGAGCTTTTGTCCACCTAGAGTATTGACCAGGATTATTGCTTACAACAATATCAGTGCAAGAATTCAGTTGAGTCTCCTCTGGTGTTGTTTCAGGAGGAGGATCTTGCCAGACTATTTCCACATCTTCATCTGAATCAGTAAGATCACGATTTGCATCATGAAATTCTTCATTTAAAGGCATTTCTTGAATTACTGACGCAGTTTCAACTGAGACTGATACTGGGGGAGTAGTACGAACATCTGATCCAATAACAAGTTCAGAGGGTAGTTTGAAACTTATTGAAGGATAGAAAGGCGTACTACTGGGGGTTTTCTTCTTTTGAACTGATTCCAAGTCAGGATGACTGGAAACTTCTTCAGGTGAATCTTTATTGTAGTTGATAAGATCAGATTCACAGAAGACAATTGGATTTACTGGGGGAGAATCAAGGGCTGGCTTTTTATTGATTGCATTATTTGATTCATCAAATGTGACATGTATTGACTCTTGTACCTTCTCCAGTCTTTTATTGTAGACTCTAAAGGCTTTGCGAATAGCTGAATATCCTAAGAAATATCCTTCATCAGCTTTGGCATCAAATTTGCCTAACTGACTGGAGTCGTTTAGGATGTAAACTGGACATCTAAAAATGTGAAAATAACCAATATTTGGTTTTCTATTTCTTAATATTTCATAGGATGTCTTCTTGTGTCGCTTCACATACACTGATCGATTATGGGTGTTGCAATTGCTTTAGCCCAAAAACTGGTAGGAAGACCAGATTCAGCAAGCATACTTCTGGAAGCTTCTATCAGCGTTCAATTTTTCCTTTCTACCACTCCATTCTGCTCGGAATGCGTGCTGAAGAGAAGTTCTGAGAGATGCCAGTGTCAGTACAGAATTTCTCCAGAGTTGCATTCTGGAATTCTGTTCCATTGTACTTGAGTTCAATCTACTTGATGAGAGTGATGATTTCAGCAGCAGCTTCACTTTTAAACCTGAGAAAGATTACCCAACAAAATCTGAGTATTCGTCAACAATCACCAGGGTAAATCTTTTACCAGCACGAGTCTGAACATTCACTGGACCAAAGAGATCCATATGAAGCATATGAAGTGGTTCAGATATGCTGAAATTCTGCTTGGTCTTGAAACTGGCACGTTTCTGCTTTCCCATCTCACATCCTGGACATGGCCTTTCCTTTTTGAAGGAAACTGAAGGTATCCCATCTGCCAGTTGTTTTCTAGACAACTTATTAATATTTTTGAAATTTAAATGAGATAACCTTTTATGCCATAACCAGTTTGTGTCTTCATCAGCTTGAGTATAGAAACACTGCTCTGAAGGAGAGCTTTTCATATCCATCACATACACATTCCCTCTTCTGGGAGCAATCAATACTACCTTCCAGTCCATGTTGAATACGATGCCATGAACAATATTGAACAGAACTTGATAGCCATCATCACACAGTTGACTGACACTGATCAGGTTATATTTCAAACCATTCACATATGCAACTCGTCTGAATTTGACTTGTCCATTGTTCAGAACACCATATTCCTCAGTTTTTCCACAACCATCATTTCCAAAAGTAATGGAGGGTCCATCAGAAATTATGAACTCCTCCAGCAGGGTCTTACGTCCGGTCATTGTCCTGCCAGCTGCACTGTCAAGATACCAGGTATGCTTCTTTCGATCTCCCTGCACATCCACCAGATATATCAGTTAGATTTGGGAACCCATCGACTGATGGGTTCACTGGATCCTCCCTTATGGATCCCTGGGGGTATCTTGTTGAGTTCACTTTCTTCAACAGTAGTTTTTGTAGAAAACACTACTGGAGTTGATAGTTTAGAAACCTTTTTCTTTTTCTCAATTAAAGGAATATTTTTATCTTTCTTAGAAAAAGGTTTGGGATTTTGTTTAGGGCCAGATGAAGTACCCTCAAAGTTGTTCAGTCTTGCATTACAGCTTTGAACTTGACGAGCCAGTAGTTGAAACTGGCTCTCCAACCTTAACAAAATTTTCTTCAGATGACACCTGAGCCTTTCCAGTTGACTGGACTTTAGGCTTAGGAAGGGAGACATTCTTTTTCTTTGGAACTGGTTCCTTTAAGGTAGGGGATTGGTCTGAGGCAAAGGTTTCGTCTGTTTGACCTTTTGAACTAAAGCAGTCATCTGGAATGCTCCAGTCTTAACCTCTGGTAATTGAGCTGGTATAATACAAGTTTTTGGGGTAGAAGGTTCATCATAAATGGTACTTGGTCTAACCTCCTCTGGTAACCGGTCAATAACTGGTATTAATGCTGCAATATGAGTATTTCCATCCAGATAGCACGTTTTTGGGATGGAAATTGGTTTATTCCAGCATCATATGGCTTTCTTGTTTCTAGCCATGATTTAATGACCTGTTTTTCTTTTTGCAAAATCATTTCCAGGTCATGTTTTTCTTGAACCAGTTGTTCAGTTACCAAAACTTGTGCTTGAAATGCCAGTTCAATATCTTGAAGTTCTTTTAATTTTGATTTTAAAGCAGCGATTTCAGAGAATCTGTTTCTAAGCCATTAAGACTGTCAAATCTAACAGTTTCCACAAAAATTAAATCAGAATTTAGAGCTTCAGCAATGTCCAATTTTAATTCAGGATCGGTTTCAATATCATACTCACTAACCTTTTTTATAACAATGTCCACCCATCGACCAGATTTGACATCATCCTTCACCAGATGCTCTTGATCTGCCAGAGCCATAAAGCAACAATCTCTTTCCTCCTCTTCATCAACTGATGAATCATCTGAGGGAACCCATGCTTCTTCAGTGGTTGCAATCATGCATTTATTATTTTCTATTTGTTGAGACATGAGAGCAATTTGAGCCTTAAGCTTTTTGTACTTTGACTTATAGCTATCATCAGGCTTGTTATAAGAAGTAGATGGACCAGACTGAGAGACAAACTGACTGGACTTGCACTCCTTCATGAAATGACCTTTTCTGCCACACTTAAAGCATGTCAGATTGGTCTTGTCAAGTAGAGGAACTGGGTGCATGTTGTCCAGTGGGCCTATTTGCTCTGGCTTTAAAACGATTAAATGTTTTAGCAATCATTGCAACCAGGTCATCACTGTCAGTTTCATCACAGTCTGGAGAGATATCATTAGTGACTCCAGAATCCATTAGTTCAGACATCATCTTCTTCATAGAAAATACATTCTCGGAAGATATTAATGCAGCACAGGGTGGTTCAGTATTACTGACCAATACTGGAAGCATGATTTAAAGCATCTTTTTCAGCCTCAATCCTCTGGGCTTGATTCTCTTCAGTGAATCTGAAGGCATCCATACAATGTTGACAGAGTATGGGTGCAAGGTTTTACCTTGTCTCAAGACCAGAATCATGTGAGACCATTTAGTGGGAAGAATCACAAAATTTCTCCAAAAGTATATCCTTGTCTTTCTCAACCCCCAGTCCTCTTAACTGGTTTATAATGCTCATAAACCTGGTGTAAGTACCAGTTAGAGACTCATTGGGGAGAGCAAAAAATGACTCATACTTTTTGTTTAGGGAGACTTTTCTGGTAACAACAGTGTCATCACCTCCTTCATACTGGTTCACCATTTCATCCCACATAGTTTTAGCACTGGATAGAGAACTAGTGTGGGAATTAGGGTTTTTGAACAGCCCCGAGGATCATGTTTTTAAGAAGTGTATCAAGATTTACTAATCTTTTCTCCTCTTCGGACCAGTGTTCCTCTCTCTTTTCCCTCCCACTTCTTGATCCTGTAGGGTCAAGAAGTGCATTGATAGGAAGTCTTGGCACATAGGGTCCTTCATTTAAAATTTTCATCATATTCCTTTCAATACCAGTAACATGTAATATCATCCTAGCTTTCCACGTACCAAATTCATCACTGCTCCCATTGAATTTAGGAACAGGATTATTCGAGTAGTGCACATGTACATGTGGAGAAGCAGGAGGAGGAGGAGGTGGAGGATTATTATTGACAACGAGGTGGTGATTCATTGAAATTAGTTTCATGATTTTCTTGTGTATTTTCTGGGATGGCCATCGTGAAACAGATCTAGGCAAGTATATTAGCCTTCTGCTCTGATACCAATTGTAAAGTCCCTCACACGATGGTTTAACCCACGGGTGTAAAATAACAAGTCAAGTATGAACTAGAATCGGACTAGTATTACTT
>CM067171.1:84289321-84304507 GCA_034093135.1 Erigeron breviscapus | reverse complement strand
AGAAATATGGATTGTTGCAAGTGGTACAGATTCGGGAAAGCTAAATTCGAGAAAGTTTTGGAAAGATTGATCGTTGAAAAGTTAAAGAATTTTGTGTAAGTTTATTAACTTTTCAGGTTTAAGACGAAGATCAGGGAAAAGATGAAAATTTGATGCCTACAGGTTTGATCTTTTAAATTTTCATATTTCCAGGAAGTTCGTGGTAATCGTTGATCAATTATTCAGAAACTTTGACAAAATTTTGATTTTAAAGTGTGCAGGAGGTAATTACGACCTCGTAATTGCAAGAAGCAGAATACGACCTCGTAATTGGTCTAATTGGGCTTTAGGCAAATACGACCTCGTAATTGGGTCGGGTTGACCCAGATCCATTCGGGTCAAGTGGGTATATAAACCCATTTTAGCCAAACACGACCTCACATTTTATTTTATCAAAATTGAGCTTTACGACCCCGAAAATACTACTTTGCTACCCCATTTGAGTTTTGATATATACAATTAGATCGAGTGTTTTTGAGTGATATATTTGTGATCCTCGTGAAATACTGAATCTAGGTATACTATCTAATCGACTTATAGTTGACCATGCAACAAGAAAATCAAGAAAATAGAGTTCGAAATTTTCGAACTAGGTTTTTAAATTTTCATTCGATTTTGATGTTTTTGGTTAAAAATAAGGGTTGGGGTATCTTTATCGTTTGAATACGAGTATAAAGAAACAATTTTTACCAGTTTTGGTTGGGTAAATCGCGAAATCGCGTTGGGGAAGATGAACAGTGCGACGGACTCGCATTTGGGGGTTTGCTAGCCCAGATTTGCGACCTCGTAAATGTCAATTAATTTTGACTTGGTTTGACTTTCGAAATACGATGCCGATTTACGACCTGGACTAATACGTGGCCAAATTGGAAAATACGACCTCGTATTTTTGACTTAACAGATTTTCAAAAGTTTATGTTAATAAAGATTTGAAAATGAGTTAATTTTTATACTTAACTTAATTACAGGGATAATTTAAGTTAATTTAACAGATTTTCAAAAGTTTATTCTTATAAATATTTGAAAATGAGTTAATTTTTATATTAATTACAGGGTTAATTTAAGTCAATTTAACAGATTTTCAAAAGTTTATGTTAATAAAGATTTGAAAATGAGTTAATTGATGCTTAACTAAATTACAGAGATAATTTATGTTATTTTTAACTTTATTACAGAGATAATTAAAGTTAATTGTATGACTGCATATGAATTTTGATGTCATATTTAGGTAATTAATTATTTGTTATTGATTACAGAAATGGCAAGAGAATTTGTATCAGGTCATAACTTTCTGATTAATTTGGACGAGAATCAAGATGGAACAGAATATTATCATGATATTTTCAGGTTTTTGAAGCAGTCAAGAATTCACCATATTCTTACTCATTCACCTGTGCTATATGAGTCATACCTGGTAGAGTTCTGGGAAAATGCAAAGCATAAAAAGACTGCTACTCAGGAGATAATAGAGACAGTGGTTGCGGGCAAGACCATTAAGTTCTCGGCTTCCGATCTTATTGATATCTTGAAGTTAGGTACAATAGATCAAGAAGGAGGGAGAATGGACCTACTACTTTTAGTAGAGAGGTTATTGTTGGAGGATTTACTAGGATGGGATATGCTGATGACTTGTATATAGGAACATTGAAGAAGCGCGGATTCTTTGGAAGATGGAGATACTTAGCGCACATATTGTTGGTTAGTTTGTGTAGTAGAAGAACCGGATGGGATACGCTTAATCAAGAATCTCAAGCTCAGATGGTTGGTCTGGTATACAACAAACCGTATAGTTTTTCTAAGTATTTCTTCAACGAATTGAGGAAACAAACAACTGCCAGGCAAGGGCATAGGTTTATGGTTTATCCTAGATTCGTTATGATGATCATTAATCATTATATTCCTAATCTGCCTGCTACTAAGTCGGTTCTGAAAGTGACATCTATTGTAAAAAGGGCATATGATGAGCTCAAGAGTCGCTTTGATGGTGATCCAGGTGCTCAAGATATTCCTTTGTTTGGAGCTCTAGTGGATATTAATTTCAATCCACCTACAGCTGAAGAGTTTGCCAAATTCAGGACTGAGATTGTTCCACATGAGCCAGTAGCTAATCCAGTTCCTCTACAGATGGTGATGCCAGATGTGCCAATGGGCGACATAGCACAACCACAGGTTCAAGGCACAGAAGAGGTGATAGTTGAGAGAGATGTGGTTCTTGAAAAAGAAGTAGAAGCACATGAAGATACCGTTGATCATGCTGCTAGTACTTCTGAAGGTGCTTCAAAGAAAGTTTCATCTGATTCAGGTCTGAAAAGGAAACGAGCAGAGTCTTCTAGGGAATCTGAGGTGCCAGAAGTTGAAGAGGTACCTGCTCCAAAGAAGAAAACTGTTGTCAAATTGAAAGTCAAGGAGAAAACTGCTGCTAGTGGAGTAGATGAGACGATCAAAGCTCCAGAAGTATCAAGCAGAGTTCCTGAACAGAGGTCTAGGAGATCAGTTGAATCACATGCAGAGACAGTGATACCAAGAAGATCTCAGAAGACAACTGTAAATCTTGAAAGGCCATCTACAACTCATAGAATGAAGAATTCAGTGCCTAATCCTGAACCAAGAACTGAAGCGACTACACGTCAAGTTCCTATATTACCACCAGTGTTTGGTATGGCTGACATGAAAGGAAAGATGACGGTGTTAGAGGCTAGAGTTAATGGTTTGTTTGATGAGTTGGAGAAACAAAAGAAGAACCATGAGAAAGAGATGCAGAGAAAGCAAAAGGAAGTTGAGACGTTAAAGAAAGCTCTTAATGATGAAAGAAAGAATCATCAAGACTTTATTAACACTCTCATGTCCAACTTTGACATGGTTCGTTGTGAAGCTACTAAGGCAGAAAGTTCAGCTACTAGAGCGAATAAAGGAGTAGTTAGAGTAGCTGAACAGATGACTAAGATTGCAGATGTCATGCTAGATTGTGTGATGCAATCAGAGTTAAATGAATTGTTTGAGAAGTTTTTGGTGAAAAAGAAATTGTTGCCAGATCTAGGCTGTAAGGGTGATGAGCTTTCAAAAAAGAAAGATGATGATTCAAATCAAGACCCGGATGCAGCAAAAGATAAAGGCAATAAGCATCAAGAGGATCTGACCAAGGCAATAGAGTCTCTGAATGAGATTGCAACTGGTATGGTAGGGTCTTCTAAGACAACTGATGCTGTGAGGGAAGAAGGTGAGATAATCTATGGTGATGAGAGCTGGATGGATATCGCAGAAGTCGATATGCCAGTTACAGCTTCAAGGCTTGTGGATAAAGATGCTGAGCGCAAAGGGTTTAGTATTGATGACTTCAGAGCTAAGCTTGATAGAATGGACATGTCTGAACAAGTCCAAGATCCTGAAGCTCCAGTCATGCAAGAACCAATTGCTGAAGATCCTGATGTGCAACATACATAGCCTGTTGATACTAGACCAAATTGGGTTATTACTTGGAAGAAAAACATGGATAAGTATGAGGCATCGCATAAACCTATCAAATATAAAGACAAGATTCAGGGAGAGAAGGTTGAAGCCTACGCCACTACTGCATGCTCAAGAATCATGAGTTTTCATTGGGATGATGAGTTGAAACTTCTCATTATCAGGAGAACAGACGGAGTATAGTATTTGGACTATAACGAAGAAGCCATCAACTCACTTACTGATGTTGATTTTTGGTGCTTAGCTAGGCTAGAACTAATCAATCCTAGTGGGTCTGAGTTTGGAAATTATATTGCTAGGTCTATAGCGAAAGACATGAAGATCAAGGATCCATCTCAGAGAAAGTATCATCCACGGGAAGGCAAGATGGTCAAGGATAAATCGAAGATAGATCCGAAGACAAAGAAGCCTGTTGTTACTTTGAAGTATGAGCCGACCAAGTTTGCCAAAGAAGTGCCTTTGAAGAAATTCAAGAAGGACTTATTGGATAATATGATAGGCTGGTACTTTGATAGTAAGACGTATGAAGCTGTGATGTATGGTGATCATTACTATGAGATTGTGAGGATTTATGAGCCTTTGCATCTAGTGAACTTCTGCAAGAAAGATCTGCTGAAACTAAACAGTGTTAATATTTGGTTTACAAAAGATTTTCAGGGTCCAGCGTTGCGATATAGAAATAAAGTGAGTTTGTGCTTGAAGATCGGCTTACATTCAGACTGTGATTTTTATAAGGCTGCAGATGATTCAGAGGAAGTTCAGAAGAAGAAAAAGCAGAGGAAGTAGATTGATGACAAAGACAAGACAAAGACATAGGTATGTTAACGTCTAGAAGCTATTGCCAAGGGGGAGTCTGTAAGTGCACGTCTATGTCAATAGCAGTCTAGATTATTTGGGCTTATATTGTTATATGTCTTTGTAATGTGATTGTCATTAATGAACTTAGTATTATGCATAGAATACTAGATTAAGTTGAAGTATTGAATGTGTAATAAATCTGCTAAGGGTGAAATGCGACCTCGCATTTCAAATAGGGAATACGACTCCGTATTTGCAGGGTCAAATACGAGGCCAATCACAGAATGCGACCTCGCATTAGTGACGGGCTGGGCTGGATTTGCGAGGCCGACTCGCTGAAGCCCATGTTGGGTGTTACCTATATAAACTGAACCTTAACAGAGATTAGGGTTGAACATTTGTCGAAATATCAAGCATACTTGTGCAGGTTAAGTCGTCAAAGGTTGTTCCGCTAGCCCGAAGAAGATCTGCGAGGCAGCAGGTGATCTAGGGGCTTATTGTTGATCACCAAGTTATAGTGAGGGATTCCGCACCTCAAGATAACTGGAGCAAGTTATTAACGATCCGTACAAGGGGACTTACACGCGTCTCATGGCTTGTGTGCGCATCGGAAGCATAGAGGGAGATATAAACACTTGACCAAAACATTAAAAAGGCAAGTTTTTAATGTACAATAATCAAGAGTTGATAATTGTCATGAACGTATATAGTCATATATTTCTGGGGGCATCGTCGTGGTGCTAGACAAACGTTCGGTGTCAGTATACTTGTTTTCGTTGGAGACATTCCCAAGTGGGAGTGTTAGAATTATGGAAATATCTCAACGGAATTTATACGGCCGTTTATATATGATGGTTGTTATGTATGTCATACAAGTACAATCATAATATATGTTAGGTTCTTGTACATAAAGTACTAGGAAAATAACTAAGCATAAGATGTTGATGGTTTTAGTACTAACGAAGATGATCTTCGTTAGGAACGAACGAAGATTATCTTCGTTCTAAGGGCTGGGCTGCTAAGTTCGTTAGAACAAAGCCCAGCAAGCCCAATATCAATTGGAACATATATAAACGACTGAAAACCTAAATTGAGTTAATCCAGTCGTCTAATCACACACCATTACTGCTTCTAAGTTCGTTTGTGATCATTAGCAAACGAATATAGCTTAATTAAGGCTGTTAACAATCTTGTTAATTAGCAATAATATAGATAACTAATCAAACAGTTATCTCGTGAGGATTCCGCACTCACGACATAACCTTAGACGATCTCGAGAGCGATCCAGAGCTATCGAGGGACTCACAAGTGGTATCAGAGCCTATTCGATATCCAATCGAAGGTTTAGATCGTCCGTTTGATTATTTATATTCTGTGTTCTTCGAAAACCCAAAACTGCTGTTAAGTTCGTTTTCCTCAACGAACTTAGCCAAACGAATTTAAATTATCTTCGTTCCTTAGCTCATGGCTTCCACATCATCTGTCAACAGTGCTGTTGCACAATATCTAAATTCTCTGGTCTATCATGATCATCTAGTCGGAAGGACTAATTCTCCACCGAAGTTAGTCTCATTAGCTGATTTCTGGGCGTGGAGAGGTCGATTCGAGGACTTTATTCAAAGAGAAGATTTGAATATGTGGATTATGATTACGGAAGGATATGAGTGGCCTACTCTTACAGTCAATGGCGTTACTTCGACATACAAGATGGCAGAATTAAAAGGAGAAGAAAAGACTGCATATGCTATCGAAGTAAAGGCTCTTTCTACTCTTCGGATGTGCATTCCACAAGAGTTAGTACATCTGTTTCCCAAACAAGAATACAAAACTTCAAAGCAGCTGTTCGATGCTATTGAAGCACATTGTGAAGGAGATCCACTACTGAAGAAAAATAGAATTAAGATGCTTAAGAAACAATTTGACTGTTTCAACGCTACCAAGAACGAACAGGTTGAAGATCTTATTCTGAGATATCAACATCTGCTTGCCGAGTTAGCGTATTTTGATCTTAAGTATTCTCCAAGTGAAATTGTGGATAAATTCTTGGATGGTTTACCAAAGGCCTATAAAGAGTTTTGTCATGGACTACAAGAAAGAGATGATTATGCTTCTTTGCGTATAGATGGAGTTATATCTACTCTTAGGAACAGATTGATGAAGGACAAAGCAAAGGATCTTCAAGACAACTTCACTCAAGATCCGTCTCTGTATCATGCCACCATGAAGAACCCAACAGCTGATGTAAATGCATTCTATTCGGGAGTTGGTAGTTCTGGTACAACAGAGAATACTGATGGAGATGAATTTGTTGGTTTCATTGCTTCGGATGCTGGGAACAAAGGTAAGAAGACTGCTGAAGGTGTAAAGGCTGGAAGTCTAAAGTTCGGCAACATTACATCTTCTGCTGCTGGTTACAAGTCCATGCCAATGGATATGAAATCAGCTGAAGGTCGGATGAATGTCTTTGCTGCAATGTGTGCTGCTCATGAAGCGTTTGTTGCAGGTAGAATCACAGACCCTGCACTCATAGATGAAGATTATGACCAAATTGATCCAGATGATGTTGAAGAGATGGACCTAAAATGGCAATTGGCTATGATCACAAGAAGAGTGCAAAAATTCATGAAAAGGACAGGACGACCTCTTACTGGAGGCACTCAGGGTTTTGACAAGTCAAAGGTTAAGTGTTACAACTGTGATGGATTTGGACACTTCGCTAGAGAGTGTCAACGACCAAAGAGGGATGCTAATACTACTCCTACGCGACAAGACAGAAGTGGTAATCGTCCATATAATCATAATGCAAATAGAGCACTTGTGTTGACTGAAGATACTGCTGCTAATGACAAGGCAATCGTAGCTGTTCAATCTGATGGTTCTTATGTCTGGAATCTTCCACAGGACGAGACCAATAATGCTTATTTGGCTGAAATTATTGATGATATGGCTCATATCGTGGACTCTCCTGATGACTTTCTTGACACCACAGTTTACCATAATGATGAGCATTTGATATGAAATCAGCTGAAGGTCGGATGAATGTCTTTGCTGCAATGTGTGCTGCTCATGAAGCGTTTGTTGCAGGTAGAATCACAGACCCTGCACTCATAGATGAAGATTATGACCAAATTGATCCAGATGATGTTGAAGAGATGGACCTAAAATGGCAATTGGCTATGATCACAAGAAGAGTGCAAAAATTCATGAAAAGGACAGGACGACCTCTTACTGGAGGCACTCAGGGTTTTGACAAGTCAAAGGTTAAGTGTTACAACTGTGATGGATTTGGACACTTCGCTAGAGAGTGTCAACGACCAAAGAGGGATGCTAATACTACTCCTACGCGACAAGACAGAAGTGGTAATCGTCCATATAATCATAATGCAAATAGAGCACTTGTGTTGACTGAAGATACTGCTGCTAATGACAAGGCAATCGTAGCTGTTCAATCTGATGGTTCTTATGTCTGGAATCTTCCACAGGACGAGACCAATAATGCTTATTTGGCTGAAATTATTGATGATATGGCTCATATCGTGGACTCTCCTGATGACTTTCTTGACACCACAGTTTACCATAATGATGAGCATTTGTATGAAAATGCTCAAAGTTCGAAAGTGGAAAGTTATGCTGAGGGTGTTTATGATACTGATTCCGAATCTGAAGATGAGTTCGAGGATGATAAGAACCAAGAGGAAGTAAAAGCTACTGAAGTTAATGAAGATTCTGCTGCTGAAAAGGTCGAGAAGACAATTGAAGAGCAGATGAAAGATTTTGAGATTCCTGAAGGGATGACTGTAGATGACTTTGTTGCCTACATGGCCGATTGTAAAGAAGCTGACCAACAGGTATCTTATTCCTTACATACTATTGTTCATGTTTGTAAAATTGTGAATAAAATGTATGATGAAATTGAATCGAAAAATGATCAAATTAGGAATTTAGAATCTGTTATTAATGCTGCACAATCAGAGAGAGATAGGCTAATTAAAAAGGATTTAACTGTAAATGATAAAGAAAGATTTTTCAAGGAAAAGATTAAGTCCTTAGAGTCTGATCTAAGTGCAATGAAGGACAAAGTCAAACAGTCAGTAGCTGTAGAAAGAGTAGGTGGTGAAGCTTACTCGTTGTTAGCAAAGAAGTGTGCCTCTATTGAAAAAGAACTAGCTGATGCTAAGATAGAGATTTTGGACTTAAATGCTAAATTAGATTCTGCTAGGCATTCTGAACTGTTAATGCATATGAACAAATTTGAGGTTTCTTCTACTAAGAGTCTAGACCCAGTTAAGATCTCTTATAAAGATGTTCCTCCACCTTTCAACAACAATTATACCTCCGTTGAACCCAACATTCCTGAAGTTTTACTTCAATCTAGTACTGAAGCTAGTAAACCAAAAGACTCAATTCCAGAAGTCAAGCTGTCTAAGGAAACAAAAGAGTCTGTAGGAGGTTCTTCTCAACCTAAAAAAGAACAGAAATTGAAAGGTATTGTTCAGAATAAATCTAATTCTTTTGGTCAAAAAGATAGTGTTACACACTTTACTCTTCATAAGAGTCATAGGGTATACACTGAATTAGAATTCCCTTTAGAATCAATTGACCCCAAAAGAATTGATAAAGTTTGGGATGTGACTGTTGAGGACATGAAGAAATTAAGTCAGTCACGTCTCACTCCTTTGGCTAGGCAGACTAAACCTAGAAAATCTGAGGATAGATCAGCTGTTGATGAAATAGCTACTAAGACTTTGAAGCAAATCCTTATGCCTGTACTTAAGAAGTCTTCAATAGGTAAGGATGAGATGGATGATGCTAGAAAGTCTAGGAATTCACCAATTAAACGTGACTCTGATGATACTAGAAAAACAAGTAAGACAGTGGACACTAGAACTACAATTGATTCTGTAGGTACCGATAAAAAGGTAGATACAAAGAAAAAGGTCAAGGTCCTTTCTTGTTTTGCGTGTCATGAAAAAGGTCATGTTTACAGTGTTTGTCCTAATAGACCTCGGAGATCAGGTTCTCCTTCAAAGGCTTCAACCTCGGAAGGAAAAAGAGGGTTGGGTAATGATAAAATGGTTAATGAGACTAAAGTTCAATCTTCTCCAAAACCTTTTACTATACCTCAACGAAGAGAATCTTCACCAAAAGGTTTTACAGGAAATGTTAATAGGAATTCAACTCAGAAAAGGAAAGTATCTCCTGAATCTAGGAGTATATCACCTAGAGAAGATAGATTCACAACCCCCTCTGGGAGTTCGAGTCAGTCTCAAAGTTGTAATTCATTTTATGACCGGGTTCATTCAAGTGTTCGACCTTCTTTTGGCCCTCATTCTCCTAGAATTTCTCCAACGAGAGGTCCTAAGACTTCTCCAGTGAGAAGACAAGAGGAGAAACGTGTTCCAACCAAGGCTTCTAGCAATGGATATTGGACTGAACTTCTTCTCAAGGATGAGAAGGGACGACCCAAACCAATGAAGGTTTGGGTCCCACTCGAAAACTAACTTATCTCATTTTATGTGCAGGGAGTTCCTAGGAAACCAATTCATTTGTGGTATCTTGACAGTGGATGCTCCAGGCACATGACAGGGGACAAGAAGCTCTTGTCCAATTATGTTGATATACATGGGTCATATGTTAGTTTTGCTGGATCCAAGGGCGGTAACATCACCGGACAAGGAGATGTCGTCAATGGACAACTTACTCTAGAACGAGTAAACTATGTGGAACAACTTACTCATAATCTTATGAGTGTCTCACAGATCTGTGACAAGGGCAACAATGTTCATTTTACAGAGAAGGAGGCATTCATCTTGAAGCCGGGTTTTGTTATTCCTGAAGAATGGATTATGCTCAGAGCTCCTAGGAAGAGAGACATCTATGGTTTAGTTTTAGGTGTTGATAATCCAAAGGAGCCCCTTTGTTTGTTGAGCAAGGCCAATGAGTCAGAATCTCTCCTATGGCATCGAAGAATGGGACATATCAACTTTCGGAAGATGAATGAACTTATCAGTCTTGAATTAGTTGAAGGTGTTCCGGTAAAGAAATTTGGGATGGAAGATAAATGTGTACCTTGTTTGAAAGGGAAACAACATAAGAATCCCCATAAATCAAAGGTGCAAAATTCTATATCCAAACCATTTGAGTTACTTCATATGGATCTCTTTGGTCCTGTGAACATCAGAAGCATTGGAGGGATGTATTATTGTTTGGTGATCACTGATGATTACTCAAGATTCTCATGGGTATTCTTTTTGAAGACCAAGGATGAGACTGCTGCTCGATTCATGGATTTCATTAAACAAGTCGAGAATGTCCATGAGATTAAAGTTAAGAGAATCAGGAGTGATAATGGCACTGAGTTCAAGAATCATACGATTACTGCATTTTGCTTGACAAAAGGAATTCAGCATCAATTCAGTGCACCTTATGAGCCACAACAGAATGGAGTAGCTGAAAGGAAGAACAGGACATTGATAGAAACAGCCAGGACGATGCTTGCTGATTCAGGGCTTCCTATTACTTTCTGGGGAGAGGCGGTGAATACAGCTTGCCACATTTTGAATAGGGTTTTAACAGTTAAACGGTTTAAGAAGACTTGTTATGAGCTGTTGCACAACAAAAAGCCCAATTTGCAGAATGTTGAGCCGTTTGGTGTTCCGTGTACTTTTCTGAAAGTTCTTCCTCAAGGGAAATTTGATGCTAAATCTGAGGAGGGATTCTTTTTAGGTTATGTGCCAAGTACACCGATTCGGCGTGTGTACAATCAGAAAACTGGCAAAGTCGATTTTGGTACAAATGTCGTAATTGTCAGTCATAAACCTGCTGTGCACATTGGTCCTGCTAATAACTTTGATTATGATGGTGTTTTCACTTCTTTTCGTGGTCCTGTTTCTTTTACAGGTGTTCCGATTGTAGAAGATGTAGTTACACTACATGATCCAATTGATGGGCCGGTTCCTGTTTCCACTCCTGCTTCCTCTCCATTCGTTGAACCTGCTTCCAAATCTGGTGAATCAAGTGGGACAAAAGAAGCAGACTCTACTTTAGATACTGCTCCTAAAAATCTTACTGATCCTTTACATATACCGCTACCTGATGATCCCTTCTATGATACTGATGACACGGAAGGTGAAGATCAGGAAGAGCCTAAAACTCCAGAACATCATGTGCAGACAAACTTGGGAAGTGATCTTACGGTCGATAAGGTTCCTCAAACAAGAGTCAACAAGGATCATCCAGTAGAGCAAATTATTGGTGATGCCTCTGCCTCTACTCTCACTAGGAATCAGCATAAGAAAATGTCAAGTATGTTTGCTGAGGTTAAGGATACTGGGGCGATTACTTGGTACTTGTACTACTGCTTCATCTCTCAGGTTGAGCCTAAGAATGTTGGTATGGCTCTTAAAGATCCGTCATGGGTTGAGGCGATGCAAGAAGAATTGGCTCAGTTTCGAAAACTTGATGTATGGAAGTTAGTTGACTTACCTCATGGTGAATCTCCTTTATCTACGCGATGGGTTTTCCGTTGTAAAAAGGATGACAAAGGCGTGGTCACTCGTAATAAGGCTCGGTTGGTAGTTAGAGGATTTGAGCAACAAGAAGGTTTTGATTACGATGAGACCTTTGCACCTGTAGCTAGACTAGAAGCTATTCGTTTATTTCTGGCATTTGCTAGTTATCAAGGTATAAAGGTGTATCAACTCGACGTAAAGAGTGCCTTTTTGTATGGTGAAATTAGAGAAGAAGTGTACGTAGATCAACCTCAGGGGTTTGAGGATCCAGATTTTCCCAATAGAGTATATCGTCTTGATAAGGCTCTATATGGTTTACATCAGGCTCCTCGTTCATGGTATGAAAAACTGTCTACTCATTTGCATGAAAATGGTTTTACTCGAGGTTCTATTGACAGCACGTTGTTCATCAAATGGAAAGGGAAGGACTACTTGCTTGTACAGGTTTACGTTGATGATATCATTTTTGGTTCATCTGATAAGACCATGTGCAAGGAGTTTGAGCAAAGCATGAAGGCTAAGTTCGAAATGAGTGCTATGGGGGAATTAACTTTCTTCCTTGGATTACAGGTGGATCAACTGAAGGATGGGTACTTTATTCATCAGAGCAAGTATGTTCAAGATCTTCTCACAAGGTTTCGAATGACCGATGCTAAAGATGCAATTACTCCCATTCAGACTAATCATGGGCTGTGTCCTGATAAGCCTAATGATCCAGAAGTCGATGCAACTCAATATCGGGCTATTATTGGTTCTTTGATGTATCTGACGGCTTCACGTCCAGATATTACCTTTGCTGTTTGCATGTGTGCTAGATATCAGGCTAATCCGAAAGAGTCACATATGAAAGCTGCGAAAAGGATTCTTCGTTATGTGAAGGCCAAGCCTCGTCTAGGGCTTTGGTATCCCATGCATGGTTCCTTTGAATTCAAAGCTTATACTGATTCGGATTATGGTGGCTGCAGTTCGGATAGGAAATCAACATCAGGTGGATGTCAACTTTTAGGGGGGAGAATTATATCGTGGCAGTGCAAAAAGCAGACATCTGTTGCACAGTCTACCTGTGAAGCAGAGTACATAGCTGCTGGTCAATGCTGTTCTCAGGTACTTTGGATACAGCAACAATTGCGCGACTATGGTATGGATATCTCTGACTCTCCTATTTGTATTGATAATAAGTCTGCCATAGATATTACCAAGAATCCGAAAAACTTTAAAGTCACCAAGCACATTGATATAAAGCATCACTTTTTGCGTGACTGTTTTGAGAAAAAGCTTATTCATTTAGAAAAGGTTATTACTGATGATAACCTTGCTGATCTTTATACTAAAGCTTTTGATAGACCTCGTCATGAGTTGTTATATCAACTCAATGGTATGAAGAATGCCGAGTAGTTTCTCTCAAAGAACTTAAAATTTTTTCGAGTCTTTGTAGTTTAAGTCGTACATAGATAGAGTCATTAAAATACAAAAAGAGTTGGTTTAGTATAAGTTTGTATATATCTAGTGTCTGAAAATCCAAAAATATAATAAATGAAGTAAGGTCATTGCACTAAATGATTAGACGTGACGATACTTTAGCTTTTAAGCTTGTTTAATCGTAATATAACTGCTCAGTTCAGTGATTACAATTAAGGATATATCGGTAGGCACAAAGTACCAAGGTTCCCTTCAATCTGAACTTAATTTATACAATGTTCTTGTGGGAAACACGTCAGCATATGGCCTTGAATATGGACTTTTCAAGTGAATTGTGCCATCCTTAAAACTTGAGAAAGATTTAGCATTTGGTTTGAGATTGGATGTGTTTGTAAACCATAGGGGGGATTCGCATGCATTCGTGTATGTCAATCTAAACAGAACAAAATGGGTTTTAGCTTTTAAAGCAACTATTAAAACCATCATGATCTCGATTGGCTAAATCAAAGTACCGAAGAATCAAGAAATCATGAAGAATAGTCAAGAAGTATCATCAAATAATTCTGAAGTATCAAATTGCTGCTCATCAATGAAGTTAATCTCAAAAAAAAAAAAAAAAAAAAAAAAAAAAAAAAAAAAAAAAAAAAAAAAAAAAAAAAAAAAAAAAAAAAAAAAAAAAAAAAAAAAAAAAAAAAAAAAAAAAAAAAAAAAAAAAAAAAAAAAAAAAAAAAAAAAAAAAAAAAAAAAAAAAAAAAAAAAAAAAAAAAAAAAAAAAAAAAAAAAAAAAAAAAAAAAAAAAAAAAAAAAAAAAAAAAAAAAAAAAAAAAAAAAAAAAAAAAAAAAAAAAAAAAAAAAAAAAAAAAAAAAAAAAAAAAAAAAAAAAAAAAAAAAAAAAAAAAAAAAAAAAAAAAAAAAAAAAAAAAAAAAAAAAAAAAAAAAAAAAAAAAAAAAAAAAAAAAAAAAAAAAAAAAAAAAAAAAAAAAAAAAAAAAAAAAAAAAAAAAAAAAAAAAAAAAAAAAAAAAAAAAAAAAAAAAAAAAAAAAAAAAAAAAAAAAAAAAAAAAAAAAAAAAAAAAAAAAAAAAAAAAAAAAAAAAAAAAAAAAAAAAAAAAAAAAAAAAAAAAAAAAAAAAAAAAAAAAAAAAAAAAAAAAAAAAAAAAAAAAAAAAAAAAAAAAAAAAAAAAAAAAAAAAAAAAAAAAAAAAAAAAAAAAAAAAAAAAAAAAAAAAAAAAAAAAAAAAAAAAAAAAAAAAAAAAAAAAAAAAAAAAAAAAAAAAAAAAAAAAAAAAAAAAAAAAAAAAAAAAAAAAAAAAAAAAAAAAAAAAAAAAAAAAAAAAAAAAAAAAAAAAAAAAAAAAAAAAAAAAAAAAAAAAAAAAAAAAAAAAAAAAAAAAAAAAAAAAAAAAAAAAAAAAAAAAAAAAAAAAAAAAAAAAAAAAAAAAAAAAAAAAAAAAAAAAAAAAAAAAAAAAAAAAAAAAAAAAAAAAAAAAAAAAAAAAAAAAAAAAAAAAAAAAAAAAAAAAAAAAAAAAAAAAAAAAAAAAAAAAAAAAAAAAAAAAAAAAAAAAAAAAAAAAAAAAAAAAAAAAAAAAAAAAAAAAAAAAAAAAAAAAAAAAAAAAAAAAAAAAAAAAAAAAAAAAAAAAAAAAAAAAAAAAAAAAAAAAAAAAAAAAAAAAAAAAAAAAAAAAAAAAAAAAAAAAAAAAAAAAAAAAAAAAAAAAAAAAAAAAAAAAAAAAAAAAAAAAAAAAAAAAAAAAAAAAAAAAAAAAAAAAAAAAAAAAAAAAAAAAAAAAAAAAAAAAAAAAAAAAAAAAAAAAAAAAAAAAAAAAAAAAAAAAAAAAAAAAAAAAAAAAAAAAAAAAAAAAAAAAAAAAAAAAAAAAAAAAAAAAAAAAAAAAAAAAAAAAAAAAAAAAAAAAAAAAAAAAAAAAAAAAAAAAAAAAAAAAAAAAAAAAAAAAAAA
>CM067171.1:84263803-84288321 GCA_034093135.1 Erigeron breviscapus | reverse complement strand
GGGATGGTTCATTTGTATTCACTTCAGAATCAGAACCTTTAGTAGGAACATGGAAAAATTCTTCAAACAAGATATCCAAATCTTGTGTAGTCGGAGTAGAGAATGATGATTTGACATTGGAATCAGTTTTTGTTGCGGAAGCTTGTGGACTTTGAAGTTCGGGTCTTGAACTGTGTTGTTCAAGAACCATTCCCAAGAGTTAATCAAATCTAACATTCATACTCTCTTCAATCCTCTTGGTTCTTCGGTTATATACATGATAAGCAATTGATTCTCTCGAATAACCTATGAAGTATGCCTCGTCGCCCTTTGGTTCAAATTTGCCCAAATTATCTCGATCATTGAGAACATAACAAACACATCCGAATATGTGTAAGAAGTTCACATTGGGCTTTCTTTTTTTAATCACCTCATATGGAGTTTTATCAAACCTCTTGTTATGATTGATCTATTTTGAGTGAAACAAGCAGTAGCAACAGCTTCAGCCCATAGATTCGGAGGCAACTTAGAATAAGCAAGCATTGTTCTAGCTGCTTCAACAAGAGTTCGATTTCGACGTTCAACTACTCCATTCTGTTGAGGTGTCCTGGCAGCGGAAAATTGATGAGTAATACCCATGGACTTGAAGAAAGAATCAATTTGAATTCTTGAATTCAGTTCCATTGTCTGATCGAACAATTCGAACAGATGATTTAAGAGTTACTTGGGTCTTCTTGATGAAATCAATAATCACATCCGGAGCATCACTCTTTGCATGAAGAAAGAATACCCAAGTATAACGAGAATAATCATCGACAATCACAAGAATGTATCGCTTGCCATGGATACTTTGAACTTTCATTGGTCCACACAAATCCATATGAATAAGGTGCAAAGGACCTTCAGTACTTAGATACTTCTTTGGTTTGTGTGATGTTTTCTTCATCTTTCCAATTGCACAAGCCGGACAAACATGTTCACTTTCATACTTGTAATCCGGAAGACCTTCAACAAGTTGTTTATCCACAAGAGCATTGATTGTTTGAAAATTAAGATGAGAAAGACGGCGATGCCATAACCAAGAATTTTTGCAGTTGCTTTCGAAAGAAGACAAATCTCTGAAGAATGAGTTGGAATGTTGTTGAGATCAATTGTGAACAAATTATTATCTCTTGTACCAGTAAGAATATCCACACCCTCTTCAGTCTGCACTTTGCATTCATATCTTCTAAATAGTACTTGAAGATCATTGTCACAAAATTGTCCAACACTAAAAAGATTGTGTCCTAATCCTTCAACATAGGAAACTCTCTTGATAGTGACTCCATTTTTAACAATGTCTCCATAACCAAGAATAGGAGCGATATGATCATTTCCGAATCTGACAGTTCCCATAAACTTCTCAACAAAGTTCGTAGAATGGACTTGTTTCCAGTCATATGACGAGAACATCCCGAGTCAACATACCAAACACAAATGAGATATTGCTGCAAGAACAAGGAATATGATTTAGGTACCCACATAGACTGGGTCCTTGCAGGTTAGAGGGTTAACATGCAAGTACACATATAATATCAAATACTATATAAGAAACAAACTAATAATAGCACACAAACAAACATTTTATTGAAAGTAACAAACAAGCACACATAATGTAAAGAGTAGAATTTAAGCTTATGTGTGTGTTAGTGTGTTTGTTAATGGCGGTTTGATGAGAGAGAGTTTAGAGAGAGAAAGTGTGTTTGGCAGGTAAGATTAGATAGCATTGGGGTTAAAGGTTACATTTTCCATTATGGAGGGGGTTTATATACATATGACTAATTTACACTAAGCCCCTTCCATACTTATACATTTACATTTTAAGTACAAATATACATAAAGGTATACAAATCAACTACTACATTTATATTTCTAACAATCTCCCCCTTAGTAGTGATTTGTGAAAAATATCCAGTCTTTGTCATTCTTCAAGCTCTTGTATTCGGTCTATCTTTGTTTGGATGCCAGAACCAATTATCCCCTTCAGGTCTGTCATCAGGAACAATCATGTTTGCTTCAAAATTTCTTGGTGGAATGTTTTGTGGACCTGGAAGATGACTTGGCTCGTACTTGATCCAACAACCTCCTCTTCGACGTACGACATACTTAGACTTCTGAACATTCTTTGCCTCTCTCATCATTCTGATACTGTCTCTGTACTCGAGTCTTTGATTAATCTTGGAGATTGCTTTATCAAATACTTCCTTTTTCTTTTTATCTTGCTCATCTTCTTTCAACACAACAAAACATTCTTACAAAATTCTAATGTTCCATCTGAATAAGAAGCAAGTTCATCCATACGAATGAAAATTTTCTTCTTTCTGCTATTCAAAAAGACAACACCGAAGGATGGTTCTTCAATAATATGGCCAATACTGAGCTGTTCGATATCTGCTGTGTAAAGACTTTGATCTGGATATGGCACATTGATCTTTCTCTTGACAACTTCAAATCCTATCTGAAAATCTTCCAATGAAGCGTATTGAATACAGCTTGACATATATCTTTTTACAGCTTCAAAGGCAATAACATCTTCACGATATCTTTGCATTGCATTCAGGAAATGGTTGTAGAGAAAGATAATGTCATCAACTGGCAAAAGTTTGAACTGGGCTTCTGTGAATTTGTATATCTTGTTGTTATCTCTTTTCACATGATAGCAAGGGACAGAGATAGAAACCCTTTTAACCAAGATTACTCTGACAAGCACCAAATTTGATTTCTCTGTTCTTTAAGTAGCTTTGGATTGTATTGCTTTGTGAGTTTAAGAAGCTCTTTGTATTCTTCAACTTGCCTCGCTTCCTTAAACTTATACATTGAATCCAACTCTGGTCTCGTAGTTTTGGTGACTTTGGTAGCTCCACGGAATATCGGATAAGCTCTTTCTTCCAGAAATCTAGACTTCTTAGCTGCCTCCTTGGCTTAACACCCAGAGCAACCATTCTTTCTTTATCCCTCAAGAAGTATCCCCGATTAATAAACCTCCTTTGTTCTTCAGTCAATTCTGTAGGAAAGTAATCAGGAAGGACTTCTTCAGATGTGATTGCCTCTCTCAACACTTGCTTATAGGTGGATTTCTTGAAATTTTGTGCAGCAGCCTCAGGAGTCTTTCTCAATTCATCAAAACTGTTGAAGTCATTGAAAGAATAATTCTGTGGAGTTGTACAAGCAGGAATAGATGATTCTCCAACTTCAATTCTGCTTGAAGAACTTGTTTCAAAATAATCAAGGTCCGGAAATACTTCAAACACCGGTTCCTCAACAGCTTCTACGTTTGCTGGAGTTTTCAACAATCTCCGGCTCATCCAAAGTTACATTGTCTTTTGCAGCCTCAATGTCTGTTTATCCCTCAGCATATTCAACTATCTCATTTTCAATCACATACCCTTCATCTTCATTTTCAACAACACTTTCATTTTCTTCTTCTTCATCATCATCAGAATCAGTTCCAAAAACTTCCTCAAATCTTCTTTGAATTTCTTCATTCACAGATTTTCTTCTAATTTCTCCAATCATAACATTTCCCTCTGGAACAACATTAGTACTTCTTTCAGCAAGTTCTCTAAACATTTGATCAACATCTTCTTGTGTTTCTCCTTGTGATCTATCCCTCATCTCCACATTCTCAACATTAACCTCAACTCTTGCCGAGATATTTTCAACATTAGTTTGACCCTCTCCTTGGTTCTCCCCCTCGGGGTGATCATCAGAATCAGGATCATCCCGTCTAGAAGTAACCGAGGCCGGTCGGCAAGATTCTAATGCTAACAATCGTAATTCAAATGCTGCAAGTTTCGCATCATATTCAGCCTTTTGTCTTTGAACTTGTTCTTGTAAAGCTTTAACTCTTCTTTCATTTTCAAGTTCCCTTTCTCTAACTTCTAAGGCATTTAACACTCCCCTTTCAGTCATGGTCAACAAATCTCCCTCCGAACGTAGTATGCCAAGTAACACTTCACATGCTTGATCTTTGGTTGGATTTGTTGAGGTTGATGATATGTGAATGAGTGTTGGTGTTCTTTGTGTTTGTGTTGGAAGTGGAGGAACCAACCCGGAGGTTGTTTGCACAATTGTGGTGTGACCTAAATTCAGCGAAGCTGATTCAGGATTTCCTGCGGATCCTCGGGTTATACCCTCACCAGCAGTTTCAGATTCATGGGCTTTGCAACCCGAATCAATTGGTGTCCTAGACTGTGATAAATCACTGTCCTGGACTTGTTGTTGGGTAACACCTCTAACAACACCGGGGTCACTGAGAATGCCCGTTAATACAGTCTCAGGTTGATCTTGAGGAACAGCAGTGTCACTACGGCGTTCATACTGTCCCCCAGTCTCGGTTTGAGACTGTTACCTGCGGCTAAAGCTGGCGTGATGTTAGCTAAAGCAGGATTTCCAAGCTGTCCTTGAGGGTCACACAAAGTGGGTCCCTCTCCGCTTGTTCTGGCAACAGTACTAAACTGTGCTTGTGAATCCGTGTGCCTAGGAGATCTAGACTCTTGTGCACGAAATGAAGTCGAGAGGTGGGGTTGTTCCTCTCTTATTTCAACACTCTCATCCTCCAAATGAGGAGAGTGTGGTGAACGTGGCTGTTCCCCGTGCGTTTGTGAGACTAACTCCTGTTGTGAGGAGTCAGAATGGCGAGGAGAGTTTGGTGCAAGCGAGAATGGGCAGTTCCCGACTTCTATCCTAGGGTAAGTAACCCAGTTAGACTCTGTGGTTTGAACTATCGGAGGGCCAAGGTTTTCTTTATGCCCTTGTCCTAACCCGGACCGCACATTCTCTCTTACATTTGCAACTCCTCCCTCAATCCCGCCTTATTCCTCCAGCACAACATCATCTCCAGTGCTAACATGCTCAGTTTGCAACTCAGATACAACATTATCAACAATTCGTGCTGCTTGCTCAACATCCAACTCTGATGAGGCACCAATATGTTCAGATCTAGCAGACTTATGCTTTCTTTTGGATTTCTTCTTCTTTGATGCTTCTTTGGTGCACTTCTAGCAGCCATTTTAAGTCTTCTACCTGGTGGTGGAGTTGGTTCATTAGGTAGTGCTGAAGCAAGCGGTGTTGGATTAAGTACAGGTGATAAATGAGGTGGTGTAAGAATTGGTGGATTTGGTGAAACAACGGATGGTATCGGTGTAGATGGTGAAGATTGCGAAAATTGAACGGTAGGTGAAGATTGTGTTGATTGATTGGTTGGTGTAGATTGTGATTGAATATTCGGTGAAGATTGTGAAGTAGGTGAAGTAATCGGTTCAGGTGTTACAACATCTTGGTCAAACACAACTCTTTTTGACTTTCTTTTCCTTGGCTCAGAAGTCCCTTCATCACTAACCCCTCTTTTTCTTTTTATAATCCTAGGACCCTCACTTGGCGACCTATGCACAACTTGGGTAGGAATCTGTCGGCTTTCAGATCCCATTGCTGTGTTTAACCACTCTCTATAAGTCCTAAAGTGGGGACTCTGAGCATTAGCCAAGTTCAACAAAAATGGTGGAATTGGAAAAGGTTTGACAAGATCACTTCCTGTGCCTCTCATGTTGGCTTTATACATAGCAATTACACACTTGAAGCTGTCTTCCAACTTTGGAATTTCTTCTGCATTATCAAGAACATCTTCGATAATCAGTGTGAAGAATCTGATAAAGGGAATATATTTCTTTCTTGTGCATCCTTTCCCTTGACAACTTGTATCATCTTGTCCCATATGATCTTCGCAAAGTCACACTGCACATTGTGAGTGACTGCATAGTAGATTGATAATGAATGCTTCGTCATAAGATCAATTCCTTTCTGTGATGGCATCAAACAAATTCTTAGAACATTGTACATCGTATGCCAGAGAGTTGCTACATTCATTCTTTTAAAATCTCTCATCGTTGCCAACTCTCCTTCATAACCCAACGAATGAACCCCAGCTAACATTTCTTCAACCGATGGGAGTTCTTCGTATTCTTCATGTACAGGAAATCCAATCACAGTTCTGAACTCATCCAGAGTGAATTTACAATTGAAAATTTCATCTTCTGACTGTAGAGAAAATTTGAAGTAGTCTGCTGTCTTATGCCTTTTACTTCCTTTTACATATGCAATTGATTCCCACAACTCAAAGACATACTTTTCGGGAACAATTGCACCTCCAGTCAAAACATTATTCAATGGATGATGGTTCAGAATCTCCGTTATGTTCGGGAATTTGCAAGCAAATGGGATATGTAGTGCTTGATTAGCTTGCATTTTCATTTAATCTCCTTCTTTGAACATAGCCATCTTGAGAATTTATTATTTTTCTGTTAAGACAAACGGACCAAAATTTTGACCAGAAAATACATTTTAAACACAGAAAAATAAAAATATACCAACATTTAAGAAACACATTTATTACACAAAGACAATGTTTCGCATATATATTAAAAATGAGAAAACAAAGTAGTACACAAAGGCGTTCGATACCTTGCATCTCACCCAAATATATATACGAAACAAGACAATATATAGAATCACATAAGTATTAAAAGAAAGAAAACAAGGTAGTACACAAAGGCGTTCGATACCTTGCCTCTCACCCCAAACACTTATGAAATACTATATATATAAACACAATACACACATACATACAAACATTTTTAAAATACAACACAAATAAAAATAAAAGAAACTTAGAATAAAAATAATGGAAAAGAAAAGAAGAAAAGAAAAAAAATTCTATTTGAACTGTTTGCCGAGCTCAAATCTCGGCAAATGGCACATTTTAAAATTTTGCCCAGAAAATGACAAGTACCAAAAATTGGTTTCGGGAAAAATTTGATGATTTGTATTGTTTGCCGAGCAAAGATCTCGGCAAACACGAGAAAATATCAAGTCTGGCACCAAGTCATCGTGTATAGGAGTTGAATCTCGTAAATGCCGAGCTCAAAGCTCTACAAATGAGCAGTTCAGACTAACTCCTTTTAAATGTATGAAATTTCCTTTTATTAAACAACAATAATGTTGTCAATTAATAAAGGACAATTTCAATGAAAAATTGAAGTTTTGGAAAAACAATTTTCACCCAAGATGTTAAAAAATTTGATGAAAATTCATTTTGTACTGTTTGCCGAGCAAAATGCTCTGCAAACAGTTGATTTGAAAACTTGGTGAAAAGTTTACACGCATTTGCCGAACTCAAAGCTCTGCAAATGCATGGTTCAAGTCTTGACAAATTTGAAAATCCAATTTGTACTGTTTGCCGAGCAAAATGTTCTGCAAACAGTTGTTCCAAGACTTGGAAAAAGTTTGAGCAAAATGCACTGTTTACCGAGCAAACTGCTCTACAAACAGTTATTTTAGACTTGGTAAACTTTTGGAATTCAAAAAGGCCTGTTTTCCGAGCTCAAAGCTCTGCAAACAGTTGAGTTTAGACTTGAAATCATTTTGAAAACCAAAAAGCCTTGAATGCCGAGCAAAATGCTCTGCATCAAGTTGTTTTAAAGACTTGGTGAAAAATTCATCTGGTTTGATAAAAGCAAGTATTTGCTGAGCAAAATGCTCTGCAAATGACACTTTTGATCCAAAAATTTGTTTAAGAAAAATAAGAACATGTTAACCAGAAATTATGTTGATTTGAAGATTATCAAGAACAAATAATGCATTTGCCGAGCAAAATGCTCTGCAAATGGTACTTTTCATCAAAAACTCATGTTATTACCCAGCCCATCATCAAATCATACCCAGAAAATTTCAAACACATGCAGACTGAGGCATAAAATCATATGAACAATACGCATAAGACCTAATCATGCAACTAAAACATCAAAAATACACAATCAATCATCATAAAATACATAAACATCATAACAGTTCATTCAAGCATTTTATCAAACAGTTGGAGGGCAAAATTTGAACAAGAGTTATTACCTCAAAACTGTTGATATAATCGAAAGAAATGATGAAATTTAGCAGAAGTCGATCACTAGAATGAATCCTCTTTGATTATTATTAAAAAGATGAAAATTATTGATTGATTGATGTAAAGTTTGATCGGGTTTTGAGAGAAAAATAAAGTTAAAAATTGATTTGAATTTGAATTGTGACTAAATGGACCGCCCATTTTCCTTTTAAACACAAATTCGGGTCGCGGGTCTGGGTTTGACCCGCGTGTCAACCCGAATTCCAAATTGGTCTTGGGCTAACCATTCCAGATGGGCTCATATGTTTTTGGGCTTAAACAAAAAAATATCAACAAACACAAAAAGAAACAAAAAAAATTTAATACTGAATAAAAAAAATTAAAAATATTTTTATCATTTTTAAGTTTTATCATTTTTTTTGTATTTGGTTTTTCAAATTTAAAAACAAACACACATAACATAAAATAAAACTTAAAAAAAATATTACACATACTAGAAAATCACACAAAAATTTACATGCATTGCACACTCCCCCTCAAATTAAGCATATATTAATATACTAAATTTACAAACTCCCCCTAAAATCATGCATTCTACCCTTTTTCCCCCCTCAAACATTGCATGTAATATCAGATAAAACACATCAATGTTTGAAACAGAAAATGAACATAGAATACATGGCATGAAAGCATTTAAGTTTGTAAATCGAGCATTCCCAACTTGGTTTTCAGAAAATTAAACCTGTTTTCATCCAAAGGTTTGGTGAAAAGGTCAGCGAGTTGGTAGTCTGTTGGAACAAAATAGAGTTCGATGTTACCTTTCTCGACATGATCTTTAAGAAAATGGTACCGAACATCTATATGCTTGGTCTTTGTGTGCTGCACCGGGTTGCAAGAAATAGCAATAGCACTCTTTGAGTCACAGTAAATGGGAATTCTGTTGAATTGAAATCCATAATCAGTCAACTGCGTCTTCATCCAAAGAACTTGTGAACAACAGCTTGCCGCAACAACATATTCAGCTTCTGCAGTAGATGTGGATACACAATTCTGTTTCTTTGAAGACCAACTGACCAATCTATCCCCTAGAAACTGTACACTCCCAGAAGTACTCTTTTGATCAAGCTTACAACCTGCATGGTCAGCATCCGAATATGCAATTAATTGAAACCCGGTATCCCTTGGATACCAGAGACCAAGGTTCACTGTGCCTTTCAGGTATCGGAAGATCCGTTTAATGGCCTGGAAATGACTTTCCTTGGGATTGGCCTGGTACCTGGCACACATGCATGTGGTGAACATAATATCCGGGCGACTTGCAGTCAAGTACATGAGAGATCCTATCATACTGCGATATTTCTTTTGATCAAAAGATTTTCCATTTAAATCAGCATTGATTTTTGTTCGAGCTTCCATTGGTGTTCCAATTGGTTGACAATTCATCATATCAAACTTTTTCAACATGTCAAGAATATACTTAGTTTTACAAATAAAAGTACCAGTTGACAATTGTTTTACTTGTAGACCAAGGAAAAAGTTTAATTCACCCATCATGCTCATTTCAAATTTCTTGATCATTACAGCAGAGAAATTCTTGCAGTATTTAGGATTAGTGGATCCGAAAATTATGTCGTCAACATAAATCTGGATTAGAATGATATCACTCCCTTGTCTTTTGATAAACAAGGTAGTGTCAATCGAACCCTTGTTAAAACCAGATTTCACAAGGTAAGAAGATAGAGCATCATACCATGCACGAGGGGCTTGTTTTAGACCATATAAAGCCTTATCTAACCTGTAAACATAGTCCGGATGTTTGGAATTCACAAAACCTTCTGGTTGTTCAACATACACTTCTTCTTTGAGAATCCCATTCAAGAAGGCAGTTTTGATATCCATTTGGTAGACTGTGAAGTTCTTGTAGGCAGCATAGGCAAGAAACATCCGAATAGCCTCAATTCGTGCAACTGGTGCGAATGTCTCATCGTAATCAATTCCATCTTGTTGGCAATATCCCTTTGCAACCAATCGTGCTTTGTTACGTACAACAACTCTAGTTTCATCCTTTTTATTCTTGAAGATCCATTTGGTCTTAATTGGCTCCTTATTCTTGTAAGGATTGGAAACCAATTTCCACACTTCAAGACGTTCGAACTGATTAAGTTCTTCTTGCATTGCTTTCACCCAATCTGGACAACCTAGAGCCTCATTCACTATCTTTGGTTCAACAATACTCAGAAAATTCACAAACAGACATTCATTCGTGGATGCAGATCTTGTCTGAACTCCAGTTGTTGGATTTCCAATTACTTAAGAAATTGGATGAGCTCTTGTCCATTTGGATGTGTGAGGAATTGGATCAAGTGGATCACCGGATTCTACAGAATCAATAAAACCAGGAGAATGTTGTTCTGTCAATTGTTCAAATGAAGTAGCAATTGGTTCAACAAAGTCGTCTGGATCATAATCTTCAGGATTGGTTGACGGACTTGTCACTTGAGAGATATTAAGAGGTTGAGTATGCAACTCTGAAGTATCAGTTGGTGGAGGAGAATCAGATGATGAATTAACATTTGATGATTGTGATGGTGAAGACTCATTGGGATCCTCTTTTGAGTTTGAACTAGATGGTTCATTTGTGTTCACGTCATATTCAGGAACTTTCTTCGGAACTTGGAAAAATTCTTCAAATAAGATATCCAAGTCTTGTGTTGTTGGAGTAGAGAATGATGATTTGACATTTGAAGCAGTCTTTGTTGTGAAGCTTGTGGACTTTGAAGTTCGGGTCTTGAACTGTGTTGTTCAAGAACCATTCCCGAGAGTTCATCAAATCTAACATTCATACTCTCTTCGATTCTCTTGGTTCTTCGGTTATATACACGATATGCAATGGATTCTCTTGAATAACCGATGAAATATGCCTCATCGCCTTTTGGTTCAAATTTGCCCAGATTATCTCGATCATTGAGAACATAACATACACATCCAAAATGTGTAAGAAGTTCACATTGGGCTTTCGTTTGTTTATCACCTCATAAGGAGTTTTATCAAACCTCTTGTTGATGATGGATCTATTTTGAGTGAAGCAGGCAGTTGCAACAGCTTCAGCCCATAGATTCGGAGGCAACTTAGAATAAGCAAGCATTGTTCTAGCTACTTCAACAAGAGTTCGATTTGACGTTCAACTACTCCATTCTGTTGAGGTGTCCTGGCAGCGGAAAATTGATGAGTAATACCCATGGACTTGAAGAAAGAATCTATTGTAGAGTTCTTGAATTCAGTGTCATTGTCTGAGCGAACAATTCTAACTGATGATTTAAGATTCACTTTAGTCTTCTTGATGAAATCAATAATCACACTCGGAGTATCACTCTTTGCATGAAGAAAGAATACCCAAGTATAACGAGAATAATCATCGACAATCACAAGAATGTATCGCTTGCCATGGATACTTTGAACTTTCATAGGGCCACACAAATCCATATGAATAAGATGCAAAGGACCTTCTGTACTTAGAAACTTCTTCGGTTTTTGTGAAGCTTTCTTCATCTTTCCAATTGCACAAGCTGGACACAGATGTTCACTTTCATACTTGTAGTCCGGAAGACCTTCAACAAGTTGTTTATCCACGAGCGCATTAATCGTTTGAAAATTAAGATGAGAAAGACGGCGATGTCATAACCAAGAATTTTGTGCAGTTGCTTTGGAAAGAAGACAAATTTCTGAAGAATTAGTTAGAATGTTGTTGAGATCAATAGTGAACAAATTATTGTCTCTTGTTCCAGTAAGAATATCCACACCATCTTCAGTCTGCACTTTGCATTCATATCTCCTGAATAATACTTGAAGATCATTGTCACAAAATTGACCAACACTAAAAAGATTATGTCCTAGTCCTTCAACATAGGAAACTCTCTTGATAGTGACTCCATTTTTAACAATGTCTCCATATCCAAGAATAGGAGCGATATGATCATTTCCGAATCTTACGGTTCCCATGAACTTCTCAACAAAGTTTGTAAGAATAGACTTGTTTCCAGTCATGTGACGAGAACATCCAGAGTCAACATACCATACACAAATAAGATATTCCTGCAAGAATAAGGAATATGGTTTTAGGTACCCACGTATACTGGGTCCTTGCAGGTTAGAGGGATAACGTGCAAGTACACATAAACAAGTAAATGTAAAACAAAATTAGCACACAAACTTACATTTTATTCAAAACAAAAACAAGCACACATACGAGTTCAAAGCACAAATACGAATTACAAACAATGAAAATTCAAGGTTTATACACAAGTTTTGGTACAAGCAGGACTAGTCCTAGATGCATTAGCACTATTTAGAGAATTTGATCTACGGACAATCCATACTTGTTTCACATTTTTTGTATTCCCATCAAGCTTGACTTTATTAGAAGCATGCAAAAATCTATCCTTAGGAATCCATCTACTGCTACTAGTTAAGCACAAGTCACCTGAAACACGAACATTCTTTTTGTTAGTAAACAATTTGTTATTTTCAGTCTTAACAGGTTTCTTCTTGATGGTTTATGTGGTCTTAATCACTTTCTTGATGTTATTAGGTGACAACCAACCATACTGATCTTTGTATTTAGTCATTCCAGAAACAGTATCTCTAACCCTCTGTAAAGTGCACTTAGGATTCTTCTGAGAATACCTAGGAAAACTAGAATTCCTTACCTGCTGAGGTTGTTTGTTCCCTAATGAGAAAGTTTCATTCTTGACAATCTTTGGACCACTGCTTGTTTTAACTTCTTTTTGTGACTGAGGTTCAGATTTAACCTTGTACATATGTGGTTGCCTAGAAGTCTTTGATTTCTTTGGGACCGTGGGACCTTTCTTTGGTTTTGGAATTGAATCCGTCTTAGGTGATTGATTGGACTTTGGTTTTGAATCAGTCTTGGGTGATGGTTTTGTCTTTGGTTTTGAATCAGTCTTGGGTGATGGTTTTGTCTTTGGTTTTGAATCAGTCTTGGGTGATGGGTTGGTCTTTGGTTTTGATTCATTCTTGGGATTGGTCCTTTGGACTTTTGTTGTGTGGTGGTCTTTGGTGTTTTAAACTTATCAGATTGGGAAGGTTGTGAAGAGTGTGACTTTGAAATCTGCTTTTGGTAAAAATCATGTTTATCCTCCTTTTTATCAAAATGTTTTTCAAATTCAGGAGCAAAATCATAAGTTCCTTCCAAAAATGTTGACATATCATCAGTTTCCAACTTCACACTTGCTTTACTTATCTTAAACGGACAAAGACTTCCCTTGAGTGAATTTGATGCTTTATCTTTTTCTTTTAAAGATTGAAGTGCAATTTTTTGAAATTCGAATTCGATTTTAAGTTTATTAAGTTCTTTAAGCACATTCAACTTTTGTTCTTTTTCTTTTTCAAACTTTTGTTTGAAAGCATCAATTTCATTCAAGTAAGTTTGAGTTCCCTCAGAAAACTTGGTAAAGGACTCAGTCTCATAAGCAGTCGGAAAGAAATAATCATCAACATCATTGACATCAAAGATATCATCTAGTTCACAATCAGTTTGAACAGAAACATGCACAACTTCACACTAAGTTTGCACAGATGCATTCACAATTTCACAAATAGAACATGCAGTTTGTTAAGTTTTCTCATCTTGACACACAGAATAGTTTGGTGAAGTTGCAGTGGTCATAAATTCACAGACAGGACAATTAGGGTGATCACAATCATTGTCATGATTATTGGGTGGGTCACAGTGATTTTGAGTCTTCAAATTATCTATTAAAGATTGCTTTTCATCAAGAGACTTTTTCAAATCCTCTATTACCTTTTCCAAAACACTTTGTGGAACATAAGGTTTTTCAGCAGTAGGTTTTGGAATTGGAATTGCTTCTTCTAAAGGTTTTTCAGTAAAACACTCAAGATTTTCAGGTATTATAACCTCATGATTATCTTTGTTACTTTTATGCCCAGGGTGACTGAAAAAATCATATGTCTCATCCATTAACTCATAGTTAAAATAGACATCTGCACCCTTCTTTAGAAAATCATCAGCCTCAAAATCACCATGACTTGGTCTAACAAATTGGTCAGTCATCCCACGTCTCAAATAAGATTCCTTATACAATGATGGGATTTCTTCTTGTGCTTGGAGCAAATATTCTGGATTGACATAACCCAACCCTGAATTGAATGCAGTTTTCGAATTTCTTGGCCTATTCAAAAAGATTTGTTGATATGATCGATTAATCTTATACAAATTTTCTTGATAAGACTTGATTTCAGCTTTAAGTTCATCATTTTCTTTATCAAGTTTTTGTTTAAGAAAATCTTTTATACAACACTCATATTTTAGGTCAAAAATTTTGTCTTCAAATTCTTTCAAATCAGGGGTAGATTCTTTCAGTTTCACATTTAATGACTCAATGTCCTCAGCCAAAGCATTTGCTCTAAACATCTCATTGGTCTTCTCAACTTGTAACTGTCTCACGGTGTTGCTCAACTCAAGAACTTTGGTTTCAAGTTCTTGTTTTTCAAGATGCAATTTGGAATTTAGAGTAAAAGTGACTGCAGCCTTTTCAGATTTCAATTTTTCAAAATCCTTTTGAAGTAAATCAAATTTAGCTTGAAATTCTTTTTCTTTGTCTTCCAAAACTTTCTTTACTTTTAAATTTTCTTCAGTCAACTTCACCCCTTTTCTCATTGCCTTTTCACTTTTATTCACATAATATTCTAACATTGATTTGGAAATAGTGATTACCTGATCATCCTCTAAAGAACTTTCATGAACATCATCTAACTCTTTTGACTTCTTGATTTTTGTCATGAAACGCACATTTGCTGCAAGTTCATCTGTCTCTTCATCAGAAAGGTGTAGCCATTTGTCATCTTCAGCTAGAAGAGCAATTCCACTTTCCTCTTGTCTTGCAAGCAAAAGTTTGTACTTGTAGTATTCCGAGTTCTTCTGACGAGGTTTAGTGCAATTGATGGAAAAATGTCCTGGAAGACCACAATTGTAACATTTCTTATCATCATTTCTCTTGTCCATGACCTTCTTTTCAAACTTCTTCTGATTGTCAAATTTCTTTTCACCAACAACAAATTCTTTCTTGGTTTCAAACTTAGGAGCATTTGCATTCTTTCCATAAGAAGAAACTGATGAAGTCCTAAGTTGATTGTTGGTTGGTTTCTTCTTGAAGAATTTCTTCTTGAAAGCCTTTGTGAAATAAGCAAGTTCCTTGTACATTTCTTGTTGCTTTTCATCCAAATCAGAATCACTCATTTCACTTGAGTCATAATCAGTTTCAATTTCAACAAAGTTTTGTCTTTAAACTCTTGAAGACTTCTTTTCAGCTACCAAGGCCAGTGGATCAGAATGAGTACTTTCTTCTTTCTTCTTTTGGATCCTCAGAACATCATCAATATTCAACTTCATCTTTTCATACAAAGTATAAATGGTGAGTTTACCAAAATCTGATTGCTGATTGAGTTGAGTGCCATAAACTTGCCATTCCTCTTCAAGATTTTTGATAAACTTGATGTTCAATTCCATATTGGTTCTTGTAACATCATTCTTTCTCAGCTCATTGATAACATTGCAGAATCTGATTTATACTTCATTCAATGGTTCACCCTTCTGTTGCTTGAATGTTTCATACATATTCAGAACAGTTGACAATCTTATGGTGTTTGAAACATCAGACCCTTCCATCTGCTTTTCCACTTCATCCCATATATCTTTTCCTGTTTCATATGAGTCAACATTACAATAGATGTCATCTGGTAGTGCTTGGTAAAGATAAGCAATGGACATTTGATCAGCCTCAACACGATTTCTCTGATCAGTATTCCAACTTTCTTCTGGCAAAGGTTCATCATTCACTAGATTCTTAGGAATTTCAGGACCATCCTTGTACGATTTCCTTAGAAGTTTCCCATTCATTTGTCTGTCTATCCAATTCAAGAACCTTTTCTTCCACTGTGGATAGGAACCTCTAAACAACACAGGAGGTCTCCCTTCAGAACCAAGAGCCAAAGCTTCTCTTGAAGCCATCAATATTAAACAATAAAAGACTTAGAAAAAATTTTGATTTTGTCTATTTCTATTGGATGCCGAGCTCAGACCTCGGCAAATGGACCAAAAATTTTGAAAAATTTTAATTTCTGCCCACGAGTAGATTATTGATCAAAAATGATTTTGAATCAATTTTCTTGAAAATTATTGATTTGACAAATCTAAATTCAACTAAGTGCCGAGCAGATACTTCGGTAAAAGGTATACACTGATCAACGTCTAACTTCAACTGAGTGCCGAGCAGTTTCTTCGGCAAATGGTGCAAACAGAAATTGATCTCAAAGTACTTGGACGAATTTTGTTGATTCAACTATTTGCCGAGCAAATATCTCTGCAAACAGTGTAAATAGGATCAACACTTAACCAATTTTAGCCAACACACGTATTTGCCGAGCTTAAATCTCTGCAAACAGCACAAATGAGATTTGTACTTAGTTGAATCAACCCAAATCACTTGTTTGCCGAGCTTATATCTCTGCAAACAGAACAAATAGCACAAGACTTAACCAAAATTTCTTGAAACAACTATTTGCCGAGCAATGAGCTCTGCAAATAGACCAAATAGCTCCAGACTTAACCAAAATGAGCTGAATCACGTATTTGCCGAGCAGAAACCTCTGCAAATAGAACAAATAGGATCACTTCTAGCCAACGACCTCTACAAAGACGAGAAACCACTAAAGGACAAAATAGTCGGTTACTGGTCGTCTTCTTCGTTCAGCCAAACACCCAAACGCCGAGCTCACAGAAAATCTTCGATTTCTCCTTCATTTTTGTGAATTCAAGCTTCAAATTTGTTTCAAAATACTCAGAATCTAATCCCGCACAAATCCTAAAACAAATTAAGTGCTAATTTCAACCAGAAATCAAACCCTCACGAACATGTCATTTGCCGAGCTCATTCAAAATCTGATCAAACGATGAAATTAAGCTCTGAAAATGATAACGAAGGAAGATATACTAATAACAAAGTGATCGGTGAACAAATTTCAAAGAAAAACACACTGATTTTGCTGAAATCACTTGAACAGTGATCTCGGCAAATGATACTTTCAGAAAAACTCAAAATTCCAGAAAATAAGCACAAATTAAGCTTCAAATAAACTTGTGGATTGTTCAGATATGCTGATTGTGCTCTGATACCAAATGTAAAGATGTGAATTTGAGCTTTAGTGTGTGTTTAGTGTGTGTTAATGGCGGTTGAGATGTGAGAGAAATTAGAGAGAGAAAGTGTAGATGTCAGGGAAAGATTAGATAGCATTAAGCGTTCAAAAGGTTACAAAACAAGTAGTGTAGGGGGTTTATATACCTCTATACAATTTACATTAGGCCCCCTTCCATATTAACAATATTTACACTGTAGGTACAAAATACATAAAGGAAACAAATCAACTACTACAATTTATATTTCTAACAAAAAGCCTCTGGGTCGGGTTAGGAGCCAATCGGGTCGAAATTAAGGTTCTTGGTATGAAACTAGGGTTTTATAGTTTTAAATGGACCAAAAACCGATTTTTGGTAGTAGACCATGTTATGGGTCGTGCTTTTGGGTTGAGTCGAGTTTAAATAAGTTCCCTATGTTCCTAAACGAATTCAGATCCTCTCTAGCCGATCAAAAGCCCAAAAACCCAATTTAAAACCCAAATGGGTCATGGCTGTTCGTAAAACTGCTGCTGATCTTGAGCTTGCCCAGCAATGGGCGTAAGATACGCCGAATAGGGCGTAGGTTACGCCGGAGAGAAGCATGCCAACGTATATTACGGCAGATGGAGCGTACCCTACGCTGTCCTCCTTCTTCGAAATAGACCTTACAGTGATTATTCACTGTTTACGCCAAGAATCTAACAACCAGACGCCAAAAATGGGAAATAGGAGCCATCGTAACTTACGGTGGACTCCACCGTACCTTACGCCAATTGTTTTTCAGCCACCGTAGCTTACGCCAAGATACACCGTAGCTTACGCCCACCTGAAACCAAGCGGCGTACCTTACGCTGCATACCAGCGTACCTTACGGTGCCTGGGTTTGATGTTTTTCCTGTTTGACCCGTCTTGACCTCCAGGATCCTTGGACTGACCCGAGCTTCAGTCTGAACCACTTTGTGACTCCTCTAATGATGTAATTGAGCTGTTATTGCCTCTCAAGTCATGACTCACCTTTAAATACTCAAACATGAACCTTCAATTTAATATATATATATAAGCACACTTATAATTATGACTTTTGAACTCGAGACGACTTTTAGACGACTTAAATTCATTTCAAACAATTTCTCGACTTCCTTATGACTATGTTAAGTCTTGGGAGTCGCCTATAGACGTAAACCAATTATGAAACCCTAATTAGGGTTTGACTTGTAGTTATTAATGAGTACGTATATTAATATTATATAGGTGGTGGACGTGAAGTGAACCTTGAACGACATTAACTCGATCATAAATCAATATTAACTTCTGTGCCGATCAAGGTGAGTTCCGTAGCTCCCTACTCGTTTGAGATTCGGGCTGGAAAGTGTACAACTACTTATTTGATTGCCTGATTGACTTGTTTGACGGTTTACCCATTACTTGGTTGGTTTTGCGCATGTTTGTGATACTACGGTTATTTAGGATAGTTGTGTCTACATGGAAGTCGGTTATGCTTTTCAAAGGGTTTTAGATGTGGTAGGAAGACTGCGGGTGACCCTATATATAAACATCTAGAACTTGATGAAAGTAAAATCCTCCGAAGTGTAGGTACGTGTTGTGTAGTGGAATGGATGGATATTGGATTGTGTTTGGAATGGACATACGCGCTTTACACGCAATGCATACTTACATACGCGCTTTACACGCAATACATACTTACATACGCGCTTTACACGTAATGCATACTTACATACGCGCTTTACACGCAATACATACTTATTTACGCGCTTTACACGCAATGCATACTCATTTACGCGCCTTACACGCAATGCACACTTATGATACGTGACTTGGATATTTTCACAACTTGTGCTCATTTATTACCGTAACTATTTTTCTCCATGTGACCTTATTGTGATTTGACATTATGACTATCGACAATGGTTCCTTGTGAATCATTTCTACGAACTCACCAACCTCGTGTTGACTTGTTTAGTACACTTTTCAGGTAACCAGGTGAATCCAAGACAAGATGCATGATTTGGTAGATTGTTGGACCCGGGCTTAGACTTACTTGGATCAAGGATTCACATGCCCTTCTTTTGCATTATGCTTAGGATCGTTCGCCATCTTTTAGATTGTTTTGTAAACTTTTGATGGCTACTTGCTCCTTATGCATTTTGTGTTGTACTTGTATTAAACTTGTTGAATTCACCGAATTCATTTATTTTCATTTAGTTGCCTACGATAATTCCATCATGCGCTATTTAATTTTCGTATTATTCCGAGCCTTGGTTCGGGGTGTTACAGTTTATGAATGCGAAGTTTAAGAATAAAGATTTGGGGAAACTTAAGTATTTTTTGGGAATTGAAGTTTTGGAAACAGATTCTGGTCTTTGTTTGTCACAAAGAAAGTATTGTTTAGAATTGCTAACTGGTTTTGGATTGCTTGGATGTAAACCTGTTCATACTCCTTTTGAGGTTAACATGACCTTAAAATATGATTCTTCTCAACTTATTGAGAATGTGGCTGCTTATCAAAAGTTGGTTGGCAAGTTAATATATTTAACTTTGACTAGACTTATTCTGTTCAGTGTTTATCTTAGTTTATGCATGCTCCTACCAAAGAGCATTTTAATACTGGATTAAGGGTTTTGAGGTATCTTAAGCAAGCTCCTGGTAATGGTTTGTACATTACAAAAGGTAACACTTTTACTCTTACTGGTTTTGTGGATTCTGATTGGGCAAGGTGTTTGAGCACTAGAAGATCCATTACTGGATATACTGTCTTCCTTGGTAATTCTTTGGTTTCTTGGAAAAGTAAGAAACAAACAACTGTAGCCAAGTCCTCTGCTGAAGCAGAATATATGAAACGGCACAACTCGATTAATGGAGAAATAAGGATTTTATTATTATTTTTTTATATAGATATGAGCCGCATATCGCGCTGCCAAAAAGATCAGAAACTTTTCATGCGTTTGAAAATGCGCCGCATAAACCCATATTTATCAAATATGCGCCGCATACATAGTATATGCGCCGCATATTTCCACCTGACAGATCCAAAACCAAGTTTTGACATTTGACTCAACTTACAATCTTTTCAAACTCAATTCCAAGCTTTAGACCATAACATTTCTGAATTCAATCAAATACCTTTTTCCAAAACTCATTATAAAAGACAACGTACAAAAATTAGAAATTTCGGCATGACCTTTTCGTAAAATATACATCCAAAAACCTATTACGGATAATGAGTTTTTAAAATACAATTGATCATGATCTATACATTACTATTACAAAATGACCTATTATAAATAACCAAAAACTCCTTGAATACTTGACATAACAATAATTTTACCAAAACAAATCAAATGTACCATGAGCCAATAGTTCAAAGGGGTCTCTACGGGTCCTATCAATATTACCATTTTCCGCATTTAGCTAAAACATTCAAATCCATAATTTAGCTTCGAACTTCAAGTACTTGTCTTTGTTTCCACATCCGGGACAACCTATAAAAAGGGTAAACAACTAAAAGGTAAGCAAAGCTTAGTGAATAATCTTGCATACGTTTATACACACGAAGGAGGGCAACGCACAAAGGATATTACATGTAGCCTATGGCACCGTCGTACCATATCTACATGCTCACCTTTGTACTTTAACGCATTACATGGATCCATATAAGCAAATACAACACAATCAATATCAATACTTGGGATTCTTAGGCATCATTCACAAGAGGTTCTTAGGCCTCATACATCATATCTCAAGAGGTTCTTAGGCCTCGTATATCTCATATCTCAAGAGGTTCTTAGGCCTCATAATCACAATGCCCCAAATTGGGCTTAACGCCAAATCGATTACCACACACGGAATCCACCATCATATAGTAATCGACCCGACACATATATAAAAGTATTCAAGAATACTCACCTCCTCCGCGACAACCAAATCAACAATTAAGATGACCGCTTGAACACAATACACAAGCTTTCAACCTAGCAACAAATCATAAACGCATATAGGATCATCAATCACATACTAGGCCGTCTAGCCATAATCACTAGTATTTCAACACCCAACCCATCTTTTACAATCTCATATTATTATTGAGTTGGTTCACAAAACATGTATCTCTTATATCATTATCATAATGTCAAACTCACTTTCATAACAAAATTACTATTTTCATCTTTGACCAAGCTGACTTCAAACAAGCATAACTTAAGTTCTACTCACTCTTTTTACTTGATTGTAATGGCCAAATTTAGATGAAACATATATCTACATTTTATCTTTAGTGACCAACATGTGAATTGTCCTTCAAAGGTGATTTCTGGTCGCTTTAAAAACCAATACTGTTGTTGTTGTCATTAACAAAACAGCTTTGACATTACTGACATCAAATGATCATAACTTGAGTTCTACACCATATTTTGACCTCATTCCAGTGGCCAAATTAAGATAACACATATAGATACATTTTATCTTCAGTGACCAACACAATATTTGACCCATATAAGTGTGTTTTACTCGTTTCAAAAACAGACACAGAATCATTCTTACTGAAAGATCAGCATGACCATACTAACTCCAAAAATTCATAACTAGAGTTATACTCCACCTTTTTATCCCATTCCAGTGGCCACTTAAAGTTGACACAATAACCTACATTTTCTTTTTAGTGATCAACAAGTGAAAATTCTGTTACAGGGGTGTTTTACTTGTCACAAAATCAGAGACAGAATCTGTCAATTTCTTTCTTCTCACTAACATTCATCAAAACCTTCATGCAACCCAACTAAAAACCCTAAATTTGATTAAATTACAAGAACCCTAACTTTTATTAAAGCAATTTAACTCATTAAAAGAAAAACCCCCAAGTTCCCAAATTCAATTTAGTAAGACCCTAATTTTCTAAAAGAAATCAAAATTAGGTTAAATGAAAATCATTACCTCAAGAAATGGAAGAGTAAAATCAAGAATCCAAGTCACAATTCCTTCCCCCTTCTTCTTCCTAGTTTCGTTCACCACCACCACCACCATACACAAATTCTCACTTTTTAATTTCTAAGATAATTGGAGTTTATTATTATGGTGATTGTTATTTACTTACTTGAGTTTGATTATTTGGAAGTGTGAAATTGAATTGAATGAAGAAGGAAGAAGATTAAAGAAAATAGTAGAAGTAGTATGAGTCACAAATGGAAAATGGCTGGCATCCTAATGAGATGCCACGCCCCATAACTAATTTTGGTGAGGAAAATACCCGCTATCCGTTAAAGTTTCAACTAAATTAATCCGTATTCAAAAATAAAATGCTAGGAAACTATTTTAATGTCAAACTATAATAAAGGTTAATTTTTCATTGGTCTTAAAAATTCGGAATGTTACAATATAGGGCTATGGCTGCAGTTACTTGTGAAATAATTTGGCTTAGAAACTTATTACAAGATCTTGGTATTCAAATACATATTCCTGTTAACTTATTTTGTGATAGCAAGTCTGCTTTACAAATTGATGTTAATCCTGTCTTTCATGAAAGAACAAAGCATTTTGAAATTGATTTACACTTTATTAGAGAGAAAATATGTGCAGGAATTCTGAAAACCAATAAGATCAAATCTGAACTCAATGTGGCTGATATTTTCACAAAGAGTCTCTGTTCTAAGCAACATGTATTTCTTTGTAAGAAATTAGGGTTGTTGAATATGTTTAAGGCATGAACTTAAGAGGGGATGTTCTAAAGATTAAGTTCATACCTTAATTATAGGTTTTATACTTACTTAAAATGTTGTTTAAAAGTGTAGGACTTTTGCTGCTTATTTTCTGGATTATAAGGACTATTTCTGTACAAGTTGAAGTAAAGGATGCTGATGATATTAAAGAAGACTTCAGGGACTGAAGATGTAATTTTTGAGTAAAGGATGCTGTGGATCTGGTGTTTCTGTTGAAGATCTTGTTTGATTCTTGTATTCTCACATTTTGCTTTTGTTGTTGTTGATAATAATAACATAACGGTGACCCGCGACGACCACTAGACCGGAGATGACGGAGCTGGAGGCCGTTTTTGGTGAAGTTACAAAAATACCCTTGAGCCTAAAGTCATGCTATGGGGGAGTTGTACTTCATGCTTGAGGCTTTGTACTTTTAGCTATAGTAAAAAGCACTCACATACCAATTTTGCTTTTTAGTATGTATATATATAATATAATAGCTAAGGGGTGGGTTAATTTAGGGACATCTTAAATTAGGGACATTAGGGACATGTAACTTACACATGTGTAACTTGAAACGACTCAACCAAAAAGTAGGAGTATTTTTTTTTTATTATTATTTTGAGACTTGACCAATACACTTTGAACCAACTTTTGGATAATCCGAGTTTAGTTTCATCTTTGAAAGATATTACCATTAGAAAGTAGACTCTAACACGTTACCATGGATGATTTGAATTGTGAAATCTTGACTTTTGCGGTAAAAATGGTTTGAAGCAAGAACCCTTAGTAGCCCCCTTTGAACTAATGGCTATTGGTACATTTGGTTTGCTTTTGGTAAAGCTTGATTATGTATAATTCTGTAAATTTCAGTTGTGTCATAGTCTTTTTGTATCAAAATTGTGTTCTACTTGACTTGAAGGATGACAAAATGGGTAAACGACCCGTTTGGTTGTAAAATGAATGTTTAATCAAACGGATACTTTTGCTATGTCTATTACTGTGTTTAAAACATGTTTGAATCAGAAATATTGTGTCAAGAAGTTTTGAAATTGAGTTAGAGATATTTGCAAATGGTTTTAAGAGTCAAAATGTAAGTCGTGGTGGCGGTGGTCGCCGTCACCGGAGGATCATGGTGGTGGTGGTGGTGATGGTGGTTGTATAACTTACACATGTGTAAGTTGTAACTTACACATGTGTAAGTTATACAACCATCACACATGTGTAAGTCGTGGTGGCGGTGGTCGCCGTCGCCGGAGGATCATGGTGGTGGTCGGAGATGATGGTGGTGGTGGTGGTGATGGTGGTGGTGGTGGTCGGAGATGGTGAAAAATGAATGATTGAGAAGTGTCCCTAGTGTCCCTAATTTAAAAGTGTCCCTTAATTAACTTTTCTCTATGCTAAATAGTTATTTTAGACCTGTATATACATGAACAAACACAAAACATTACATTTTTAAAATATTATAATAATAAATATTTCATACGCGGATACCCTTTAGTATTGGTATTATTACTACTACTACTCACTTTTGTTATTATTATATTACTACTACTATCACTATCACTATTGATGATATACCATATACGGAGCTTTACCTCCGTATGACATTCTCGATACGAAGGACCCTTCGTAGGTAGCGAAGGTACTAAACATTGTACCAAGCAGACTTATCCGTAGCCGAAGC
>CM067171.1:84251234-84262803 GCA_034093135.1 Erigeron breviscapus | reverse complement strand
CTGATTCAGGAATGTGATCATTCATATTTGTACCGGTTGGGGGTGTGGGTGTGGGTATTCGTGTGTGGGCTAGGGAGTACTGTGGGGGTAATTTAGCTATGACATCTATTTTGGCTCTATCAACCTCAAGTCCCGCTTTAGAAACTTTATGTCCCAACACAATCCCTTCCTTCACCATGAAGTGACATTTTCCCAATTTAAAACAAGTTGTGCCCTTTCGCACCTTTCCAACATCTTATCTAAGTTATGCAAGAAAGTACGAAATGAGTCCCCAAAAACCGAGAAATCATCCATGAAAACCTCCATGGAGGTTTCAAGCATGTCCTGGAATATAGCTATCATGCACCTTTGGAAGGTGCCAGGGGCATTACATAGACCAAACGGCATTCGCCGATAAGCAAAAGTGCCAAAGGGGCACGTGAAAGTGGTCTTTTCTTGATCCTTTGGATCAATGGGTATTTGAAAGTACCCGGAAAACCCATCAAGAAAACAGAAATACTCATTACCTGCGAGTCTCTCTAACATCTGATCAATAAAAGGCAATGGAAAGTGATCCTTTCGGGTGGCGTCATTAAGCTTTCGGTAGTCAATACAAACCCGCCATCCCGTGACAGTTCTAGTAGCCAAGAGTTCCTTATTTTCATTTTCAACCACTGTCATGCCCCCCTTTTTGGGCACACAATGAACAGGACTAACCCAAGGACTATCAGCAATAGGAAAAATGATCCCGGCATCTAACAACTTAATAATCTCTTTCTTAACAACTTCTTTCATGTTCGGATTAAGCCTCCTTTGTCTCTGGACAACGGGCTTAACATCATCAATAAAATCAATATTGTGCTGACAAAAATTTGGACTAATACCTGGAATGTCAGTAGTTTTCCAAGAAAAAGCCCGCTTATGAGCTCGGAGCACCGCCAAAAGAAGTCCTTTCTCGTCACTCGAGAGTGAGGACGAGATAACTACGGGTAAAGATGATTTACCTGCCAAGTAAGCATACTCCAAATGGGCAGGCAGCGGCTTAAGCTCTAAGTCTGTAGGTGGTACATCAACTGAATTAGGTACCATTGAGCTTCCATCAGCAACAACTCTCTCAAAGCTCTCATCCACTGGAGGTGTCTCATCCAAGTTAAGTGCCATAACTTCTGCGAATAAATCATCATCAGAAATTTCCCCCGATCCTAGATTTGCAATCTCCTCATCTCCCATATCGGTCTCCATCAACTCCTGGAACTCTCGGTCCAAAGCATCATCAATCACATCAATCCTGAAACATGACTCATCATTAAAATAAGTATGCTTAATAGACCTCTCAACATTAAAAACAATCCTATCAGTACCCACTCCCAAAGAAATCTCCTTGTCCTTCACACGGATGATAGCATCCGCGGTGTTTAGGAAAGGTCTACCAAGAATAAGGGGTACCTGGGCATCCTCCTCCATCTCTAAAATAACAAAATCAACAAGGAAGACAATATGACCCACTTTGACTCTAATATTTTCAGCAATCCCCATGGGATACTGAAATGAGTGGTCGGCAAGCCTAATACTCATGCGAGTCGGGCGAAGGATTCCTAAGGCCAACTTACTCCAAACCGAATAAGGCATCAAATTGATACTAGCACCTAAATCGCTAAAGCCTTACAAATAATGGTTTTAATAGAGCAAGTAATAAGAAAACTCCCTGGGTCTTCAAGCTTAGGTGGTATGCGGTTCTGCAAGATAGCAGAACACTCGGCATTTAGAAAAGTAGCTTTTGCCTCCTCCAACTTCCCTTTATCCGTCACAAGTTCCTTGATGAACTTGGCATAGTGAGGCATCCCCTGTATCAAATCAACTAAAGGAACATTAATATGAACATTAGAAATCATTTGAACAAACTTGTTATATTGTTCCTTTAGTTTAGCCTTCCTGAACCGCTATGGAAATGGAACCTTTGGCTTATATGGCTTAACCTCTGGAACCACATCCGGTTTTGGTGGAGTGACCGGAGTCTTCACGGTCGGATTCTCCTCCATATCAATCTCTTTATCAACTTCATCATCATCACTCCCTTTTGAATCCTGCACATCTGAAACAACCACATTAGGCATAGTAGGAGGGTCATAAGATTTACCTGTACGAGTTGATGGCCTTGGCTTCCTCATTACGGGCTTGAGGGGGAGTGTACTTCTGCCCCACATTTTGTCCCTGATTCGGCCCCATGCTAAACTGAGGCCTAGGATTCTGTTGAGTATTACTAGGCAAAGTACCAGGAGTCCTAGATAGTGCAGCCATCCTACTCTCAAGATCCTTAAAGTTAACACATTGATTCTTCATATTTATCTCAACCTTCCATCTATCCTATCCAACCTCTCATTTAACGCCTTAGTATCATCCCGAATCATCTGAATGCTAGTTTTAGTTTCAGCCTGATTACTAACCAACTGTTTCATCATCTCCCTCAACTCGGCATTTGGATCGGCATTAGAAGAAGAAGAACCTGATCCTTGTCCTTGTTGAGTTTGTTGTTGTGGTTGATTCTGAAAGTTATCCCTTTGCCATCTATTTCCTGAAAAACGAGAGTTATTAGTAGGAAAAGAAGAGTTATAAGTAGGATTACCTGAAGTGCGGTTCTGGAAACCGGTATTGCGCGGGTAGCTCCCTTGTTGTTGATTCTGGATGTAACTCACATCTTCGGGTCCCCGATTGGGACACTCATCAGAATAATGCATGTTACCACAATGATCACATCCATCCGCTACTACCTTCACATCCCGTTCAATGGCCCCAAACCGACTCTTTTGCATAGCAAATCCCTTTTCCATTCGCTCCGATAGTGCTCTAATCTCTCCTATCATCCCCGAATCATGACTAGCCTCAACCTTCACAACTCTACCTTGGCTAGTACCTTTCTTTAACCTTCTCTCATTCTTCAAAAATCTATCATCATCCATATTTGCATTGTCCTTTGCCATGGACTCCAAGATTTCAAAACCCTCATTTGGTGTGATCTTGTTAAAACCACCCCCAAAAGCATATCCTAACTCCCGCTTAGACTTCTTATCTAGGCCATCAAAGAAGAGCTCAACATATTGCTCCTTAGTCATGTTATGGCCCGGACAATTCCTCAACATTTCCTTAAACCGAATCCATGCATCTACCACATCTTCATCTTCATCTTGGTCAAAGGACCTAATCAAATTCTCCAACTTCCTTTGAGTTCTAAGTGAGTAAAACTCACCAATGAAAGCTTGCTTGAGTTGGTCCCAAGTGGTGATGGAATTTTCCGGAAGATCATTAAACCAATCTAAAGCATCACCGGTAATGGACATTGGAAATGTCTCTAGTTTAACGGCATTCATTTGGTTATTCCCATATTGGTATAACCGTGCCAACTTCTCAAATCTCTCTAAGTGCTGGTATGGATCCCATTTCCTTTTCCCGTCAAACTGTTGCTCCTCAATGCTTTTAAGATGATTACCCTTAAGATTGAAATCATGACCAATGGCTGGAGGTCTTATAGGGCTACCACGGTTGGCAGGAATAGTACGAACCCTTCGCCATACCGTATATCATTCGGGTCCCTTTCTTCGTCTCCCATTGTCTCCTCTAACTTAACTTCAAGATTGAAAAATTCTTCCAAATAGAATCCCTCCTCGTCTGAATCAGGAGTGGGTCTAGCAATAGGTGAGAATGGTGTTGGTGTTGTGTAGTTAAACCTACGTCTTGTTGGTGTTCTCAAAGGGCTATTAAGAGGTAAACCCGAAGACCGCAAGTTCATCAACTAAAAAGGAGACCTGCAAAACACAACTAACCAAACACGTCAACTGCACCTGTGATAAGATAAGAAAAGAAAAAACTAAACTATTAAAGCAAATAACTTCCTCACGCGTGAGGAAGGATCAAACCACTAAATTAACAACTAAAACGGCACACAATCCCCGGCAGCGGCGCCAAAAACTTGATGTGCTAAATCGAGTTTAAAAAATTAAAACTAGGAATACCTTGAAACTCACTACTACACACTATCGGGCAGTGGACCCGATCGTATGCAATATAGTTAAAAAGTAAGTCCAGGTTCGTTCACGGGGATTGGTTTGAATCAATTGTTTAACAAAGTAGTTTGGAAAAAGGGTGGAACGCTTTGAATCTCTATTTGACAATTAAATTAAAATAACTTAAAAGACAAACGCGTAAAGGTAAAGGTAAAACTGTAAACAAATATTGTAAAGATCATCCACCTTGACTTCGCTAGACTTCAAACATGATTGCATTCAATTAAGACCAAATTCATTTAGAGTTGACAAGATAATCGTGAAAGGATAAAATGCTCGCGTGGTACCACCAACCGCTCACAAACCACCCAGACACCTAAATTGCTAATTCAATTACCCAAGCCGGTACCACCAATGCCTAGACAACCTTATCAACAATTAGTTTACTTGATTATCACATTACCAATTGTGCCTATGTGAATTAAAACGTGGTACCACCAACCGTTTCTAAACACGTTGACAAAATTATTCCTTTTATTAAAATGACATTCACTATCATACCATGAACTAGTGATAATTGCTCATAGACAAGCAAACGTTTGAAAATCACATATGTATCCAACTAGTACCACTAACGAAGAATACACATGCCACCAATATCATAATAATATATAAAGGAATTAAATCATCAAGAACTCGACACAACGATAATTGAAATCAACTCTTTGAATTAAAACATCTAGCAATCACATAATTCGTCTAGTTACATCAAGGTGGATGATTGAAGTATTAGCCACTCATAATCAAATTGAAATAACTATCAAAGTAAAGGAAGAACATGATGTACCAATTGTTTGCGGAATAGAAAATGCAAGACAATAAAATAGATACGATCTAAGTGGGTGCACGTGAATCTTCAATGAATCGGAAGATGTTGAAATCTTGAATTGATCCTTGAAGGAGTTTCTTGAAGTGCAGCCCTTAGAAAGAAATTTTGATAGTTTGGGAATTAGGTTATTTCTTCTATTTATACCTCCTTCAAATCTGATGCAAAAGAGGCTGTAACCCTTTCAGAACCGTCCCCTCACTGCGGCGCAGTGGGCGTGTAATGCCCCCACTGCGTCGCAGTGCATATACACTGGTCCATATGCTCAATTGACAAGGCTGACTGCGGCGCAGTGAGCACATGCACATCCCACTGCGTCGCAGTGATATCTTACTGGTTGGTCACTCCCCTTTTCCACTAGCCGACTGCGGTGCAGTGGTCCAGTTCACCACCACTGCGTCGCAGTGATATCTTTCTGGTCTAGATGCCTCTTTCCATATAGATGACTGCGGCGCAGTGAAGGCAAACTTGCCCACTGCGTCGCAGTGTAAATGTACTGGTCCAAAGCCACACAACAACTTATGAAGATTTGTAAATTTTCAATCTCTTTTCACGTATCGAATTCTCCAATTAACTTCATGGCCTCAAAATTACTCGAAATTGCACCAAATGGAAACGTCACCTGTTTAGAACCTGAAACCACTAACAAACCCATAAACGCGCCAAATGCCCGCAAAATCGACTAAAAACATTTAAAACTAGAAATACCTTGAAACTCACTACTACGCACTATCGGGCAGTGGACCCGATCGTATGCAGTATAGTTAAAAAATAAGTCCAGGTTCGTTCACGGGGAATGGTTTGAATCAATTGTTTAACAAAGTAGTTTGGAAAAAGGGTGGAATGCTTTGAATCTCTCTTTGACAATTAAATTAAAATAACTTAAAAGACAAACGCGTAAAGGTAAAGGTAAAACTGCAAACAATAATAGTAAAGATCATCCACCTTGACTTCGCTAGACCTCAAACGTGATTGCATTCAATTAAGACCAAATTCATTTAGAGTTGACAAGATAATCGTGAAAGGATAAAATGCTCGCGTGGTACCACCAACCGCTCACAAACCCCCCAGACACCTAAATTGCTAATTCAATTACCCAAGCCGGTACCACCAATGCCTAGACAACCTTATCAACAATTAGTTTACTGGATTAACACATTACCAATCGTGCCTATGTGAATTTTCCGGGAGATCATTAAACCAATCTAAAGCATCTCCGGTAATGGACATTGAAAATTTACAAATCTTCATAAGTTGTTGTGTGGTCTTTGGACCAGTGTATATGCACTGCGACGCAGTGGGCAAGTTTGCCTTCACTGCGCCGCAGTCATCTATATGGAAAGAGGCATCTAGACCAGAAAGATATCACTGCGACGCAGTGGTGGTGAACTGGACCACTGCGCCGCAGTCGGCTAGTGGAAAAGGGGAGTGACCAACCAGTAAGATATCACTGCGACGCAGTGGGATGTGCATGTGCTCACTGCGCCGCAGTCAGCCTTGTCAAATGAGCATTTGGACCAGTGTATATGCACTGCGACGCAGTGGGGGCATTACACGCTCACTGCGCCGCAGTGAGGGGACGGTTCTGAAAGGGTTTTGGGCAGCTTTTGCACCAATTGAAGGGAGGTATAAATAGAAGAAATAACCTAATTCCCAAGCTATCAAAATTTCTTTCTAAGAGCTGCACTTCAAGGAACACCTTCAAGGATCAATTCAAGATTTCAACATCTTCCGATTCATTGAAGATTCACGTGCACCCACTTAGATCGTATCTATTTTATTGTCTTGCAATTTCTATTCCGCAAATAATTGGTACATCATGTTCTTCCTTTACTTTGATAGTTATTTCAATTTGATTATGAGTGGCTAATACTTCAATCATCCACCTTGAAGTAACTAGACGAATGATGTGATTGCTAGATGTTTTAATTCAAAGAGTTGATTTCAATTATCGTTGTGTCGAGATCTTGATGATTTAATTCCTTTATATTTATTATTATGATATTGGTGGCATATGTGTTCTTCGTTAGTGGTACTAGTTGGATGCATATGTGATTTTCAAACGGTTGCTTGTCTATGAGCAATTATCACTAGTTCATGGTATGATAGTGAATGTCATTTTAATAAAAGGAATCATTTTGTCAACGTGTTTTGTAACGGTTGGTGGTACCACGTTTTTAATTCACAAAGGCACAATTGGTAATTTGTCGATCAGCAAACTAATTGTTGGTAAGGTTGTCTAGGCATTGGTGGTACCGGCTTGGGTAATTGAATAGCAATTTAGGTGTTTGGGTGGTTTGTGAGCGGTTGGTGGTACCACGCGAGCATTTTATCCTTTCACGATTATCTTGTCAACTCTAAATGAATTTGGTCTTAATTGAATGCAATCACGTTTGAAGTCTAGCGAAGTCAAGGTGGATGATCTTTACAATTATTGTTTGCAGTTTTACCTTTACCTTTACGCGTTTGTCTTTTAAGTTATTTTAATTTAATTGTCAAAGAGAGATTCAAAGCATTCCACCCTTTTTCCAAACTACTTTGTTAAACAATTGATTCAAACCAATCCCCGTGAACGAACCTGGACTTACTTTTTAACTATACTGCATACGATCGGTCCACTGCCCGATAGTGCGTAGTAGTGAGTTTCAAGGTATTTCTAGTTTTAAATTTTAAACTCGATTTAGCACATCATGTATATACGCGTTGTTTAGAGTAAATGATGGACTTGGGAATACGTTTGGAATAGACATGAATGCCTTGATATACTTGACTTGTGTGATACGCACTCATTCATACTTTTATCGTTGTATTGATGAACGTATGAACTAATGATTATCGATTGAATGTTTGATTGAATGATTGAATGACGAGTTTTATAAGTTTGATTGACTTGGTTATGTTTGTAAAGTATTTCATTAATATTAGGATAGACGTATATACATGGAAGTCGGTTATGCCTTCAATGGGTTTTAGATGTGGTGGGAAGGCTGCGGGTGACCCTATATATAAGCATCTGGGACTCGAAGAAAGTAGAATCCTCCTAAGTGTATGTACGTATAGTTTAATTTAATTTGATGTTTGATGATTGATGGACTTGTGATGAATGGATGTTGATTGATGCATATGTAGTGTATAAATCCCACTGAAGAGGATATGACATATGTAGTGTATAAATCCCACTGAAGAGGATATGACATATGTAGTGTATAAATCCCACTGAAGAGGATATGACATATGTAGTGTATAAATCCCACTGAAAAGGATACGACATATGACGTGTATAAATCCCACTGAAGAGGATATGATACTTGATTTGAATGGATGTTACGTATAGTACTTGAGTGTATTGTTTATTACACGTTTTACGTGTTTGTGTAATCTTGTTGTGGATGTTGTTGTGTTTTCATAGAGGCTCACTGTAAGTCATGTTTCGCCTCTACTCGTGTATTATGATTATTGACGATGGTTTCTAATGGACCATTACTGCGAACTCACCAACCTTGTGTTGACTATGCTTAGTACACTTTTCAGGAAATCAGGTTATCCCCGGACGTGGAGTTTAGTTGCTTGCTTGCTGTTAAACCCGGGCTTTGGACTTTATGAATCAAGGATTCATCGACCTTCTCTTTTTGCATTATACTTAGGATCGATTTGCCATCTTCTGGATGTTCTTTTGTAAACTTTGATGGTTATTTGCTCCTTATGTATTTTGGTACTTGTTTCGTATTGTAATGGATTCACTGAATCTTTATTTGCATTTAGTTCTTGTTCTATTGTAATTCCACCTTGTGCTATATGATTTCCGTGATATTTCGAGCCTCGGCTTGGGGTGTTACATTGTCGTTCAGTATATCTTGTGTTATGAATCCATGTACGTCGCACCCCGTCTAGGGCGGGTGTGACAGAAGTTGATCCATTACTTGTAAACGAACACTTTTAAATGTATTTTTTAAAAAATATAATTTTAAATATGTGATTTATGTGATTTATTTAAATTCTTGTGCAAATAAAACAAAATGAACAAACATCGTTATGAGATAACGAACTGAGCAAACATTCATCGGGTTGATGAACATGATATGGACAAACTGTATTTGCACGCTCTATCTATGATAAATTATTAAAGATTGCTAATCCGTGAACCCTCTTTGTCATAAGTGTCCTAAAAAGTCCAAATATATATATATATATATATATAATATATATATAGATATATATATATATATATAATATATATAATATCTAACTAAACATATATATATATATTTATCATAATATACATACATATATATAATATATATACAAATATATATATATATATAATATATATAATATATATAATATATATATATATAATTATATACATAATATATATAATATATATACAAATATATATATATATATAATATATATAATATATATAATAATCTAATTCAAATATATATAATATGTAATATAAATAACATACAAACTTTGAACAATGTAAATCATATATGAATACACAATGTAATCACATACTTAAGTATATTTGTATAAATATATATATATATATATATACGGTTTCAAACAGTGTCGGTGGCTATCTAATATTAGTATTAATGAGAAAAAAAGACCGACATAACATTATTTGGGTGTATTTTATACTAATCATTATGTCCAAATCTAAATATAACTTTAAATGCAATAAAAATAATGAATTTACGTTGCTGTAATGTTTTGACTATAACTTCTTCGTCCGATATCCGTTTTTGACGAGTAAGCTATCTACGGAAAGAGGAGAGAATTATCTACAACTATAAATAAAATTTAATTATATATTCTACTCATAGTAGCCAGCAAACTCACGAATTTTAGTTGGAGACAAACACCTAACACACTAACCTAACTAAACAACTCACAAATTGTCTTTTTAGCACCTAATTTTCTCACCCAACTTTCCTACCATTAAATTATAATTACTTTGGACAAAGCACTTGCCTTTAGCTAGCTATAAATAACCAACATCTTAAACCTTAATATTCACACCATCACATTCTATTCTAAATATTCTCTGGTTTAACCATACAAGATTCAATCTGTTTACTTGATCAATACAACATCATTACTAAGGTGAGTTTCCATATTCCCCTTTTTAATTCTTTTATATGATTTATTTCGGGGACTGAGATACATGCATAATAATTATTTTATGTTATATATATACGAAACTTTGAAGAACAATTGCAAAACTATATGATATATAATATACTATGTGAGTTTCCATATTCCTTTTTAATTCTTTTATATGATTTATTTCGGGGACTGAGATACATGCATAAAAACTACTTGTTATACTTATATGTATATTTTCAAAGTTATATTATATGTAATATACTTTTATGTATATTTACAAATATATATATATATTTTGTAACTCCACTCTATTTTACCTTTGGGGTGAAATACAAACTCTTTACTATTATGATGAACACAAGTATCTTCAGAAATGTATATATGGTTGATTCTAAGTTGCTCTGTTCACTCAAAGTCCTCACTATCATGAACGATTAATTATGGAAACATAAACGTGGGTATATTGATTAGTACTATTGGGGTAGGCACCCCCATCCGTGTTGGTCATACCAACTGGATACGGATGCATTATATTTGGAAAACTTAGAGTACCCTGAACAAGGTACTCTCCGGAGGCAAACAAACATACACTTGTCTAGTTTCGGTTCATGAGCTTAGAACTTGGTATATACAGTTTCAACTCTTGCTTATGTTTGATCCATTGTGTGATCAAATGGTTACTCTAAATCTTGTGGTTCATACTCTGTATTTTAATTAAAAACATATGATACTCTTTGCTGATATTGTATCATAACTACTTGACATTGCGGTAAGGCAATGATCACACTGAACTCTGGCATTTTGTGAAACTATATTTTCTATATGAAAAACTTATGGACTCACCAACTTTATGTTGACATATTTTAGCATGTATTCTCAGGTAACTAGATGATACTCTGTGCATGGGACCACTTTCCGCTGCATACTACATGAAGGACCACGACCCACCCTCAGACTTTAGAAATGATTCATCGATTTGCTAAAGTCTCAACTACTATTTAGTAATGTTTAATATTAAATAAATGTTTTCAAGGATAATATCTTTCATAAATTGTAATATAAAATTGTGAACAATGTTTTTATATAAATGTATTTTAAAACGACAATGTTTTGTGTCGTTCAGTATATCTTGTGTTGTGAATCCATGTACGTCACCCCGTCTAGGGCGGGTGTGACAGATTGGTATCAGAACATAAGTTATAGTGAACTAGGTTGCAAATTGATGGACCTAGACTATAACCCCATATAGGACAACACCTACATGCATGCATATTTTTACTAATATGAAAAATCCTTACTTGATTATACATGCTCAGAATATATATATTATATATATCTATATATAGCAACAGAACAATGTCCGAATTCGTTGTGGAATACCTATCCGACCGTGAGGAAGAGATCACTTCCCGATCACCTCCACCTGTACCTGTATCCCCCGACTCTCCTCGACGCGTATTAGATCTGTCAATGGAAGAGACCGATCATCCTGAAGAAGAAGCTGATAACGCAATTGTCCATGTACCAAACACTACTGTCACTACCCATGCCTTTACTAGCACTATGCCTACTTTCACTTTTCCAAACCCATCAG
>CM067171.1:84235249-84250234 GCA_034093135.1 Erigeron breviscapus | reverse complement strand
GTTGACTTCGATGAAACTTTTGCTCCAGTAGCAAGAATGGAGGCCATTCGGATATTCTTAGCTTATGCCGCATTCAGAAACTTTACTGTGTTTCAAATGGATGTGAAGACTGCTTTCTTGAATGGTAACCTCAAAGAAGAAGTTTACGTTGATCAACCAGAAGGTTTTGTTGATCCTCAAAGGCCAAACCATGTCTACAGGTTAGACAAGGCTCTCTACGGTCTTAAGCAAGCACCCCGAGCATGGTATGATTCTTTAACTACTTTCTTACTAAGAGGTGGCTTTACCAAAGGCACAATTGACCCTACCTTGTTCATTCGCAAACAAGGTAAGCACGTTCTACTTGTTCAAATATATGTTGATGACATTATCTTTGGGTCGACCAGTCAAACATTTTGCCGAAACTTTTCATCTCTTATGGTTAATCATTTTGAAATGAGTATGATTGGGGAAATGAATTATTTTTTGGGTCTTCAAATCAAACAGTTACCAACTGGTATTTTTATATCACAAGGTAAATACATAAATGACATGTTGAAAAAGTTTGATATGACTTCATGTTCTTCAATATCTACCCCAATGGCTGCTCGAACAAACATAAATGCTGACACAAATGAGAAACCATTTGACCAAAAGAGATATCGAAGTATGATTGGTTCGTTGTTGTACCTAACAGCATCTCGACCAGATATAATGTTTGCAACATGTATGCGTGCTAGATATCAAGCTGCTCCAACTGATTTACATTATCAAGCTGTGAAACGAATATTTCGTTATCTGAAGGGGACACCCGATTTAGGTCTCTGGTATCCAAGGGATACTGGATTCAATCTAACTGCATATTCAGATGCAGATCATGCAGGTTGTAAACTTGATCGCAAGAGCACTTCTGGTACTCTACAATTTTTAGGCGATAAAATTGTGAGTTGGTCTTCCAAGAAACAGAATTGTGTGTCTCTATCAACGGCTGAAGCAGAATATGTGGTTGCGGCTAGTTGTTGTGCTCAAGTTTTATGGATGAAGACACAACTAACTGATTATGGTCTGAAATTTGATCATATCCCTATCTATTGTGATTCTCAGAGTGCCATTGCCATTGCAGTCAACTCAGTAAACCACTCTCGCAAAGATCATATTGAAAAAGGTGACATCGAGCTCTACTTTGTGGGTACTGACTTTCAACTTGCAGATTTGTTCACAAAACCATTGGATGAAAAGAGGTTTAACTTTCTTATCTCCAAGCTTGGTATGTTAAATCTTAAACCTTAACTCTTTTTGAAGGAATTCTTGACACATTCCAGAAAACCAAAATACAAAATTGCATATTTTCAAAAATAAACAAAAAGATTTTATTTTCAGTGGCTTGCATATACTATGTATGCAACCCGTTCTTAAATGATATATTTATTTGTAGAGTGTTTTTACATTCTAAGCTTGTTATTATACATATAAATTGATATAAGATAACAAGGAATCGAACGCCTTTGTGTACTTCCAAGTGTTCTTATATGAATATGTATGTGTGATAGCAATCAAGTTTCAAATAAATTTTCAAAACTCTCAATTGTTGATATGAGACGCAAAGGATCGAACGCCTTTGTGTACTCCCTTGTTGTCTCATCTTGAACAATTGATTGAATTTTCATTTGCTTAAATGTTTTAATTGCCTCCAACTTGTTGTAAGATGCGAAGATTGAACGCCTTTGTGTACTCCCTAGCTGTCTTACTATCAACATTGTTGTTGAAGCAAAACTTTATGTTTTTCAAATCAAAATCTTGTTCACTTTAGACTCTCAAAGTTTTTTTTTCAAAAATATCACAACAAAGATTTTACTACTTTTGATCTCACAAAACCAATTTTTGCTCCACCTTTCTATGGAAAATTTGATCTATTCTTGCATAGATTAAGGAGGAGTTTGTGATTTCAAACACTTTCAAAACTTCAAATGTGTGCCAAATTTTTTTTCACACATTTGATGTTTTTCCAATGATTTTAATCAAATGGAGTTCGGTGATTAGTTTGCACATGAGTGATAAGTAATTCTCAAAATTTACTCCATGAATTTCATCATCGCCGATGAATTCTAACCCCGGAGTATTCACTTCTTTCATTAGATAGTGAGGGTATTTTGAGTGATGTTGTTTCGTGCAAATAGGATGGAGGGAGTAAAGTTGAAAAGTGAGAGGGTAAGGTGATATGATGTGAGAAAGGGCTAAAAGAAACAAAAGCCCTCCCCAAACTTCTCAAAAAGCCGGGTAAACACGTCCCTATCGGATTTCATTTGTTGATTTCTCGATATTGAAAAAGTCTTCATGGACCCAGTGAAGCAATGCACATCTTTACCTAACCACTCAAGTGTTTCTTAACAAATACTTGTTTCATTTCTCACGGAGATTTCCACATTTCTATTGACTCTTCATTTGGAAGATGTTGATATTGAAAAAGGGCGACATTCTGCTCCAGTCCCCGACTTCATTTTGATCACGATGTGTCTAGAGCTATCTTGTTTGGTCATTAAATTGATCATCATTCATTTGTATTAGAACACATTCGAGTCATATCTTTGTGATATAATTGCTTATCTTTGTGATATAGCCGGAACATTCGTAGTGATATCTCATTGATATTCCACGATGATCGAATGGAAATCCTACCAATGCTAACATCTTTTCCAACGTTGAACGTAGGTCTCATGATTACATTTATGTGATTATTGAGTAACAAGAAGTCTAAGTGACCTCGGTTTTCCCTAAAAAGTCTTTAAGGATAAAATTGTGGTTATCAAATGCTTCGGTGGTGTTAACCATGATTTATATTCTTTGAAGCAATCTCGTGGTTGCAAAGCCGCAGACTGAACTATGTTAGAGGATTGTTTTGTGCATATCTCAATGATACATAGGAAATCCGAAAAATGTTATACATTTCAATCGGTCATTTCATTAATCCTTTCGATTTTTGAACATGCTAACGGATCATTCTTATCCGGTTTCATTTCTCATCACACAAACACAGAAAACACCAACACCATGATATAACGTTTGTACCAACAACTTCGATCTTACATTTTAGTCACCCCTAGGATTTCTTGGGTTGGGCTAATGGTTTGGGTTGATGTTTTGATGGTTGCAATTTCTTTATGGTTTCTTTTGACATTTAATCAATCAAATGTGTACATAATGACATTGGTCCCAATGATGTCATTATGAGGGGGAGAAAATATTATGATTGATTCACTAATTGATAAGGAAACAAGGAGAAAAGTTTGTGTTTGGTTGTTTCAATTGGGTTTAGGCTTATCAAAGTTTAGGCTTATCAAAGTTCTAGGCTTATCAAAGTTTGTGTATAGGGGGAGAAAAATTATTCATGATGTGACAATAGTTTCAGATTTTCACTAGACTTTAGGTGATTGAAATTTTGATTTTAAAAAAGGGGGAATCTGAATTGACGTCAAAGATAAGAATGAAACCGAAGATGAAAAGATTTTCACTCAAGATGCTTCAAAAGTTCAAAGATGCTCCAAAATGTTTATAATCATGGATTGAGGGGGAGCATGATTACTTCATAAGAATTTCATCCAAATCTCATTCAATTGCTTACTCTCCAAAGTGTTCGAATTGATATGACAAAGATCAAAGCTTCAAAAAGGATCAGAGATTGGTTAGAAGATTCAAGTCAAAGAAGTAAAAGCTTTAACAGAGTCTTCATCAAACACACTTCATTCAAAGATCTTCAAGTCATACAACAACATTTTGTTCAAGAAACTCCAATGCATACATCAAGGGGGAGAGTTCATATTCATGAAACTTTATTCCAAGAAGATGAAATTCATTCAAGAATTAAAACTGAAGAATCGAAAAGTTGAATTTCACTCAAGAATCGAAGATTGAAACATTCGAAACCAAGATTCATACCTTCCGCATTTCAAAAGACAACTCTGATTCATGATTCAACAATTCTCAAAGATTCAAGTCACACACATTTGTTCGACTTCATTATTCTCTTCATTCAAGACTCACACGCATTCATTATTCTCTGTTCTAAAAGAACATTGAGAATCCTCACATGATTTAACTTCAAGAAGTTCAAGACCAAGATCAAGACTGAATCAAGTTCTCCAAAGACAAAAGAGAATGCTTTGAAGACTTGTTTCAACACACCAATTGTCTTCACCACCGGGCTCATCAAATTCATTCCTACAAGACAATATAACACGTACTTCATTACAATGTATCACTAAGGGGGAGAATGTTAGAAATCCAAAAATAGTAATAAATTGTAATCTAGATTAGAGGAATTTCTTGTTGTTAATTCATAGATAAATGATTACTAAGGTTGAGGGGCTAATTGTGACAATTAGCATAATTGTAGAATTAGACTATAAATAGCCCTCTCATACCTTAGAGATCATAACATTACACATAACATTACACATAACATTACACATAACCTTTGTATAACTTTTATACCTGTTAATTCACACACAGTTACCTACGATTCTCTCTCAAAACACACACAAACACCAAGAACACACACTATCCAAACCGCCATTGATGAATTGAATTCAGTGATAGAAATCGTGTTATAACACTTCTGGTGAGCAAGAAGCTCAAATAGACTTGAATGTAGATGCTGGTGAACGGGTCAATGTAGAGACTGGTGAACAGTCTGGTGAACAGACAGTTGGGATGGCTCCAGAATGGGATGATGTAGATTCCCCAATGTCTGAAGGCTTTGATGTAAACATGAATTTTCTGGGTGAAGATGTACAAGAAGAAGAAAGTCTACCAGAAATGCCACCACCTCCACCAGAAATGCCACCACCAGAATCAAACATACCACCACCACCTTCAATTCCTAGAGATACACAATACTTCACTCCAGCAACCACTCAACCTTCACAATCTCAACCTCCACCTCATGCGCCGGAGTCACCAGTTGCAACATCTGAAGCTGCAACTGAAGAGGACTGGGCACAAGTTCCTCTTATGACCAGATTGCCTTCAAATCTTGAACCTCCCAGTGGTCTCTCCACTTCATCTTCTGCTGAGGTCCAAGGCCTTTTAAGTAAGGTGGCGGACCTGGAGAGATCACTCCAGACTTCATCTTAGGTTATTTCAGACATCAAATCTTTATTATCAAATAACCTTGCATCTGAGATGAATGTCTTTGCTGGGAATGAGAAGCTGGTTTATGAGAAGCTTGATGAACTGGTACTGGCCACAAACAACAATACTGAAAAGATCAAAATGGCAGTCCAGGGATTAGAGACTAGGCTGGTTAGTTCTGTTCAGACTGCAGTCACTGGTGAACTGGCAGGTCTGAAAGAAGAAGTTCAGAGGTTGGTCTCCAGGGTAAGCTCTTTAGAGAGTAGATCCACACTTGACCAGGATGCAGTGGTCAGTACAATTAGTGATGAATGTACAAAGAAGTTCAGAATAAGTATGCTGAAAGAATTATCTGAAGAGATTTCTGAAACTGTTCTTCGTACCATTCAAGATGGGGTGTTACCCCAAGTGGAGAAATTGCTGGATGAAAAGTTGCCAAAGCACTTGCCTAAAGTAGTTGCAAATGTCCAAAAGGAAGTGCAGGCACTTAAGAAAGTTGTGTCTGATACAACTCCAGAGGCAGGAAGAACATTTGGTGCACTGGACAGACTTATGCTTGAACAGTTATGGAATGATCTCAAGTCAAGAACTGGAGTTCATTCCAAGGGGGAAAAGTTGTCTGGTGACCAAATGACACTGAAGCACTTGTCACAAAGAGCATATGGCACTAAAGCCGGGCTAACTGAAGGAGCTACTCGTACTGAAGCCAGTGAGCCCCAGCTTGAGTCCTTCCCAGATATTCCATCAACTCTGAAGTCAGTTAAGGGAAAACAACAAATGGAATCTGGAGAGGAAGAGCAAATAGCTGAAGATGCTGATGATGAAACATCCAAGAAGCTAGAACAAGAATGCATCATGATAGAGATTTTCAAAAGAAATCAAAAAGATGAACTGCTGGCCCATCAAAGGGAGATGGCAACTATGGGTACTCTGGATTCTTACAATGCTGGCAGGTTAGGCATTAATATTGAAGTGTATAAAAAGATGAAGGATGACCCCAGAGTTCATCAATGTTTGAGTTTATTGGATGACATTCATGTACGCTCTTTCTACGCCGAAGAAGAACAAGTCTATGATTCTATAATTTATGGCGTGAGTGTACCAGAACTCATCAGACAAAGGAAAGAGGAACTGGTAAGCCTCCAGAAAAAGATCAGAAAGAACGCTGGTGCTCTGGAGATCGAGTACAGAAAGAAAGTATCTGGCTTACCAAAACTGACTGCCAGACAAATCAAAGCAATCAAAGATGCTGATGTAAGCAATTTCATTCCCCTGGACACTTCTCGAAAAATCAATCGTCAAGAACTCCAATCTGCTGTAGAGCAAAAGAGAGTGTCCAAGGAAACTGAATCATTGATCCAGACAGCCAAGTTGAAAGACAAGTACAATGAAATGTTAAATTTCAGGGCTGATGCTAGAAGGATCACTGGTGCTGAAATCAAATTGGCTGAAGATCATGAAGGCATGTCTAAGTTTGAAGTAAAATTGACCAGGGAGGGTAACTTTACTGATGAAAGGAAAAGAACTTCAGTCCAAGCGTTTGGATGGAGTGAACTGAAAGAAATTGCTTTTTTTTTTTTTTTTTTTTTTTTTTTTTTTTTTTTTTTTTTTTTTTTTTTTTTTTTTTTTTTTTTTTTTTTTTTTTTTTTTTTTTTTTTTTTTTTTTTTTTTTTTTTTTTTTTTTTTTTTTTTTTTTTTTTTTTTTTTTTTTTTTTTTTTTTTTTTTTTTTTTTTTTTTTTTTTTTTTTTTTTTTTTTTTTTTTTTTTTTTTTTTTTTTTTTTTTTTTTTTTTTTTTTTTTTTTTTTTTTTTTTTTTTTTTTTTTTTTTTTTTTTTTTTTTTTTTTTTTTTTTTTTTTTTTTTTTTTTTTTTTTTTTTTTTTTTTTTTTTTTTTTTTTTTTTTTTTTTTTTTTTTTTTTTTTTTTTTTTTTTTTTTTTTTTTTTTTTTTTTTTTTTTTTTTTTTTTTTTTTTTTTTTTTTTTTTTTTTTTTTTTTTTTTTTTTTTTTTTTTTTTTTTTTTTTTTTTTTTTTTTTTTTTTTTTTTTTTTTTTTTTTTTTTTTTTTTTTTTTTTTTTTTTTTTTTTTTTTTTTTTTTTTTTTTTTTTTTTTTTTTTTTTTTTTTTTTTTTTTTTTTTTTTTTTTTTTTTTTTTTTTTTTTTTTTTTTTTTTTTTTTTTTTTTTTTTTTTTTTTTTTTTTTTTTTTTTTTTTTTTTTTTTTTTTTTTTTTTTTTTTTTTTTTTTTTTTTTTTTTTTTTTTTTTTTTTTTTTTTTTTTTTTTTTTTTTTTTTTTTTTTTTTTTTTTTTTTTTTTTTTTTTTTTTTTTTTTTTTTTTTTTTTTTTTTTTTTTTTTTTTTTTTTTTTTTTTTTTTTTTTTTTTTTTTTTTTTTTTTTTTTTTTTTTTTTTTTTTTTTTTTTTTTTTTTTTTTTTTTTTTTTTTTTTTTTTTTTTTTTTTTTTTTTTTTTTTTTTTTTTTTTTTTTTTTTTTTTTTTTTTTTTTTTTTTTTTTTTTTTTTTTTTTTTTTTTTTTTTTTTTTTTTTTTTTTTTTTTTTTTTTTTTTTTTTTTTTTTTTTTTTTTTTTTTTTTTTTTTTTTTTTTTTTTTTTTTTTTTTTTTTTTTTTTTTTTTTTTTTTTTTTTTTTTTTTTTTTTTTTTTTTTTTTTTTTTTTTTTTTTTTTTTTTTTTTTTTTTTTTTTTTTTTTTTTTTTTTTTTTTTTTTTTTTTTTTTTTTTTTTTTTTTTTTTTTTTTTTTTTTTTTTTTTTTTTTTTTTTTTTTTTTTTTTTTTTTTTTTTTTTTTTTTTTTTTTTTTTTTTTTTTTTTTTTTTTTTTTTTTTTTTTTTTTTTTTTTTTTTTTTTTTTTTTTTTTTTTTTTTTTTTTTTTTTTTTTTTTTTTTTTTTTTTTTTTTTTTTTTTTTTTTTTTTTTTTTTTTTTTTTTTTTTTTTTTTTTTTTTTTTTTTTTTTTTTTTTTTTTTTTTTTTTTTTTTTTTTTTTTTTTTTTTTTTTTTTTTTTTTTTTTTTTTTTTTTTTTTTTTTTTTTTTTTTTTTTTTTTTTTTTTTTTTTTTTTTTTTTTTTTTTTTTTTTTTTTTTTTTTTTTTTTTTTTTTTTTAATTTCTAGTGATTATTAGACTTGTTGTATTTTACACTTTCCTGGTTAACCATCGTATTTCAGGGAGCCTCCCAGATAACAGGACAATGACCGGATGTAAGACCCTGCTGGAGGAGTTCATTATTTCTGATGGACCCTCCATTACTTTTGGAAATGATGGTTGTGGAAAAACTGAGGGATATGGTGTCCTGAACAATGGACAAGTCAAATTCAGACGTGTTGCATATGTGAATGGTTTAAAATATAACCTGATCAGTGTTAGTCAACTGTGTGATGATGGCTATCAAGTTCTTTTTAATATAGCTCAGGGCATCGTATTCAACAAGGATTGGAAGGTAGTATTGATTGCTCCCAGAAGAGGAAATGTGTGTGTAATGGATATGGAAAGCTCTCCTTCAGAGCAGTGTTTCTATACTCAAGCCGATGAAGACACAAACTGGTTATGGCATAAAAGGTTATCCCATTTAAATTTCAAAAATATTAATAAGTTGTCTAGAAAACAACTGGCAGATGGGATACCTCCAGTTTCCTTCAAAAAGGAAAGGCCATGTCCAGGATGTGAGATGGGTAAGCAGAAACGTGCCAGTTTCAAGACCAAGCAGAATTTCAGCATATCTGAACCACTTCATATGCTTCATATGGATCTTTTTTGTCCAATGAATGTTCAGACTCGTGCTGGTAAAAGATACACCCTGATGATTGTTGATGAATTTTCCAGATATTGTTGGGTTATCTTTCTCAGGTCAAAAAGTGAAGTTGCTGCTGAAATCATCGCTCTTATCAAGCAAATTGAACTCAAATATAAGCGAAAAGTGTGTCAGTTAAGAAGTGACAATGGAACATAATTCCAGAATGCTACACTAGAGTCATTCTGTACTGACACAGGCATCTCCCAGAACTTCTCATCAGCACGATCTCCAGAGCAGAATGGGGTGGTTGAAAGAAAGAATCGTGCGCTGATAGAAGTTGCCAGGAGTATGCTAGCTGAATCTGGTCTTCCTACCAGTTTTTGGGCTGAAGCTATTGCTACTGCATGCCACACCCAGAACCGGTCAGTCTATGTGAAAAGACACAAAAAGACAGCTATGAAGTCCTTAGGAATCGAAAGCCAAATATTGGTTATTTTCATGTCTTTGGATGTCCAGTGTACATCCTGAACGATTCCAGTCAGTTAGGCAAATTTGATGCCAAAGCTGATGAAGGTTACTTCTTGGGTTATTCAGCCATTCGTAAAGCCTTCAGAGTCTATAACAAGAGACTGGAGAAGGTTCATGAGTCAATACATGTCACATTTGATGAATCAAATGCTGCAATCAATAAAAAGCCAACCCTTGAAACACCCCCAGTAACTCCAATTGTCTTCTGTGAATCTGATCCTATCAACTACAATAAAGATTCATAAGACAAAGTTTCCAGTCATCCTGATCTGGAACCTGTTCAGATTAAAACCTCCAGTAGTACTCCTTTCTATCCTTCAATAAGTTTCAAACTACCCTCTGAACTTGTTATTGGATCAGATGTTCGTACTACTCCCCCAGTATCAGTTCCAGTTGAAGCTATTGAAGTACATCAACCTTCCACTGATGTATTCCATGACGCCAGTCATGATCTCCCAGATTCTGATGAAGATGTGGAGATGGTTTATGAAGAACCATGGGTGCCAGTTGACAATGTTGCCACTGAAGCACCCCAACTGAATTCTTACACTGATATTGTTGTACACAATCCTGGTCAATACTCTAGGTTGACTAAAGCACATCCTATTGATCAAATCATAGGAGACTCTAGTAGAGGGGTTCAGACCAGAAGAGCCTCCAGTGAACAATGTTTGTACGTCAGCTTCTTATCACTGATTGAACCGAAGAAGATTGACGACGCTATGGAAGATCCAAGTTGGGTGATAGCTATGCAAGAAGAGCTTCACCAGTTTGAAAGGAACAAGGTTTGAAATCTGGTTCCTTTCCCGGTTGGCAAGAAGGAACCAATTGGAACAAGATGGGTCTTTAGAATAAGGTGGATGAAGATGGCCATGTTGTCAGAAACAAGGCCAGATTGGTTGCTCAGGGATACTGTCAGGCAGACGGTGTCGATTTTGATGAATCATTTGCTCTAGTGGCTAGACTTGAAGCAATCAGAATTTTCTTAGCATATGCTGCTCATCTTCAATTCAAGGTCTACCAGATGGACGTAAAGAGTGCATTTTTGAATGGTAAGTTAGAAGAAGAAGTTTATGTCAAGCAACCACCAGGCTTCATTGATGAGAAGCATCCCCACTGGGTATATCGTCTGGACAAAGCACTTTATGGTCTCAGACAAGCCCCACGTGCCTGGTATGATACTTTGACTAAACATTTGTTGAAAAATGGCTTTAAAAGAGGTGCAATTGACAGTACCTTATTCATTCTTCGTGAAAAAGGTAATCTTTTATTGGTACAAATATATGTTGATGATATTATTTTTGGCTCTACTGATGAAAATATGTGCAAAAGGTTTTCTAAAATCATGTCATCTGAGTATGAAATGAGTTTAATGGGTGAATTAACATATTTCCTAGGTCTTCAGATTAAACAAACCAGTGATGGTATTTTTATCAATCAGGAAAAATATGTTAGAGATCTTTTAAAGAAATTTGATATGAACTCTTCACCATCAAAACCTACTCCAATTTCTGCACCACTTACTTTGGATTCTGATCCAAATGGGAAACCAGTGAATACCACTGTCTATAGAGGCATGGTAGGTTCACTGATGTATTTAACTGCCAGTAGACCAGATATAATGTTTGCAACATGTTTATGTGCCAGATATCAGTCTAATCCAAAAGAGTCTCATATGCTTGCTGTAAAGCGCATACTGAAGTACCTTAAAGGTGTCCCCAGTTTGGGCCTTTGGTACCCCAAAGGCTCAGGCATGGATCTAATGGGTTATTCATATTCAGATCATGCAGGTTGTAAGATAGACAGGAAATCCACAACTGGTGGATGTCATTTCCTTGGTGGCAAACTGGTCAGCTGGACCAGTAAGAAGCAAACTTCAGTTTCATTGTCTACTACTGAAGCTGAGTATGTATCTGCAGCCAGTTGTTGTGCTCAGATACTCTGGATGAAGAACCAGTTGCTTGATTATGGTATTAAGTATTCAAAGACTCCCAGTGCCATTGCTATCTCCTACAATCCAGTCATGCACTCCAAGACAAGCACATTGACATCAGGTATCATTTTATTCGTGATCATATTATGAAAAATGACATAGAACTCCATTTTATTCCCACTGACAAACAACTCGCTGACATTTTTACTAAACCACTGGATGAAAAGACTTTTCAATATCTTGTTGGTGAGTTGGGAATGTTGAACCCTTAAATCTGGAACCTTGTTATGAACGCCTTTGTGACACTGGCAGGGTTCTTTGATTTCTAGATTCATAAATCTTTGCCAGCTTTGCTATCGAACGCCTTTGTGATACTATCTTAGCATTATTGATTTATGGATCACCATTCCAGGGGGAAGACTCAAAATATTTTTGTCCTTAAAATGTTTTTAATTTCAGGGGGAATTTATTTTCTCACTGGAAGAATTTTCTGGAAAATATCACTGGTACATTACTGGAAGTCCTCCAGTGTACCTTCAGTGCATACTTCACTGGCATAAAACACCAGTGATCCTGGAGTGTCCAGTCAACCTCCAGATGCATTGAAATGAGTCATGGTTTGTCAGTCATAATATTTTAATACTTGGTCTTTGTGCATGCCACGTAAGCACACTTTTTGTATGGATAGTAACTTTTATCCTACGTGGCAAAGTAATTTTTCAACTAAATAATGATGGTTTTTACATTGGGAAGACAAAAAGGTGTCAAATTGGTTTTTGTGGGCTGTCAAACGTCATGCATTTATGTGTAATGGGGTGAATTTAATGCAGATTTCAAACCCGATCAAAATTACATTGAATAAAATTCAAAAATAACCGTTTGAAATTCCACTTTCTCACCCATAATTATGCTCCGGCCACTACTGTTACCAAAGCACCATACACCATCATCAATGCCCTGACATCCGAATCAATATGAACAATTGGATGGAAAAGTTGGTCGGAACCCATCAACCCCAATCAATAATAGGGCGACTGAATGCCTTTTTCCTCAGTTGTCCTCTCTATGGGGCTCTAACCCTAAATCCAGGAAAGATGTACCATGAAAACCTTTGTGAATTCTGGTACACCGCTCATTTTGTGGTTGGTGATGATAATACCATCCACTACTCATTAAAAGGAGGCACTCGCAAACTCACAATGACTGTTGACACTCTCAGAGATGCTCTTCAGTTAAACTATTTCTCTGAAAATGAGCTTGCCCTACAACTTCCATCTGGCATAAATCTGAGGGAAGTGTGTAGGCGAATGGGACATTCTGATATCCTGGATGAACATGGGGTTCTGAAAAGAAAGGGCACTATCTACATGAGCAAGTTAACAGACTCATGGAGATATTTCTTCACTCACATTGTTGAGTGTCTTGGAAGCAGTTCTGGAGGGCTTGACCAGATCAATCAAACACAACTCCAGATAGCATACTGCTTATGGTTTGGTCTAAGGGTAGATTTTGCCCAGATCTTCTTCAACGACCTTGCCGAGAGACTGAAAGGTAACAAAAGAAAACCTCATGTGCCTTTTATCAGATTTCTCTATTTAGTGTTTAAACGTGCACTTGGTGCCGACTATGATTATACCTCACAACACTTCTCTGTTTGTGAGTATATGAGGGACCTTATCCAGTTAGTCTCTCGAACTGGTGAGGTTGATATCCCTCATGAAATGGTGAACAGTTTTCGTAGGGAAATAACCGATGCAACACCACCAGTTGATTCGGAAGAGACTGCAGGCGGGCCTCAAAACAATGAGGGACCCACTGGAGTTCTCATTGCTGAAATGGGGTCACCAGAAACCGAGGTGACCTCTGACCAACAGCAAGATTTAGTTTTTCCAATAAACACCTCCAGAAGACCAAGAAATAACAACAGACGTCTTAGGAGAGTGAGGAGACTTGGTCCCTCCAGTAGTACCTCACCAGCCATCCAGATTCCTCCCAACAGGAATCTGGAGATGTCATAAGGGAAAACTTGCAAGCAACCACCCTCGAAACTGCTGTAGGTGAGGGTGGTGAAGAAAATATAGGGTCATCCCAACCCTTAATAGAGTCCGTGTCAGCACAAGCACAATTTACTAGCCAAATTTCTGACACCTCTATTGCACGAACCAGTGAAGTCATAGGTGAGTTACCATTTGTGATTGAGGTTCAAAACTCTACGGCAGGTGATGTTATGGCTGCAGATGGCACAGTCATAACTGATGCACCCCTTGAAACTGCTATTGGCAATGATGCTTCGGCAGAGCCCATTACTGGCGATGATACAATAGTTGAGCCAGCTTCTGCTCAGATTGATCTGAACAGAGACATACCTGATCAGAATGTGGAGCAATCCACTTTCTGGGAAGAAGGTGAGTCATCACTGGACTTATCCAATTCTGGACAAGTTCAGGATATTTTTGGTGAGGAAGTACAATCAATGGAAGTGGAACCTTCTGTTCCTCCGCCAGCTTCCAGTGCTGCCACCTCAGTTATCATTCCAACTAAACCACAACAATCACACCCTTTATTTCAAAATGCTCCACCTCCACCTCCACCAACTTCAGTTTCACTACCACCAGACACCACATATATCAATCTTCTTCCTTCATCAATTCAAATATCACCAAATCAACCTCCAGCACTTGAGGCACCAATGAACTTTCCACCAGTTCAAAATGTTTCCGACTCTACTACTACTACATCTGCTCCAATAACTGAAAGAGTCGAGGCATTAATTTCATTGGTTGCCAGAAATACATCTGGACCTTCCTCAACACCAGTGGGTTTCTCCCCATCTTCTTCTACCGAAGTCCAAGGCCTTCTTAGTAAGGTGGCGGACTTGGAGAAAATTACCTAAGATAATTTTGTAGAAAGATTCAAGATAATTTGCTGACCAAAGAATTGTAAGTGAGGTCAGGTGTTTAGGATCTTAAAATAAAGTAAGATTTTTGCTAATGAAAATAATACGAAATAAGAGTTTTTGATAAAGAAACTTTGTGAAAATCTTTGAGACAGAATTATAGAAATTAAAGATGAAAATCGTTGAAGATAAAGATAATAAAGACTCAAGATCAGCGCTGTGATCTTGAATAAGATAATGCTGTAAGTCCCAACTTGTTAGATGGTACTACTGAAGACACCTCTATGTCGATGGTGGAGTTATTTTGCAATATACTTACTGAACTGGAGACGACAGTTGCAGAGGTATATACCAAGTTCTAGATAGATTACTTATATAAAAGACAATAAGTAAAGAACAATGCAATAATACAAATAACTTGTAAACAATCTTGATGAGATAATATGTAGTTTTCAATGTGTAATTTATTTATTGATATTAAACAAATTACAAGGTTGATGCGGAACCAAGATAATACACGAATGTAAATATCCTAACAACCTATGAAATACAATTGATCTATACTCGAAATTTCTCTTCAACAATCGAAACACTTAAAGTAGTGAAATGTTCCTTTTAGCGATTGAGAGAATATTGCACAAGTTCACCAAGAATATTGCAGGTTTGCAAAGTGTGAAGTATTTATCTTGTGAGTTCAAATACTTAAATTCTTGGTTGTGCAATGACTTGTATTTATAGGCAAAGTTAACATTGGGATGTTAACTTTAGCCGTACAAATGTGGTTGGGA
>CM067171.1:84225227-84234249 GCA_034093135.1 Erigeron breviscapus | reverse complement strand
TATCGCTTACGCCTCTCGACAGCTGAAGCCTCCTGAGCGGAACTATCCTACTCATGACCTTGAGCTGGCTGCGGTTGTTTTTGCTCTGAAGTTGTGGCGACATTATCTGTATGGTACAAAGGGTACCCTTTATACGGATCATAAGAGCTTACAGTACGTGTTTACTCAGAAGGACATGAATGTTAGACAACGGCGGTGGATGTATGGAGTTATTAAAGGATTACGATTGTGAAATTAAATATCACCCAGGCAAAGCTAATGTGGTTGCTGATGCCTTAAGCCGCAAAGGATATGCGAAGAGTAGATTATGTGCGATGATTACAAAGATTGAGTCGAATTTACTGGAACCTATTCGATTAGCTCAAATCGAAGCGTTAAAGGATGATAATGTGAAAGCGGAGTCTATTGGGAAAAAGAAGAAGAACAGGCTCCAAATGGAAGAAAATAGTCGTGGCCTTCGAACTTACAAAGGTAGAATATGGGTTCCTCTCTATGGAGGCAATCGTGAGTTAGTAATGGATGAAGCTCACAAAACTAAGTATTCTGTACACCCTAGTGCCACAAAGATGCATGCGGATTTGAAGCCTATTTATTGGTGGCCCAGTATTAAGAACGATGTAATGATGTACGTACAGAAATGTTTGACGTGTGCGAAGGTGAAAGCTGAACATCAAAAGCCTTACGGGAAGTTTCAGCAACTCGAGATCCCTGAGGGAAATGGGATCGTATTACGATGGATTTTATAACCAAGCTTCCAAGAACGCCTCGTGGTCATGATATGATATGGGTTATTGTCGATCAATTAACGAAGAGTGCTCACTTTCTCCCAGTTCGTGAGACTGCTCATATGGAGAACTTCGCTACGTTGTATATTGATGAAGTGGTTACTAAACATGGTGTTCTGATATCGATTGTGTCCGATCGTGATGCTCGATTCGTTTCCAACTTTTGGAAGAGTTTTCAACGGGAAGTTGGTACTCAAGTTCGTCTGAGCACAGCCTATCACCCGCAGACCGATGGGCAAAGTGAAAGAACTATTCAAACGCTCGAAGATATGCTCAGAGCTTATGTAATGGATTATGGTGGTTCGTGGGATAAACACCTACCTCTTATTGAGTTTGCGTATAACAATAGTTATCATGCGAGCATTGGAATGCCACCTTTTGAGATGTTATATGGTAGAAAGTGTCGGACTCCTAGTTGTTGGTTAGAGCCCGGGGAAAAGCAACTTGCTGGACCCGAATTAGTACAACTTACGGCCGATAAAGTTAACATAGCAAAGAAAGCCTTACGTGTTGCTCGCGAAAGGCAAAAGTCATATGCTGATAAGAAAAAGAGGCCGTTCGATTTTAAAGAAGGCGAAATGGTTTTACTCAAGGTGTCGCCTTGGAAAGGTGTATTACGGTTTGGAAAACGTGGAAAGTTAAGCCCCAGATTCATTGGACCTTTCAAGATTATCAGGAAGGTTAATGAACAGGCATTTCAACTGGAATTACCTCCAGAACTACACGCAATTCACAACACATTTCATGTGTGTTACCTACGTAAGTGCTATGAGAATGAAACGGATGTCATTCCACTCGAGGACGTAAGTATTAATCCCAACAAGCAGATTGTCGATGAACCTGTTGCTATAATGGGAAGGAAACAAAAGAAGTTACAGACGAAAGACTATTGATCTAGTTCTCATTAAGTGGAAACACAATCACGGCGAAAGTATGACGTGGGAGACCGAGTCCGTAATGCGGGAGACCTATCCCCACCTTTTTGATGCTGAAGTGATTCCGGGGACGGAATCCTCTTAAAGGGGAGGTAATTGTAACATCCCAAAACTTAATCGTTCATGTTGACTAACGTCGTTAGGTCAAATTATAAGTCCGTGATACGTTTGTGTGGAAATATGTGTTTATATGTTTATGTGCCCTATATGTGAGATTTAATTATCTTTAATGAGTGACAATAAAGTGGATTAAATGATGTGTAAAAGGCCTTTGTAGTGTGCGAAAGTGCTTTAGTGTGTTATATGTATCCCCAATAGGTGTTTTTAAGCGAAATAAAGTCAATATGAAGTCCAGGGACTAGTTTTGCCAAAGGTGTAAAGTTAAAAACGGGATTAGGTTAAGATTAACCTAATCTAGGATCATTTTCCAGCAATTAACCAAATTGATAACACATACACAGCCTCTCCAATCCCTTAACTGATTTCTAAAGCAATTGTTCAAGTTTTTGGTTAATCAATTGAGTGTTTTTGCTTTGGGATTGATCGACCATCAATTGTTCAGGTATCTAACGATTATTAATAGTAATTTTCAGATTCAAAGGTCATATATTAACGAATTAAATCTGATTTTAATAAAGGTTTATAAATAGTTAGGGTTTATTATACGAATAAGCCAATTAATGTTCTAAACGATGTCAAACGAGTTTGTAATCAATCTTGATGATCAAAATATGTTTATATATGTCAAAAACATGTTTTGGGTGAAGCCCAAGTCGTTCGTTTCTGGAAAAAAATCGAAGAACAAGTCGTTTTATGATTTCTGGACGAAGTTAGGGTTTTCTGAGCTTAAGTTCGTTCCTGATGATTCCAAACGAACTTCAAATTCGTTTTTAAGGTTCTAAGTTCGTTTTAGTATCCCTAAATTCGTTTTAAGTTGAAGCCTAAGTTCGTTTGAACACTGTTAAGTTCGTTTGGCATGAAATGGAAGTCTAAGTTCGTTTATGTGTTAAATTCGTTTTCTGGAATCTATGTTCGTATGATCAAACGAAGATGAGGTCTAAATTCGTTTTTTGGAAACTTAAATTCGTAAGGTGTAGCTAAATTCGTAAGGTGCAATGCTGGTTCGAATTTGGTCAGCAACTAAGTTCGTTTTCAAGATTAATTTAAGGTCCCAAATGACTTATACTTCATATGTTAATGAACGATAGGTGTCGGGGGATTACTATTAAGCACTGTTAGCTTTGTTTGCGCGCACATACTACTACCAGGTAAGATACACTACTTTTGTCACGCTGAGGGTGCAACGGAAATGGTTCGTAAACTATAACCTCCATAACAGTAATGTATAACTCATAGGTGGTTGGGTTGATATGGGAGGTACTCGGGGATTAATGATGATGTTTATGCCTAAAATGTTTCCTCGTACATGTGGTTACGATATGAAATGTTATGATGAACGGTGGTTAATGATATGTTTACGATATGATATGTTATGATGAACGGTGGTTAATGATATGTTGTAATGTTGTTATGTGCATGTATATGTGGCTTGTTCATCAAGAACACTAGACCTTTTTAGGTTGCCATGACACGTGCACGTTTTAAGGGCCCTAACGTGAAAAGATGATAGAAGTGGATTAGTTTAGGATTAATGTGGAAACCTAAACTAAATATAAATGCTCGAGCTAATTAGATGTTAAGTGTTATGCATAACCTGGCCTTACGGTGGTAATAGGTACATCGTGCCTTACGGTGGTAATAGGTACGTATAAATGGTGCCTGACGGTGGTAATAGGTACGTCATGCCTGACGGTGGTTATAGGTACGTTAAAATGGTTGCTCGGGTGGCTCCTTGCAACAAGTCATATGTGGCGAGTAGTTTCGGGTGGCCTGATGACCCACCTAATGTCATGAACATAGCGTGCTACTCATGGATCGACATTGTCTTTCCTTAAAAACGGTAACTTCGGTTACAACTTAACGAGGTGAATCAAAGTGATCAAATTGATTAGTCACGCTTAGGGTCATGAACTCTATGCTTATATGTGATGTGGATATGTTTATACGGTGGTATGAATGCCTAATTAAAATGACGTAATGCTTTAAAGTGACGATTTAAATTGATGAAATGTTTTGCTTAAACCTGGTGTTATCTTACTTAGCTTTATAGCTAACACTTGTTTCTTTAATGTGTTGACACCCCTCAGGTTAGGCAGTGAGATGACGTGTGAAGCTTTGGCGAGAGATGGGTAGATGATCAAGCTGGCTTTAGTTTACCCAATAGCTTCGCATAGACCTTATGTTATTGATTTCCTTTATGGAACTTATGTAATGACTATGTTATGATTGCTTAATGTTGGGCAATCTTATGGATTTCTTTTATTACAGATTTGATTCTATTAGTAACACCACCAATGTTTTCTCAACTGTTTTCCTTAGTTGAGTATTTTCCTAAATCGTTTCCGCATGATTTAACGCCGTTAGGCGAAATTTTTGGAAATCCATATTTTTATTTTGAATTCCACCTGCCGGATTGGTGGAAGACCAGGCAAGTCTTCAGGAAGACTTCTGGAAAATCTCGTACGATGGGTATGTCTTCAAGCCGTTTCTCCGGAGTCTTTTTCTCCGATATATGGGCTAGGATTGCCTGGTATCCCTTTCTGAGATACTTCTGCGTCTTCATGCAAGATATAATGTTACATCGTACTCCATTCTTATCGCCTTGGATAATCAACTTCTCACCGTTTGCAATTGGAATTCGAACAACTTTTTCATGATAGACTATTTCTGCTTGGTTTTTAGACAACCAGTCCGTACCAATGATAATATCAAAGCTTCCTATTTCGAATGGTATTAGATCTATAGAAAATAATTCTTTTGCTAATTCTAAGGTACAACCTTGGATTATGCTTTCGACTTCGATCATTTTACCATTTGCTAATTCTACAGAATACTTAGCATCTAATGGGTAGGTATAATTGAAAGCAGGTGAATAATTTTATTTGACACAAAACTTCTATCGGCACCAGGATCAAATAAAGCAGAGACACAATGATTATTCAGATGAACATACCCGTGACGATGTTTGGGTCTTGGCGGGCTTCTCCCGCATTGATCATGAATGCCCTTCCTCGAGCATTGTTGTTGTTGTTGTTTCGATTGTTGTTGTTGTGGTTGTTATTGTTGTTGTTATTGTGGTTGTTGTTGTTGTTGTTGTTTCGATTGTTGTTGTTGTGGTTGTTGTTGTTGTTGTTTCTTGTTGTTGTTGTTGTTTCTCAGCTTTGGACATTTATTCCTGAAATGTCCTTCTTCACCACACTCATAAAATCTTATTTTTGTTCCATTGTTGACAGTTGGATTAGGGATTCTACAGTTCTTGGCCAGATGACCAATTTTCTTGCAATTATTGCATTGTACTGTGCAAGGACCGTGTGATGTAAAGTACACCTATTGCAATATGGCCTGGTTCCTATATAACCATTATTTGATGATGGTCCTGAGGTCTGAGCAGGTCTCTTTGTCTGTTGATCCCCTTGATTCTTCCCAAAGTTATCTTCCCATCTCCTTTTCTTATTGAACCCTTTTTGATCACCAGACTTTCCTTCTGTATTTGCACGAAGTTTTGCTTTGTCAGCCAAACTGTTTGCCAACCGAACCGCATGTTCGATGTCAGTGGTTTCGGTAGCTGTGATCAAATCCTGAATCTTTGGTGGAAGTCCAGAAATGTACTGCTCAATCTTCTTATAATCGGGTGTAACCATGGTTGGGCAAAGAAGTGCCAACTCATGAAAGCGGTTGGTGTATTCAGATACTTCGTATCCCTTCGTCTTCAAATTATGAAATTCTACCTCCATTTTCTGAATTTCGCTCCTCGGGCAATACTTGGCTTTCATACGTTCCTTCAAATCTTCCCATGACATTGCATAAGCTGCATCAATTCCTACTGTAGTGGCGTACTCATTTCACCAGGTAAGAGCTTGATCTTGTAGTGTGCAGGTAGCATATTTTACTCGGCTATCTTCAGCGCAGTTACTAACACGAAATATGGACTCCAGTTTCTCGAACCATCGGATGAGTGCAATTGCTCCTTCAGTACCATTGTATATAATGGGTTTACATTGTTGAAATTCTCTGTAAGTACAATCTCTAGGTGTACCATTATTGTCATGATTATTGTTTCTGTTTGCGGCTTGAGTTGCAAAAGCTACTGCTATACTTTCTGCTACAATTCTAGCAATATCTGTTGCGTTCATTTCTGGTACTTCTTTTGACGGCCGGATCCTTAAATATAAATAAAGAAATTGATGAGATACTACCACATCATACCATAACCACAATTCAATAGTTATGACTAAAGAAGTGTAAATCAAGATAAAAATAGTAGATTTATTGGATAACAAACTTTGAGATATAAACATCTCAAGAATCCATTATTTTATCTAAAATTACATTTCCCGACATATACGCCGTAAATAGTAAGTAACTAGACAATATCTACTGTGACAGAGTAGATGGGGTTATAGTAGTGGCTCTCGATATAGCCTCAAACATAGCTTCAAATCTTGTTATCTTCTCCTGTAGTTCCAACACAGTGTCTTCAAGACCATGTATCCTGAAGTGAGCTTCCTCCATATCACCTTCCAGTGCGACTATCATATTATCTTGATTTTCCACCTTCCTCCGCAGTATGTTTGTTCTTTCCCTCAACTCCGTAATACACTTTCCTGCTCGGACTATGCGTAGGACCAATGTAGGGACAGTGTCATGCAAAGGTTCCATAGTTAGTGCAGGAATATTGGTTGGACCTTCAGCTCTTCTGAACTGGTCAGAGTTAAGGAGTCCTTCTTCAAATCTCCATTCCGCCAGAAATCTTGGTATAGCATTAATAGATCTCCGCAGCCGCTGAGCGGGTGGTTCAGGATGAGTAAGTCGAGCACGTCGTGACTGAGGGTGGTTAAACATCGGACATCTAGGCGTTCGGATCCTTCGTATTAAAGATCGAGGTGAGCTTGAAGGACCTTCCCCAGATGGATTTGAAAAAGTAAAAGTAGGCGTAGTGCTAGTAAAAGCATTAGTGGTGACAGTAGTGTTTGGTCCAGGGACAAGTGCGTTATCAGCTTCTTCTCCAACGTGATCGGTCTCCTCCATTGGCTGATTTACTACATGACGAGGAGAGTCGGAGGGTTCAAGTACAGGTGGAGGTGATCGAGACGTAATCTCTTCCTCACGATCGGATAAGTATTCCACTACGAATCCCGACATTACTCTGTTGCTATATATATATATATATATATATATATATATATATAATATACATTAAATTATATATTCTAAACATATATAATCAAGTAGGGATTATTCATAAAATTATGCATGTATGTGGGTGTTGTTCTATATGGGGTTATAGTCTAGGTCCATCAATTTGCTACCTAGTTCACTATAACTTGGGCTCTGATACCAATCTGTCACACCCGCCCTAGACGGGGTATGACTTACATGGATTCACAACACAAGATATACTGAACGACACAAAATGTTGTCGTTTTAAAATACATTTATATAAAAGCATTGTTCACAAATTTATATTACAATTTATGAAAGATATTATTCTTGAAGACATTTATTTAATATTAAACAATATTAAACAGTAGACAGAGACTTTAGCAAATTGACTTGTCTTTACTAGAGTCTGAGGGTAGGCCATGGTCCAGTATGTTGTATGCAGCGGAAAAATGTCCCATGTATAGAGTATCGTCTAGTTACCTGAGAATACATGCTAAAATACGTCAACATAAAGTTGGTGAGTTCCATAAGTTTTTCATATAGAAAATATAGTTTCACAAAATGCCAGAGTTCAGTGTGACCATTGCCTTACCGCAATGTCAAATAGTTATGATACAATATTAGCAAAGAGTATCATATGTTTTTAATTAAAATATAGAGTATGAACCACAAGATTTAAAGTAACTATTTGATCACACAATGGATCAAATAGAATATAAGAGTAGATACTGTATACATCAAGTTCTAAGCTCATGAACCAAAACTAGACAAGTGTGTGTTTATTTGCCTCTGAAGTAGGTACCTTGTTCAGGGTACCCTAAGCTTTCCAAATATAATGCATTCGTATACAGTTGGTATGACCAACACGAATGGGGGTGCCTACCCCAATAGTACTATTCAATATACCCACGTTTATGTTTCCATAATTAATCGTTCATGATAGTGAGGACTTTGAGTGAACAGAGCAACTTAGAATCAACCATATATACATTTCTGAAAATACTTGTGTTCATCATAATAGTAAAGAGTTTGTATTTTACCCCGAAGGTAAAATAAATAAAGCAGAGTTACAAAATATATATAATATATAAATTTGTAAATATGCATATAAGTAGTATGAAGACTCACATAGTATATTATATATCATATAGTTTTGCAATTGTTCTTCAAAGTTTCGTATATATATAACATAAAATAATTATTATGCATGTATCTCAGTCCCCGAAATAAATTATATAAAAGAATTAAAAAGGGGAATATGGAAACTCACCTTAGTGTTGTAGAAGAAAGATCACTTAGTCTTGTGTGATTTATAAGAGAGAAATTTAGAAGTGATTATATGATGGTACGAGTTTTATAGTTTAATAACGTTCGTTATTTATAGGCATCAGAAAATCAAATAACGCGTCGAACGCGTTTTATAATATTAATATTATATTAAAACGTTTAAAATTTTTATTATTATTATATTAATCGTTGATTTATATATATTATTATTATATTAATCGTTGATTTATATATATTATTATTATATTATAAAGTTAATCATGAATAAGGGGTATGTATATATATAGTATTCTTTTTGTCCATATATCTAGTGAACTAAACCCGTGATTCATAATTTATAAATTTTAAATTATAAAGTAGATAAACGTGTGTTTTCCACTACTTCTTGGACGTTTCTAATGATAGATTTCCTTTATCATAGCAGCATATATTTATACATTGTTTTAATCCTAAATTGTCCATACGGACTCCTATTGAGAAAATTCAAGTTTCTATAAGATCAGAAAGTTAATATATACAACTTTCATTTTAATAATTTTTGCTCAATTAACCTCTGTGAGCGGGTTTTGGACGTTTATATTATAAGAATAAAGTATGAAAGTGATGTTTACTATTTAACACTATTTAGTTTTAAATTTTTGTGAATTATTATTTTGACGTGGGTCCCGCTTGAATTAAAAATTAATAAAAATTTTCTGAATCTTGATTTTTAATATCGATAGAATTATTTGA
>CM067171.1:84200227-84217727 GCA_034093135.1 Erigeron breviscapus | reverse complement strand
CTATCTTCGTTCTGAACCTTAGCTTACGATCTTAAGCTATCTTCGTCAGACTTAGTTCTTACGAATTTAATCTATTTCAGTTCTATCTCTTATCTTCGTTTGAACAGTATTTTTGCCTTATGGCTTCCTCATCTTCAACCAACAATGCTGTTGCCCAATACCTCAATTCTCTCGTTTATCATGATCATCTTGTAGGACGTACTAATTCTCCACCAAAGTTAGTTTCATTAGCTGACTTCTGGGCGTGGAGAGGTCGATTTGAAGATTTTATTCAACGAGAAGATTTAAACATGTGGCTTATGATCACTGAAGGTTATGAGTGGCCCACTCTTACTGTGAATGGAGTTACTTCTACATACAAGGTGGGAGAATTAACAGGTGAAGAAAAGGCTAATTATGCCATTGAAGTAAAGACTCTTTCTACTCTTCGTATGTGCATTCCTTAAGAGTTGGTGCACTTGTTTCCTAAACAGGAATACAAGACCTCAAAGCAACTATTCGATGCTATTGAAGCTCATTGTGAAGGTGATCCACTATTGAAGCAAAATAGAATTAAAATGCTCAAGAAACAATTTGATTGCTTCAATGCTACAAAGAATGAACTAGTTGAGGATCTTATACTGAGATATCAACATCTTCTTGCTGAATTAGCTTACTTTGATCTTAAATACACTCCTACTGAGATAGTGGATAAATTCCTGGATGGTTTGCCGAAGGCTTACAAAGAGTTTCGTCATGGATTGCAAGAAAGAGCTGATTATGCATCTCTTCGAATAGATGGAGTTATATCCACTCTAAGAAACAGAGAAATGAAGGATAAGGCAAAAGATCTTCAAGACAACTTCACACAAGATCCATCTCTCTATCATGCCACTATGAAAAATCCAACAGCTGATGTTAATGCCTTCTTTTCTGGAGTTGGTAATACTGGTGAGACAGACAATTGTGGTCCATTAATGGATGGAGATGATTCTTCCGGATTCATGGCTACTGATGCTGGTAACAGGGGTAAAAGGGCTAATGAAGGAACAAAGACTGGAAATATGAAGTTTGGAAACATTACATCTTCTTCTGCTGGTTACAAGTCCATGCCTATGAATATGAAATCAGCTGAGGGTAGGATGAATGTATTTGCTGCTATGTGTGCTGCACATGAAGCTTTTGTTGCAGGAAGAATCACAGATCCAGCACTTATTGATGAAGATTACGACCAGATAGATCCAGATGATGTTGAAGAAATGGATCTGAAATGGCAATTGGCAATGATCACCAGAAGAGTGCAAAAGTTTATGAATAGAACAGGCAGACAGCTTACTGGAGGTACTCAGGGATTTGACAAGTCAAAGGTGAAATGCTATAATTGCGAAGGTTTGGACATTTTGCCAGAGAATGTCAACGGCCTAAGAGAGAGGCAAATGTTACGCCTACACGTCAAGATAGAGGTGGTAATCGTCCGTTCAATCAAAATTCAACTAGAGCGCTTTTGTTGACTGATGATCCTACTGCAAATGTCAATGGCAATGACAAGGCTATAGTAGCTGTTCAACCCGATGGTTCTTATATTTGGAATCTTCCACATGATGAGAACAATAACGCTTATTTGGCTGAAATTCTTGATGATATGGCTCAAATAGTTGATTCTCCTGATGACTTCTTGGATACCACAGTCTACCACAGTGAAGAGCAATTGTATGAAAATACTAAAAGTTCGAATGTGGAATTTGTTGCTGCTGGTGTATATGATACTGATTCCGAATCTGACAATGAGTTAGAAGATGTCAAGAATCTTGATGACGTGAAAGCTGCTGAGGTTAAAGATGATTCTGCCATAGAAAAGAGTGAAAAGACAATTGAAGAGCAGATGCAAGAGTTTGAGATTCCGGCTGGCATGACTGTGGATGACTTTGTTGCTTATATGGCAGATTGCAAAGAGGCAGACCAACAGGTATCTTATTCTTTACATACTATTGTTCATGTTTGCAAAATTGTTAATCGCATGTTTGATGAACTTGAACAAAAGAATGAACAAATTAAGAAATTAGAATCTGTTGTCAATGCTGCTCATGATGAAAGAGATAAGTTAATTAAAAAGGGTCTAACTGTAAATGATAAAGAAAAATTCTTTAAAGAAAAGATTAGATCCTTAGAGTCTGGACATTAGTGCTAACAATGAATCTGTAGGTACCGATAAAAAGGTAGATACAAACAAAAAGTTCAAGGTCCTTTCCTGCTTTGCTTGTCATGAAAAGGGTCATGTTTATAGTATTTGTCCAAATAGACCTAGAAGATCAAGTTCTCCTTCAAAGGTTTCCACCTCAGAAGGAAAAAGGGGGTTGGGTAATGATAAACAGGTTGATGAGGCTAAAGTTCAATTTTCTCAAAAACCGTTTACTATACCTCAACGACGTGAATCTCCACCGAAAGGTTCATCAGGAAATGTTCATAGGAATTCAAATCATTTTCAACACCTCCACGACCTGATCGTTCTGCTCCTAGAAATCAAAATTCATTCTATGACCAAGTTCATTCGAGTGTTCGACCTTCTTATGGCCCTCATTCTCCTAGACCTTCTCCGACGAGAGGTCAGAAGTCTCCTCCAGCGAGAAGACGAGACGAGAATCATGTCTCACCCACGGCTTCCAGCAATGGGTATTGGACTGAACTGATTCTAAGGGATGAGAAGGGTCGACCCAAACCTCAGAAGGTTTGGGTCCCTAATGAAAACTAATTTTTCTCATTTTATGTGCAGGGAGTTCCTAGGAAACCAATCCATTTATGGTACCTTGACAGTGGATGCTCCAGGCATATGACAGGGGACAGGAAACTCTTGTCCAATTATACTGGTATAAATGGGTCGTATGTTAGTTTTGCTGGATCCAAGGGCGGCAACATCACCGGTCAGGGAGATGTCGTCAATGGACAACTTACTCTAGAAAGAGTAAACTATGTGGAACAACTTACTCATAATCTATGAGTGTCTCACAGATCTGTGACAAGGGCAATAATGTTCATTTCACAGAAAAGGAGGCATTCATCTTGAAGCCGGGTTTCGTTATTCCACCAGAATGGATAATGCTCAGAGCTCCTAGGAAGAGAGACATCTATGGCTTAGTTTTAGGTGTTGATAATCCAACGGAGCCCCTCTGTTTGTTGAGCAAAGCAAATGAGTCTGAATCTCTCCGCTGGCATCGTAGGATGGGACATATCAACTTTCGGAAGATGAATGAACTTGTTAGTCTTGGATTAGTTGAAGGTGTTCCAGTTAAGAAGTTTGGGATGGAAGATAAATGTGTACCGTGTTTGAAAGGTAAGCAACACAAGAAATCCTCACAAACCAAAGGTGCACAACACTATATCCAAACCATTCGAACTACTTCATATGGATCTCTTTGGTCCTGTGAACGTAAGAAGCATTGGAGGGATGTTCTACTGTTTGGTGATCACTGATGATTACTCAAGGTACTCATGGGTATTTTTCTTGAAGACAAAAGACGAGACCGCAAACCGGTTTATGGATTTTGTTAGACAAGTTGAGAATGTCCATGAAGTTAAAGTTAAGAGTAATAGGGTCTATACTGAGTTAGAATTCCCATTAGAATCTATTGACCCTAAGAGGATTGATAAAGTCTGGGATGTTGCTATTGAGGATATGAAGAAATTAAGTCAGCAACGTCTCACTCCATTACCTAAGCAGTCTAGGATGAGAAAAACTGAAGATAACTTAGCCGTTAATGAAGAAGCAACTAAGGTTTTAAAGCACATCTTAATGCCTGCACTTAAGAAATCTCCAAGTAAAGGTAAACATGAGAAAGATGGTGCTAGAAGGTCAGTGGACATTTGTGCTAACAATGAATCTGTAGGTACCGATAAAAAGGTAGATACAAACAAAAAGTTCAAGGTCCTTTCCTGCTTTGCTTGTCATGAAAAGGGTCATGTTTATAGTATTTGTCCAAATAGACCTAGAAGATCAAGTTCTCCTTCAAAGGTTTCCACCTCAGAAGGAAAAAGGGGGTTGGGTAATGATAAACAGGTTGATGAGGCTAAAGTTCAATTTTCTCAAAAACCGTTTACTATACCTCAACGACGTGAATCTCCACCGAAAGGTTCATCAGGAAATGTTCATAGGAATTCAAATCATTTTCAACACCTCCACGACCTGATCGTTCTGCTCCTAGAAATCAAAATTCATTCTATGACCAAGTTCATTCGAGTGTTCGACCTTCTTATGGCCCTCATTCTCCTAGACCTTCTCCGACGAGAGGTCAGAAGTCTCCTCCAGCGAGAAGACGAGACGAGAATCATGTCTCACCCACGGCTTCCAGCAATGGGTATTGGACTGAACTGATTCTAAGGGATGAGAAGGGTCGACCCAAACCTCAGAAGGTTTGGGTCCCAATGAAAACTAATTTTTCTCATTTTATGTGCAGGGAGTTCCTAGGAAACCAATCCATTTATGGTACCTTGACAGTGGATGCTCCAGGCATATGACAGGGGACAGGAAACTCTTGTCCAATTATACTGGTATAAATGGGTCGTATGTTAGTTTTGCTGGATCCAAGGGCGGCAACATCACCGGTCAGGGAGATGTCGTCAATGGACAACTTACTCTAGAAAGAGTAAACTATGTGGAACAACTTACTCATAATCTAATGAGTGTCTCACAGATCTGTGACAAGGGCAATAATGTTCATTTCACAGAAAAGGAGGCATTCATCTTGAAGCCGGGTTTCGTTATTCCACCAGAATGGATATTGCTCAGAGCTCCTAGGAAGAGAGACATCTATGGCTTAGTTTTAGGTGTTGATAATCCAACGGAGCCCCTCTGTTTGTTGAGCAAAGCAAATGAGTCTGAATCTCTCCTCTGGCATCGTAGGATGGGACATATCAACTTTCGGAAGATGAATGAACTTGTTAGTCTTGGATTAGTTGAAGGTGTTCCAGTTAAGAAGTTTGGGATGGAAGATAAATGTGTACCGTGTTTGAAAGGTAAGCAACACAAGAATCCTCACAAACCAAAGGTGCACAACACTATATCCAAACCATTCGAACTACTTCATATGGATCTCTTTGGTCCTGTGAACGTAAGAAGCATTGGAGGGATGTTCTACTGTTTGGTGATCACTGATGATTACTCAAGGTACTCATGGGTATTTTTCTTGAAGACAAAGGACGAGACCGCAAACCGGTTTATGGATTTTGTTAGACAAGTTGAGAATGTCCATGAAATTAAAGTTAAGAGAATCAGGAGTGACAATGGCACTGAGTTCAAGAATAATACTCTTACGGTTTTTGCTTGACCAAGGGTATTCAACATCAATTCAGTGCACCGCATGAGCCACAGCAGAATTGAGTAGCTGAAAGGAAAAACAGGACATTGATAGAAACGGCTAGGACGATGCTTGCTGATTCAGGGCTTCCTGTTACTTTCTGGGGGAGGCAGTGAATACAGCTTGTCACATTTTAAATCGGGTTTTAACAGTTAAACGGTTTAAGAAAACCTGTTATGAACTTTTGCACAACACAAAGCCCAATTTGCAAAATGTTGAGCCTTTTGGTGTTCCTTGTACTTTTCTTAAAGTTCTTCCTCAGGGAAAATTTGATCCTAAATCTGAGGAGGGTTTCTTTTTAGGCTATATACCTAGTACACCAATTCGGCGTGTGTACAATCAGAAAACTGGCAAAGTTAATTTTGGTACAAATGTGGTAATTGTCAGTCATAAACCTGCTGTACACATTGGTCCTGCTAATGACTTCGATTATGATGGTGTCTTTACCTCTTTTCGTGGTCCTGTTTCTTTTTCAGGCATTCCGATTGTGGAAGATGTAGTTACTCTACATGATCCATTTGAAGGTGGGCCGGTACCTATTTCTTCTCCTGTTTCTTCACCATTCATTAAGCCTGCTTCTAAATCTGGAGAATCAAGTGGATCCAAAGAAGCAGATTCTACCTTAGAGACTGCTCCTAAAGATCCTACTGATCCTTTACATATACCTCTACCTGATACTCCCTTCTATGATACTGATGACACGGAAGGTAAAAATCAGGAGGAGCCTAAAACTCCAGAGCAACATGTGCAGACTAACTTGGGAAATGATCTTACAGTCGATACGGTTCCTCAAACAAGAGTCAACAAGGATCATCCAGTAGAGCAAATCATTGGTGATGCTTCTGCCTCTGTTCGCACGAGAAATCAGAATAGGAAAAATTTGTCAAGTATGTTTGCTGAAATTAAGGATATTGGGGCAATTACTTGGTACTTGTACTTTTGCTTCATCTCTCAGATAGAGCCTAAAAATGTTGGAATGGCTCTTAAAGATCCGTCATGGGTTGAGGCGATGCAAGAAGAATTGGCTCAGTTTAGAAAGCTTGATGTATGGAAGTTAGTTGACTTACCTCCGGGTGAATCTCCTTTATCAACGCGATGGGTTTTTCGTTGTAAAAAGGATGACAAAGGTGTAGTCACTCGCAATAAGGCTCGGTTGGTGGTTAGAGGATTTGAGCAACAAGAAGGCTTCGATTACGATGAGACATTTGCACCAGTAGCTAGACTTGAAGCTATTCGATTATTTCTGGCATTTGCTAGTTATAAAGGTATAAAGGTGTATCAACTTGACGTAAAGAGTGCCTTTTTGTATGGGGAAATAAGAGAAGAAGTGTATGTAGATCAACCTCTGGGGTTTGAGGATCCAGACTTCCCTAATAGAGTATATCGTCTTGATAAGGCTCTATATGGTTTACATCAGGCTCCTCGGTCATGGTATGAAAAACTGTCTACTCATCTGCATGAAAATGGTTTTACTAGAGGTTCTATTGACAGCACGTTGTTTATCAAATGGAAAGGGAAGGACTACTTGCTCGTACAGGTTTACGTCGATGATATTATCTTTGGTTCATCTGATGAGACTATGTGCAAGGAATTTGAGCATAGCATGAAGGCTAAGTTTGAAATGAGTGCTATGGGGGAATTAACTTTTTTCCTTGGACTACAGGTGGATCAACTGAAGGATGGGTTCTTTATTCATCAGACCAAGTATGTTCAAGATCTTCTTACTAGGTTTCGAATGACTGATGCTAAAGATGCAATTACTCCCATTCAGACTAATCATGGGCTGTGTCCTGATAAAACTAATGATCCAGACGTCGATGCAACTCAATATCGGGCTATCATTGGTTCTTTGATGTATCTGACGGCTTCACGTCCAGACATTACCTTTGCTGTTTGTATGTGTGCTAGATATCAGGCTAATCCGAAAGAGTCACATTTGAAAGCTGCGAAAAGGATTCTTCGTTATGTGAAGGCCAAGCCTCGTCTAGGGCTTTGGTATCCCATGCATGGTTCCTTTGAATTCAAAGCTTATACTGATTCGGATTATGGTGGCTGCAGTTCGGATAGGAAATCAACGTCAGGTGGATGTCAGCTTTTAGGGGGGAGAATTATATCGTGGCAGTGCAAGAAGCAGACATCTGTTGCACAGTCTACCTGTGAAGCAGAGTACATAGCTGCTGGTCAATGCTGTTCTCAGGTACTTTGGATACAGCAACAATTGCGCGACTATGGTATGGATATCTCTGACTCTCCTATTTGTATCGATAATAAGTCTGCCATAGATATTACTAAGAATCCAAAAAACTTTAAAGTCACCAAGCACATAGATATAAAGCATCACTTTTTACGTGACTGTTTTGAGAAAAAGCTTATTCATTTAGAAAAGGTTATTACTGATGATAACCTTGCTGATTTATACACTAAAGCTTTTGATAGACCTCGTCATGAGTTGTTATATCAACTCAATGGTATGAAGAATGCCGAGTAGTTTCTCTCAAAGAACTTAATTTTTCTTTTCGAGTCTTAGTAGTTTAAGTCGTATATAGATAGTGTCAAAAAAAAATAAAAAAATAAAATAAAATTACTGCACTACATGATTAGACGTGAAGATACTTTAGCTTTTAAGCCTACTTAATTGTACTTTAAAATGCTCAGTTCAGTGATACCATTATATGATGTATCGATAGGCACAAAGTACCAAGGTTTCCTTATAATCTGAACTTAAATGTATACAATGTTCTTATGGGAAACGTATTCAGATATATGGCTGAGAATACTTGTTCTTAAAATAGGCAAGTCCTTTAAATCTTATGAAAGATCTTGCATTATAATTATGTATATTTGGTCTTTATAAAGAAGGTCTCGGATACATATATGTGTATGTATTGCTTTTTCGGATGTATATTTGTGACAAGATATACAAATATCAAATAAATCTGTTGAAAATATGAAGCTAATGTGGCCTTTGAGATTCGAACAAGTAAGTCCTTGGGGTGTCTTTGTATACCCAGCCTACCTAAAGTTTCCAACTTGGGATAGGTTGTCAGAAAGTTCGCTACACGGGTCTCATAGAAAGTCACGGGTTTTCATAAGTGCTTTAAAATAAAATTAATGTCACAAATATGCAAGTACTTGGCATTATGCAATGTTAAGTATATTTTCGTACGTGAGTCAAGTTAAGTCGCTTTGCGCGTGAGGAATCACCGACCTGTCACCGCTGACTTGATTCTTAAAGACCTTCTCACTTTAATTACCAAATGTCTTAATCTTAGTGCTTGTTTCGATTGTGAGAGTGTATCTGAACATGGGGCACATAAGTTCGCAAACTAAACTTGTGGCATGAGTAACTTACTAGGTTACATGGTGACTGTCCTTGGCTCAAGTAATACGAAAGTGCCACAAACCAAAAAGGAGACTGGCCGTACCGAGTGTTTAAGAGGACAAACATATTGGTAATCGTTTTTGGATCACTGTTCATAACTAATAATAAGAGAATTATTTCTCGCTAGTAGGCTTATGTAAATGCTAATCTGATCTGATCAGCAGTACCCTAGTCACATGTAAATAATGAATAAATTAAGATAACTATTGTGTATAGACTAGTTTATTATTCTGTAATTTTTTATTCTAATTTATTTTTTCGATTTTATTGAGTCAAAATAAGTATTTTCATAAGTTCTTATTGCACGAGAGATTCTACTTAAATTCTGTTGAGTATATGTTTTGTTGAATTCATTCATTTGAATTCTTGATGAGGTTAAGTGATTAGTTCAAAAGAAGATTGTCTGATATGGACATTAATTTGTTAAAGTTAGAAAATGATCTTTTAAATCTTATGTGACAAGTCAATGTTATTTGAAATCTCACAAGGTTCAGTTTTTACAAGTTATGAATCTAATTGATAACTTGGTGACCTTTTACGGTTTGACAATGGAATGACCTCCCTTGATCTTTTATTAGAATCTTGAGTATTTCGTAATTGTTAATCCTAATTTTGTGTATTTTCACTTGAATTTTCTGCATTACTGTGCCTTTGATCTTGTTGCGTTAATGAGTTTTTTGGTAAGTGTGCAGTGTTCAGGTTAAGAAGATAAAGTTGGAGTGCTGATCTTTGTTGCAATACAGTGTTATTCACACTGATGATGTCGTGGAGACAAGATTTTTGGTGTGAAGTGACAATGTTGTGATGCAGATATGAGCACGCGAAAGAAGAATACTTGAACTTGTCTTTGGAGTATTTATTTACTTCACAATTCATGTATTTAGTGAAAATAATCAGTGTTGATACTTATTTCTTTTGGTTTTCGTACCTTGTTTTATGACATGATTTCGGAAACTTTACAAAGTTCTTCATTGGATTTTTGGACTATTCATTGTTTGTTTGTTTTGTAGACGGCTTCTCATATGGGACTTAAGTGTTTCACGATGGTTTGCCGTCAAGCATCTCAATGATTAGAGAAATGTTCTCCGTATCATGGTCATGATTGGTAATGTTGTTAATATGTCAATTGATTATTTTCAGGTTTGTTGATGTTTGGTTTAAGACCTTGGGGTTTTGCTTTTATTCAAGATTATAATGTTTGTAAAATACTTACATTATGATGATGATTTTAGATGGTGGTACTTCTTGGTACAAGGCATGAACAGGTTGCTTTTAACGAGTTGTTGCTATGAATAGGATTAGGTCAAAGGGTCGAATCGTGGAAAGTTTCGTGATGAAGAATCTTGAAAAATTTTCTAAGTACAATGTTGTTCTTACGAAGATAGTCTTTAACTTCGTTTGGACTTGTTCATCAGAAAATTGAACTTATTTTCGTCACATCTAATTTCGTTTTATTTGGCTTTAAACGAAGATAACCTCTATCTTCGTTCCCTTTGAGTTTACGAAGGTTAACTTCGTTCCCCTTATTTTCGACCGACCTTTTCACCCGACCCATTTTTACCCATCTTTTAACCATCCATATATATATCCCAACTTAATTCGTTTTCTCTTTTTCATTGCCAAAATCATTAAAGAAAACGAATTTAAACCACTTAAACCCCTATATCTTCATCAATCAAATTACTTGTTTTCACTTGATTCTCGGCTTTTTATTTCGATTTTTGTTGAAATAAGTGATTCAGGTATATTATCTACTATCGTCATTCACTAATCCCCAATTCTTGATTCTTGTTTTTGCCCAAATTTTACATGAACTCAATCGGTTTTAAGTTATATTTTAGGTTCTAGGGTTTAATTTCGTTTTTGATTTTAAATCCATTGGCTCCTTAATTCGTTTGTAAAATCGAAGTGGGTTATGCTTCATTTTAGTGATACAAATGTTTTGTGATTGATTTTGGGCAAATAAAGTGTTAATCAATGTTTTACGAATCAAATATTTGATTTTGGAACCAATTGCTGTTCAGAATGTCTACGAAGTTAGCTTTCGTTTATTTCTACGAACTTAGGTTCTCAAACAGGACTTACGAACTTAGACTCTTCTTTCAACTAACGAAGTTAGAAGTTCTTGTGACAAACGAACTTAGTTATGCTTCAACGCTATCTTCGTTTATTGTTACCTAACGAACTTAACACCTATTTTCGTTTATTGTTACCTAACGAACCTAACGTCTATCTTCGTACATTCCTAACTAACGAACTTAAAGTCTATCTCGTACATTCTTAACTTACGAACTTAAAGATTAATTTCGTACAGTTTCAACTTATGAAATTATTGATTAAGTTCATCTAAACCTGCAATTAATTTCTTGTGCTAATCCTATAATTGTTTTTATATTATGATTTGTTTTGCAGAAATGGCTCTTGCTCCACGTCAGTTCGTTAAGAAGCATAATCTGGCCTTAAATCTTGATCCAGATCAGCATAATTGTGAACGCTATCATGGGATGTTTGATTTTATTGCTCGTTCTAGGCTTTCTTTTGCATTATGTGATTCACCTAGATTGATTAGGCAGTATATTGATGATTTCTGGATGACTGCTCATCAAGTCATGGTTAATGGTCGTAGCTTTGTTCGAGCAACTGTCGAAGGAATCACTTTTGATTTTAATGCTGCGATGCTTCATGAAATTCTGCATTTGGGTGACGAATCAGACGAAGCAGTAGAATTAGCTTATGATTTTGACCTAATTCGTAGGTGTTTTCAAAGAATGGGATATGTTGGTCAAATAAAGCTTCCTTTTGACAAAAGTGGATTTCAAGGACGTTGGAGATATCTTGCTTACGTTTTGTTAGTTAGTCTGAGCAATCGTAAGGCTGGATTTGATCAGCTTTCTGCTCAGATTTCTTCGCAGATGGTTGCCTTGGTCTATAATCGACCTTATCCGTTTTCAACATACTTCTATCATGCGTTTATTGGTCAAATCAATGCCAAAGCGAAAAATAGGTTTCTCTTATATCCTCGCTTTGTTATGGCAATCGTTAGACACTTTTGTCCTAACTTGATATTTGATCAAGGTCCTCGATATGCACCACATGCTTGGTCATTACGTTTATTTGCTGATTTAGAAGCTAACACTAGAAATGTGGCTGGTCTTAATGATCCACCACTGTTTGGTTATTTAATTAATCCAAATTATCGATCTCGTTTTGCGGATGATATGTTAGTGGATGATGAAGACAATTCTGATCATCAGGATGATGAGAGTTCAGATGACAGTTCTGATGGTGATTCTGATGACTCTGATAGTGGGAATGATGGTGGTGATGATGTTGTTGAAGCAAACACAGATGAATATGATAGTGTCGCTGCTGATTCTGGTAATGAGCATCGAACTAAGATGGCTCATGATGTACCTGCTGTTTCGGGAAGTGATCATTCATATCACTTCTCTCGAGAAGATGTACCTGGTGCTTTACGCCGAGAGCGTCGGAGTAAGGCATGTCATTCTTCACCGGTTCTTTCTGATACGGATCAATCTGTTCATGATGAACATGTTACTCAAGAAGAAGTTAATCTGGATGAGGATGTTGGTACTGAACAAGAAGCTGTACTTGATTATCAAGAAGAATTGGAACATAGATATATGCCATCAAGTCCATTTCATGAAGGTACAAGTACTGTTGGATTGAAGAGGACACTGGCTGCTCCTCTTACTTATCGCAGAGCTAAGCGTGCACACATTTTTTAGACTACTTCAGTATCTACAGCTGCTGCTGCTATTCCTGCTGTCTCTACAGCACCGGTTGCTTCTGTTGCCGGTAGTGTACCGTTGCGTCCACTGTTGCCTCCTGCTATACCAATATTGCCCAGATTTCCTACTTTTCCTCCTATTCCTTCAGATTACTCCCTAGTTAGGCGTATCGATGTTCTTCAGGCTCGTGTTGATACGTTAGAGTCTGATCTTATGAATGTTCGAGGTACTTTGACCTTTTTAATTAACTGGGTCAAGAATCAAGGGGGAGATGTTCCTGAAGAAGTTTGCAGATTATCAGCAGTTCAGCCAAGACGTCAGAATGATGATGATGATGCTGATAATGCTGGTAATAGGAGTGATTCTCGCCCAGTTTCTGACAAAGAAAAGGGGTTGAGACTCAGGGGGAGACAGGAAGAGATACTACCCAGACTGGTACTTCTGGTGCGGGTGGATCAAGTGCTCCTCGAGAGACTGAAGTTATTGAAGCACTTGACTCAGGTAATTCTTCGAAATCGATTGATTATTTAAGTGATGATCAAGTTGAAGCTGAAACTGAACGATTAAAGCGTAAAGTTAAGGCAAAATTTGGACATGACTATAATACCGAAGAAAATGCTTTTCATTCTGTATTTGATAACTTATTAGATAAACAGCAAGAAGCAGAAACTGAAAGAGGAAAGAATTACAGATTCAAAGGCAAACGGCCTTGGAATCTGATTCTGATTCTGATTCAACTTATGATTTTGATAAAGATTGATAAAGTGTATATTAGGTTGCATGTAATAAGGTTACGACATGTGAATGTAATCTATCTTATTTCAATGCAATTATATTTCATCTCTATTATTATTATTATCATGATTATTCATTTTATTCTGGTGTTCATTTTGTGTAATCTTAATAGATGATACATATGATGCAGAATTACTCTTTGATGGTGATGAACTTGAGGAAGGTGAGTTTGTTCCTGAACCGGATATAAACATATTCAAGAAGCCTTATGGGTTTGATGATGTTTGGGACTCAACTTCTGAAGATCCATTTTTAGAAGAAAGAAAAGAGTTAGAGATTAAGAGAAAGAAGTTAAGGAAAGAATGCTTCAAGCTTTCAATTAGTAGTTCTGCTAAAGTTTTAAACTTTGTGGTATATGCTAAGATTGATGATGCATTGATTCCTTTTCACTGGGAAATCAACTTGACAAGACCTTTGATCCAAATGATTATCCTGTACCTCTCAGAGAAGATGATCCACTACATGAGATTGATCGACTTGTGCCTGGGCAAAGAATTAATGAATATATAGTCACATGGGATACTATGAAGCCCATCATGTATTGGACTCACATCTCAGATAAAGATGCTGCAAAATATAAGACAATAATCTGGAGTTGGTTCTATGATGAAGAACTGAAGCTGTTCGTTCTTAAAAGACCAGAAGGTTGTCAGTATCTAGCATGGCGTGAGAGACATTTCAGAAGTTTGTGTGAAGAAGACTTACATGAACTTGGAAATAACAGGATTATCAATCCAAGTGGTTATGGTCTTGCAGATGTGGTTGGTAAGAACTTTCACGAAGATTTCAAGTTGAGATTGAATATGAAAGACTCTGAAAAATCAAAGTTTCATATTGAACCAAGACGAAAGAAGAAGGTGGTTAAGCCAGATAAAAGTTGTTGAGTATATTCAACGTGATATCAAATGTATGATCAAAGTCCCTGCTAAGAAATGGGCACAAGATGTCTTGGATAAGATGGATAATTGGGAGATTGATCGAAATTCTGGTGAAGCCAAGATGTATGCGGACTCGAAGAAGAAGATATTGTTGAGAAGAATGTATGATCCAATGCAGTTGGTTAACTTCTCAAGAAATGATCAGAGAAAATTATACGATACTGAATGCTCATTTTTACCATTTTGGAAGAATGAAGAAGATCGATATCGTAAGATTCTCCAAGTCTGCTTACATGAAAATATCCATGCAAATAGCAAACGATTGTTATTTGATGGATGATGAAGACTTTTTGAAGACTGAAGAAATCGAAGATGCTGCTGTCAAGGGGGAGTTTGTTGATGCATGTTGATGTGACAACAGCAACTTAGATTTGATTAGTCTTTAGATTAAGACATTATGTTGTTTTATGTCTTATTCATTTATATGTAATTGATAGATTATGGACTTCGTGTTTTAGTAATGATCGATTACATGTTTTGGTGTTATTTATATGTTTATATATGATGTTTGTTATGTATGTTATACAAGTACAAACATAATATATGTTAGGTTTCTTGTACATAAAGTACTTGGAAAATAACTAAGCATAGTTGTTGATGGTATTTAGTACTAACGAAGATAATCTTCGTTAGGAACTAACGAAGATAATCTTCGTTATATGGGCTGGGTTGCTAAGTTCGTAAGAACAAAGCCCAGCAGGCCCAATATCGATTTGAAACATATATAAACGAATGGAAACCCTAAATTGAGTTTTTCCAGTTCAGATTTCACACACCAAAGGCGACTAAGTTCGTTTCTAGCATATAGAAAACGAAGATAGATCACATAAGGCCGATTATATTGATATAATTAGCAATATATTTGATAACTAATCAAACTAGTTATCTCGTGAGGATTTCGCACTCACGACATAACAATAGACGATCTCGAGAGCGATCTGCAGCTATCGAGGGACTCACACGGGTCAACGGTCAAATTCTGGTTAAATCGGTCAAATTCTGGTCAAATCAATCAAGATCCGGCCACAACGATTCAAGATATGATGTTTCCGGGCTAAACATACGGCAAGTTTAGAAGGAAAATCCGGCAGGGGGTCCAGAGGAAAGAAAAGAGTGAGAAACTAGAGAGAGAAAGCACGCGAGAAAAAAAAGAAATATCGTCATATTACGGGGAAAAGGATAGAAGTACAGTAACTTTTTGCAGTACAAAGAACTGAAAGTTTTATTTGGAAAATAAACTCCCTTATTATTATTATATATTTTTCACATGTTGAGTCATGGATTCGCTGAAAGACTCAGCGAGTGACTTCGTCAGCGAGCTCTCAGCGACCATCTATTATCTTCGGGTTAAAGGATAAGTTCAATGACTCACCGCCATGTTTTGTAAGTCAATTTTTTCACATATTGAGACTGTTTGTGTTAGTTCTAGTGATTCTCAGATTGATGAATGGTCGGAAGATGAAGTGGAGAAAAAGGGAAATGAGGGGAAGATAACACTAGTGATTAATTCTCGACCAACAAGTAGCCGAAGTGCTAAGATCCGTAAATTGTACGATCGTGTCAAGTCCGCGGTTTCTCGTTGTAATGTGAAGTTGTCGAAAGAACTATGTTCGAATTTGTCAACTAAAGAGAAAGAGGAGTTGATGTTGGAGGTGGATGCTTTTGGTCGAGCAAATGATTGGATTCGGACGAAGATGAAAGATGATTGCTTCCCACCGATTAGGGATAGGACTCACAACAACTTAAGTGTGGGGAGGGGGGTTAAAGGCCCCAACTTGGTAAATCTTTGAGGTTTGATCGAGTCAAGCTAATGACTCGTAAATAAATAAAGCGCTTCTCGGGAGGCAACCCGTGTGTTTTTATCATTTTTAGTTGTTTTCAGTAGTTTTGTTCTATTTTTATGTTTTTCGTTGAGATTCACAGGTGAGAAATGATTTTGGGCGAACCGGTATGTGCAAAAGTGTGTTGAAAAGCCAAAAATTTGTAAAAAATTGCAGCTGGTCGCGGCGCGAGATTGGGTGGATTGAGCCATTTTGGACAGAGGATTTTTTCGGCGCGACCCAAGCAACTCGCGACGCGATGGGCAAAAACAACGTGATCGCGCCGCGACCCAGGTAACTCGCGACGCGATATAGCGCGTCCAGGTAAGTGTTCCTTTCTTTTAATATAAAAATCGAAAAATAAAAAGGCACTAAAAAGGAAACAGCTGCACGATCTATCTATCTTTCTCTCACTCTCACTTTCTTTTCCTTTTCTCTCAAAACACATCAAACCTCCCCACAAGTACAAAGCACCCAAACACCGGAATGAAACCGTTAATGCCATAACCACACAGTCCGGAAAGGTAATTACTCCTCCTATTGATAATTCTTTTATTTCTAATGTTTCTCCTCGAGTTGGGCAGTTTGAAGAAGATGTTGATGAAGAGGTAGAGATGGAGTCACCGCCGGTGGTGACCACTTCGGTTCCTAAAGCCACACCAATCAAGGAACCCGAAGTGAAGCCATACAAGCCCAAGATTCCTTTTCCTCAACGCTTGAGGAAGGAAAAGATTCAGGACCAATACAACAAGTTTTTTGATATGATCAAGACGGTTACAATCAATGTGCCGTTAGTTGATCTCATTTCGGGCATGCCTAACTATGCCAAGTTTATCAAAGAGCTTGTGATGGACAAGAAGAAGCTTGATGAAGCAAAAGCAACTTTCCTAAATGAAGAATGCTCAGCGGTCATCCGAAACAAGCTTCCACCTAAGCTTTCGGATCCAGGGAGTTTTCTCATCACTTGTACTTTTAGTAGTAAATTGTCTTATAAGGCGTTGGCCGACCTTGGGGCAAGCATCAACTTGATGCCATATTCAGTTTTTAGAAAGCTTTCTTTGGAGAAATTAAAGCCCACTAAAATGAGCATCCGCCTTGCGAATCATTCTTTTCAATACCCATTGGGGGTGGCCGAAAACTTGCTAGTGCAAGTAGGCCAATTTGTCTTTTCGGTCGATTTTGTTATTTTGGAAATGGAAGAGGACACAAAGGTGCCTCTCATTTTGGGCCGACCATTCTTATATACCGCGGATGCTATCATTCGGGTAAAGGACAAGGAAATTTCCTTGGGTGTCGGGGAAGATCGGATTGTGTTTAAAATTGAAAAAGCCTTGAAACATTCTTATTCTTCCGATGACACTTGTTTTAAGATTGATGTTATAGATAATGCGGTTGAATTGGAGATGTTGGAGCTTGTTGGAATTGATGGTGAAGACAATGATGATAGCTTGGCTAGCATTGGAGAGGGAGATGTCACTAGTAACCA
>CM067171.1:84182522-84199227 GCA_034093135.1 Erigeron breviscapus | reverse complement strand
CCGGAGTTGATCTACATACACTTCTTCTCTTATTTCCCCATACAAAAAGGCACTCTTTACGTCAAGTTGATACACCTTTATACCTTTATAACTAGCAAATGCCAGAAATAATCGAATAGCTTCAAGTCTAGCTACTGGTGCAAATGTCTCATCGTAATCGAAGCCTTCTTGTTGCTCAAATCCTCTAACCACCAACCGAGCCTTATTGCGAGTGACTACACCTTTGTCATCCTTTTTACAACGAAAAACCCATCGCGTTGATAAAGGAGTGTTGGAATTCGTCTGCCCAAGACACATATTAAATTGACGTGGCTAATACGTGATGATCCAAGTCGGGTCATACCCAATAACAAGCTAGACAAACACTTATGGTATTTATTTATAAGATTTGATCTTTAAATGAATATCAATACTTGAAACATTTAGAAAGTGGTTTTCTAAATAATTGCACTTGAGATATGTAAATAAATTATATGGATGATTTATTTTGAGAGAGATGTCAATATGTTTATTTGGCAAGAAGAGTTCCCACTGCGGCGCAGTGGGAGCGTGTCAAACCCACTGCGGCGCAGTGGGGGTTTTTGCACCCGAAGGTCAGGGAGTTCCCACTGCGGCGCAGTGAGAGTGTATCAGACCCACTGCGGCGCAGTGGGTTAATGCCCATGTGATGGACTAAGGGGCCGGTCCCCCCCCTCCCCATGTGGTGATACATGCATTATGACACTTGTTGTCTTGCATGTTACACAAGACATAAGACTCAACACTCAACATAGAGTGTATCACAACTCACATTTTTGATAAGACAAAAATCTCTCTCAACTTTCTCAAGAACAAAAGTCTTCTTCTTAATTTTGGTTCTTGGAAAAATCGGCCAAAGGGAAAAAGAAGAAAGGGGTTTCAAGTTTAATTCCTAGCACATTTAGGGTGTTTGTTGGAAGCTTGGGGTATACTAGCTTGAGGTTCTTCTAGGTTGAAGACTTGTCACTTCAAGATCATCATCTCCTTCATTCCACCTTCTCACAAGCTTGGAAGAAGGTAGTCTTCTAAACACCCTATGGTTGTTGTTTTGTATGTATGCTATTCATATACATGGATCCTTATTGTTTGGGTTTTATTTTATAAGTTAAACTTTGAATTTAACTATACCAACATATTGAAATGGTTCAATTTTCCGCTGCGTTTTAATATTATATGGATAATATTACTTTGATAAAAACCCAAAAATCCCAACAATGGTATCAGAGCCGGTTATATGGATACATACATCAAAAGTTGATATTTTGTTTGGACAAAATCCAATATTTTGGTCATTTGGTTATGGCCAAAATAAATACACAAAAAGGAGGTTCCTTTTTCTTGTGTATTTTAGTGTCACAACTTAGCCAAGAGACCTTGTGAATGTTTGTGATGTGTGGATGTGTTTGTTTAATTATTCAATGGTTGTAATAGTTAAATAGGATTTTATTCATTCATTTGGCTATGTAATCTATTTATTTCATTTGGTATGTAATAAGTAGATTAGTTGCATTTTTCATTATAAATGTAATCTCCAAGAAGGCATCAAAAGGTTTGGGGCTAAAGTTGGAGGCTAATGAGAAGACCCGTAAGTTCTCACTGCGGCGCAGTGGGGGTATATTAAACCCACTGCGGCGCAGTGGGGATTATGTGGCCGAAGACAGTAACTTCCCACTGCGGCGCAGTGGGAGTATGTCAAACCCACTGCGGCGCAGTGGGGGATAATGCACCGAGACCAGTGACTTACCACTGCGGCGCAGTCTGAGTGTATTAGACTCACTGCGGCGCAGTGGGTTATCAAAATGAAGAAGATCATTCAAATCACATCACAAAAGGTTACTTGAAGCATTTGGATGCAAGATCAAGTGGGAGCTCAACTAACACAATATTTTGTGTTACTTTGTCCCTTAGGTTGAGACCTTTTGACCCACTTGTTTCGGCTAACAAGTGTGGTCAAAATTAGTTGGCTAATGTTGTGCACTTATTATTTTATGTGGTTGTTTGTTTAATTTTGTCATATGGATGCTCAAAACCAACAAACTTGATGACTACATAAAAGATTAAAATTGGTTTTAATATTGACATTAACTTGGTAAATTAAAATGGGTTTTATTAAAAGTTAATGGTCACAATTATAAAAATGGATTTTATAAAAGAACCTTGAAATTTGGATTTCAAGATTCATTATGGTACATAGTTTTAACTAGAATATAAAACTCAAACGACCCTTTAAAAACAAGTTAAACGCCATCCTTTTATACAACCCTTAATTATTTGGGAACTCTTTGTAGGATAAAGGTCACCTAACTACTTTGAGGGAACTTATAAGTTAAGGTAAATTTATTGTACTTATGGGATAAAGGTCACCTAACCACTAGTATAAGATAAATTTACATGTGTGTATAAGTAGGACAACTTGATTTGGAAGCCATGTGATTAGGGTCACCGAAGCATGGTAACCAAAGGCGTTGATGGGATTAAACATGCCAACTTAATATAAGATATTAAACCGGTCCCATACCACTAGAAATTGCAAAGTGTTGCAATTGTCAAACGTTGACTACCTTGTTAATTTAGATCATGGGATAAAGGTCACCTAACCCACTAGTATAAGATAAATTTACATGTGTGTATAAGTAGGACAACTTGATTTGGAAGCCATGTGATTAGGGTCACCGAAGCATGGTAACCAAAGGCGTTGATGGGATTAAACATGCCAACTTAATATAAGATATTAAACCGGTCCCATACCACTAGAAATTGCAAAGTGTTGCAATTGTCAAACGTTGACTACCTTGTTAATTTAGATCATGGGATAAAGGTCACCTAACCACTAGTATAAGATAAATTTACATGTGTGTATAAGTAGGACAACTTGATTTGGAAGCCATGTGATTAGGGTCACCGAAGCATGGTAACCAAAGGCGTTGATGGGATTAAACATGCCAACTTAATATAAGATATTAAACCGGTCCCATACCACTAGAAATTGCAAAGTGTTGCAATTGTCAAACGTTGACTACCTTGTTAATTTAGATCATGGGATAAAGGTCACCTAACCATCATTTAAATGTAACGTTGGATTCTAGGTTTTAATTATTAATTGTCTATGAGACATAAAAGGGTATTAACAATTAAAATTTATATTTGATATCGAAAATACTAATAAAGAACTTTGTTAATCTTGTAGATGGCCGCTAACAATGCAATAAACCCCAACCAAAACGTCCATAACTTTTCACTAAGATCCATCCTTGAAAAGGATCGTCTTAACCAAAATAACTTTGTGGATTGGTTTCGTAACTTGAGAATTGTTCTCAGGCACGAAAAGAAATCCTATATTTTAGACGATCCTATTCCCGATGAGCCCGAAGAAACTGATGTTGAAGCCTATAATGATTGGGTTAAATATGTCGAGGACTCCGTGCAAGTTAGTTGCATAATGCTAGCGAGTATGACTCCCGAACTCCAAAAGGAGTTCGAGCATCATGGGGCATACGACATGATTACCCAACTCAAGGAAATGTTCCAACAAAAGGCAAGGGCTGAACGCTTCGAAACGGTTCGAGCGCTTCATGCATGTCGCATGGATGATTCACAACCCGTATCAACATATGTTCTTAAAATGAAAAGCTACATTGATCGCCTCGAAAGGCTTAATTGTCCCGTCTCAAATGAGTTAGCTACGGATATGATCCTTAACTCATTATCTAAGAGATTTGAAACTTTCGTGTTAAATTATAACATGAATGGATGGGACAAGACCGTTTCCGAGCTTCATGGGATGCTCAAAACGGCCGAGGCTAGTATGGGAGGAAAAGTTCAACCCGTTCTCATGATCAATGAAGGCGAAAAGAAAAGGGCTTACTCCGGACCCAAGGCAAATGTTGCTAAGGGAAAGGGTAACAACAAAGGGAATTACAAAGGCAAAGGAAAGGGAAAAATGGATACCCAAAAGGCGAAGAAGCAAAAGGTTGCTGTCAATGACCCATGCTTTGAGTGTGGGGAGGTAGGACATTGGAAACGTAATTGTCCAACCTATCTCAAAGAGTTAAAAGCTAAGAGGATGCAGGGCAAACCTCAGGTACAATATTTATGATATATATTGAGCTTAATACTGTTCTTTCTTACATATGGGTATTGGATACCGGATGTGGAACTCATATTTGTAATATGTTACAGGGGTTCATAAGAAAGAAGCGCATCAAGAAGGGAGACATTAGTCTTTTTATGGGCAATGGTGCATTGGTGCATGTTGAAGCCCAAGGAGACTATCTTTTGAAACTTCCAAATGGTTTGGAAATTGTATTGAAATGTTTTGTATGCACCTAGTTTGACTAGGAGTATTATTTCTGTTTCCCGTTTAAGACATGTTGGATATGATTTTAATTTTGTTAACAATGATATTCATGTTTCTTTGAATGATGTATTTTATTTTAAAGCTATGCCTTTAAATGGTATTTATGAATTGGTTCATGAAAACACCACATATGATAACTCAATGTACCAAGCTACCACCAAGAAACTTAAATTAGATTTAAGTGAAACCTATATTTGGCATTGTCGTCTTGGCCATATAAATAAGAATCGCATACTAACACTTCAAAAGAATGGTCTTTTGAAAACAAAATCAAATGATTCATTTAATGTATGTGAATCTTGTTTACAAGGCAAGATGACTAAAGCACCTTTCAAAGGCACTAATGAAAGGGCAAAAGATTTATTAGGTATCATACATTCGGATGTATGTGGTCCTTTTAAGCCAATGACTAGGAATGGTGAAAGATACTTCATTACATTCACCGATGACTATAGTCGTTACGGTTATGTATACTTATTAAAACATAAGAGTGAAGCTTTTGAAATGTTCAAAATTTTCAAGAATGAAGTAGAAAACCAACTCAGTAAGACAATAAAAGTTCTTCGTTCTGATAGAGGAGGTGAATACCTAAGTGATGCTTTTCAAGATCATCTTAGAAGTTGTGGGATTGTCTCACAACTAACTCGACCTGGAACACCACAACATAATGGTGTGTCTGAAAGGAGGAATCGAACTCTATTAGATATGGTTCGTTCCATGATGAGCAGAAGCTCACTACCTCTATCATTTTGGGATTATGCCATAATCTCTGCTGCCCGAATTTTAAATATGGCTCCCACCAAGAAAGTGGAGAAAACACCTTTTGAAATATGGCATGGAAGAGTTCCATCTTTTTCATATTTAAAGGTATGGGGTTGTGAGGCTTATGTAAGACATGATGCCTCAAACAAATTAGAGCCCCGATCCACTAAGTGCATCTTTGTAGGATATCCCAAAGATGATTTGGGATATTATTTCTACAATCCTAATGAGCAAAATGTATTTGTTGCTCGAAAGGCTGAGTTCTTGGAAACTAAATTCCTTATGGAAGGAACTAGTTCCAGAACAGTGGAACTTGAAGAAGATCAAGAACCACTGACAAATACACACTTGGGTGACACTAGCATTCAACAAAAGGATGTTGAAGATGATCAAAGGGTTGATCAAGACACACAAAACGTTCGTAGATCTGGTAGAGCTACTTATCCACCTGAGAGATATGGATTTCTCGTGGATGAATGCTACATGGTAGTTTCTGATGACCTACCACCTACCATGATGCTATGTCCAAATCAGATTCGGACAAATGGCTAGAGGCCATGAACACTGAGATGCAATCCATGTATGACAACCAAGTTTGGGAATTGGTTGTTGAACCTCCTAATTCCAAAGTAGTTGGAAGTAAGTGGGTGTTCAAGTTGAAACACGATATGCATGGAAACTTGAGTACTTATAAAGCTAGACTTGTAGCAAAAGGTTTCACTCAAACTCGAGGGTCGATTATGATGAAACTTTTTCGCCTGTGGCAATGCTAAAGTCTATTAGGATATTATTTGCCATAGCCGCACATTATGACTATGAGATATGGCAAATGGATGTCAAAACCGCTTTTCTAAATGGATATCTTGAGGAAGATGTCTATATGGATCAGCCTGAAGGTTTTGTCGATCCTAAGAATCCTAATAAAGTATGCAAGTTAAAGAAATCAATCTATGGGTTGAAACAAGCATCAAGAAGCTGGAATCGTCGTTTTGATGAAGAAGTCAAGAATTTGGCTTCATCAAAAACGCTGATGAAGCTTGTGTGTATAAGAAGGCTAGTGGGAGCATCATTACTTTTCTAGTATTATATGTCGATGACATTCTACTATTTGGAAATGACATTCCAACCTTGGAAGGTGTAAAAACCTGGCTTGGAAGTTGCTTTTCCATTAAGGATCTTGGTGAAGCCGCCTATATTTTGGGAATAAGGATCTATAGGGATAGATCAAGGCGCTTAATAGGTTTGAATCAAAGTGCATACATAGACAAGATCTTGAAAGGTTCAAGATGGAAAACTCCAAAAAGGGTTTGGTGCCTATTCAAAGAGGAACTATATTGAGTACTTCTCAATCTCCCAGCTCAAAAGTTGAGCAAGAGAGAATGAGTGGAATCCCATATGCATCTGCTATAGGATCCATCATGTATGCTATGATATGCACGAGACCGGACGTGTCATGCGCTTTAAGCATGACGAGTAGATACCAGCAAAATCCAGGAGATAGTCATTGGATGGCTGTCAAATATATATTGAAATATCTTAGAAACACTAAAGATATGTTCTTAATATATGGATCTGGTGAGGAGGACTCGTTGTAAAGGGTTACACGGATGCGAGTTTCCAAACTGATCGAGATGATTCTCGATCACAATCGGGGTATATCTTCATTCTAAATGGAGGAGCTGTTTCTTGGAAAAGCTCAAAGCAAGATGTGGTTGCATTGTCCACTACAGAGTCTGAATACATCGCCGCTTCTTTAGTAGCACAAGAAGCTGCATGGTTGAAGAAATTCATTGCCGATCTAGGGGTTGTTCCTTCCATTCAAGAACCCCTAGAAATTCTTTGTGATAACGAGGGTGCGATTGCTCAAATCAAGGAACCTCGTGCACATCAAAAGACTAGGCACATTGAGCGGAGATTCAACTACATAAGGGATGAAGTTGAAGAGGGAAAGATATGTATTCACAAAGTTCACACCGATCAAAATGTTGCGGACCCACTCACGAAGCTCCTTGAAAGGCCTAAGCATGAGGGTCATACTTGTGCCATGGGACTTCGATATTCTAGTGATTGGATTTGATCTATTTTATGTATTTGGATATCGGAACACTTGTAGTTATTAACACATTTATATGAATATTGGTATTTTGCATTAAATTGTGTTATGTTCCATTTTTGCATGTTTAAATCCATGAATAAGTTAATTATTCTAAATGTCCGTAGTCGATCATATTTGTGGGAACAAATATGAATGTAAGATTATTATGAACTTGGATTGGTAGATATTCAAAAGGTTTTGAATATAGAGCAAAGTGTTGCTACCAAGGTTCATAGATATTTGTGGGATACAAATATTGGACTGACCTGCAATCAAGCATTACTACATGGAATCTCTGTGATTGATCATAAGTAATCTTGAGTTAAAAGGCGAATATCATTGTATCCTCAGACCTGAGATACATATTGGGTCTTGATATTCACTGAATATTATACTTTGACTTAACTCTTCGCTGTTCTGAAACATGGCAGTACATAAGACTAAGCTCAGGTATGATATAAGGTGATTGTGAGAGACGTATGTAGTCGAGATGGAATTTGTCCCTCTTATTCGTTGAGAGTAAGATGTCTAAGGCCTGCTACAAAGTTAAATCAATAGAGAATGATCACTCTGTGTCTCTAGGATTTAACAAGACATCTGTGACAAAAGGATAAATGATCGATTCACCTAAATCATTTCAAGTAAGGGACTTGAAGAGGATGATGTTATTGAATGGCACTTAGTCATACGTATTAGGGGTAGCAAACCGTTGTTAGGCGGTATTTGCTGCTTGCGTCAATCTTCTATGAATCTTGTGCAAGTGGGAGATTGTTGGAATTTCGTCTGCCCAAGACACATATTATATTGACGTGGCTAATACGTGATGATCCAAGTCGGGTCATACCCAATAACAAGCTAGACAAACACTTATGGTATTTATTTATAAGATTTGATCTTTAAATAAATATCAATACTTGAAACATTTAGAAAGTGGTTTTCTAAATAATTGCACTTGAGATATGTAAATAAATTATATGGATGATTTATTTTGAGAGAGATGTCAATATGTTTATTTGGCAAGAAGAGTTCCCACTGCGGCGCAGTGGGAGCGTGTCAAACCCACTGCGGCGCAGTGGGGGTTTTTGCACCCGAAGGTCAGGGAGTTCCCACTGCGGCGCAGTGGGAGTGTATCAGACCCACTGCGGCGCAGTGGGTTAATGCCCATGTGATGGACTAAGGGGCCGGTCCCCCCCCTCCCCATGTGGTGATACATGCATTTTGACACTTGTTGTCTTGCATGTTACACAAGACATAAGACTCAACACTCAACATAGAGTGTATCACAACTCACATTTTTGATAAGACAAAAATCTCTCTCAACTTTCTCAAGAACAAAAAGGTCTTCTTCTTAATTTTGGTTCTTGGAAAAATCGGCCAAAGGGAAAAAGAAGAAAGGGGTTTCAAGTTTAATTCCTAGCACATTTAGGGTGTTTGTTGGAAGCTTGGGGTATACTAGCTTGAGGTTCTTCTAGGTTGAAGACTTGTCACTTCAAGATCATCATCTCCTTCATTCCACCTTCTCACAAGCTTGGAAGAAGGTAGTCTTCTAAACACCCTATGGTTGTTGTTTTGTATGTATGCTATTCATATATATGGATCCTTATTGTTTGGGTTTTATTTTATAAGTTAAACTTTGAATTTAACTATACCAACATATTGAAATGGTTCAATTTTCCGCTGCGTTTTAATATTATAAGGATAATATTACTTTGATAAAAACCCAAAAATCCCAAAGGAGATTCACCCGGAGGTAAGTCAACTAACTTCCATACATCAAGCTTTCTAAACTGAGCCAATTCTTCTTGCATCGCCTCAACCCATGACGGATCTTTAAGAGCCATTCCAACATTTTTAGGCTCTATCTGAGAGATGAAGCAAAAGTACAAGTACCAAGTAATTGCCCCAGTATCCTTAATTTCAGCAAACATACTTGACAAATTTTTCCTATTCTGATTTCTCGTGCGAACAGAGGCAAAAGCATCACCAATGATTTGCTCTACTGGATTATCCTTGTTGACTCTTGTTTGAGGAACCGTATCGACTGTAAGATCATTTCCCAAGTTAGTCTGCACATGTTGCTCTGGAGTTTTAGCTCCTCCTGATTTTCACCTTCCGTGTCATCAGTATCATAGAAGGGAGTATCAGGTAGAGGTATATATAAAGGATCAGTAGGATCTTTAGGAGCAGTCTCTAAGGTAGAATCTGCTTCTTTGGATCCACTTGATTCTCCAGATTTAGAAGCAGGCTTAATGAATGGTGAAGAAACAGGAGAAGAAACAGGTACCGGCCCACCTTCAAATGGATCATGTAGAGTAACTACATCTTCCATAATCGGAACGCCTGAAAAAGAAACAGGACCACGAAAAGAGGTAAAGACACCATCATAATCGAAGTCATTAGCAGGACCAATGTGTACAACAGGTTTATGACTGACAATTACCACATTTGTACCAAAATTAACTTTCCAGTTTTCTGATTGTACACACGCCGAATTGGTGTACTAGGTATATAGCCTAAAAAGAAACCCTCCTCAGATTTAGGATCAAATTTTTCCCTGAGGAAGAACTTTAAGAAAAGTACAAGGAACACCAAAGGCTCAACATTTTGCAAATTGGGCTTTGTGTTGTGCAAAAGTTCATAACAGGTTTTCTTAAACCGTTTAACTGTTAAAACCCGATTTAAAATGTGACAAGCTGTATTCACTGCCTCCCCCAGAAAGTAACAGGAAGCCCTGAATCAGCAAGCATCGTCCTAGCCGTTTCTATCAATGTCCTGTTTTTCCTTTCAGCTACTCCATTCTGCTGTGGCTCATGCGGTGCACTGAATTGATGTTGAATACCCTTGGTCAAGCAAAAAATCGTAAGAGTATTATTCTTGAACTCAGTGCCATTGTCACTCCTGATTCTCTTAACTTTAATTTCATGGACATTCTCAACTTGTCTAACAAAATCCATAAACCAGTTTGCGGTCTCGTCCTTTGTCTTCAAGAAAAATACCCATGAGTACCTTGAGTAATCATCAGTGATCACCAAACAGTAGAACATCCCTCCAATGCTTCTTACGTTCACAGGACCAAAGAGATCCATATGAAGTAGTTCGAATGGTTTGGATATAGTGTTGTGCACCTTTGGTTTGTGAGGATTCTTGTGTTGCTTACCTTTCAAACACGGTACACATTTATCTTCCATCCCAAACTTCTTACTGGAACACCTTCAACTAATCCAAGACTAACAAGTTCATTCATCTTCCGAAAGTTGATATGTCCCATCCTACGATGCCAGAGGAGAGATTCAGACTCATTTGCTTTGCTAAACAAACAGAGGGGCTCCGTTGGATTATCAACACCTAAAACTAAGCCATAGATGTCTCTCTTCCTAGGAGCTCTGAGCATTATCCATTCTGGTGGAATAACGAAACCCGGCTTCAAGATGAATGCCTCCTTTTCTGTGAAATGAACATTGTTGCCCTTGTCACAGATCTGTGAGACACTCATTAGATTATGAGTAAGTTGTTCCACATAGTTTACTCTTTCTAGAGTAAGTTGTCCATTGACGACATCTCCCTGACCGGTGATGTTGCCGCCCTTGGATCCAGCAAAACTAACGTACGACCCATTTATACCAGTATAATTGGACAAGAGTTTCCTGTCCCCTGTCATATGCCTGGAGCATCCACTGTCAAGGTACCATAAATGGATTGGTTTCCTAGGAACTCCTGCACATAAAATGAGAAAAATTAGTTTTCATTGGGGACCCAAACCTTCTGAGGTTTGGGTCGACCCTTCTCATCCCTTAGAATCAGTTCAGTCCAATACCCATTGCTGGAAGCCGTGGGTGAGACATGATTCTCGTCTCGTCTTCTCGCTGGAGGAGACTTCTGACCTCTCGTCGGAGAAGGTCTAGGAGAATGAGGGCCATAAGAAGGTCGAACACTCGAATGAACTTGGTCATAGAATGAATTTTGATTTCTAGGAGCAGAACGATCAGGTCGTGGAGGTGTTTGAAAACGATTTGAATTCCTATGAACATTTCCTGATGAACCTTTCAGTGGAGATTCACGTCGTTGAGGTATAGTAAACGGTTTTTGAGAAGATTGAACTTTAGCCTCATCAACCTGTTTATCATTACCCAACCCCCTTTTTCCTTCTGAGGTGGAACCCTTTGAAGGAGAACTTGATCTTCTAGGTCTATTTGGACAAATACTATAAACATGACCCTTTTCATGACAAGCAAAGCAGGAAAGGACCTTGAACTTTTTGTTTGTATCTACCTTTTTATCGGTACCTACAGATTCATTGTTAGCACTAATGTCCACTGACCTTCTAGCACCATCTTTCTCATGTTTACCTTTACTTGGAGATTTCTTAAGTGCAGGCATTAAGATGTGCTTTAAAACCTTAGTTGCTTCTTCATTAACGGCTAAGTTATCTTCAGTTTTTCTCATCCTAGACTGCTTAGGTAATGGAGTGAGACGTTGCTGACTTAATTTCTTCATATCCTCAATAGCAACATCCCAGACTTTATCAATCCTCTTAGGGTCAATAGATTCTAATGGGAATTCTAACTCAGTATAGACCCTATTACTCTTATGAAGTGTAAAGTGTACAATACTGTCTTTCTGACCATTAGGAATAAACTGATTTAAGACAACACCTTTCAATTTCTCTTCCTTGTTAGGTTGAGAAGAAACTCCTTTAGACTCTTTTGTTCCTCAGGCATCTTTGTCTCAAGAATTGAGTCCTTTGGATTACCATCTACAACACTAGGTTGAAGTAGGATTTCAGGAAGATTAGGTTCAACAGAAGTATAGTTATTATTGAAAGGAGGAGGCACATCTTTATAAGAGATCTTAGCATTGTCAAGACTCTTAGAGGAAGAATTCTTAAACTTTGTCATATGCATCAAAAGCTCAGCATGTCTAACAGATTCAGATTTAGCATTTAAATCCAAGATTTCTATCCTAGCATCAGCAAGTTCCTTTTCAATGGTAGCACACTTTTTAGCTAACAAGAATAAGCTTCACTACTTACTCTTTCTATGGCCACAGACTGATTGACTTTATCTTTCATAGCTCTAATGTCAGACTCTAAGGATCTAATCTTTTCTTTAAAGAATTTTTCTTTATCATTTACAGTTAGACCCTTTTTAATTAACTTATCTCTTTCATCATGAGCAGCATTGACAACAGATTCTAATTTCTTAAATTGTTCATTCTTTTGTTCAAGTTCATCAAACATGCGATTAACAATTTTGCAAACATGAACAATAGTATGTAAAGAATAAGATACCTGTTGGTCTGCCTCTTTGCAATCTGCCATATAAGCAACAAAGTCATCCACAGTCATGCCAGCCGGAATCTCAAACTCTTGCATCTGCTCTTCAATTGTCTTTTCACTCTTTTCTATGGCAGAATCATCTTTAACCTCAGCAGCTTTCACGTCATCAAGATTCTTGACATCTTCTAACTCATTGTCAGATTCGGAATCAGTATCATATACACCAGCAACAAATTCCACATTCGAACTTTTAGTATTTTCATACAATTGCTCTTCACTGTGGTAGACTGTGGTATCCAAGAAGTCATCAGGAGAATCAACTATTTGAGCCATATCATCAAGAATTTCAGCCAAATAAGCGTTATTGTTCTCATCATGTGGAAGATTCCAAATATAAGAACCATCGGGTTGAACAGCTACTATAGCCTTGTCATTGCCATTGACATTTGCAGTAGGATCATCAGTCAACAAAAGCGCTCTAGTTGAATTTTGATTGAACGGACGATTACCACCTCTATCTTGACGTGTAGGCGTAACATTTGCCTCTCTCTTAGGCCGTTGACATTCTCTGGCAAAATGTCCAAAACCTTCGCAATTATAGCATTTCACCTTTGACTTGTCAAACCCTGAGTACCTCCAGTAAGCTGTCTGCCTGTTCTATTCATAAACTTTTGCACTCTTCTGGTGATCATTGCCAATTGCCATTTCAGATCCATTTCTTCAACATCATCTGGATCTATCTGGTCGTAATCTTCATCAATAAGTGCTGGATCTGTGATTCTTCCTGCAACAAAAGCTTCATGTGCAGCACACATAGCAGCAAATACATTCATCCTACCCTCAGCTGATTTCATATTCATAGGCATGGACTTGTAACCAGCAGAAGAAGATGAATAATTTTCCAAACTTCATATTTCCAGTCTTTGTTCCTTCATTAGCCCTTTTACCCCTGTTACCAGCATCAGTAGCCATGAATCCGGAAGAATCATCTCCATCCATTAATGGATCACAATTGTCTGTCTCACCAGTATTACCAACTCCAGAAAAGAAAGCATTAACATCAGCTGTTGGATTTTTCATAGTGGCATGATAGAGAGATGGATCTTGTGTGAAGTTGTCTTGAAGATCTTTTGCCTTATCCTTCATTTCTCTGTTTCTTAGAGTGGATATAACTCATCTATTCGAAGAGATGCATAATCAGCTCTTTCTTGCAATCCATGACTAAACTCTTTGTAAGCCTTCGGCAAACCATCCAGGAATTTATCCACTATCTCAGTAGGAGTGTATTTAAGATCAAAGTAAGCTAATTCAGCAAGAAGATGTTGATATCTCAGTATAAGATCCTCAACTAGTTCATTCTTTGTAGCATTGAAGCAATCAAATTGTTTCTTGAGCATTTTAATTCTATTTTGCTTCAATAGTGGATCACCTTCACAATGAGCTTCAATAGCATCGAATAGTTGCTTTGAGGTCTTGTATTCCTGTTTAGGAAACAAGTGCACCAACTCTTGAGGAATGCACATACGAAGAGTAAAAAGAGTCTTTACTTCAATGGCATAATTAGCCTTTTCTTCACCTGTTAATTCTCCCACCTTGTATGTAGAAGTAACTCCATTCACAGTAAGAGTGGGCCACTCATAACCTTCAGTGATCATAAGCCACATGTTTAAATCTTCTCGCTTGAATAAAATCTTCAAATCGACCTCTCCACGCCCAGAAGTCAGCTAATGAAACTAACTTTGGTGGAGAATTAGTACGTCCTACAAGATGATCATGATAAACGAGAGAATTGAGGTATTGGGCAACAGCATTGTTGGTTGAAGATGAGGAAGCCATAAGGCAAAAATACTGTTCAAACGAAGATAAGAAATAGAACGGAAATAGATTAAATTCGTAAGAACTAGGTCTGAACGAAGATAGCTAAATTCGCAAGTGAAGGGTAGAACGAAGATAACTTATTTAGTAGGCTAAATTCGTTTGATGAAGATTCAAAACGAAAATGAAGATAAATTCGTTTTCTATCTTCGTTAGATGAACTTCAGAACGAATTTAAGTTAAGTTCGTTCTCTATCTTCGTTTGATGAACTTCGTTTTGCTAAGTTCGTAAGGCAGACGAACTTAACGACAGAAAGTGTGTTCGGGAGTTTTTGAGAAAATAACAATCAAACAAACGATCTCAACCCTTCGATAAGATATCGAATGGCTCTGATACCACTTGTGAGTCCCTCGATAGCTGCAGATCGCTCTCGAGATCGTCTATTGTTATGTCGTGAGTTGCGGAATCCTCACGAGATAACTAGTTTGATTAGTTATCAAATATATTGCTAATTATATCAATATAATAGGCCTTATGTGATCTATCTTCGTTTTCTATATGCTAGAAACGAACTTAGTCGCCTTTGGTGTGTGTAATCTGAACTGATAAGCACTCAATTTAGGGTTTCCATTCGTTTATATATGTTTCAAATCGATATTGGGCCTGCTGGGCTTTGTTCTTACGAACTTAGCAGCCCAGCCCATATAACGAAGATTATCTTCGTTAGTTCCTAACGAAGATTATCTTCGTTAGTACTAAATACCATCAACATCTATGCTTAGTTATTTTCCAAGTACTTTATGTACAAGAAACATAACATATATTATGTTTGTACTTGTATGACATACATAACAAACATCATATATAAACATATAAATAAAACCAAAACATGTAATCGATCATTACTAAAACACGAAGTCCATAATCTATCAATTACATATAAATGAATAAGACATAAAACAACATAATGTCTTAATCTAAAAGACTAATCAAATCTAAGTTGCTGTTGTCACATCAACATGCATCAACAACAAGATTACACAATTATCAATAAATGTGTAATAAGTATGCAGAAATGATGTAAATATCAATGTAAGTGCTGAATGCATAAATAAGCCAACATGCCTATCTTATGCGTGAACTCAAGTCACTTATGCAACGATACCCGCCTGTCATCACAATGAACAAGGCTGTATCTCAAAATCATCGAGATATATATGTTTATATACTCGGAGTCAGCACAACATCTCAAAATTAAGTGTATACATCTATACACTAGGATGTTTGAGTCCTCAACCGAGGGATTATGTACTACGTATGCATGCTTACAATCAATCGTATATGCATCAATCACAAATCGTCTTTCATAAACCAACAATCAATATTCGTCAATCATAAACCAAATCATCAAACCAACTATACGTACATACACTTAAGAGGATTCCTTCCTTCGAGTCTCAGATGCTTATATATAGGGTCACCCGCAGCCTTCCCACCACATCTAAAACCCAATAAAGGCATAACCGACTTCCATATGTAGGTCTATCCTAATATTAATGAAATACTTAACAAACATAAACCAAGTCAATCAAACGTGATAAACCGTCTCATCAATCCAACATTTAAACCAAATCAATCAATCAATCAACACCCAAGTAAACACACAAATTTACACTTTTCAGCCCGAATCTCAAGCGAGTAGGGAGATACGAAACTCACCTCGATTGGCTATGAAAAGCTAAGATTGATATAAGTCAAGTTATTGTCGTACAATGTTCTCCTCGCGTCCAACACCTAAATAGCGATCATATACAAGCACATCAACATACATAAACACATATACGAAGTTATCAAGTACTCGGCAAAACCCAAATTAGGTTTCCAAAGTGCTTCTCAACGATAAATGACTTCTAAGACTCTTATTCATTGTTTCATAAGATAAGAAGTGAATTAGATCAAGGCTCGACGCGTAAAAAGGTCCAGAAAGTCATTTTAGGTCAAACAAGAAAATCTGAAAAGTACAACTGGCGTAAGCTACGCCCTACACTGGCATAGGTTACGCCCTTTGTAAAATTTTAGGGTAAAGGGGGCGTAAGGTACGGTGCTCTCTAAAGTGCAATTCTTTTGGCGTCTTGAGTGGCGTAAACAGGAGATTTTGGCGTAAGATGGGGCACTCGGCGTAAGCTACGCCCAAACCTGGCGTAACTTACACCCCAACAAATAAGCCTAGCGTAACCTACGCCCCACAGGGCCGTAGGTTACGCCCCCTACTGGGCAGCAATACGATCAGGAACTTTTTATGCAGAAAATCAAGAACCAAAACCCTATTTCATGAACCCAAAACCCTAAATCGATATCTAAGGTTAAAAGACTCGTTTTATG
>CM067171.1:84138844-84163435 GCA_034093135.1 Erigeron breviscapus | reverse complement strand
GCTTAGACTCCAGGAAGGGTTAATTACTTTGTTAATTGCTAATGGCTGCCAATTAACACTAGATTAGGGTAATTCTAACCTAAACCCGTTTTTCACTTTCCACCTATGTCAAAATCAGTCCTCGGACTTCTATATCCTTCATTATTGGTCACAAACTGCATTATTGACCATATACAACATTAGTCCTTCATTAAAAGGCACTACATAGCCTTTAAGCGACATTAAACACACTTTTATTCGTCATTAGTATTTAGGCTCTCAAACCTAACTACTTTATCTACGTTAATCACACATAGCTACATTCAAATATTAAGTAAAGACTTAACGACACCCCAAATTGACTTAACGGCATTAGTCAAACATTACATAAAAGTTCGGGATGTTACAATTACCTCCTCCTTAAAAGGATTCCGTCCTCGGAATCTCATCAGATAGGAACAACTCGGGATATTTCTCCTTCATTACTGCTTCAGTTTCCCAAGTCAAGCTTTCTCCATGATTATGTTTCCACTTTATCAAAACAAGATCTATCACTTTCCTGCGTAACTTCTTTTGCTTTCTTCCAAGTATCGCTACCGGTTCGTCTACTATTCTCTTCATTGGGTCAATACTCACGTCTTTAATAGGAATCACACTCGACTCCTCAGCTAAACATTTCCTCAAGTAGGATACATGGAAGGTGTTGTGAATTCCATCCAATTCTGGAGGTAATTCCAACTGATATGCCACATCTTTAATGCGCTTCACCACTTTAAAAGGTCCAATAAATCTTGGACTCAACTTTCCCTTCTTTCCAAATCGGATAACTCCTTTCCAAGGTGATACTTTCAGCATCACTAAATCACCCACATTAAACTCAATCGGTCTCCTTTTCTTATCTGCATATGTTTTCTGCCTTTCTCTTGCCACACGTAAGGCTTCTTTAGCTACATTAACCTTTTCAGAGGTAATTTCAATAATTTCGGGACCGGTCAACTGCTTTTCACCGGGCTCCATCCAACAACTTGGAGTCCTACATCTCCTTCCATATAACATTTCAAATGGTGGCATCCCAATACTTGCATGGTGACTATTATTATAAGCAAATTCAATCAACTTCAAGTGTTCATCCCATGCTCCACCATATTCAAGTACACACGTTCTCAACATATCCTCCAAGGTTTGAATGGTTCTCTCACTTTGCCCATCGGTTTGGGGATGATAGGCGGTACTCAAATTTATTCTACTACCCAACTCCCGTTGAAGACCCTTCCAAAAGTTTGACACAAACCTCGAGTCTCGATCCGAAACAATAGATAAGGGAACTCCATGTTTCGCTACTACTTCATCAATGTACATCTTTGCCATCTTCGTTAAAGGCACATCTTGTCGGGTAGCTAGAAAATGAGCACTCTTCGTCAATCTATCTACAATCACCCATATCATATCATTCCCTTTCGGCGTTTTAGGTAGCTTCGTTACAAAGTCCATCGTAATATGATCCCATTTCCACTCGGGAATTTCTAATTGATGCAACAAACCATACGGCTTTTGATGGTCCGTCTTCACTCTTGCACACGTCAAACACTTTGCTACAAAATGAGCTACTTCACCTTTAATATCCGGCCACCAATAAATCGGCTTCAAATCTGCATACATTTTGGTGACACCGGGATGCATCGAATACCTACTTCTATGGACCTCTTCAAGGATCAACTCTCGGTTACCACCAAGCAGTGGCACCCAAATGCGACCCTTGTATGTTTTAAACCCACGACTATTAGTCTCCATCACAAGTCGTTTCTTCTTTCCAATACTCTCGTTATCAATATTATCCTTCATTAATGCCCTCTCTTGTGCTTCTTTAATTCGATCTAATAGACCCGACTTGGCCTGAACTTGCATGCTCATCAACTTACAAGAAGAGCTTTGCACTTTCCTACTTAGTGCATCCGCCACTACATTGGCTTTACCCGGATGGTATTTGATTTCACAATCATAGTCTTTAAGTAATTCCATCCACCTTCTTTGTCTCACATTCATCTCCTTTTGAGTAAACATATATTGTAAACTCTTATGGTCGGTGTAAAGTGTGCATTTAGTACCATATAAGTAATGTCTCCATAATTTCAATGCAAACACAACCGCCGCTAACTCAAGATCATGGGTAGGGTAATTCTTCTCATGAGGCTTCAACTGACGTGAAGCATAGGCAATCACTTTGTCTCTCTGCATTAAGACACAACCCAAACCCGTAATAGAAGCATCGCTATATACCACTAAATCATCAGTACCTTCAGGCAAGGCAAGGATAGGAGCTTCACACAACTTCTTTTTCAACGTTTGGAATGCATTTTCCTGCTTTTCAGTCCACTCGTACTTCACACCCTTCTTTGTTAATTCCGTCATAGGCTTGGCTATTCGAGAAAAATCCTGAATAAACCTTCTATAATACCCAGCCAAACCAAGAAAACTCTTAATCTCGGTAGGTGTCTTTGGCTGCTCCCACTTTGAAACAGCTTCAATCTTTGAAGGATCTACTTTAATACCTTCCGATGTAATAACATGACCAAGAAACTGCACTTCTCGGAGCCAAAACTCACATTTAGAAAACTTTGCGTACAACTTCTTCTCCCTCAACACCTCCAAAACTGCTTTCAAATGCTCACGGTGTTCATCCTCTGACTTAGAGTAGATCAAAATATCGTCAATAAACACAATAACAAAATGATCTAGAAAGGGGCGGCATACCCGATTCATTAAGTCCATAAACGCGGCTGGAGCATTGGTCAACCCAAATGGCATGACCAAGAAACTGCACTTCTCGGAGCCAAAACTCACATTTAGAAAACTTTGCGTACAACTTCTTCTCCCTCAACACCTCCAAAACTGCTTTCAAATGCTCACGGTGTTCATCCTCTGACTTAGAGTAGATCAAAATATCGTCAATAAACACAATAACAAAATGATCTAGAAAGGGGCGGCATACCCGATTCATTAAGTCCATAAACGCGGCTGGAGCATTGGTCAACCCAAATGGCATGACCAAGAAACTGCACTTCTCGGAGCCAAAACTCACATTTAGAAAACTTTGCGTACAACTTCTTCTCCCTCAACACCTCCAAAACTGCTTTCAAATGCTCACGGTGTTCATCCTCTGACTTAGAGTAGATCAAAATATCGTCAATAAACACAATAACAAAATGATCTAGAAAGGGGCGGCATACCCGATTCATTAAGTCCATAAACGCGGCTGGAGCATTGGTCAACCCAAATGGCATGACCAAGAACTCATAATGACCATATCTAGTCCGGAAAGCTGTCTTTGCTACATCTTCCTTCTTTACCTTTAACTGATGGTAACCGGACCGCAAATCAATCTTTGAAAAATACGAAGCACCATGTAGTTGATCAAAAAGATCATCAATTCTCGGGAGAGGATACTTATTCTTGACCGTTCGTTTGTTCAACTCACGGTAGTCAATACACATGCGCATTGATCCGTCCTTCTTCTTAACAAAGAGAACCGGAGCTCCCCAAGGCGAGGAACTAGGTTGTATGAACCCTTTGTCAAGTAACTCCTGTAGTTGCGTCATTAATTCCTTCATTTCTGTAGGAGCTAATCGGTAAGGTGCTTTAGCAACGGGTGTAGCACCGGGAACAAGATCTATCTGAAAAGTAACTTCACGATCGGGAGGAATACCTGGTAGATCGTCGGGAAACACATCGGGGAAATTTGATACTACATCAACACTAGCGATTGAAGACTTCTCTTTTCTTGCATCAATGACATAAGCCAAGAAATGGCTCTTGTTTTTCCTTATACATTTAATAGCTTTCATCATACTAATAATCTTTATTCCTCCTCTCTTCTTGTCTCCATACACCGTTATCACTTTACCCTCGGATATAGGCAATCGAATTATCTTTTGGGAACATAAAATACTAGCTTCATTTCTAGCCAACCAATCCATACCAATCACTACGTCAAAACCACCTAAGGTAGTAGGCAATAGTTGAACCGGAAAAGAACAACCTTCAATCTCAATCTCACAATCGTCATAACCCACACGTATATTATTAACCGTACCATTAGCAATTTCTACCTCTATTGAGCAATCTAAGGGAGTAGTGACTCTTTCTAGCTTAGGAGCAAATAATGTGGACACAAACGACCTATTTGCACCTGAATCAAATAAAACAGAGGCAGGCTTTGAGTTAACAAGGAAAGTACCACTTACCACTTCATCGTTGTTCCTTGCGTCATCAACCGTCATTTGAAGAGCTCTCACTTTTGTTGCTGTCGTGGCGGTCTTCTTTCCAGCATTCTTCATCTGTGGACAATCGGCAATGAGATGACCCGTTTCTTGGCACTTGTAGCAACGAGTCTTGTCCCTACATTCAGTTGCAAGATGCCCCGACTTCCCACACTTGTGGCACCTTCTTGTCTTGTCGGTACAATGCCCTTCATGAATGGTCTTGCAAAATATACACCATGACCCATTCTTCTTTTTATCCTTGTCACCGCTTGAACTACCACTTCCGCGGAACTTCTTATTATTATTGTTGTTGGAAGACCAATTTGACCTTCTTTTAAATCCCGCTTTCTTGTCGTCGACTTTCTCAACTACTTTCTTGTCCGAAGCAAAATCATCGTCAAGCTTTTTAGACTCCTTGATAGCTTCAGTCAGAGTCTTGTGCTGCCTGCAGATACCTCGATAACTCGGAGGCAAACCATCAACATAGCAAGCAACCTGATCTGCATCAGTACGGAACAGATGGCCTACGAACTTCATCTTCTCCATAAAAGAACGAGCATAGTCATTAATTTTGCCAACTTCAGCTGTCAAAGCACGGAACTCTTTTTCCATTTTACGCTGCTCATGTACCCCAATATATTCCTCAATGAATTTCTGCTTAAAGTCAGCCCACGTAATAGCAGTTACCATAGCCGGAGTCATCGAAATAGTAATGCTCTTCCACCAGTCCCGAGCACCTTCTTTCAACATTCTGCTTGCACACAACACTTTCTTATCCTCAGGACAATCACAAGCTTCGAAAACCATCTCAGTATCATCGAGCCATTCCATGCAACCTACTGCATTAAGTGTTCCATAGAATTTCTGAGCTCCACACTTCTGGAAACTTTCAAACTTGAATCGAGGGGCGCGAACATCATTAGGAGGAACCACATTAACATTAGCATGGGGAATAACAACATTATCGACCGGTGGCTCAGTGTAGTGAGAAGGCACAGAGTGACTGTTACCAGTTCCTTCTGCGTTAGCTGCCAACGCCTGATTCAACTGTTCTTGCGTTTGGGCCAACTGGGCCTGAAGAGTTAGCACAAGATTATACATCTCCATCTGATTGGGAATCTGATCCACCGCTACATCGTTAACTCTCGGAGGATTGCCAGGTGGTGGAGGCATCGGACCCAATGAGCCTGGTTGATTAACACGGCGGGGGTTCACACGATTCACATTAACATTAGCATGGGGAATAACAACATTATCGACCGGTGGCTCAGTGTGGTGAGAAGGCACAGAGTGACTGTTACCAGTTCCTTCTGCGTTAGCTGCCAACGCCTGATTCAACTGTTCTTGCGTTTGGGCCAACTGGGCCTGAAGAGTTAGCACAAGATTATACATCTCCATCTGATTGGGAATCTGATCCACCGCTACATCGTTAACTCTCGGAGGATTGCCAGGTGGTGGAGGCATCGGACCCAATGAGCCTGGTTGATTAACACGGCGGGGGTTCACACGATTCACATTAACATTAGCATGGGGAATAACAACATTATCGACCGGTGGCTCAGTGTAGTGAGAAGGCACAGAGTGACTGTTACCAGTTCCTTCTGCGTTAGCTGCCAACGCCTGATTCAACTGTTCTTGCGTTTGGGCCAACTGGGCCTGAAGAGTTAGCACAAGATTATACATCTCCATCTGATTGGGAATCTGATCCACCGCTACATCGTTAACTCTCGGAGGATTGCCAGGTGGTGGAGGCATCGGACCCAATGAGCCTGGTTGATTAACACGGCGGGGGTTCACACGATTCACATTAGCATTAGCAGCAGCATTAGCAGCATTAGAAGCACCTGCACCCGGATGGACGGGTGGAGTAACGCTAGCAGTAGCTCCGTCGCGTTGGATGTTGCGGTTGCGAGTGTTAACCATTTTCCTTCAATAAAATGGTGGAGTCGATAAGCGCAAAATAAAACAAAAAGCTCGTCGAGGATAAGGCTAAAACATAACTTCGTAACGTAAACATCTCATAAGCCCTACAACACTCGCACTCATCCCAACCCATCCTACATCACATGTCATCTCTAGCTAAGGCATCCTACGAGTACCTAGCATGCACACCTTAAGTTTAAGTCCAAATCCTATGGTCAATAGGCCTTGGTTCACTTAAACTACTTCTCTGATACCAACTTGTAACACCCGTCGTTTAAAAATATGGGTTTTCAAAAACTTTTCACCTAACGGTGTCATATTGCGGAAGAAAGGACCTTAAAAGTCAAAACCAATAAAACATTTTGGTTTCTGCATTTAGTTGGTGTTACTTGCGACATCATAAAATAGTTCAAATGAAAACCCAACGGTTGCCCAACATAAAACAACCGTCCAAACGTCATTACATAAATTCGACATTAAGTACTGAATGTAACAAATGTCTAAACAAAGCGTCTATAGGGTAGCTAAGGCTCCTGCATTGCATCTACCCAAGCTCACACGTCCTGCATCTAGATTCCATCAAGCTAAACCTGAGGGAACAACCACATTAAAAGAAACAAGTGTTAGCTATAAGAATAGCTAAGTAAGATAACACTTAATTTAAAAGCAATTGTCCAATTAAAACAATCTTCATTATTAGACAAGTTTTATTAGGCACAACACACATCACACGTTCACACATATACTGCATTTCAACTTCGTTTCAATTAGGATAATCATCCTAAATGTGCCTATCCTGCATTAGTTCCCACATTATCACACATATCTTCGTTATCTGCATTATTAGTTCACACATTGTCACACGTATCTTCGTTAACTGCATATAAGTGTGCCCTGCATCACACCCGACTGGATGGTTAGTCAAAAGACTACTCATCTTACGTCGTTAAGGAATGGCAAGCCAATCCTTGAGTAATCCGTATGTGGAGGTTGGTCAAACCCCTCGTATTACTCGCCCTGCGTTATAAAGACCATGTTGCGAGGAGCCACCCAAGCAACAACTGCATCTACGCACTCGCCCGGCTAAGGCTAGTACGGGTTAAGCTTAACACTGTTCCCTGCATCTGTTTTATGAGCTCAATTTCACACATATAGATTGGGTCCCTGCATTCCCAAACATTCACACACATATAGTCTAGGTAACACACATTCCTAGACAATCACACACTTTAACTTCATTACGTTTGGATCCTTAAACGTGCAAGTGACATAGCAACCTAGCAAGACTAGTGAACTAGGTGTACAGGTCAATCATGCATATCACACATCAACTTCATTTCTACATATATCATGCGTATCAACATACTTCATTAAACTACATTAACTGCATAGCTACATACTACATTAAACATTACTGCAATACACTACAATAGGGACTGCATCTCAGGTCTCATGGTCAACTGCATAACCCATAATACCTCCCAAGTAACCCTTAAACCCACATACAATAATAAGGTACCGAATGGAAGTGTATATGATTTGAAACCAGCTTTTAGTTGATCCCCCAGCGTGACAAAGTAGTGTATCTTACCTGATAGAAGTATACGTGCGCAACCAAAAGCTAGTATTGCCTATAGGTAACCTCCGACACCTATCGTACATTAACATAATGAATATAAGTCATTTAGGACCTTAAATAGACCCTCGTACGAATTTAAGACTGGCTACGTAAAATTTCAGAATTACACCTAACGAATTTAAACTTCGTACGAACTTTATCTTCGTTCGATATACTTTACGAAAATAGACCTTATCTTCGTTTGGTTCTTACGAACTTAAGTATCTTCGTTTGTTTTCTTTTACGAACTTAACATTATCTTCGTTTGGTTCTTACGAACTTAACATTATCTTCGTTACTTGGTTCTTACGAACTTAACATTATCTTCGTTACTTTCTTACGAATTAACATAATGAATATAAGTCATTTAGGACCTTAAATAGACCCTCGTACGAATTTAAGACTGGCTACGTAAAATTTCAGAATTACACCTAACGAATTTAAACTTCGTACGAACTTTATCTTCGTTCGTTCTACTTTACGAAAATAACCTCCTTACGAAGATAGACCTTATCTTCGTTTGGTTCTTACGAACTTAACATTATCTTCGTACGAACTTTATCTTCGTTCGTTTACTTTACGAAAATAGACCTTATCTTCGTTTGGTTCTTACGAACTTAACATAATCTTCGTACGAACTTAAACTTCGTTCAATATACTTTACGAAAATAGACCTTATCTTCGTTTGGTTCTTACGAACTTAACATTATCTTCGTTTGTTCTTACGAACTTAACATTATCTTCGTTTGGTTCTTACGAACTTAACATTATCTTCGTTTGGTTCTTACGAACTTAACATTATCTTCGTTTGGTTCTTACGAACTTAACATTATCTTCGTTTGTTCTTACGAACTTAACATTATCTTCGTTTGGTTCTTACGAACTTAACATTATCTTCGTTTGTTCTTACGAACTTAACATTATCTTCGTTTGGTTCTTACGAACTTAACATTATCTTCGTTTGGTTCTTACGAACTTAACATTATCTTCGTTTGGTTCTTACGAACTTAACATTATCTTCGTTTGGTTCTTACGAACTTAACATTATCTTCGTTTGGTTCTTACGAACTTAACATTATCTTCGTTTGGTTCTTACGAACTTAACATTATCTTCGTTACTTGGTTCTTACGAACTTAACATTATCTTCGTTTGGTTCTTACGAACTTAACATTATCTTCGTTTGTTCTTACGAACTTAACATTATCTTCGTTTGGTTCTTACGAACTTAACATTATCTTCGTTTGGTTCTTACGAACTTAACATTATCTTCGTTTGGTTCTTACGAACTTAACATTATCTTCGTTTGGTTCTTACGAACTTAACATTATCTTCGTTACTTGGTTCTTACGAACTTAACATTATCTTCGTTTGGTTCTTACGAACTTAACATTATCTTCGTTTGGTTCTTACGAACTTAACATTATCTTCGTTTGGTTCTTACGAACTTAACATTATCTTCGTTTGTTCTTACGAACTTAACATTATCTTCGTTTGGTTCTTACGAACTTAACATTATCTTCGTTACTCTGTTCTTACGAACTTAACATTATCTTCGTTACTTAGTTCTTACGAACTTAACATTATCTTCGTTACTTGGTTCTTACGAACTTAACATTATCTTCGTTTGGTTCTTACGAACTTAACATTATCTTCGTTTGGTTCTTACGAACTTAACATTATCTTCGTTTGGTTCTTACGAACTTAACATTATCTTCGTTTGGTTCTTACGAACTTAACATTATCTTCGTTACTTGGTTCTTACGAACTTAACATTATCTTCGTTTGTTCTTACGAACTTAACATTATCTTCGTTACTTGGTTCTTACGAACTTAACATTATCTTCGTTTGTTCTTACGAACTTAACATTATCTTCGTTACTTGGTTCTTACGAACTTAACATTATCTTCGTTTGGTTCTTACGAACTTAACATTATCTTCGTTTGGTTCTTACGAACTTAACATTATCTTCGTTTGGTTCTTACGAACTTAACATTATCTTCGTTTGGTTCTTACGAACTTAACATTATCTTCGTTTGGTTCTTACGAACTTAACATTATCTTCGTTTGGTTCTTACGAACTTAACATTATCTTCGTTTGTTCTTACGAACTTAACATTATCTTCGTTTGGTTCTTACGAACTTAACATTATCTTCGTTTGTTCTTACGAACTTAACATTATCTTCGTTTGGTTCTTACGAACTTAACATTATCTTCGTTTGGTTCTTACGAACTTAACATTATCTTCGTTTGGTTCTTACGAACTTAACATTATCTTCGTTTGGTTCTTACGAACTTAACATTATCTTCGTTTGTTCTTACGAACTTAACATTATCTTCGTTTGGTTCTTACGAACTTAATCTTCGTACGAACTTTATCTTCGTTCGTTCTACTTTACGGAAATGGACCTTATCTTCGTTTGGTTCTTACGAACTTAACATTATCTTCGTTTTTCTTACGAACTTAACATTATCTTCGTTACTTGGTTCTTACGAACTTAACATTATCTTCGTTTTTCTTACGAACTTAACATTATCTTCGTTTGGTTCTTACGAACTTAATATTTTCTTCGTTGGGTCAATACTCACGTCTTTAATAGGAATCACACTCGACTCCTCAGCTAAACATTTCCTCAAGTAGGATACATGGAAGGTGTTGTGAATTCCATCCAATTCTGGAGGTAATTCCAACTGATATGCTACATCTTTAATGCGCTTCACCACTTTAAAAGGTCCAATAAATCTTGGACTCAACTTTCCCTTCTTTCCAAATCGGATAACTCCTTTCCAAGGTGATACTTTCAGCATCACTAAATCACCCACATTAAACTCAATCGGTCTCCTTTTCTTATCTGCATATGTTTTCTGCCTTTCTCTTGCCACACGTAAGGCTTCTTTAGCTACATTAACCTTTTCAGAGGTAATTTCAATAATTTCGGGACCGGTCAACTGCTTTTCACCGGGCTCCATCCAACAACTTGGAGTCCTACATCTCCTTCCATATAACATTTCAAATGGTGGCATCCCAATACTTGCATGGTGACTATTATTATAAGCAAATTCAATCAACTTCAAGTGTTCATCCCATGCTCCACCATATTCAAGTACACACGTTCTCAACATATCCTCCAAGGTTTGAATGGTTCTCTCACTTTGCCCATCGGTTTGGGGATGATAGGCGGTACTCAAATTTATTCTACTACCCAACTCCCGTTGAAGACCCTTCCAAAAGTTTGACACAAACCTCGAGTCTCGATCCGAAACAATAGATAAGGGAACTCCATGTTTCGCTACTACTTCATCAATGTACATCTTTGCCATCTTCGTTAAAGGCACATCTTGTCGGGTAGCTAGAAAATGAGCACTCTTCGTCAATCTATCTACAATCACCCATATCATATCATTCCCTTTCGGCGTTTTAGGTAGCTTCGTTACAAAGTCCATCGTAATATGATCCCATTTCCACTCGGGAATTTCTAATTGATGCAACAATCCATACGGCTTTTGATGGTCCGTCTTCACTCTTGCACACGTCAAACACTTTGCTACAAAATGAGCTACTTCACCTTTAATATCCGGCCACCAATAAATCGGCTTCAAATCTGCATACATTTTGGTGACACCGGGATGCATCGAATACCTACTTCTATGGACCTCTTCAAGGATCAACTCTCGGTTACCACCAAGCAGTGGCACCCAAATGCGACCCTTGTATGTTTTAAACCCACGACTATTAGTCTCCATCACAAGTCGTTTCTTCTTTCCAATACTCTCGTTATCAATATTATCCTTCATTAATGCCCTCTCTTGTGCTTCTTTAATTCGATCTAATAGACCCGACTTGGCCTGAACTTGCATGCTCATCAACTTACAAGAAGAGCTTTGCACTTTCCTACTTAGTGCATCCGCCACTACATTGGCTTTACCCGGATGGTATTTGATTTCACAATCATAGTCTTTAAGTAATTCCATCCACCTTCTTTGTCTCACATTCATCTCCTTTTGAGTAAACATATATTGTAAACTCTTATGGTCGGTGTAAAGTGTGCATTTAGTACCATATAAGTAATGTCTCCATAATTTCAATGCAAACACAACCGCCGCTAACTCAAGATCATGGGTAGGGTAATTCTTCTCATGAGGCTTCAACTGACGTGAAGCATAGGCAATCACTTTGTCTCTCTGCATTAAGACACAACCCAAACCCGTAATAGAAGCATCGCTATATACCACTAAATCATCAGTACCTTCAGGCAAGGCAAGGATAGGAGCTTCACACAACTTCTTTTTCAACGTTTGGAATGCATTTTCCTGCTTTTCAGTCCACTCGTACTTCACACCCTTCTTTGTCTCACATTCATCTCCTTTTGAGTAAACATATATTGTAAACTCTTATGGTCGGTGTAAAGTGTGCATTTAGTACCATATAAGTAATGTCTCCATAATTTCAATGCAAACACAACCGCCGCTAACTCAAGATCATGGGTAGGGTAATTCTTCTCATGAGGCTTCAACTGACGTGAAGCATAGGCAATCACTTTGTCTCTCTGCATTAAGACACAACCCAAACCCGTAATAGAAGCATCGCTATATACCACTAAATCATCAGTACCTTCAGGCAAGGCAAGGATAGGAGCTTCACACAACTTCTTTTTCAACGTTTGGAATGCATTTTCCTGCTTTTCAGTCCACTCGTACTTCACACCCTTCTTTGTTAATTCCGTCATAGGCTTGGCTATTCGAGAAAAATCCTGAATAAACCTTCTATAATACCCAGCCAAACCAAGAAAACTCTTAATCTCGGTAGGTGTCTTTGGCTGCTCCCACTTTGAAACAGCTTCAATCTTTGAAGGATCTACTTTAATACCTTCCGATGTAATAACATGACCAAGAAACTGCACTTCTCGGAGCCAAAACTCACATTTAGAAAACTTTGCGTACAACTTCTTCTCCCTCAACACCTCCAAAACTGCTTTCAAATGCTCACGGTGTTCATCCTCTGACTTAGAGTAGATCAAAATATCGTCAATAAACACAATAACAAAATGATCTAGAAAGGGGCGGCATACCCGATTCATTAAGTCCATAAACGCGGCTGGAGCATTGGTCAACCCAAATGGCATGACCAAAAACTCATAATGACCATATCTAGTCCGGAAAGCTGTCTTTGCTACATCTTCCTTCTTTACCTTTAACTGATGGTAACCGGACCGCAAATCAATCTTTGAAAATACGAAGCACCATGTAGTTGATCAAAAAGATCATCAATTCTCGGGAGAGGATACTTATTCTTGACCGTTCGTTTGTTCAACTCACGGTAGTCAATACACATACGCATTGATCCGTCCTTCTTCTTAACAAAGAGAACCGGAGCTCCCCAAGGCGAGGAACTAGGTTGTATGAACCCTTTGTCAAGTAACTCCTGTAGTTGCGGTCTTCTTTCCAGCATTCTTCATCTGTGGACAATCGGCAATGAGATGACCCGTTTCTTGGCACTTGTAGCAACGAGTCTTGTCCCTACATTCAGTTGCAAGATGCCCCGACTTCCCACACTTGTGGCACCTTCTTGTCTTGTCGGTACAATGCCCTTCATGAATGGTCTTGCAAAATATACACCATGACCCATTCTTCTTTTTATCCTTGTCACCGCTTGAGCTAGAATTTCCACGGAACTTCTTATTATTATTGTTGTTGGAAGACCAATTTGACCTTCTTTTAAATCCCACTTTCTTGTCGTCGACTTTCTCAACTACTTTCTTGTCCGAAGCAAAATCATCGTCAAGCTTTTTAGACTCCTTGATAGCTTCAGTCAGAGTCTTGTGCTGCCTGCAGATACCTCGATAACTCGGAGGCAAACCATCAACATAGCAAGCAACCTGATCTGCATCAGTACGGAACAGATGGCCTACGAACTTCATCTTCTCCATAAAAGAACGAGCATAGTCATTAATTTTGCCAACTTCAGCTGTCAAAGCACGGAACTCTTTTTCCATTTTACGCTGCTCATGCACCCCAATATATTCCTCAATAAATTTCTGCTTAAAATCAGCCCACGTAATAGCAGTTACCATAGCCGGAGTCATCGAAATAGTAATGCTCTTCCACCAGTCCCGAGCACCTTCTTTCAACATTCTGCTTGCACACAACACTTTCTTATCCTCAGGACAATCACAAGCTTCGAAAACCATCTCAGTATCATCGAGCCATTCCATGCAACCTACTGCATTAAGTGTTCCATAGAATTTCTGAGCTCCACACTTCTGGAAACTTTCAAACTTGAATCGAGGGGCGCGAACATCATTAGGAGGAACCACATTAACATTAGCATGGGGAATAACAACATTATCGACCGGTGGCTCTGTGTGGTGAGAAGGCACGGAGTGACAAAAAAAAAAAAAAAAAAAAAAAAAAAAAAAAAAAAAAAAAAAAAAGTGAAAAATTGAAAAAACAGAAAACAAATAAAAAAAAAAAAAAAAAAAAAAAAAAAAAAAAAAAAAAAAAAAAAAAAAAAAAAAAAAAAAAAAAAAAAAAAAAAAAAAAAAAAAAAAAAAAAAAAAAAAAAAAAAAAAAAAAAAAAAAAAAAAAAAAAAAAAAAAAAAAAAAAAAAAAAAAAAAAAAAAAAAAAAAAAAAAAAAAAAAAAAAAAAAAAAAAAAAAAAAAAAAAAAAAAAAAAAAAAAAAAAAAAAAAAAAAAAAAAAAAAAAAAAAAAAAAAAAAAAAAAAAAAAAAAAAAAAAAAAAAAAAAAAAAAAAAAAAAAAAAAAAAAAAAAAAAAAAAAAAAAAAAAAAAAAAAAAAAAAAAAAAAAAAAAAAAAAAAAAAAAAAAAAAAAAAAAAAAAAAAAAAAAAAAAAAAAAAAAAAAAAAAAAAAAAAAAAAAAAAAAAAAAAAAAAAAAAAAAAAAAAAAAAAAAAAAAAAAAAAAAAAAAAAAAAAAAAAAAAAAAAAAAAAAAAAAAAAAAAAAAAAAAAAAAAAAAAAAAAAAAAAAAAAAAAAAAAAAAAAAAAAAAAAAAAAAAAAAAAAAAAAAAAAAAAAAAAAAAAAAAAAAAAAAAAAAAAAAAAAAAAAAAAAAAAAAAAAAAAAAAAAAAAAAAAAAAAAAAAAAAAAAAAAAAAAAAAAAAAAAAAAAAAAAAAAAAAAAAAAAAAAAAAAAAAAAAAAAAAAAAAAAAAAAAAAAAAAAAAAAAAAAAAAAAAAAAAAAAAAAAAAAAAAAAAAAAAAAAAAAAAAAAAAAAAAAAAAAAAAAAAAAAAAAAAAAAAAAAAAAAAAAAAAAAAAAAAAAAAAAAAAAAAAAAAAAAAAAAAAAAAAAAAAAAAAAAAAAAAAAAAAAAAAAAAAAAAAAAAAAAAAAAAAAAAAAAAAAAAAAAAAAAAAAAAAAAAAAAAAAAAAAAAAAAAAAAAAAAAAAAAAAAAAAAAAAAAAAAAAAAAAAAAAAAAAAAAAAAAAAAAAAAAAAAAAAAAAAAAAAAAAAAAAAAAAAAAAAAAAAAAAAAAAAAAAAAAAAAAAAAAAAAAAAAAAAAAAAAAAAAAAAAAAAAAAAAAAAAAAAAAAAAAAAAAAAAAAAAAAAAAAAAAAAAAAAAAAAAAAAAAAAAAAAAAAAAAAAAAAAAAAAAAAAAAAAAAAAAAAAAAAAAAAAAAAAAAAAAAAAAAAAAAAAAAAAAAAAAAAAAAAAAAAAAAAAAAAAAAAAAAAAAAAAAAAAAAAAAAAAAAAAAAAAAAAAAAAAAAAAAAAAAAAAAAAAAAAAAAAAAAAAAAAAAAAAAAAAAAAAAAAAAAAAAAAAAAAAAAAAAAAAAAAAAAAAAAAAAAAAAAAAAAAAAAAAAAAAAAAAAAAAAAAAAAAAAAAAAAAAAAAAAAAAAAAAAAAAAAAAAAAAAAAAAAAAAAAAAAAAAAAAAAAAAAAAAAAAAAAAAAAAAAAAAAAAAAAAAAAAAAAAAAAAAAAAAAAAAAAAAAAAAAAAAAAAAAAAAAAAAAAAAAAAAAAAAAAAAAAAAAAAAAAAAAAAAAAAAAAAAAAAAAAAAAAAAAAAAAAAAAAAAAAAAAAAAAAAAAAAAAAAAAAAAAAAAAAAAAAAAAAAAAAAAAAAAAAAAACCTTAAAAGTCAAAACCAATAAAACATTTTGGTTTCTGCATTTAGTTGGTGTTACTTGCGACATCATAAAATAGTTCAAATGAAAACCCAACGGTTGCCCAACATAAAACAACCGTCCAAACGTCATTACATAAATTCGACATTAAGTACTGAATGTAAACAAATGTCTAAACAAAGCGTCTATGGGGTAGCTAAGGCTCCTGCATTGCATCTACCCAAGCTCACACGTCCTGCATCTAGATTCCATCAAGCTAAACCTGAGGGAACAACCACATTAAAAGAAACAAGTGTTAGCTATAAGAATAGCTAAGTAAGATAACACTTAATTTAAAAGCAATTGTCCAATTAAAACAATCTTCATTATTAGACAAGTTTTATTAGGCACAACACACATCACACGTTCACACATATACTGCATTACAACTTCGTATCAATTAGGATAATCATCCTAAATGTGCCTATCCTGCATTAGTTCCCACATTATCACACATATCTTCGTTATCTGCATTATTAGTTCACACATTGTCACACGTATCTTCGTTAACTGCATATAAGTGTGCCCTGCATCACACCCGACTGGATGGTCAGTCAAAAGACTACTCATCTTACGTCGTTAAGGAATGGCAAGCCAATCCTTGAGTAATCCGTATGTGGAGGTTGGTCAAACCCCTCGTATTACTCGCCCTGCGTTATAAAGACCATGTTGCGAGGAGCCACCCAAGCAACAACTGCATCTACGCACTCGCCCGGCTAAGGCTAGTACGGGTTAAGCTTAACACTTTTCCCTGCATCTGTTTTATGAGCTCAATTTCACACATATAGATTTGGGTCCCTGCATTCCCAAACATTCACACACATATAGTCTAGGTAACACACATTCCTAGACAATCACACACTTTATCTTCATTACGTTTGGATCCTTAAACGTGCAAGTGACATAGCAACCTAGCAAGACTAGTGAACTAGGTGTACAGGTCAATCATGCATATCACACATCAACTTCATTTCTACATATATCATGCGTATCAACATACTTCATTAAACTACATTAACTGCATAGCTACATACTACATTAAACATTACTGCAATACACTACAATAGGGACTGCATCTCAGGTCTCATGGTCAACTGCATAACCCATAATACCTCCCAAGTAACCCTTAAACCCACATACAACAATAAGGTACCGAATGGAAGTGTATATAATTTGAAACCAGCTTTTAGTTGATCCCCCAGCGTGACAAAGTAGTGTATCTTACCTGATAGAAGTATACGTGCGCAACCAAAAGCTAGTATTGCCTATAGGTAACCTCCGACACCTATCGTACATTAACATAATGAATATAAGTCATTTAGGACCTTAAATAGACCCTCGTACGAATTTAAGACTGGCTACGTAAAATTTCAGAATTACACCTAACGAAGTTAATCTTCGTACGAACTTAAACTTCGTTCAATATACTTTACGAAAATAGACCTCCTTACGAAGATAGACCTTATCTTCGTTTAACTTGTTCTTACGAACTTAACATTATCTTCGTTTGTTTTCTTTTACGAATTTAGCCAACGGATTTGATTACATTTCTTCTTACGAACTTAGTGAAAACGAAGATAGAAACGAAGGTTATCTTCGTTTCATCCCTGCTCGGCAGTATTTCATTAACAGACCAAAATCTTCGATTTTTCCAACAATCGACTCATCAAAACTTCTTCCAAAACATGTATTTGACACCAGTAACCACATTTTGATCAACCAAATCGGCTAAGGACTCGATTGACACCATTTTGAATGTTAATTAACCCAAAACACCACATAAACCTTAATTACTTGTTAATTCCTTTTTAATCAGATTTGAATCAATATAATTCGACCTTAGATCTCGAAAATACATTCAATGATTCAATAATTACCTGCTTGACTCGATGATTGATCAATTTCCAACACCAAAACGTTTGATCAAAACTCATTAACGGCTTTAGGACTCCAGGAAGGGTTAATTACTTTGTTAATTGCTAATGGCTGCCAATTAACACTAGATTAGGGTAATTCTAACCTAAACCCGTTTTTTCACTTTCCACCTATGTCAAAATCAGTCCTCGGACTTCTATATCCTTCATTATTGGTCACAAACTGCATTATTGACCATATACAACATTAGTCCTTCATTAAAAGGCACTACATAGCCTTTAAGCGACATTAAACACACTTTTATCCGTCATTAGTATTTAGGCTCTCAAACCTAACTACTTTATCTACGTTAATCACACATAGCTACATTCAAATATTAAGTAAAGACTTAACAACACCCCAAATTGACTTAACGGCATTAGTCAAACAAAAAAAAAAAAAAAAAAAAAAAAAAAAAAAAAAAAAAAAAAAAAAAAAAAAAAAAAAAAAAAAAAAAAAAAAAAAAAAAAAAAAAAAAAAAAAAAAAAAAAAAAAAAAAAAAAAAAAAAAAAAAAAAAAAAAAAAAAAAAAAAAAAAAAAAAAAAAAAAAAAAAAAAAAAAAAAAAAAAAAAAAAAAAAAAAAAAAAAAAAAAAAAAAAAAAAAAAAAAAAAAAAAAAAAAAAAAAAAAAAAAAAAAAAAAAAAAAAAAAAAAAAAAAAAAAAAAAAAAAAAAAAAAAAAAAAAAAAAAAAAAAAAAAAAAAAAAAAAAAAAAAAAAAAAAAAAAAAAAAAAAAAAAAAAAAAAAAAAAAAAAAAAAAAAAAAAAAAAAAAAAAAAAAAAAAAAAAAAAAAAAAAAAAAAAAAAAAAAAAAAAAAAAAAAAAAAAAAAAAAAAAAAAAAAAAAAAAAAAAAAAAAAAAAAAAAAAAAAAAAAAAAAAAAAAAAAAAAAAAAAAAAAAAAAAAAAAAAAAAAAAAAAAAAAAAAAAAAAAAAAAAAAAAAAAAAAAAAAAAAAAAAAAAAAAAAAAAAAAAAAAAAAAAAAAAAAAAAAAAAAAAAAAAAAAAAAAAAAAAAAAAAAAAAAAAAAAAAAAAAAAAAAAAAAAAAAAAAAAAAAAAAAAAAAAAAAAAAAAAAAAAAAAAAAAAAAAAAAAAAAAAAAAAAAAAAAAAAAAAAAAAAAAAAAAAAAAAAAAAAAAAAAAAAAAAAAAAAAAAAAAAAAAAAAAAAAAAAAAAAAAAAAAAAAAAAAAAAAAAAAAAAAAAAAAAAAAAAAAAAAAAAAAAAAAAAAAAAAAAAAAAAAAAAAAAAAAAAAAAAAAAAAAAAAAAAAAAAAAAAAAAAAAAAAAAAAAAAAAAAAAAAAAAAAAAAAAAAAAAAAAAAAAAAAAAAAAAAAAAAAAAAAAAAAAAAAAAAAAAAAAAAAAAAAAAAAAAAAAAAAAAAAAAAAAAAAAAAAAAAAAAAAAAAAAAAAAAAAAAAAAAAAAAAAAAAAAAAAAAAAAAAAAAAAAAAAAAAAAAAAAAAAAAAAAAAAAAAAAAAAAAAAAAAAAAAAAAAAAAAAAAAAAAAAAAAAAAAAAAAAAAAAAAAAAAAAAAAAAAAAAAAAAAAAAAAAAAAAAAAAAAAAAAAAAAAAAAAAAAAAAAAAAAAAAAAAAAAAAAAAAAAAAAAAAAAAAAAAAAAAAAAAAAAAAAAAAAAAAAAAAAAAAAAAAAAAAAAAAAAAAAAAAAAAAAAAAAAAAAAAAAAAAAAAAAAAAAAAAAAAAAAAAAAAAAAAAAAAAAAAAAAAAAAAAAAAAAAAAAAAAAAAAAAAAAAAAAAAAAAAAAAAAAAAAAAAAAAAAAAAAAAAAAAAAAAAAAAAAAAAAAAAAAAAAAAAAAAAAAAAAAAAAAAAAAAAAAAAAAAAAAAAAAAAAAAAAAAAAAAAAAAAAAAAAAAAAAAAAAAAAAAAAAAAAAAAAAAAAAAAAAAAAAAAAAAAAAAAAAAAAAAAAAAAAAAAAAAAAAAAAAAAAAAAAAAAAAAAAAAAAAAAAAAAAAAAAAAAAAAAAAAAAAAAAAAAAAAAAAAAACCACTTACCACTTCATCGTTGTTCCTTGCGTCATCAACCGTCATTTGAAGAGCTCTCACTTTTGTTGCTGTCGTGGCGGTCTTCTTTCCAGCATTCTTCATCTGTGGACAATCGGCAATGAGATGACCCGTTTCTTGGCACTTGTAGCAACGAGTCCTGTCCCTACAGTCAGTGGCAAGATGTCCCGACTTCCCACACTTATGGCACCTTCTTGTTTTGTCGGTACAATGCCCTTCATGAATTGTCTTGCAAAAAGTACACCATGAACCATTCTTCTTTTTATCCTTGTCACCACTCGAACTACCACTTCCACGGAACTTCTTATTATTATTGTTATTGGAAGACCAATTTGACCTTCTTTTAAATCCCACTTTCTTGTCGTCGACTTTCTCAACTACTTTCTTGTCCGAAGCAAAATCATCATCCAGCTTTTTAGACTCCTTGATTGCTTCAGTCAGAGTCTTGTGCTGCCTGCAGATACCTCGATAACTCGGAGGCAAACCATCAACATAGCAAGCAACCTGATCTGCATCAGTACGGAACAGATGGCCTACGAACTTCATCTTCTCCAAAAAGGAACGAGCATAATCATTAATTTTGCCAACTTCAGCTGTCAAAGCACGGAACTCTTTTTCCATTTTACGCTGCTCATGTACCCCAATATATTCCTCAATGAATTTCTGCTTAAAGTCAGCCCACGTAATAGCAGTTACCATGGCCGGAGTCATCGAAATAGTAATGCTCTTCCACCAGTCTCGAGCACCTTCTTTCAACATCCTACTAGCACACAACACTTTCTTATCCTCGGGACAATCACAAGCTTCAAAAACCATCTCAGTATCATCAAGCCATTCCATGCAACCTACTGCATTAAGTGTTCCATAGAATTTCTGAGCTCCACACTTCTGGAAACTTTCAAACTTGAATCGAGGGGTGCGAACATCATTAGGAGGAACCACATTAACATTAGCATGAGGAATAACAACATCATCGACCGGTGGCTCCGTGTGGTGAGAAGGCACAGAGTGACTGTTACCAGTTCCTTCTGCGTTAGCTGCCAACGCCTGATTCAACTGTTCTTGCGTTTGGGCCAACTGGGCCTGAAGAGTTAGCACAAGATTATACATACATCTCCGTCTGATTGGGAATCTGATCCACCACTACATCGTTAACTCTCGGAGGATTGCCAGGTGGTGGAGCATCGGACCCAATGAGCCTGGTTGATTAACACGGCGGGGGTTCACACGATTCACATTAGCATTAGCAGCAACATTAGCAGCATTAGAAGCGCCTGCACCCGGATGGACAGGTGGAGTAACGCTAGCAGTAGCTCCGTCGCGTTGGATGTTGCGGTTGCGAGTGTTTACCATTTTCCTTCAATAAAATGGTGGAGTCGATAAGCGCAAATAAAACAAAAGCTCGTCGAGATAAGGCTAAAACATATCTTCGTAACATAAACATCTCGTAAGCCCTACTACACTCGCACTCATCCCAACCCATCCTACATCACATGTCATCTCTAGCTAAGGCATCCTACGAGTACCTAGCATGCACACCTTAAGTTTAAGTCCAAATCCTATGGTCAATAGGCCTTGGTTCACTTAAACTACTTCTCTGATACCAACTTGTAACACCCGTCGTTTAAAAATATGGGTTTTCAAAAACTTTTCACCTAACGGTGTTAATTGCGGAAGTAAAAACTGTAAAAGTCAAAACCGATAAAACATTTCGGTTTCTGCATTTGTTGGTGTTACATGCCATATCAAACAATAGTTCAAATGAAAACCCAACGGTTGCCCAACATAAAACAACCGTTCACATGTCATAACATAAATTCGACATTAAGTACGAAATGTAAATGAATGTCTAAAGAAAGCATCGTCTAAGGGTAGCTAAGGCTCCTGCATTGCCTCTACCCAAGCTCACACGTCCTGCATCTAGTTTCCATCAAGCTAAACCTGAGGGAACAACCACATTAAGAAGCAAGTGTTAGCTATAAGAATGGCTAAGTAAGATAACACTTAATTTAAAAGCATTTGTCCAATTAAAACAATCTTCATTATTAGACAAGTTTTATTAGGCACAACACACATCACACGTTCACACATATACTGCATTTCAACTTCGTTTCAATTAGGAAATCATCCTAAATGTGCCTATCCTGCATTAGTTCCCACATTATCACACATATCTTCGTTATCTGCATTATTTTCACACATTGTCACACGTATCTTCGTTAACTGCATATAAGTGTGCCCTGCATCACACCCGACTGGATGATTAGTCAAAAGACTACTCATCTTACGTCGTTAAGGAATGGCAAGCCAATCCTTGAGTAATCCGTACCTGGAGGTTGGTCAAACCCCTCGTATTACTCGCCCTGCGTTATAGAGACCACGTTGCGAGGAGCCACCCAAGCAACAACTGCATCTACGCACTCGCCCGGCTAAGGCTAGTACGGGTTAAGCTTAACACTTTTCACTGCATCTGTTTTATGAGCTCAATTTCACACATATAGATTGGGTCCCTGCATTCCCAAACATTCACACACATATAGTCTAGGTAACACACAGTCCTAGACATTCACACACTTTAACTTCATTACGTTTGGATCCTTAAACGTGCAAGTGACATAGCAACCTAGCAAGTCTAGTGAACTAGGCGTACAAGTCAAGCATGCATATCACACGTCAACTTCATTTCTATATATCATGCATATCAAGATACTACATTAAACTACATCAACTGCATAGCTACATACTACATTAAGCAATACTGCATTACACTACAATAGGGACTGCATCTCAGGTCTCATGGTCAACTGCATAACCCATAATACCTCCCAAGTAACCCATATGCCCACATGCAATAATAAGGTACCGAATGGAGTGTTTATGATTTGAAACCAGCTTTTAGTTGATCCCCCAGCGTGACAAAGTAGTGTATCTTACCTGATTGTAGTACGCGCACAAACAAGTAGCTAATAATGCTTATCAGTAACCTCCGACACCTAACGTTCATTAACATATAAAGTATAAGTCATTTAGGACCTTAAATGGACCCTCGTACGAACTTAAGACTGACTACGTAAAATTCCAGAATTACACCTAACGAAGATAACCTTCGTACGAACTTTATCTTCGTTCGTTCTACTTTACGAAAATAGCTTCTTACGATTAATCCACGTTACGAAGATAGGCATTTAAACGAATTTAACTTCATTTTCGTTTTGCTCTCTAGTTTACGAATTTAACCAACGAATTTGACTTCAAACGAATTTAAACAACGAACTTGAACTTCGTTGGGGCGAACGAATTTAATTATACTCCTTCTTACGAACTTAGTGAAAACGAAGATAGAAACGAGGATTATCTTCGTTTCAGCCCTGTTCGACAGTTTTTCATAAACAGGCCCAGATCTTCGATTTTCCAATAAACGACTCGTCCAAGCTTCTTCCAAAACATGTTTTCGACCCAATTAAACATATTTTGATCATCAAGATCGACTATAGACTCGTTTAACACCATTTTGAATGTTAATTAGCCAAAACACCTTTTAAGCCCTAATTACTTGCTAATCCCTTTTTAATCAGATTTGATTCATAATTAAACAACCTCTAAATCTGAAAATACAATCAATACATCAATGATTACCTGCTTGACTCGATGATCGATCAATTTCAACACCAAAACACCCAATCGATTGACCCAAATCTTGTATAATTGCTTTAGATTCAAGAAAGGATTAATTGCTTAATTATTTGATAATGGCTGCCAAAGTAAACCTAATTACACTTATCAAAACCTTAATCCCGTTTTTAGATTTCAACCTATGTCAAAATCAGTCCCTGGACTTCTAAACCCTTCATTATTGGTCACAAACTGCATTATTGACCATATACAACATTAACCCTTCATTAGATGTCACTACATAGACATAAACCTTCATATTTCACACATTCATACTACATTAATATTTAGGCTTCCAAGCCTCACACATAACACACATTAACTACGTATATGCATATATTCACACTAGACTTTTCGACACACACAAAGTTGACTTAACGGCGTTAGTCAAATCTTAAAGAAAAGTTTGGGATGTTACACACACTTCTTTCCGGCTCAAGGCACCGGCTACAACATTTGCTCTAGCCACCTCCGTTGCCTCATATTCAACTCGCTTTGATCGAAAATATGTTGTAGGCTTTTGTGATCGGTATAGATCACACTTTTGGTGCCATACAAGTAATGCCTCCAACACTTCAAAGCAAACACGACCGCTCCTAACTCCAAGTCATGTGTCGGATAATTCTTTTCATGTACCTTCAATTGTCTAGATGCATATGCAATCACCTTGCCACGTTGCATCAAAACACATCCTAAGCCTTGACCGGAAGCATCACAATACACCACAAAATCATCGGGCCCGTCGGGCAAGCTCAAGATTGGTGCATCACATAACTTGTCTTTAAGCAATTGGAAGGCCCGTTCTTGCTTATCACCCCAATCAAACCTCCTTTTCCGTTGTGTCAACAAGGTCAAGGGTTGGGCGATCTTTGAGAAGCCTTCTATAAACCTCCTATAATTAACGGTTCCAGATCAGTGGACTGGAAACTGTGTCTTTTGAATCTTCTTTTGTCGTTTATAGGATCAGATTCACAAAAGACAATTGGAGTTACTGGGGGAGTGTCAAGGGCTGGCTTCTTATTGATTGCAACATTTGATTCATCAAATGTGACATGAATTGACTCATGGACCTTCTCCAGTCTCTTGTTGTAGACTCTGACTTGC
>CM067171.1:84069567-84137844 GCA_034093135.1 Erigeron breviscapus | reverse complement strand
TAGTAGGTGATTTGTATGCTTTATATTACTTTGTACTTAGAATGTAAAGTTGTAAGTATGGAAGGGGGCATAGTGTAAATTGTATAGAAGTATATAAACCCCCTCCACAATGTAAGTTGTAACCTTTTGACACTAAATACAATCCAATCTTTCACTGAATCTCTCTCTACTCTCTCTCTACTCTCTCTCTAGAAACCGCCATTGATAAACTCTAAACACACATAAAAAGCTCAATTCTATATCCAACAATTGGTATCAGAGCACAATCAGTATATCTGAACGATCTACAAGCTTGAATCAAGCTGTTTATGTGCTTAATTCTGGTATTTTTGAGTTTTTTTTGAAACTGCCATTTGCCGAGTTAACTGTTCGAGTTAATTCAGCAATTTGAGTGTGTTTTGGTTAGAATTTTGATCACCGATCGATTAGTTGATAGTAAATCATCATTCTGTATCAATTTCAGACTTCAATTTCAACATTTGATCATGTATTGTTCGAGCTCGGCAAATCATCATTTCAAGAAAATTGTTCTAAGTGTTGAACGATTTGTCTTATTTGCAGAGATCTAAGCTCGGCAAATCAACATTTCAAGAAAATTTTTCTAAGTGTTGAACGATTTGTCTTATTTGCAGAGATCTAAGCTCGGCAAATCAACATTTCAAGAAAATTTTTCTAAGTGTTGAACGATTTGTCTTATTTGCAGAGATAAAAGCTCGGCAAATCATCATTTCAAGAAAATTGTTCTAAGTGTTGAACGATTTGTCTTATTTGCAGAGATAAAAGCTCGGCAAATCATCATTTCAAGAAAATTGTTCTAAGTGTTGAACGATTTGTCTTATTTGCAGAGATAAAAGCTCGGCAAATCATCATTTCAAGAAAATTGTTCTAAGTGTTGAACGATTTGTCTTATTTGCAGAGATCTAAGCTCGGCAAATCAACATTTCAAGAAAATTTTTCTAAGTGTTGGACGAATAGTGCTATTTGCAGAGATCTAAGCTCGGCAAATCAACATTTCAAGAAAATTTTTCTAAGTGTTGGACGAACTGGCCATTTGCAGAGATCTAAGCTCGGCAAATCAACATTTCAAGAAAATTTTCTAAGTGTTGGACGAATAGTGCTATTTGCAGAGATCTAAGCTCGGCAAATCAACATTTCAAGAAAATTTTTCTAAGTGTTGGACGAACTGGCCATTTGCAGAGATCTAAGCTCGGCAAATCAATATTTCAAGAAAATTTTTCTAAGTGTTGAACGATTTGTCTTATTTGCAGAGATCTAAGCTCGGCAAATCACTATTTCAAGAAAATTTTTCTAAGTGTTGGACGAACTGGCCATTTGCAGAGATCTAAGCTCGGCAAATCACTATTTCAAGAAAATTTTTCTAAGTGTTGGACGAACTGGCCATTTGCAGAGATCTAAGCTCGGCAAATCACTATTTCAAGAAAATTTTTCTAAGTGTTGGACGAATAGTGCTATTTGCAGAGATCTAAGCTCGGCAAATCACTATTTCAAGAAAATTTTTCTAAGTGTTGGACGAACTGGCCATTTGCAGAGATCTAAGCTCGGCAAATCACTATTTCAAGAAAATTTTTCTAAGTGTTGGACGAACTGGCCATTTGCAGAGATCTAAGCTCGGCAAATCAACATTTCAAGAAAATTTTTCTAAGTGTTGGACGAATAGTGCTATTTGCAGAGATCTAAGCTCGGCAAATCAACATTTCAAGAAAATTTTTCTAAGTGTTGGACGAACTTGCCATTTGCAGAGATTAAGCTCGGCAAATCACTATTTCAAGAAAATTTTTCTAAGTGTTGGACGAACTGGCCATTTGCAGAGATCTAAGCTCGGCAAATCACTATTTCAAGAAAATTTTTCTAAGTGTTGGACGAACTGGCCATTTGCAGAGATCTAAGCTCGGCAAATCACTATTTCAAGAAAATTTTTCTAAGTGTTGGACGAACTGGCCATTTGCAGAGATCTAAGCTCGGCAAATCAACATTTCAAGAAAATTTTTCTAAGTGTTGGACGAACTGGCCATTTGCAGAGATCTAAGCTCGGCAAATCAACATTTCAAGAAAATTTTTCTAAGTGTTGGACGAACTGGCCATTTGCAGAGATCTAAGCTCGGCAAATCAACATTTCAAGAAAATTTTTCTAAGTGTTGGACGAATAGTGCTATTTGCAGAGATCTAAGCTCGGCAAATCAACATTTCAAGAAAATTTTTCTAAGTGTTGGACGAACTGGCCATTTGCAGAGATCTAAGCTCGGCAAATCAACATTTCAAGAAAATTTTTCTAAGTGTTGGACGAATAGTGCTATTTGCAGAGATCTAAGCTCGGCAAATCAACATTTCAAGAAAATTTTTCTAAGTGTTGGACGAACTGGCCATTTGCAGAGATCTAAGCTCGGCAAATCAACATTTCAAGAATGTCAAGACACAGTTTTGTAGAAGATCAAACTGATTCTGATTCAAGTGAGATGAGTGATTCTGATCTGGATGAAAAACAGAAACAGATGTACAAAGAACTCGCTTATTTCACCAAGGCTTTCAAGAAAAAATTCTTCAAGAAGAAACCAACAAACAATCAACTTAGGACATCATCAGTGTCTTCTTATGCTAGAAATGTGGATGCTCCTAAGTATGATCAGAAGAAAGTTTTTGCTGGTGGTGAGAAGAAGTTTGAGAATCCGAAAAAGTTTGAGAAGAAGGTCATGGACAAGAGATCAGAAGATAGAAAATGCTATAACTGTGGCTTGACTGGACATTTTGCAATCAACTGTACCAAGCCTCGACAAAAGAACTCCGAATACTACAAGTACAAACTGTTGCTGGCAAGACAAGAGGAAAGCGGAATTGCTCTTCTTGCTGAGGATGACAAGTGGTTACATCTTTCAGATGAGGAGACAGACGAGCTTGCAGCAAACGTGTGTTTCATGACGAAAATAAAGAAGTCAAAGGAGTTGGAAGAAGATGAAGACAGCTCTTCTGAAGTCGAGGATGAGGTAATTTCTTTTCCAAAAACTGCACAAAACTCTTGGTTATGGCATCGCCGTCTTTCTCATCTTAACTTTCAAACGATTAATACACTCGTGGATAAACAACTTGTTGAAGGTCTTCCGGACTACAAGTATGAAAGTGAACATGTTTGTCCAGCTTGTGCAATTGGAAAGATGAAGAAAGCATCACACAAACCAAAGAAGCACTTGAGTACAGAAGGTCCTTTGCACCTTATTCATATGGATTTGTGTGGCCCAATGAAGGTTCAAAGTATCCATGGGAAGCGATACATTCTAGTGATTGTAGATGATTATTCTCGTTATACTTGGGTATTCTTTCTTCATGCAAAGAGTGAAACTCCGCAAGTGATTATTGATTTCATAAAGAAGACCCAAGTCAATCTCAAATCATCTGTTAGAATTGTTCGCTCAGACAATGGAACTGAATTCAAGAATTCAACAATTGATTCTTCTTCAAGTCCATGGGTATTTCACAACAATTTTCCGCTGTCAGAACACCTCAACAGAATGGAGTAGTTGAACGTCGAAATCGAACTCTTGTTGAAGCAGCTAGAACAATGCTTGCCTATTCAAGATTGCCACCGAATCTATGGGCTGAAGCTGTTGCTACTGCATGTTTTACACAAAACAGATCAATAATCAACAAGAGGTTTGATAAAACTCCGTATGAGGTGATCAACAAAAGAAAGCCCAATGTGAACTTTTTACACATTTTTGGATGTGTATGTTATGTTCTCAATGATCGAGACAATCTGGGCAAATTTGAACCTAAAGGCGATGAGGCATATTTCATCGGTTATTCGAGAGAATCGATTGCATATCGTGTATATAACCAGAGAACCAAGAGAATAGACGAGAGTATGAATGTTCGATTTGATGAACTCTCAGGAATGGTTCTTGAACAACACAGTTCAAGACCCGAACTTCAATGTCCACAAGCTTCCGCACCTAAACCTACATCAAATGTCAAATCATTCTCTACTCCAACACCACAAGATTTGGATATCTTGTTCGAAGAATTTTTCAAAGTTTCCAAAGAAGTTCCTGAAACTGAAGTACATCTCGATGAACCATCAAGTTCAAATTCGAAAGAGATGGATCCAAATGAGTCTTCACCAACACATACATCAGATGAAAGTTCAACATCTGATTCTCCTCCACCGACTGATAATTCAGTGTTGCATACTCAACCTCCTGTTATTTCTCAAGTAACAAATCCTTCAACCAATCCAGAAGCTTATGATCAAGATCACTTTGTTGAACCAATTGCTACTTCACTTGAACAATTGACAGAACAACATACTCCTGATTTTATTGATTCCGAAGAATCTGGTAATCCAATTGATCCAATTCCTCACACAACCAAATGGACTAGAGCTCATCCGATATCTCAAGTCATTGGTAATCCAACAACAGGAATTAAGACAAGATCTGCTTCCGCGAACGAATGTCTATTTGTAAATTTCCTGAGTATAGTTGAACCAAAGACAGTGAATGATGCTCTAAGTTGTCCAGATTGGGTGAAAGCAATGCAGGAGGAACTGAATCAATTTGAACGCCTTGAGGTATGGAAATTGGTTCCCAATCCTTACAAGAACAAGGAGCCGATTAAGACCAAGTGGATCTTCAAGAACAAAAAGGATGAAAATGGAGTTGTTGTACGTAACAAAGCAAGATTGGTTGCAAAGGGATATTGCCAACAAGATGGAATTGATTATGATGAGACATTCGCACCAGTTGCACGAATTGAGGCTATTCGGATGTTTCTTGCCTATGCTGCCTACAAGAACTTCACAGTCTACCAGATGGATGTTAAAACTGCCTTCTTGAATGGAATTCTCAAAGAAGAAGTGTACGTTGAACAACCAGAAGGTTTTGTGAGTTCCAAACATCCAGACTACGTTTACAGGTTAGACAAGGCATTATATGGTCTGAAACAAGCGCCTCGTGCATGGTATGATGCTCTATCCTCTTATCTTGTGAAATCTGGTTTTAGCAAAGGTTCAATTGACACTACCTTGTTTATCAAACGACAAGGTAGTGATATCATTCTAATCCAGATTTATGTTGACGACATAATTTTCGGGTCAACTATCCTAAATACTGCAAGAATTTCTCTGCTTTAATGATCAAGAAATTTGAAATGAGCATGATGGGTGAATTAAACTTTTTCCTTGGTCTTCAAGTAAAACAGATGACAAATGGAACTTTTATTTGTCAATCAAAGTACATTCTTGACATGTTGAAAAAGTTTGATATGATGGAGTGTCAAACAATTGGCACACCCATGGAATCTCGAACAAAGATTAATGCTGATTTAAATGGAAAAACTTTTGATCAAAAGAAATATCGCAGTATGATAGGGTCACTCATGTATTTGACTGCTAGTCGCCCGGATATTATGTTCGCCACATGCATGTGTGCCAGGTACCAGGCCAATCCCAAGGAAAGTCATTTCCAGGCCGTCAAACGGATATTCCGATACCTGAAAGGCACAGTGAACCTTGGTCTCTGGTATCCAAGGGATACCGGGTTTTAGCTAATTGCATATTCAGATGCTGACCATGCAGGTTGTAAGCTTGATCGAAAGAGCACTTCTGGGAGTGTACAGTTTCTAGGGGATAGATTGGTCAGTTGGTCTTCAAAGAAACAGAACTGTGTATCTACATCAACTGCAGAAGCTGAATACGTTGCTGCAGCAAGTTGTTGTTCACAGGTTCTTTGGATGAAGACACAGTTGACTGATTATGGATTTCAATTCAACAGAATTCCCATATACTGTGATTCTAAGAGTGCAATTGCTATTTCTTGCAATCCTGTACAGCACACAAAGACCAAGCACATAGATGTTCGGTACCATTTTCTTAAAGATCATGTCGAGAAAGGTAACATCGAACTCTATTTTGTCCCGACAGACTACCAACTTGCTGATATTTTCACCAAACCTTTGGATGAGAACAGGTTCAATTTTCTGAAAACCAAGTTGGGAATGCTTAATTTACAAACTTAAATGCTTTCATGCCATGTTTTCTATGTTTATTTTCTGTCTCAAACATTGATGTGTTTTACTTGATATTGCATGCAATGTTTGAGGGGGAGAAAAAGGGTAGAATACATGATTTTAGGGGGAGTTTGTAAATTTAGTATAGTCTAAAAATGCTTAATTTGAGGGGGAGTGTGCAAATGCATGTGAATAAGTATTTGTTTAATTGTTAATTGTTTGTTTGTTTCATTTGTTTAAATTTTTTTTCTTTTATAATTTGTATGTGTATTTGTTATTTTTAAAATTGAAAAATCAAATACAAAAATAGAAAATACTAAAATTCTAAAAAGATTTTTGTTGTTGTTTGTTTTAAATTTTTTAATCTGTGTATTTTTTTTAATTTTTTTTCTTTCTATGTTCATTTGTTATTATTTTTCTTGTGATTGTTTAAGCCCAAAATGAATTTGAGCCCAACTAGCATGATTAGCCCAACAACCAGGTAAAGCCCATAATCCAAAACAAGCCCAAACTACATAAGAGCCCAATTGATATGAATAGCCCAAGACCGGTTAGAATCCGGGTTGAGACGCGGGTCACACCCAGACCCGCGACCCAGATTTGACTTTAAATAGAAAGTGTGGGCGGGTCAAATCAATTTACCAAAATTCAAATCAAGTTTGTTTTTCTTTTCTCTCAAACTGATCAACATCCATCACATCAATCAATCATATTTTTTTTAAGCCATAAAAATCAAAGGAAGAATAACAAGAGAACTCATTTTCGGTCCATAACATATCTATTCTTCGATCATATAAAGAGTTTTGAGGTAAGATTACTTGCATTTTAAGTGCATTCTAACTGTTTGATTAAAGGCCTCAATGAACTTTCATGCATAGTATGAATTATTTGAAGTGTGATCGTGTGTTGTTGATGTGTTAGATGCATGATTAGGATGAATGCATATTGTTTTGATCGATATGACTGCTCTTGTTTATCTTTTATCGATGTTACTGGGCGGATCACTTTAAGGGCTGGGCATAAGTATGAATGTTTGAAGATTTGACTCGTTTGCAGAGCTCCCAGCTCGGCAAACGCTATGTTTGTTCATCTTGATCTTCAAATCTTCATATTATCCAAGTTTTACATGTTGTTTAAGTCGTACAAGTTTCTTATTAAAAATGCCATTTGCAGAGCTCCAAGCTCGGCAAATGCATGTTTTATCTCAATTGAACAAAAACTTGTCACTTAAATTTTTCTAAGTAATGAAAAGGCCATTTGCAGAGCTCCCAGCTCGGCAAATGCATGTTTTACTTGTATTTGATTTACTTGAAATTTTTCTAAGTAATGAAAAGGCCATTTGCAGAGCTCCCAGCTCGGCAAATGCATGTTTTACTTGTATTTGATTTACTTGAAATTTTTCTAAGTAATGAAAAGGCCATTTGCAGAGCTCCCAGCTCGGCAAATGCATGTTTTACTTGTATTTGATTTACTTGAAATTTTTCTAAGTAATGAAAAGGCCATTTGCAGAGCTCCCAGCTCGGCAAATGCATGTTTTACTTGTATTTGATTTACTTGAAATTTTTCTAAGTAATGAAAAGGCCATTTGCAGAGCTCCCAGCTCGGCAAATGCACATATTTTTCATTGAAAAACATCCTTTAAACTTTGATAACATTCTTGTTATTCAAATCAAAGGATTTTTCATATATCAATTTGAAGTTCATTCTGAAATGCTTATTTGCCGAGATATAAGCTCGGCATTTACGAGAATTGACTTCAAACACTCAATGGTTTGCTTACATGCTGGTCGCTAATCTCAACACTCGCATTTGCCGAGATATAAGCTCGGCAAATCATACTTTTATCAAACCAGCTGCCCAAAACCAATTTTCATAACTTGTCATTTATCTGGGCAAAACCTTCTGTTTGAACATGTCATTTGCCGAGATCTAAGCTCGGCAAATGAACATTTTTTTTAATTTTTTTTTTCTTTCTTTCTATTTTGTTTTCATTCTTGTTTGTTGATATATTGTCTAAGTGTATGTATGTATGTGTGTATGTTTTGCTGTCTATATAGTTTTTCATAAGTGTTAGGGTAAGAAACAAGGTATCGAACGCCTTTGTGTACTACCTTCTGTATCTTATCTTTTAATACTTATGAGATTCTATATGTCATTTCTTTGTATTTGTTGTTTACTAAAATAAATGTCTGGTCAAAATTTTCTTTTGGTCTGTTTATTTTCTCAGAAAATTCATAAAAAGAGAAAAATAAGATGGTGATGTTTCAAGAAGGAGCTACAATGAAAATGCAAGCAAATCAAGCTCTGCACATTCCTTTCAATACAAGATTTCCAATCATTACTGAGATTTTAAGTCATCATCCTCTGAGAGTTGCTTTAACAAATGGTGCAGTAGTTCCAGAGCAATATATTTTTGATCTATGGGAATCGATTGAATATGTCAAAGCAAGTAAGAGAAGAAAGACTGAAGATTTCTTCCGATTCACTCTTAGATCTGGAAATAATGAAGTTGAATGCACATTCAATTTAAATGAGTTCAGAACTGTAATTGGCTTTCCTGAACATGAAGTATATGAAGAACTGCCTTCTATTGAAGAGATGCTAGATGCAGTTCATGCTCTGGGTTATGACGGAGAATTGGCCACAATGAGAGACTTTAAAAGAATGAAATAGCTTCTCTCTGGCATACGATGTATAATGTTCTGGTTACATGTCTGATGCCTTCACAAAAAGGAATTGATGCAATGACAAAACATTCCTTGTCCATCTTCTATGCAGTCACTCACAATGTTGAGTGTGACTTTGCCAAGATTATATGGGATAAGATGGCCCAAGTTGTCAAAGGGAAGGACGCACAAGAAAGGAAGTACATTCCTTACATCAGATTCTTCACATTGATTGTGGATGATGTTCTAGACAACAATGAAGATATTCCCAAGATGGAGGATAGTTTCAAGTGCGTCATTGCTATGTACAAATCGAATATGAGAGGCACTGGAAGTGATAATGTCCGACCTTTTCCAATTCCACCATTCTTGATCAATTTGGTTCCTGCTCAGAGTCCTCACCTTAGGTCTTATCTTGAGTGGTTAGTCTCGGCGATGGGGTCTGAAAGCCAACAGACTCCTTCCCAAGCTGAGCATAGGTCACCAAGTGAGGGTCCTAGTAAGTCAAAAAGAAAAAGAGGGGTTAGTGATGAAGAGGCCTCTGAGCAGAGGAAACGAAAGTCGAAAAGAGTTGTTTTTGAGCAAGATATTGCTTCACCGGAACCTATTTCATCACCTGTTTCACAATCTACACCATCTACACCAACCGTTCGCTTTTCTCAATCTTCACCTTCGCAATCTACACCTCTACCATCCGTAATTTCACCGAATCCACCAATTCTTACACCATCTCATTCTTCACCGATTCTGAATCCTACACCACTTGCATCTGCTCTACCTGGTGAACCAACTCCACCACCAGGTATGCGAATTAAAATGTCTGCTAGAAGTATCTTAAAGCAGAAGTCAAAGAAGAAGAAATCCAAACGAAAACATAAGTCATCTAAATATGCAAGACAAAGACTTGAATCTTCTTCAGCAGATGTAAATGAACAAGCTGGTGCCTCAGCTGAGTTTGATGTTGAAAATGTTGTGCATAATGTTGAATCTGAGCTTGAAACTGAACATGTTAGCACAGGAGATGATGTAGTGCTGGAGGAACAAGGCGGGAATGAGGGAGGGGTTGAAAATACCGGAGAGGATGAGCGGTCCGGGTTAGGACAAGGGCAAAAAGAAAACGATGGCCCTCCAATAGTTCAACCAACTGAGTCTAGCCGGGTTATTTACCCTAGGGTAGAAGTCGGGAACTGCCCATTCTCGCTTGCACCGGATTCTCCTCGCCATTCTAACTCCTCACAACAGGGGTTAGTCTCAGATATTCACGGGGAACAGCCACGTTCACCACACTCTCCTCATTTGGAGGATGAGAGTGTTGAAAATAGAGAGGACCAGCCCCACCTCTCGCCTTCATTTGATGCACAAGAGTCTAGATCCCCTAGGGACACTGATTCACAAGCCCAGTTGAGTACTGGTGCCGGAACAAGCGGAGAGGGACCCACTTTGTGTGACCCTCAAGGACAGCTTGAAAATCCTGCCTTAGCTACCATCACGCCAGCTTTAGCCGCAGGTAACAGGTCTCAGACCGAGACTGGGGAGCAGTATGAACGCCGTAGTGACACTGCTGTTCCTCAGGATCAAACTGAGCCTGTATTAACGGGCATTCTCAGTGACCCCGGTGTTGTTAGTGGTGTTGCCCAACAACAAGTCCAGGATAGTGATTTATCACAGTCTAGGACACAATCCGATTCTGGTTGCAAAGCCACTGAATCTCCAACTGCTGGTGAGGGTATATCCCGAGGATCCGCAGGAAATCCTGAATCAGCATCGCTGAATTTAGGTCACACCACAAGTGTGCCAACAACCCCCGGGTTGGATACTCCAATTCCCACACAAACACAAAGAACACCAACACAAAATGAAAATCCATCAACATCAACAAATTTACCTACAAAAGACTCGGCGTGTGAAGTGTTATTGAATATTTTGAGGTCTGAAGGTGATTTGTTGAGTGTTACGGAACGAGGTGTGTTAAATGCTCTTGAAGTGAGGGAAAGGGAAAAAGCAACAGAAAGGAGGGTTAAAGATCTACAAGATCAAATTGCAAGTCAAAAAGCAGAGTATGATGCAAAGCTTGCTGCTTTTGAACTCAGACTGTTGGCTTTAGAATCTTGCCGACCGGCCTCGGTTCCTTCTCGTCGGGATGATCCTGATTCTGATGATCACCCCGAGGGGGAGAACCAAGGAGAAGGTCAAGCAAATTTTGAAAATACATTGGCAAGTGTTGAAGTAAATGTTGGAGAAGTGGTAATGGAAGAAAGAGCAGCGGGTGAAAATGTTGATGCTGCCATTTTAGATCTGGTGAATGAAGCAGTTGAAAAAGCAGTTGCCCATATCCTTGAAGACGCTGCTGAAGAAATCTTGGATGAAGATGAGGTAATGGAAGAACGAACAGAGGTTGAAAATGTTAATGTTGAAAATGCTTGTGAATGAAGATGAGGTAATGGAAGAACGAACAGAGGTTGAAAATGTTGATGCTGCATTGAAGATTGGTAATGGAGAAGTGGTAATGGAAGAAAGAGCAGCGGGTGAAAATGTTGATGCTGCCATTTTAGATCTGGTGAATGAAGCAGTTGAAAAAGCAGTTGCCCATATCCTTGAAGACGCTGCTGAAGAAATCTTGGATGAAGATGAGGTAATGGAAGAACGAACAGAGGTTGAAAATGTTGAAAATGTTGATGCTGCCATTTTAGATCTGGTGAATGAAGCAGTTGAAAAAGCAGTTGCCCATATCCTTGAAGACGCTGCTGAAGAAATCTTGGATGAAGATGAGGTAATGGAAGAACAGAGCAGCGGGTGAAAATGTTGATGCTGCCATTTTAGATCTGGTGAATGAAGCAGTTGAAAAAGCAGTTGCCCATATCCTTGAAGACGCTGCTGAAGAAATCTTGGATGAAGATGAGGTAATGGAAGAACGAACAGAGGTTGAAAATGTTGATGCTGAAGAAATCTTGGATGAAGATGAGGTAATGGAAGAACGAACAGAGGTTGAAAATGTTGAAAATGTTGAAAATGTTGAAGATGATGCAAATGATGATTGGTGAGAAGATAGGTAATGGAAGAAAGAGCAGCGGGTGAAAATGTTGATGCTGCCATTTTAGATCTGGTGAATGAAGCAGTTGAAAAAGCAGTTGCCCATATCCTTGAAGACGCTGCTGAAGAAATCTTGGATGAAGATGAGGTAATGGAAGAACGAACAGAGGTTGAAAATGTGAAAATGTTGATGCTGCCATTTTAGATCTGGTGAATGAAGCAGTTGAAAAAGCAGTTGCCCATATCCTTGAAGACGCTGCTGAAGAAATCTTGGATGAAGATGAGGTAATGGAAGAACGAACAGAGGTTGAAAATGTTGAAAATGTTGATGCTGCCATTTTAGATCTGGTGAATGAAGCAGTTGAAAAAGCAGTTGCCCATATCCTTGAAGACGCTGCTGAAGAAATCTTGGATGAAGATGAGGTAATGGAAGAACGAACAGAGGTTGAAAATGTTGAAAATGTTGAAGATGATGCAAATGATGAGGTTGGAAGAAGGTTAGTAGAAGCTTTTGTTGATGTTTCTGATATGGATGATGATGATGAAGGAATTGAAGTTGTTGATGATGATGAAGAGTTTGTGAATGAAGATGATGTTGTTGAATATGCTGAAGATGATGCAGATGTTGAAGTTGAAAGAAGGTTAGTAGAAGCTTTTGTTGATGTTTCTGATATGGATGATGATGAAGAAAGTTGTTGGATGAAGATGAGGTAATGGAAGAACGAACAGAGGTTGAAAATGTTGATGCTGCCATTTGAAGATCTGGTGAATGGAGAAGCGGTAATGGAAGAAAGAGCAGCGGGTGAAAATGTTGATGCTGCCATTTTAGATCTGGTGAATGAAGCAGTTGAAAAAGCAGTTGCCCATATCCTTGAAGACGCTGCTGAAGAAATCTTGGATGAAGATGAGGTAATGGAAGAACGAACAGAGGTTGAAAATGTTGATGCTGCCATTTTAGATCTGGTGAATGAAGCAGTTGAAAAAGCAGTTGCCCATATCCTTGAAGACGCTGCTGAAGAAATCTTGGATGAAGATGAGGTAATGGAAGAACGAACAGAGGTTGAAAATGTTGAAAATGTTGCAAGATCTTGGTGAATGGAGAAGTGGTAATGGAAGAAAGAGCAGCGGGTGAAAATGTTGATGCTGCCATTTTAGATCTGGTGAATGAAGCAGTTGAAAAAGCAGTTGCCCATATCCTTGAAGACGCTGCTGAAGAAATCTTGGATGAAGATGAGGTAATGGAAGAACGAACAGAGGTTGAAAATGTTGAAAATGTTGAAAATGTTGAAGATGATGCAAATGATGAGGTTGGAAGAAGGTTAGTAGAAGCTTTTGTTGATGTTTCTGATATGGATGATAATGATGAAGGAATTGAAGTTGTGAATGAAGTGGTAATGGAAGAAAGAGCAGCGGGTGAAAATGTTGATGCTGCCATTTTAGATCTGGTGAATGAAGCAGTTGAAAAAGCAGTTGCCCATATCCTTGAAGACGCTGCTGAAGAAATCTTGGATGAAGATGAGGTAATGGAAGAACGAACAGAGGTTGAAAATGTTGATGTTGCAAGATCTTGGTGAATGAAGATGAGGTAATGGAAGAACGAACAGAGGTTGAAAATGTAGACGCTGCTGAAGAAATCTTGGATGAAGATGAGGTAATGGAAGAACGAACAGAGGTTGAAAATGTTGAAAATGTTGAAAATGTTGAAGATGATGCAAATGATGAGGTTGGAAGAAGGTTAGTAGAAGCTTTTGTTGATGTTTCTGATATGGATGATAATGATGAAGGAATTGAAGTTGTTGTGAATGAAGTGGTAATGGAAGAAAGAGCAGCGGGTGAAAATGTTGATGCTGCCATTTTAGATCTGGTGAATGAAGCAGTTGAAAAAGCAGTTGCCCATATCCTTGAAGACGCTGCTGAAGAAATCTTGGATGAAGATGAGGTAATGGAAGAACGAACAGAGGTTGAAAATGTTGAAAATGTTGCAAGATTGGTGGATGAAGATGAGGTAATGGAAGAACGAACAGAGGTTGAAAATGTTGAAAATGTTGAAGATGATGCAAATGATGAGGTTGGAAGAAGGTTAGTAGAAGCTTTTGTTGATGTTTCTGATATGGATGATAATGATGAAGGAATTGAAGTTGTTGATGATGATGAAGAGTTTGTGAATGAAGATGATGTTGTTGAAGAAGAGACAGAGGTTGAAAATGTTGATGCTGCCATTTTGAAGATTGGTGAATGAAGATGAGGTAATGGAAGAACGAACAGAGGTTGAAAATGTTGATGCTGCCATTGAAGATCTGGTGAATGAAGATGAGGTAATGGAAGAACGAACAGAGGTTGAAAATGTTGATGCTGCATGAAGATTGGTGAATGAAGATGAGGTATGGAAGAACGAACAGAGGTTGAAAATGTTGAAGATGATGCAAATGATGAGGTTGGAAGAAGGTTAGTAGAAGCTTTTGTTGATGTTTCTGATATGGATGATAATGATGAAGGAATTGAAGTTGTTGATGATGATGAAGTAATGGAAGAACGAACAAGGTTGAAAATGTTGAAAATGTTGAAAATGTGATAGATTGTGATTGGAGAAGTGGTAATGGAAGAAAGAGCAGCGGGTGAAAATGTTGATGCTGCCATTTTAGATCTGGTGAATGAAGCAGTTGAAAAAGCAGTTGCCCATATCCTTGAAGACGCTGCTGAAGAAATCTTGGATGAAGATGAGGTAATGGAAGAACGAACAGAGGTTGAAAATGTTGATGTTGAAGATCTTGGTATGAAGATGAGGTATGAAAGAAAGACAAGATTGGATATTTTTGACAAATCACTACTAAGGGGGAGATTGTTAGAAATATAATTTGTAGTAGTTGATTTGTATACCTTATGTAAATTTGTACTTAGAATATAACATTGTTAATATGGAAGGGGGCATAGTGTAAATTGTGCTCTTGTATATAAACCCCCTTCCACATGCATTATGTAACCTTTTGACACTAAATACAATCCAATCTTTCACTGAATCTCTCTCTACTCTCTCTCTAGAAACCGCCATTGATAAACTCTAAACACACATAAAAAGCTCAATTCTATATCTTAGTGTAAAATACACCATTTGCGTGTTTTGTCATCATTTGCGTGTTGGTTACACATTTGCGTGTTTCATGAGTTAGAAAATTTTTAAATTGGAAAAATTTTTAACAAGTAAAATATGAAACATAACACGCATTGACCAGTCAAACCCAACACCATATGTGTGTATTGTCACCATATGTGTGTGTATAAGGAATTTGCTTGTTCTAGGACTTCGAAAAATTTTCAAAATGGGAAATTTTTTAAATGAGTCAAATTAGAAAGTGCAATTTACCTTATAAAATTGAACTTTAAAATTTAAGAAAAACAAATGGTTTTGGTTAAATTTAGTAAAGTTCAATTTGTCGATTATTAAAACTAAATGTTTTGGAGGATTATGAAACAAACGGTTTCACTATCTTGGAAAACATTAAAAGTTTTAATTTCGACGTGTTGATTCGATAAAATTGGTGATGTTTTGGAGGATTATGAAACAATAGGTTTCACTATCTTGGAAAACGTTAAGAATTTTATCGTTCAACTTATTTGTCGATGGTTAAAGTTGATAACATTTTCAGAGTTTGTGAAACAAAGGGTTTCAGGAGCTTAGAAAATGTTAGGAGCTTTAAAGTTCGACTTTATTTGTTGTTGCTAACCTTTTGTTTGTTGTTGTTTGTATCATTTTGCAGATGGCCGAGAGACACTTCCACAAGAATCATAACTATTGATTAACTTGGACGTCCACCAGGATAATGCAGCCGAGTTTGTTCAGATCCTAGAGTTCTTTCAACGCTCTAGAGTTCGAAGGGTTCTCACTGCGGATCCGGTGATATATTTGACGTATCTTCGTCAATTCCGGGCCTCTGCTAGATACATTGCTGGAACAAGAACAACAGACTTTGTACAAATGCTTTGCATATATTGAGGAAAGAAATATATTACAATCATAAAGACCTATTCCCCAATCATTTCTACTGCCTCTTGTTTTACTTCATATGATGGGGCAATAGTCACATTTAACTTTGTTAGAAATATAAATGTAGTAGTTGATTTGTATACCTTATGTAATTTTGTACTTAGAATGTAAACTTGTTAATATGGAAGGGGGCATAGTGTAAATTGTGCTCATATGTATATAAACCCCTTCCATTAAGCATTTTGTAACCTTTCAACCCATAATACTATCCAATCTTTCCCTGACATCTCTCTACTTTCTCTCTCTAAAACCGCCATTGATAAACACATAAACACACACATAAGCTCGAATTCTATTCATTACAATTGGTATCAGAGCACAATCAGAGTTGCTGAACGATCCACAAGCTTATTTTGTGCTTAATTTCAGAATTTGAGTTGTTTTTCTGAAAGGTTCATTTGCAGAGCTCACTGTTATAGTGATTCCTGCAAATTAAGTGTGTTTTTGTTCGAATTTTGTTCACCGATTGATTTAATATCAGTATATCTTCCTTCGCTATCAATTTCAGAAGCTAATTTCATCATTTGAGTTGTTTTTGTTCGAGCTCTACAAATCGCATGTTCGTGAGGGTTTGAATTCCAATTGAAATTAGCATCTAATTTGTTCGAGGATTTGTGCGCGTTGGTTTTCTGATCATTTTGATATAAAATACGAGTTTTAATTCTCAAAAATGAAGAAGATATCGAAGATTTACAGTCTTCTCTGCAAATGAGGGTTTGGCTGAACGAAGAAGACAACCAGTAACCGACTATTTTGTCGTGTAGTGGTTACTCGTATTTGCAGAGGTCGTTGGTTAAGTGGTGTTCTTACTTGTACTATTTGCAGAGCTCTTTGCTCGGCAAATAGGTGGTTCAAGGATTTGTGGTTAAGTGTTGAGATTACTTGTGCTATTTGCAGAGCTTTTTGCTCGGCAAATAGTTGGTTTTGAGAATTCTTGATTTGTGACTGGTGCTACTTGCATTGTTTGCAGAGGTTTAAGCTCGACAAACAAGTGTTTTTGGTTGGTGTGACTAAGTACAAGTTCTATTTGTACTGTTTGCAGAGATATTTGCTCGGCAAATAGTTGAATTTGATTCTTCGACCAAGTGACTTTCTTAGTTGTACTGTTTGCAGAGATATTTGCTCGGCAAATAGTTGAATTTGATTCATCGATCAAGTGACTTTCTTAGTTGTGCTGTTTGCAGAGGTTTTTGCTCGGCATTCAGTTGAATTTGATTCATCGATCAAGTGACTTTCTTAGTTGTGCTGTTTACAGAGGTATTTGCTCGGCAAATAGTTGAATTTGATTCTTCGACCAAGTGACTTTCTTAGTTGTACTGTTTGCAGAGATATTTGCTCGGCAAATAGTTGAATTTGATTCATCGATCAAGTGACTTTCTTAGTTGTGCTGTTTGCAGAGGTTTTTGCTCGGCAAATAGTTGAATTTGATTCTTCGACCAAGTGACTTTCTTAGTTGTACTGTTTGCAGAGATATTTGCTCGGCAAATAGTTGAATTTGATTCATCGATCAAGTGACTTTCTTAGTTGTGCTGTTTGCAGAGGTTTTTGCTCGGCAAATAGTTGAATTTGATTCATCGATCAAGTGACTTTCTTAGTTGTACTGTTTGCAGAGATATTTACTCGGCAAATAGTTGAATTTGATTCATCGATCAAGTGACTTTCTTAGTTGTGCTGTTTACAGAGGTATTTGCTCGGCAAATAGTTGAATTTGATTCTTCGACCAAGTGACTTTCTTAGTTGTACTGTTTGCAGAGATATTTGCTCGGCAAATAGTTGAATTTGATTCATCGATCAAGTGACTTTCTTAGTTGTACTGTTTGCAGAGATATTTGCTCGGCAAATAGTTGAATTTGATTCATCGATCAAGTGACTTTCTTAGTTGTGCTGTTTGCAGAGGTTTTTGCTCGGCAAATAGTTGAATTTGATTCTTCGACCAAGTGACTTTCTTAGTTGTACTGTTTGCAGAGATATTTGCTCGGCAAATAGTTGAATTTGATTCATCGATCAAGTGACTTTCTTAGTTGTGCTGTTTGCAGAGGTTTTTGCTCGGCAAATAGTTGAATTTGATTCTTCGACCAAGTGACTTTCTTAGTTGTACTGTTTGCAGAGATATTTGCTCGGCAAATAGTTGAATTTGATTCTTCGACCAAGTGACTTACTTAGTTGTACTGTTTGCAGAGATATTTGCTCGGCAAATAATTGAACTTGATTCTTCGACCAAGTGACTTACTTAGTTGTACTGTTTGCAGAGATATTTGCTCGGCAAATAGTTGAATTTGATTCATCGATCAAGTGACTTTCTTAGTTGTGCTGTTTGCAGAGGTTTTTGCTCGGCAAATAGTTGAATTTGATTCTTCGACCAAGTGACTTTCTTAGTTGTACTGTTTGCAGAGATATTTGCTCGGCAAATAGTTGAATTTGATTCTTCGACCAAGTGACTTACTTAGTTGTACTGTTTGCAGAGATATTTGCTCGGCAAATAGTTGAATTTGATTCATCGATCAAGTGACTTTCTTAGTTGTGCTGTTTGCAGAGGTTTTTGCTCGGCAAATAGTTGAATTTGATTCATCGATCAAGTGACTTTCTTAGTTGTGCTGTTTACAGAGGTTTTTGCTCGGCAAATAGTTGAATTTGATTCTTCGACCAAGTGACTTTCTTAGTTGTACTGTTTGCAGAGATATTTGCTCGGCAAATAGTTGAATTTGATTCATCGATCAAGTGACTTTCTTAGTTGTGCTGTTTGCAGAGGTTTTTGCTCGGCAAATAGTTGAATTTGATTCATCGATCAAGTGACTTTCTTAGTTGTACTGTTTGCAGAGATATTTACTCGGCAAATAGTTGAATTTGATTCATCGATCAAGTGACTTTCTTAGTTGTGCTGTTTACAGAGATATTTGCTCGGCAAATAGTTGAATTTGATTCTTCGACCAAGTGACTTTCTTAGTTGTACTGTTTGCAGAGATATTTGCTCGGCAAATAGTTGAATTTGATTCATCGACCAAGTGACTTACTTAGTTGTACTGTTTGCAGAGATATTTGCTCGGCAAATAATTGAACTTGATTCTTCGACCAAGTGACTTACTTAGTTGTACTGTTTGCAGAGATATTTGCTCGGCAAATAATTGAACTTGATTCTTCGACCAAGTGACTTACTTAGTTGTACTGTTTGCAGAGATATTTGCTCGGCAAATAGTTGAATTTGATTCATCGATCAAGTGACTTTCTTAGTTGTGCTGTTTGCAGAGGTTTTTGCTCGGCATTCAGTTGTTTTTGATTTCAAACAACAAAAAGGTGAACCATTGAATGAGGTATACATCAGATTCTGCAATGTCATCAATGAGCTTAGAAAGAATGATGTGAAGAGAACCAATATGGAGCTGAACATCAAATTCATCAAAAATCTGGAAGAGGAATGACAAGTGTATGGAACTCAACTCAACCAACAATCAGACTTTGGGAAACTTACCATTCACACCTTGTATGAGAAGCTAAAGCTGAATGTTGAGGATGTTCAGAGGATCCAGAAGAGGAAAGAAGAAAGTTCTCATTCCGATCCATTAGCCTTAGTAGCTGAGAAGAAGACTTCAAAAGTGTCAAGACAAAGTTTTGTTGAATATGACACTGATTCTGATTCAAGTGAAATGAGTGATTGTGATCTTGATGAGAAACAAAAAGAGATGTACAAAGAACTCGCTTATTTCACAAAGGCTTTTAAGAAGAAATTCTTCAAAAAGAAACCAACAAATAATCAGCTTAGGACTTCATCAGTCTCTTCGTATGCAAAAAATGCGAATGCTCCTAAGTTTGATCAGAAGAAAGAGTTTGTTGGTGGTGAGAAGAAGTATGAAAATCAGAAGAAGTTTGAGAAAAAGGTAATGGAGAGAAGGAATGAAGACAAGAAGTGCTACAACTGTGGTCTTACTGGACATTTTGCTATCAACTGCACTAAACCTCGACAGAAGAACTCCGAGTACTATAAGTACAAACTTTTGCTAGCAAGACAAGAGGAAAGTGGAATTGCTCTTCTCACTGAAGATGACAAGTGGTTACATCTTTCTGATGAGGAGACAGACGAACTTGCAGCAAATGTGTGCTTCATGACGAAGATCAAGAAATCAAAGGAGTTGGATGATGTTGAGGAAAGTTCTTCAGAGGATGATCAGGTACTAACTCTTCCCAAATTAGTGTTAAAACACTACATGGACATGAGTGAAACAGCAAGAAAAGATTGCAGGGAGTTGAGTAAAAAGAATTTAAATTTAAAGAAAGATTTGGAAGACAAAGAAAAGATTTTCAAAGTAAATTTGATTTGCTTCAAAAGGAATTTGAGAATTTGAAATCTGAAAAAGCAGCAGTCACTTTTACTCCCAACTCTAAACTGCATCTTGAACAACAAGAACTTGAGACCAAAGTTCTTGATCTGAGCAAGACCATCAGACAACTTCAAATTGAAAAGACCAATGAGATGTTTCGAGCAAATGCATTGGCTGAGGACATTGAGTCTTTAAATGTGAAATTGAAAGAATCTATCCCTGATTTGATGGAATTTGAAAACAAAATTTCTGACCTAAAATATGAGTGTTGTATAAAAGATTCTCTTAAACAAAAACTTGATAAAGAAAATGATGAGCTTAAAGCCGAAATCAAGTCTTATCAAGACAAGTTGTATTTGAATAGGCCAAGAAATTCGAAAACTTTATTCAATTCAGGGATAGGTTATGTCAATCCAAATCATTTGCTCAAAGCATAAGAAGAAGTCCCATCATTATATAAGGAATCTTATTTGAGATGTGGGATGACTGACCAGTTTGTGAGACCGAATGATAGTGATTTTGAGACTGATGATTTTCTAAAAGAGGGTGCAAAAGTCTATTTTAACTATGAGTTAATGGATGAGTCATATGATTTTTTCAGTCACCCTGCACACAAAATTCAAAAAGAAAATCATGAGGCTGTAATTCCTGAAATTCTTGAGTGTTTTAAAGAAATACCTTTAGAAGAAACTATTCAAATTCCAAAAGCTGAAAACTTGAGACCTTATGTGCCACAAAAAGTTTTGGAAAAGGTAATAGAGGATCTGCAAAAGTCTCTAGATGAAAAGCAATCTTTGATAGACAATCTGCAGACTCAAAATCACTTTATCATTGACCAACCCAAGATAGACTCCAAAGTTTGTGATCCATCTGGATGTTCTGTGAGTTCTATATGTGAAAGTGTAAATGCTTCAGTCCAAACTGAAAAAGAATCTCAGATCTTTGATATGTGCAAAATTGATTTTGACCGAAAGTTTTCCGAATCATTTGAAAAAATCAATGAGAAGATTTTATCCATGAAAAAGAAAACCAATGTGTTTGAAGAGATTCATCCAATTCATGTTCAAAATGTGAATGTAGACATAAAGAAAGTTGTTCATGTGTCTGTGCAAACTGATGGTGATTTAGATGATGTTCATGATGTTGATGATTATTTCTTTCCGATTACTTCTGAAATTGTGACTTTTACCAAGTTTTCTGAGGGAACTCAATCATACTTGAATGAAATTGATGCTTTCAAACAAAAGTTTGAAAAAGAAAGGGAACAGAGGTTAAATGTGCTAAAGGAACTTAATGATTTAAAAGTTGAATTCCAATTTCAGAAAATAGCACTTCAATTTCATAAAGAAAAAGAAAAAGCATCAATTCCACTCAAGCGAAGTCCATGTCCGATAAAGAAAAGTGAACTAAGTGTGAAGTTGGAAACTGATGAAATGTCAACATTTTTGGAAGAAAATCATGATTTTGAACCTGAATTTGAAAAACTTTTTGTTCAAAAGGAGGAAAACTTGATTTTAATCTAAAGAAGATTCCAAAGTCACACTCTTCACAACCTTCCTCATCCGATAAGTTCCAAAGACCAAAGACCACCCAACGATCAAAGACCAACCCATCACCCAAGACTGATTCAAAACCAAAGACCAAACCATTACCAAAGAATGTTTCAAAACCAAAGTTCAATCAATCATCAAAGAAGGATTCAAGTCATAAATCAAAGAAAAGTCCCACAGTCCAAAAGACTTCTAGGCAACCAAAGATGTACAAGGTCAAATCTGAATCTCAGTCACAAAAAGAAGTCAAAACAAGCAGTGGTCTGAAGATTGTTAAGATTGAAACTTTCTCATTAGGTAACAAACAACCTCAGCAGGTTAGGTATTCTAGTTTCCCTAGGTATTCTCAGAAGAATCCTAAGTGTACTTTACAGAGGGTTAGAGATACTTTTACAGGCATGACTAAATACAAAGACCAGTATGGTTGGTTGTCACCTAATAACATAAAGAAAGTGAATAAGATCACAGAACCCATCAAGAAGCAACCTGTTCAGAACATAAAAGCTAAATTAGTTTCTAACTCTAAGAATGTTCGTGTTTCAGGTGACTTGTGCATGAAAAGTAGCAGTAAATGGATTCCAAAAGATAGATTCTTGCATGCTACTAGAAAGTTAAACTTGATGGAAACACTACCCATGTCAAACAAGTGTGGATTGTCCGTAGATCAAATACATTAGATAATGCTACTACATCTAGGACTAGTCCTGCTTGTATCAAAACTTGTGTATAAACCATTACATTTCTTTGTCTGTAATTCGTATTTGTGTTTTGAACAATTATGTGTGTTTGTTTATTGTTTGAATAAAAAGTTTGCTTGTGTGTCATTTTGCTTGATGTTTATTTTAATGTGTACTTGCATGTTATCCCTCTAACCTGCAAGGACCCAATTTACATGGGTACCTAAATCATATACCTTGTCTTTGCAGGAATTTCTCATTTGTGTTTGGTATGTTGACTCGGGATATTCACGTCATATGACTGGAAACAAGTCCATTCTTTCGAACTTTGTTGAAAAGTTTATGGGAACCGTCAGATTTGGAAATGACCATATTGCTCCTATTCTCGGTTACGGAGACATTGTTAAAAATGGTGTCACAATAAAGAGAGTTTCCTATGTTGAAGGATTAGGACACAATCTTTTCAGTGTTGGACAATTTTGTGACAATGATCTTCAAGTATTATTCAGGAGATCTGAAGATGGTGTGGATATTCTTACAGGAACAAGGGACAATAACCTGTTCACTATTGATCTCAACAACATCCCATCTAATTCTTCAGAGATTTGTCTACTTTCAAAAGCAACTGCACAAAACTCTTGGTTATGGCATCGCCGTGTTTCTCATCTGAATTTTCAAACAATTAATGCTCTCGTGGATAAACAACTTGTTGAAGGACTTCCTGATTACAAGTACGAAAGTGAACATGTTTGTCCAGCTTGTGCAATTGGCAAGATGAAGAAAGCATCACACAAACCAAAGAAGTTTCTAAGTACAGAAGGTTCTTTGCACCTTATTCACATGGATTTATGTGGCCCAATGAAAGTTCAAAGTATCCATGGCAAGCGATACATTCTTGTGATTGTCGATGATTATTCTCGGTACACTTGGGTATTCTTTCTTCATGCAAAAAGTGATACTCCGACTGCAATTATTGATTTCATAAAGAAGACCCAAGTGAATCTTAAATCATCAGTTAGAATTGTTCGCTCAGACAATGGCACTGAATTCAAGAATTCAACGATTGATTCTTTCTTCAAGTCCATAGGTATTACTCATCAATTTTCCGCTGCCAGGACACCTCAACAGAATGGAGTAGTTGAACGTCGAAATCGAACTCTTGTTGAAGCAGCTAGAACAATGCTTGCTTATTCTAAGTTGCCTCCAAATCTATGGGCTGAAGCTATTGCTACTGCCTGCTTCACTCAAAATAGATCAATCATAAACAAGAGGTTTGATAAAACTCCATATGAGGTGATAAACAATAGAAAGCCCAATGTGAACTTCTTGCACATTTTTGGATGTGTATGTTATGTTCTCAATGATCGAGATAATTTGGGCAAATTTGAACCAAAAGGCGATGAGGCATATTTTATCGGTTATTCGAGAGAATCGATAGCATATCGTGTATATAACCGAAGAACCAAGAGAATTGAAGAGAGTATGAACGTTAGATTTGATGAACTCTCGGGAATGGTTCTTGAATAACACAGTTCAAGACCCGAACTTCAAAGTCCACAAGCTTCCGCAACAAAGACTGCTTCAAATGTCAAATCATCATTCTCTACTCCAACAACACAAGATTTGGATATCTTATTCGAAGAATTTTTCCAAGTTTCAAAGAAAGTTCCTGAATCTGATGGAAATGCCAATGAACCATCCAGTTCAAATTCAGAAGAGATGGATCCCAATGAGTCTTCACCATCACAATCATCAGATGTTAATTCATCATCTGATTCTCCTCCACCTACCGATATTTCAGAGTTGCATACTCAACCTCATAATATCTCACAAGTGACAAATCCTACCGATATTTCAGAGTTGCATACTCAACCTCATAATATCTCACAAGTGACAAATCCTACAACCAATCCTGAAGATTATGATCATGATGACTTTGTTGAACCAATTGCAACTTCATTTGAACAATTAACAGAACAACATTCTCCTGATTTTATTGATTCTGAAGAATCTGGTGATCCACTTGATCCAATTCCTCACACAACCAAGTGGACAAGAGCTCATCCAACAACTGGAGTTCAGACAAGATCCGCATCCGCGAATGAATGTCTGTTTGTGAATTTTCTGAGTATTGTTGAACCAAAGACAGTGAATGAAGCTCTAAGTTGTCCAGATTGGGTGAAAGCAATGCAAGAAGAACTTAATCAGTTCGAACGTCTTGAGGTATGGAAATTGGTTCCAAATCCTTACAAGAACAAGGAGCCAATTAAAACCAAATGGATCTTCAAAAACAAAAAGGATGAAACTGGAGTTGTTGTACGCAACAAAGCACGATTGGTTGCAAAGGGATACTGCCAACAAGATGGAATTGACTACGATGAGACATTCGCACCAGTTGCACGAATTGAGGCTATTCGGATGTTTCTTGCCTATGCTGCCTACAAGAAATTCACAGTCTACCAAATGGATGTCAAAACTGCCTTCTTAAATGGAATACTCAAAGAAGAAGTATATGTTGAACAACCAGAAGGTTTTGTGAATTCAAAACATCCAAACTATGTTTACAGGTTAGATAAGGCTTTATATGGTCTGAAACAAGCGCCTCGTGCATGGTATGATGCTCTATCCTCTTATCTTGTGAAATCTGGTTTTAGCAAAGGTTCGATTGACACTACCTTGTTTATCAAACGACAAGGGAGTGACATCATTTAATCCAGATTTATGTTGACGACATAATTTTCGGGTCAACTAATCCTAAATACTGCAAAAATTTCTCTGCTTTAATGATCAAGAAATTTGAAATGAGCATGATGGGTGAATTAAACTTTTTCCTTGGTCTTCAAGTAAAACAGTTGTCAAATGGTACTTTTATTTGTCAATCTAAGTACATTCTTGACATGTTGAAAAGTTTGATATGATGGATTGTCAAACAATTGGAACACCCATGGAAGCTCGGACAAAGATTAATGCTGACTTAAATGAAAAATCTTTTGATCAAAAGAAATATCGCAGTATGATAGGGTCACTCATGTATTTGACTGCAAGTCGCCCGGATATTATGGATTCACAAGCACAGTTGAGTACTGATGCCGGAACAAGCGAAGGGGGACCCACTTTGTGTGACCCTCAAGGACAGCTTGGAAATCCTGCCTTAGCTAACATCACGCCAGCTTTAGCCGCAGGTAACAGTCCTCAAACCGAGACTGGGGGACAGTATGAATGCCGTAGTGACACTGTTGTTCCTCAGGATCAACCTGAGACTGTATTAACGGGCATTCTCAGTGACCCCGGTGTTGTGAAAGGTGTTGCCCAACAACAACAAGTCCCAGGACAGTGATTTATCACAGTCTAGGACACCAATTGATTCGGGTTGCAAAGCCCAGGAATCTGAAACTGCTGGTGAGGGTATAACCCGAGGATCCGCAGGAAATCCTGAATCAGCATCGCTGAATTTAGGTCACCACTGCATGTGTGCCAGGTACCAGGCCAATCCCAAGGAAAGTCATTTCCAGGCCGTTAAACGGATCTTCCGATACCTGAAAGGCACAGTGAACCTTGGTCTTTGGTATCCAAGGGATACCGGGTTTCAGTTAACTGCATATTCGGATGCTGACCATGCAGGTTGTAAGCTTGATCGAAAGAGTACTTCTGGAAGTGTACAGTTTCTAGGGGATAGATTGGTCAGTTGGTCTTCAAAGAAACAGAACTGTGTATCCACATCTACTGCAGAAGCAGAATACGTTGCTGCAGCAAGCTGTTGTTCACAAGTTCTTTGGATGAAGACTCAGTTGACTGATTATGGATTCCAATTCAACAGAATTCCCATTTACTGTGACTCAAAGAGTGCTATTGCTATTTCTTGCAATCCTGTACAGCACATAAAGACCAAGCACATAGATGTTCGGTACCATTTTCTTAAAGATCATGTCGAGAAAGGTAACATCGAACTCTATTTTGTCCCAACAGACTACCAACTTGCTGACCTTTTCACCAAACCATTGGATGAAAACAGGTTTAATTTTCTTAAAACCAAGTTGGGAATGCTAGATTTACAAACTTAAATGATTACATGCCATGTATTCTATGTTCATTTTCTGTTTCAAACATTGATGTGTTTTACTTGTTATTACATGCAATGTTTGAGGGGGAGAAAAAGGGTAGAATGCATGATTTAAGGGGGAGTTTGTAAATTTACCACGTTGTTTTTATGCTTAATTTGAGGGGGAGTGTGCAAATGCATATGAGTTTGTTTTATTTGTTTAAATTTTTTTTGTATGTGTGTTTGTTTTAAATCTGAAAAATCAAATACAAAATTAGAAAACTTTTAAAAGATAAAAAGATTTTCCTTAAGTTGTTAATTTTTTTTTTTTGTTTTAATTCTGTTTGAGTGAAAAACCCAAAAAGAATTCAGCCCAAATTGTGATTTAAACCCAAAAAGAATTCAGCCCAAATTCTCATGATGAGCCCAACTTGATTTCAGCCCAAATGTGTGTGGGGATCCGGGTTGGCACGCGGGTCATGCCCATACCCGCGACCCGAATTTGAGATTTATATAGAAAATGGGCGGGCCAAATTCTTTCACAATTCAAATTCAAACCTAAATATCCTTTTATTTCTCTCTCAAAACCGATCATATTTCTCATCAATCAATCAATCCTTTTCTTCGTGTTCATAGTATTCAAAGTGAGTTCATTATTGTGATCGACTTTCTGTGATATTTCATTCATTTACTCGATCAAATCATCAGTTTTTAAAGGTAAAATCTCTTGTGTTCATATCGCATTCAAACTGTTTGATTAAATGCCTAAATGAACTTTCTTGTTTATTTTGAATTTTGTGATGATTGATTGTGATTAGTTGTTGTGTTAGATGCATGATTAGGACTTATACTTGTTGATTGTCTGTTTTGTTAACCTTAATCTGCTCAAGTTTTAGTTTTCTGGTTTTAAATGATAAAGGGCTGGGTATTAATATGAATTTTTAATGAAATGTACCATTTGCAGAGCAGTTTGCTCGGCAAATGATTTGTTTGTTCTTGATCACCTTCAAATCATCATTATTTCTGGTTAACTTGTTCTTAATTTTCTCAAACAAGTTTTTGGATCAAAAAGTGTCATTTGCAGAGCTTCTAGCTCGGCAAATGCTTGTTTTTAATCAAACCAGTAAATTTTTCCACCAAGTCATTAAAACAACATAATGCAGAGCTTTTTGCTCGGCATTCAAGCCTTTTTGTTTTTCAAAATGGATCAAGTTTTTAAAATCAACTGTTTGCAGAGCTTTGAGCTCGGCAAACAAGCCTTTTTGAATTCCAAAAGTTTTACAAGTTTTAAGAACAACTGTTTGCAGAGCAGTTTGCTCGGCAAACAGTGCATTTTGTACAAAACTTGTTCCAAGTCTTAGAACAACTGTTTGCAGAGCATTTTGCTCGGCAAACAGTACAAATTGGATTTCTAAATTTTATCAAGACTTGAACCATGCATTTGCAGAGCTTTGAGCTCGGCAAACAGTACAAAATGTGAAAAAATTTCACCAAGTTTTAAACCTTTGTTTGCAGAGCATTTTGCTCGGCAAACAGTACAATGTGAAAAAATTTCACCAAGTTCTTAATTCAACTGTTTGCAGAGCATTTTGCTCGGCAAACAGTACAAAATGAAAATTTTTCACCAAGTTTTAAACCTATTGTTTGCAGAGCATTTTGCTCGGCAAACAGTACAAAATTGAATTTTTCCATTGAAATTTTTCTTAATCAAATTGACAACATGATTGTTGATCAATCTAAGGAAATTTCATACATTGAAAAGGAGTTGGACAGAACTGCTCATTTGCAGAGCTTTGAGCTCGGCATTTACATGTTTCAACTCCAATAAACGATGACTTGGTACCAGACTTGAGTGTTCTTGTGTTTGCCGAGAAGTTTGCTCGGCAAACAATACAATTCAAAAAATTTCTCAAAATGTGCTATTTGCAGAGCATTTTGCTCTGCAAACAGTACAAATAGAATTTAAGATTTTTTTTCCTTTTATTATTTTATTCTATTCTTTTTGTTATTATTTGTGTTATGTTTTAAAATGTGTAAATGTATTTGTGTATTGTGTTGGTAAATATATAGTATTTCATAAGTGTTTGGGTGAGAGGCAAGGTATCGAATGCCTTTGTGTACTACCTTGTTTTCTTATCTTTTAATACTTATGTGATCCTATATATTGTCATGTTTTGTATATATATTTCGGTGAGATGCAAGGTATCGAACGCCTTTGTGTACTACTTTGTTTTCTCATTTTTAATATATATACAAAACATTGTCTTTGTGTAATAAATGTGTTTCTTAAATGTTGGTATGTGTTATTATTTTTCTGAGATTAAATTGAATTTTCTGGTCAAAACTTTGGTCAGTTTGTCTTAAACAGAAAATAATAAACTATCAAGATGGCTATGTTTAAAGAAGGAGATTCAATGAAGATGCAAGCCAATCAAGCACTTCATATACCTTTTGCTTGCAAATTCCCTATCAATACAGAGATTTTGAGCCATCATCCATTGAATAATGCTTTGACTGGAGGTGCAATTGTACCTGAGAAGTATGTCTTTGAGCTGTGGCAATCAATTGAATATGTACGAGGAAGTAAAAGGCATAACACAGTAGACTACTTCAAATTTTCTCTAGAGTCAGAAGATGAACTGTTTAATTGTCGATTCACTTTGGATGAGTTTAGAACAACAATTGGATTTCCTGTACTTGAAGAATACGAAGAACTCCCATCAGTTGAAGAAATGTTGGCTGGAGTTCATTCGTTGGGTTATGACAGAGAGTTGGCAACGATGAGAGATTTTAGAAGGAGTAATGTAGCAACTCTCTGGCAAACGATGTACAATGTTTTAACCACCTGTTTGATGCCATCACAGAAAGGAATTGATCTCATGACGAAGGATTCCTTATCAATTTACTATGCAGTCACTCACAATGTGCAGTGTGACTTTGCGGCGATTATATGGAAAAAGATGATTCAAGTTGTCAAGGGAAAGGATAAACAAGACAAAATATATTCCCTTTATCAGATTCTTCACACTGATTATCGAAGATGTTCTTGATAATGCAGAAGAAATTCCAAAATTGGAGAACAGCTTCAAGTGTGTGATTGCGATGTATAAATCCAACTTGAGAGGCACAAGTTGTGAAACTGTAAAAAGAATTTAAGATTTTTTTTTCTTTTTTTTTTATTATTTTTTTTCTTTTTTTTGTTATTTTTTGTGTTTTTGTGTTTTTTTTTTTTTTTTTTTTTTTTTTTTTTTTTTTTTTTTTTTTTTTTTTTTTTTTTTTTTTTTTTTTTTTTTTTTTTTTTTTTTTTTTTTTTTTTTTTTTTTTTTTTTTTTTTTTTTTTTTTTTTTTTTTTTTTTTTTTTTTTTTTTTTTTTTTTTTTTTTTTTTTTTTTTTTTTTTTTTTTTTTTTTTTTTTTTTTTTTTTTTTTTTTTTTTTTTTTTTTTTTTTTTTTTTTTTTTTTTTTTTTTTTTTTTTTTTTTTTTTTTTTTTTTTTTTTTTTTTTTTTTTTTTTTTTTTTTTTTTTTTTTTTTTTTTTTTTTTTTTTTTTTTTTTTTTTTTTTTTTTTTTTTTTTTTTTTTTTTTTTTTTTTTTTTTTTTTTTTTTTTTTTTTTTTTTTTTTTTTTTTTTTTTTTTTTTTTTTTTTTTTTTTTTTTTTTTTTTTTTTTTTTTTTTTTTTTTTTTTTTTTTTTTTTTTTTTTTTTTTTTTTTTTTTTTTTTTTTTTTTTTTTTTTTTTTTTTTTTTTTTTTTTTTTTTTTTTTTTTTTTTTTTTTTTTTTTTTTTTTTTTTTTTTTTTTTTTTTTTTTTTTTTTTTTTTTTTTTTTTTTTTTTTTTTTTTTTTTTTTTTTTTTTTTTTTTTTTTTTTTTTTTTTTTTTTTTTTTTTTTTTTTTTTTTTTTTTTTTTTTTTTTTTTTTTTTTTTTTTTTTTTTTTTTTTTTTTTTTTTTTTTTTTTTTTTTTTTTTTTTTTTTTTTTTTTTTTTTTTTTTTTTTTTTTTTTTTTTTTTTTTTTTTTTTTTTTTTTTTTTTTTTTTTTTTTTTTTTTTTTTTTTTTTTTTTTTTTTTTTTTTTTTTTTTTTTTTTTTTTTTTTTTTTTTTTTTTTTTTTTTTTTTTTTTTTTTTTTTTTTTTTTTTTTTTTTTTTTTTTTTTTTTTTTTTTTAAGGACCTTTTCCGATTCCACCATTCTTAATTAATTTGGTTCCTGCTCAGAGTCCTCATCTTAGGGCTTATCTTGAGTGGTTAGTCTCAGCAATGGGGTCTGAAAGCCGACAGACTCCTACCCAAGTTGAGCATAGGTCGCCAAGTGAGGGTCCTAGGTTAACTAAAAGAAAAAGAGGGGATAGTGGTGAGGGGACTTCTGGGCAGAGGAAAAGAAAATCGAAATGAGTTATGTTTGAACAAGATGTTGTAACACCTGAACCTGTTTCTTCACCTATTTCTCAACCTACACCATCAACACAATCTACACCAACCGTTCACTTTTCGCAATCTTCACCTTCACAATCTACACCTTTACCATCCGTTGTTTCACCTAATCCACCAACTTTTACACCACCTCGCTCTTCACCTGTACTTAATCCAACACCGCTTGCTTCAACACTACCTAATGAACCAACTCCACCACCAGGGAGAAGACTTAAAATGGCTGCTCGTAGGTCTCCAAAGAAATCAAAGAAGAAGAAATCCAAACGAAAGCATATGTCTGCTGGATCTGAAAATATTGGTGCCTCGACAGAATTAGGTGCTGAACAAGTAATTCATAATGTTGAATCTGAGGTTGAAACTGAGCATGTTAGCACTGGAGATGATGTTGTGCTGGAGGAACAAGGCGGATTTGAGGGAGGAGTTGAAAATACCAGAGAGGATGTGCGGTCCGGGTTAGGACAAGGGCATAAAGAAAACGTTGGCCCTCCATTAGTTCAAACCAATGTGTCTAGCCGGGTTGTTTACCCTAGGGTAGAAGTCAGGAACTGCCCATTCTCGCTTGCACCAAACTCTCCCAGCCATTCTGACTCCTCACAATAGGAGTTAGTCTCACAAATGCACGGGGATCAGCCACGCTCACCACACTCTCCTCATTTGGAGGATGAGAGTGTTGAAATAAGAGAGGACCAGCCCCACCTCTCGCCTTCATTTTGTGCACAAGAGTCTAGATCTCCTAGGTACACGGATTCACAAGCACAGTTGAGTACTGATGCCGGAACAAGCGGAGGGGGACCCACTTTGTGTGACCCTCAAGGACAGCTTGGAAATCCTGCCTTAGCTAACATCACGCCAGCTTTAGCCGCAGGTAACAGTCCTCAAACCGAGACTGGGGGACAGTATGAATGCCGTAGTGACACTGCTGTTCCTCAGGATCAACCTGAGACTGTATTAACGGGCATTCTCAGTGACCCCGGTGTTGTTAGTGGTGTTGCCCAACAACAAGTCCAGGACAGTGATTTATCACAATCTAGGACACCAATTGATTCGGGTTGCAAAGCCCATGAATCTGAAACTGCTGGTGAGGGTATAACCCGAGGATCCGCAGGAAATCCTGAATCAGCTTCGCTGAATTTAGGTCACACTTCAAGTGTGCAAACAACCCCCGGGTTGACTACTCCACCTCCTACCCAAACACAAAGAACACCAACACCAAATCAAATTCCATCAACATCAACAAATCAACCTACCAAAGATTCTGCATGTGAAGTTTTGTTGAATATATTACGGTCTGAGGGTGATTTGTTGACTGTAACTGAAAGAGGAGTGTTGAATGCTCTTGAGGTGAGAGAAAGAGAACTTGCTACTAAACGAAGAGTAAAAGCTTTGCAAGAACAAGTTGAAAAACAAAAGGCTGAATATGATGCAAAGCTTGCTGCATTTGAGCTTCAGATTGTTAGCACTAGAATCTTGCCGACCGGCCTCGGTTGCTTCTAGACGGGATGATCCTGATTCTGATGATCACCCCGAGGGGGAGAACCAAGGAGAGGGTCAAGCCAACATTGAAAATACTTCGGCAAGAGTTGATGTGAATGCTGAGGATGTGGTAATGGAAGAAAGAGCAGAGGGTGTGAATGTTGAGAATGTTGAGAACGATTCTTTAGATGATGTGATTAGAAGAAGATTAGTTGAAGTTTTTGGTATTGATTCTGATGTAGAAAGTGAAGAAGAAGTTGAAAATATTGAGGTCAATGAAGAAGAAGGTTTTGTTATTGAAGAGGATTTAGTTGAATATGCTGAAGGAGAAGCTGATCTAGAGGCCATAAAAGATAATGTTATATTGGATGAGCCAGAGATAGTTGAGACTCCTGTGAACGTAGAAGTTGCAGAGGAACCTATGTTTGAAGAATTTGCAGATCTTGATTACTTTGAAGTAGGTCCTTCAAGCAGAGTTGAAGTTGGAGAATCATCTGCTCGTGCTAGCTCAGCTCCACAGCAGTATAATTTTAATGAATTCAACAATTTTGATGATCTTAGAAAGACTCCAGAAGCTGCAATTCAGAACTTTCAGAAATCTACTTACAAACAGGTTTTGAGAGAGGCAATCATATCCGAGGAAGTTCTTCCTGATTATTTTCCAACTGATTTAACTGAAGAACAATTAAGATTTATTAATCGGGGATACTTCTTGAGGGATAGAGAAAGAATGGTTGCTCTCGGCATCAAACCAAAAGAAGCAGCTAAGAAATCAAGATATCTGGAGGAAAGAGCTTACCCTATATTTTGTGGAGCTACTAAGGTCACTAAAACCAAGAGACCAGAGTTAGACTCAATGTACAAGTTTAAGGAAGCCAGGCAAATCGAAGAGTACACAGAGCTTCTTAAACTTACAAAACAATATAATCCAAAGTTGCTGGAAGAACAGAGAAACCACAAGATATTGGTGCTGATCAGGGTGATTTTGATTAAAAGAGTTACTATCTCTATTCCATGTTTTCACGTCAAAAGAGATAATAACAAGATCTACCGATTTACAGAAGCCCAATTTAAACTTTTGCCAGTTGATGACATTATCTTCCTCTACAACCATTTCCTGAATGCAATGCAAAGATACCGAGAAGATGTGATTGCTTTTGATGCTGTAAAAAGATACATGTCAAGTTGCATTCAATATGCTTCATTGGAAGATTTTCAAATAGGGTTTGAAGTTGTGAAGAGGAAGTTAAATGTTCCATATCCAGATCAGAGTCTTTACACTGAAGACATTGAAAAGCTCAGTATTGGTCATATCATTGAAGAACCATCTTTTGGGGTTGTCTTTCTAAATAGCCGAAAGAAGAAGATTTTCATTCGTATGGATGAACTTGCTTCTTATTCTGATGGAACATTGGAGTTTTGTAAAAATGTGTTGCTGTGTTTGAAGGAAGATGAGCAAGATGAAAAGAAAAAAGGAAGTGTTTGATAAAGTGATCTCCAAAATCAATCAAAGGCTTGAATACCGAGACAGCATTCGAATGATGAGAGAAGCAAAGAATGTTCAGAAGTCGAAGTATGTTGTTCGTCGGAAAGGAGGTTGCTGGATCAAGTACGAGCCTAGTCATCTTCCAGGGCCACATAACATTCCTCCAAGAAATTTTGAAGCAAATATGATTGTTCCAGATGACAGACCCGAAGGAGAAAACTGGTTCTGGCATCCAAACAAAGACAGACCAAATACGAGAGCTTGAAGATAAACAAAGACTGGATATTTTTGACAAATCACTACTAAGGGGGAGATTGTTAGAAATATAAATGTAGTAGTTGATTTGTTTCCTAATTGTATATTTGTACTTAGAATGTAAATGTCTAAGTATGGAAGGGGGCTTAGTGTAAATTAGTCATATGTATATAAACCCCTTCCATTAAGCATTTTGTAACCTTTTCAACCCATAATACAATCCAATCTTTCCCTGACATCTCTCTACTCTCTCTCTACTTCTCTCTCTAAAACCGCCATTGTAAACACTAAACACACATAAGCTCGAATTCTATCTAACTTCCTATCTAGGCCTTCATCAATAAGGAACTGCTCATACCCATTACCCTGATCACTAAAAGTGACACAAAATCTGTACAAGGTATATAGGTGCATATGAGGTACCTGTTTCAGCTCAGCAGTCCTTTGAAACACCAGTTGCCCTCTAGCATTCACAAAATACATTCCATGTTCAGGTTCAGTGATAAATAGCCCACTCCTTGCATTTTCAACACCAGCAGGTAGAGACAGATCAAGATGATTTAGAATCTTGTCAAGAGCATCTGGAGACAATAGATCAAGCAACTCTGAAGGGTTCAAGTTCTTGATGAAATCTGTATGATCACCTTCAGGAGCATTAATTTTTCCATGTCTTCTTCTTTTCTTCTTGAGTGGCTCTTCTGACTCATCTTCATCATCCATATCATAAGCTTTTGGTCTTGGAAGGCCAGTGATGTCAATCTTGAATTTAACAATAATGGCCAACTTCTTTTCAATGGCTTCCAAGACAGTCTCTCTATGAATGCCAGGCACACCAGTAATGATGTCATGCAATTCAACCCACTCTGTGTATCCCAAATCAAATAGATTTTCAAGATCACAAGTTTCCATACTTGACTCATATCCTTCTCTTGTGATCCTGATGCTTGGAATGGACTTTCCTCTTTTTCTTTTCAATTGAACCTGGGTGATTGGCTCTGGATGCCTTCTATAATTCAGTCTTTCAGTCACCTTTCTTTTATCCAGAGCTTCCCACCTATCATGAGCTTCAACACTTTTCTTCACATCTTTTAACTTCTGTGATGGTTTAGAGTGAACCACCACTTTCTTCTTTCCTTTTCCAGTGCCTTTTCCCTCTTTCTTTTTGGATCCAATGGCTGCAAGGTCTTCTTCATCTTCCTTATTCAGTGTTTCTTGAAGAACCTTAGCAACTTCTGGATCAGTTTCTGTTGAGTCCCAATGTTAATTGTAAATTTAATGATGACAAATCTGACCTATAAACACTTAGTAATCTTTGGTTCTTGTAATCTGATCTGGGTCAGACTAAGCTGACACAGCTTACGATCTGTCTCTGACCCAGATCATGCTTCATACTTGTAATTGTAATATCTTTGGAAGCAAGTGTTATTCAAGCTGCATCAACAATGTATTAGCATTCAGTCCAAGTCGAAGAGGAGAATTGAAGATAGAAGACCAAGATGTTAGTGGAAGACAGCTTGGGATTAGCAGTCAGCTTGGAAACACTTAGGCAGATTGGTGCCTTGACAAACGGCCAATCTGTGTCTGACAATCAAGTGAAGATAACAACCTGGATTGAAGATAGGGACAAATGACGTGACTAGGAAGATTCCTAGGATCCAGGTTGGTGGTTGTTTTACATATACGTGTCCATACTCCTATTGGTAGATGAAGAATGTGCGTCAGTACGTGGGGGACCACAAGTACTATGAAAGGCACGATTGATTATTCCTTCATCAACCACTGATTGAAGAACACGTAGCTGCAACGGACACCTAATGAATGAGCGCTTGTGCCTATAAAAGCCTCATTCATGGATTGCATATGTGTGGCATTTCCTGAGAATCATTCTTCACACAAGTTTCTCTGTTCTTACACACAGCTTAGTCTGTACGAGATCAGCTTGGGCTGATTCTCTTGAGCTGAAACTTATTGATTGTTGTTTGTCATTTCATAGGGTTGTTTAGATATCTATAGGCTATCTTTATTCCGCAACAACCCTGTAATTCTTTGTATAGATTATTTCTTAATAAGGGATTACATTTGAAAATAACAATCTGTGTTCAAGAATGTTTTTATTTTTACTGCTTTACTGTTTTAATGATTCCTGCACTTTACTTACTTGCTTAATATTCATTATCTGAATCTTAAAACGTTTTGTGTTAAAAGTTTGTAAAGATTGTGAAAAGTTGTATTCACCCCCTCTACAACTGTTCTGTGTTCAATATACTTTGGTATATTGATACACCGTGGGATGTATCAATTGGTATCAGAGAGGTGGTTGAGAATTAACTTGACTTGATCCTTGCATATTTTCATTTATAGTAAAGCGTAATGTCATCTTATATTGATAATGGTTCTTCAACCCGACCACCCATGTTTGACAAAGATGATTTCAAGTGGGTGGAAAGGTAGAATGTCTTTGTTCCTTGAATCCATCGATAACAATATGCCTGACATCCTTACGGATGGTCCTTTTGTTCCTACACAAACCATTGTGGTAGAAGCTGTGGTCAGGGAAGGTCAACCAACCATTCCTGCCACAGTCAAATATTGTTAAGGACAAGGCAGATTGGGGGGATGAGGATAGGAGGTTGGCAAACTTGGATGTGAGGGCTAGAAATTTCATTGTCCAAGCTGCCAAAGATCCCCCACCCCACCCCCCCCCCCCCCCCCCACCCACACCCCCCCTGTGCCCCAAAGACCTTTACCATTCAATTAAAATGTGTTCAACAGCAAAGAAAATGTGGGGTACATTGACTGTTATGTTTGAGGGTTGCTCTACCTCCATGGAATCCACAATTACTACATTGACCAGGAGGTATGAGAGATTTTTCTCTTTGAGAAATGAATCCTTGACTGACACTCATACCCGCCTTAATGCTTTGGTAAATGATTTAGCTGCTGTTGGAATTAATAAGAAAAATGAGGTTTTAAAGAGCAAATTTCTTGATTCATTACCACCTAAATGGAACAACTATATTTCTTCTGTTAAATTAAGTTCTGTTTATCATGATCTTGATCTCCCTGGACTTTTTGGTTTGCTTCATAACCAAGAATGTTCAGAGGCTAAAAAACTAATTGCTATGGGTGATTCTTATAGTCAGCCTGCTGCTGCACTTGTTGCTTCTATGACTGAACACCCTAGTTCAATTAGTAATGAGATCATTCCTTGTGTTAATGATGATATTCCTGTGATGTCAAATCCTAACTCTGTTTGTGCTGAATCTGAGTGTGAAGAATCTGATGGTGATGAACTAGCTAATGAAGTAGCTATGTTGGCTGAAAGGATCAGAAGGAGATCCTTTAACAAGTTTAAAGGAAAAGGAAGAGGTGGCCAAGCTGATAAAGCCAAAAAGCCATTTGATATGTCCAAGGTCACTTGTTACAAGTGTGGCAAGACTGGACATATGGCTGGTGATTGCACAAAGCCTTGAAAGCACAAGTAGCTGAGCTGAATGAGAAGGTGAACAAAAGTGAGAAGAGTCTGGTGGCCAAAGACTGGGCTGAAAGTGCCACATCATCTGATGATGAGCTGTACAAAGATGCCAAGTGTTTCATGGCTAAAGAAGCTACTCAAAGATTTGCTGAAGATCTGGTAAAAATACAACAGCAATCTGAGTCAGCTCACCAGGCATCACCAGTCAGACTGCTCCACCTGAGGTAACTTCTTTTTCCAATCTGTCTGATAATGAGAAGCTGTCCAGACTGAACAAACTTGGTGATGAGGTTTTACTGCAAAAACATTTTAATCAAGAACTCAAAAAGGAAATACATCTTTTGAAACTTGATAACAGCTCTAAGAGTCACACCATTGAAAAACTAGAATCTGAAGTTAAAGCTCAAAAGCAATTAAACTCCATTTTGATTAAAGAAGCTAAAACTGCAAAAGAAAAGTTTTTAAAGGTAAAACAGATTACTAAAACATGGTGTATAAGCTCTAAAAGAGTTGCTAAATGTGTGAATGAACAAATACCTCATCAGATCCAAGCTATCTTTGATGGTGATTATGATAGGGCCATAGCCATTGCTGAAGTATGTGCTATGGAGCCTTGTTATCAGCCTCCTTCACCACCCAAAGTCCAAACCAAAGAGACTATTTCTAAACCAATTAAGTTGGTTCAGAAATCTGGTATTGGGTTTAAAGATCCTGAAACTATGGGTCAGACCATTGCTGAAGCTGTGTCTGAAGCTGATCAGGTTGTTGAGTTAAAACCTGAAGAAAGTCTTGACTTGTCCAAGCTGACCATCACCCAATCTGTGTCAGATTCAAAGAATAAAACAAACAAGAATAGTTTAAAGAGAAATAAAAGAAAGGATAGAGATCACAGTGTTCCTAAAGAGAAAATAAGCTTTTAAAGAGTAAGAAGTCTGGTTCTCTAGGAAATGAGTCACAAGCAAAATCTGAGTCTATTTCAAGTAACACCAAGTCTGACTCTGACAAGTTGATTTTAAAATATGTTGAGTCCAAAACTGATAAGGTGTCAATGAAAACCAATTTTCTTAAAGGTGTCTGATCCAAAAATTGTTGATCAAAGAAAATTGAGAGCTGAATGTAAGAAAGCTGGAATAGGCAAAGGTTTTGTTAAGAAGGAAACTTGAATGTTGCTAGAAAGAACTTTGAATCTGGTAAAGGACAGACCAAGCAACAATGGGTTTCAAAATGTGATAAGAGTTTAAGTTCAGTTTCCCAGTCTGAGTCAGACCAGAAGGTCAGCTCTGGTGAACCCATCCTTGGATGGGTTCCCAAAAAGAACTAATCTCTTATCATAATTGCAGGGCAGTCATGACGATAATACCTGGCACTTGGACAGTGGATGTTCCAAGCATATGACCGGATGTAAGTCCCCGCTATGTAGCTTTAGGATTCGCGCTGGTCCTAATGTTACTTTTGGAGATGATTCTCAAGGAAAGACTGAAGGTTTTGGTGTTCTTTCAAATGGTCCTCTTACTTTCAGAAGAGTCTCATATGTAATGGTTTGAAGCACAATCTGATCAGTGTGAGTCAGTTGTGTGATGCTGGTTATGAAGTGAGATTCAGGTCTGATAAGGGTATTGTTCTTGATTTAGAAGGCAATGTGGTTCTTATTGCAAAGAGGGATGAGTCTTTGTATTCTTTTGACATGAGAAATCCAACTGTCACAAGAGAAGTCTGTTTCATGTCAAGTCTCAAGATGAGCTGAATTGGTTGTGGCATAAAAGGCTGTCTCATATGAATTTCAAAGACATCAACAAGCTGTGCAAGAAAGAGTTGGTGTCTGGTCTTCCAGTGATCAATTATGAGAAGGACAAGCTGTGTGGTGCTTGTGAGAAAGGCAAGCAACATAAAGCTACTTTTAAGTCTAAAACATGCTCAACCATTGATAATTGTTTGGATCTGCTTCATATGGACTTATTGGGACCAATCAGTACTCCATCATTCACTGGAATGAGGTACTCCTTGGTAATTGTTGATGAGTATTCAAGATACACCTGGGTTTTCTTTCTAAGACACAAGAGTGAAGCAGCTGACAACATTATTCATTTCATCAAGCAAGCTGAAATTCTCTACAAAAGGCCTGTTAGGCAATTAAGAAGTGATAATGGTACTGAATTCAAGAATATCACTCTTAATTCATTCTGTAGTGAAAAGGGAATTTCACAAGTCTACTCAGCTGCCAGAACTCCTCAACAAAATGGTGTTGCAGAAAGAAGAAACAGAACTCTTATTGAAGCTGCCAGATCCATGATGGCTCAAAACAATGTCAAGTCTCATTTCTGGGCTGAAGCAGTACACACAGCTTGCTTTACCCAGAACAGATCCCTCATTGTGAAAAGACACCAGAAGACTGCATATGAACTTCTTAGGGAGAAAACCTGAGATTGGTTTCCTAAGAATGTTTGGAAGTCCTTGCTATATTCTGAATCAGAAAGACCATCTTGGAAAGTTTGATGAGAAATCAGATGAAGTATCCTACTTGGATATGCAACAATGATGAAGGCCTACAGAGTTTACAACAAGAGAACTAAAACAATTGAGAACTCTGTAAATGTAAGCATTGATGAAGGTTGTTCTAAGCCAGACTGCTCTCCTCCTGAAGATGAAGACTTCAATTTTGAAGAACTCGCTGTACCTGAGAATGAGCCTCCAACTAATCCTCCAGTTGGAGCTAATAATGCTCAAACTCAGGGGGAGCAACTCATTGAAGAAGAAGAAGATGTTCCAATCTTTGAAGATGCACAAGCTGATCCTACTCCTACTGAAGTTATTGTTCAGAATCCATTAAATGACTCTCCAACTGGTTCAGACTCCTCCATTCCTGTCCAAGCTGATCAGCCTCTTCCTCAAGCTGATCATGCTGAACTATCTAATCTGAATCAGTCCATTGTCCCAGTTACTAGATGGACAAAGAGTCATCCAATTAACCAAATCATTGGTGATCCACTCTCTGGTGTGAAAACAAGAAGAAAGGCAACAGGCAATTTCTGCATGTTTGTCAATTTTGTAAGTAAGATGGAACCAACTGAGGTTGATGAAGCTCTGGAAGATCCCTCTTGGGTTAATGCAATGCAAGATGAGCTAACACAGTTTAAAAGAAATAAGGTTTGGGAACTTGTTCCAAGACCTCATCACAAGACTGTGATTGGAACCAAGTGGGTCTACAGAAATAAAATGGATGAAAGGGGAGTTGTGACCAGAAACAAAGCAAGATTGTTAGCTCTTGGTTACAGACAAGAGGATGGAATTGATTATGATGAGACTTTTGCACCAGTGGCAAGATTAGAGGCAATCAGAATGTTCTTGGCCTTCTCTTCTCACAAGGGTTTCAAAGTCTATCAAATGGATGTGAAGAGTGCATTTCTTAATGGAAAATTGGAAGAAGAAGTCTATGTTGAACAACCTCCTGGTTTTGAAAATTCAAAGTTTCCTGACCATGTGTTCAAGCTTGACAAGGCTCTCTATGGGTTGAAGCAAGCTCCAAGGCATGGTATGATACTTTGTCTAAATTCTTATTGGCTAATAAATTCAAAAGAGGTAATGTTGACAAGACTTTGTTTGTGAGAAAGTATAATGGTGATATTCTTAGAAATATAAATATGGTGTTAAATTGTAAATATTCAATAGTGGAAGGAGTATTAGTTATAATTAGATCATAAGTATAAATACTCCTTCCCTAAGTCATTTGTAAATAACCCTTTCATAATAAACAAACACTTAATCTAATTACTTTCTCTCTCCTCCCAATCATCTTCAACCTCCATTTCACACACAAACACACTTTACACACACTAACCCTAAAACCTCCATTAAACCTTCAATCAAGCTATTTTTTATATAATTTCATTCTTTTTAGAAAAATCCATAAAGATTTTCATTTTCTTATTTTTTAAAAATCCAAAAAGATTTTCTCTTTTCATCATTTTTACTTTGTCTTTGAGTTTCTCACAATGTATTAGGATGAGATGCAAGGCATCGAACGCCTTTGTGTACTGCCTTTGTAGTCTCATTTTTAATGTTTGTGAGCAACTTTCAAACTTTTTACTCACCCTTTATATGCAAAAACTTTGTTTATATATGCATATATTTAGGGGGAGTTTGTTTATAAAACCAAAACTTCCAAGTGTTTAAACTCATTTTCTATTTTTCAACACTTTGGAAGATTTTAAAACCATTTTCGATCAAATTCAAAGAAGTTCGGTGTTAGATTTGCACATGAGAGTTTAGGCCACTCATACATACTCCATGATCTTGTCATCGCCGATGAGATCTAACCCCGGAGTTATATTCTCAATCTTAGATTGTGAGGGTTTATGAGCGTGGTGATGATGTTTGTGCAAATAGGACATGAGGGAGTAGTCGAAAAGTGAGAGGTTACGGTGAAATGATGTGAGAAAGGGCTAAAAGAAATAAAAGCCCTCACCAAAATTCTCAAAAAGCCGGGTCAACACGTTCCTATCGGATTTCATTTGTTGATTTCTCGATATTGAAGAAGACTTCATGGACCCAGTGAAGCAATGCACATCTTTTCCTAACCACTCAAGTGTTTCTTAACAAATACTTGTTTTATTCTCACGGAGATTTTCACATTTCTATCGACTCTTCATTTGGAAGACGTTGATATTGAAAAAGGGAGACACTCTGCTCCGGTCCCCGACTTCATTTGATCACTTATCGAGTCTAGAGCGTACTTGAAATATTCTTTCATTTAACTAGGACACAATGAGTCTTTATATGTCTTTGTGACATTGCATATCTTTGTGATATTGCCGGAACATTCGTAGTGATATCATATTATTGATATTCCACGATGATCGAATGGAAATCCTACCAATGCTAACATCTTTTCCAACGTTGAACGTAGGTCTCACATTTTCATTTTATGAATTTGCTGAGTAAACGAGAAGTTTATGTGACCTCGGATTTATTTTCCCAAAAGTCTTTGAGGATAGTAAGACATGGTTATCGAACGCCTTTGTGACACTGACCATGATTACATTCTTTAAAGCAATCTATCAGTTGAAAAGCCATAGACCGAACCATTAGAGATAAGCTTTGTGCATTTCTCGATGATAATGGGAAGTCCTAAAAATAGTAATCGTATTTTTAGGCCACACCATCAATCCTTTTGATTTTTGGTTGTGTTAACGGATCATTTTTATCCGGATTTCATTTCTCTTCACACAAACACAAAGAACACAAACACCCTATTAAAATCTTTTTCCAAAACCGCAACCTTACATTCTAGTTCACCAATAGGTTCATTGGGAATTGGGAATTGGGTTGGGTTACTTTGCTTGCTTGTTGTTTGTTTGCATCTACCATTTATGCTATCAATCCTTATTGTATGATGAACACGTTCCACATATTCATCATAAGGGGGAGAAATGATTATATGATTGATAGATAGAGTTCAAGGTTTTAGGTAGAATTTGATTGATAATATTCATTGTGTTTGGTTGTTCAAAGGATCATTAGTTTAAGTGAAGGGAGTGAATAATTATTGTGATAAGTTTGATTCGAGATCGAGAATATTCAAGATGATTTTAGTTTTGGAAAGTACATGGTCGATTATGGAAAGATTTGTTGGAAAAATGACCATCGTTTGATGATTAGAAGAGTTTGAGATTAAATCGAGATTGTCGTTTGTTGATGCTCCAAAGAAAATTAAGTCGGATAGTTAAGTTTGTTCAAAGTCTTGATGAGATTTAACAATTGATCAAAGATTAAAGAAAATTGTTCATTTGAGGGGGAGCAAGAGTAAACTCATGAATTGTTAAATATGCTCCGAAATGATTGTTTGTTCGAGGGGGAGCAAGAAATTTGAAGATAATTCGTTTAGTTGATAAGTTGATCCAAGATAGTTGATTGTTTGAAGGGGAGCAAGTGTTAATTGATCAAAGGATCAAGTGCTCCAAGATGTTTATTGATTCAGAGACAAGCTAGACCAAGAATTGAAGTTTTAAAGACAAAATCAATTTTCCACATTCCTTAACCAAGCTTCCGCAATGCCAAGAGAATTTAAAGAAAACCAAGCTTCCGCATCCAAAAGAATTCAAAGTCAAAACCAAGCTTCCGCATGCTACTCAAAGATTCAAGCTACTTCTCAAAGCAACATCGAGTTGAAATCAACATTCAAAAGTTCAAGTTGTAAAAGCTACAAAGATTTCAAAGATGCTTCCAAATTATTCAAAGTTGCAAGAGAAGATCAAGTTTTAGAGAGTCATCGTCAAGAATATATGTTTGTTGAGAAGATTCAAAGTCAAGGTTGATACAAGACATTGAAGACAATGAGAAAGCTTCAAAGTCCATTCAACAGTGAAGATTTTCAACAAATGGGCTCATCATGTTATTTAAAGACCGAAGACGATGCAACATTTACAATTCAACACCAAGGGGGAGATTGTTAAAAATATAAATATGGTGTTAAATTGTAAATATTCAATAGTGGAAGGAGTATTAGTTATAATTAGATCATAAGTATAAATACTCCTTCCTAAATCATTTTGTAATAACATTTGATAATAAACACACATTCTAATTACTTTCTCTCTCCTCCAGTCATCTTCAACCTCCCTTTCACACACAAACACACTTTTACACACACTAACCCTAAACCTCCATTAAACCTTCAATCAAGCTCATTTCAGTTTATATCTGATATTCTGCTTGTACAAATCTATGTAGATGATATAATATTTGGGTCTAGCAGTGAAAGACTTGCAAAAAGTTTTCTGAATTAATGTCTAAAAAGTATGAAATGAGCATGATGGGAGAACTAAACTATTTTCCGGGTTTACAAGTTAAACAGACTAAAAATGGAATTTTTATAAACCAAGGAAAGTATGTTAAAGATCTCTTAAACAAATTTGGTTTTACTGATTGCTCACCTATGAAAACTCCTATGGGAACTGGTGATAAGCTGGATGAAGATAAAAATGGCAAATCTGTTGACATCACAACTTATAGGGGTATGATAGGATCATTACTTTACTTGACTGCTAGTAGACCAGATATTATGTTTGCTACATGTCTTTGTGCAAGATATCAAGCTAGTCCTAAGGAATCTCATCTTAAGGCTGTAAAAAGAATCTTTAGATACCTTAAAGGTAGTCCCAATCTGGGTCTTTGGTATCCCAAAGACTCAGGATTAGATCTAATTGGCTATTCAGATTCTGACTTTGCAGGCTGTAAGATTGACAGAAAAGTACTTCAGGAGCTTGTCAATTGCTTGGCAATAGACTTGTAAGCTGGTCCAGCAAGAAGCAGCATTCAGTTTCTATCTCCACTGCAGAAGCTGAATATGTTGCTGCAGAAGTTGTTGCTCTCAAATTCTTTGGATGCAATATCAGCTTCAAGACTATGGTGTCACTGCAACAAAACTCCAATCTTTTGTGACAGTACCAGTGCCATAGCAATTTCAAACAATCCTGTGCTTCATTCAAGGACCAAGCACATTGATATAAGATATCATTTCATCAGGGATCATGTAATGAAAGAAGATGTTGAACTCCACTTCATTCCAACAGACAATCAGCTTGCTGACTTGTTCACAAAGCCATTGGATGAATCAAGGTTCAACTACCTCATAAGTAAGCTAGGTATGCTTAATTTGTAAAATGTAAAGAGTAGAATTTGAGCTTATGTGTGTGTTAGTGTGTGTAACAATGGCGGTTTGATGTGAGAGAAAGTAGAGAGAGAAAGTAGAGTTGGCAGGGAAAGTTTAGATAGCATAAATGGTCAAAAGGTTACAAAATGCTTAATGGAGGGGGTTTATATACATATGAGCTATTTACACTATGCCCCCTTCCATATTAAAGACATTTACAATAAAGGTACAATTTACATAGAAATACACAAATCAACTACTACATTTATATTTCTAACAATCTCCCCCTTAGTAGTGATTTGTGAAAAATATCCAGTCTTTGTCCATCTTCAAGCTCTTGTATTCGGTCTGTCTTTGTTTGGATGCCAGAACCAGTTGTCTCCTTCAGGTCTGTCATCAGGAACAATCATATTTGCTTCAAAGTTTCTTGGTGGAATATTTTGTGGACCTGGAAGATGACTAGGCTCGTACTTGATCCAACAACCTCCTCTTCGACGTACAATGTACTTAGACTTCTGAACATTCTTTGCTCTCTCATCATTCTGATGCTATCTCTGTACTCGAGTCTTTGATTAATCTTGGAGATTGCTTTATCAAATACTTCCCTTTTCTTTTCATCTTGATCATCTTCTTTCAAGCACAACAAAACATTCTTGCAAAATTCTAATGTTCCATCAGAATAAGAAGCAAGTTCATCCATGCGAATGAAAATCTTCTTCCTTCGGTTATTCAAAAAGACAACACCAAAGGACGGTTCTTCTATGACACGACCAATACTGAGCTGTTCAATATCTGTGTAAAGACTTTGATCTGGATATGGCACATTGATCTTCCTCTTGACAACTTCAAATCCTATCTGAAAATCTTCCAATGAAGCGTATTGAATGCAGCTTGACATATATCTTTTTACAGCTTCAAAGGCAATAACGTCTTCACGATATCTTTGCATTGCATTTAGGAAATGATTGTAGAGAAAGATAATGTCATCAACTGGCAGCAGTTTGAACTGTGCTTCAGTAAATCTGTACATCTTGTTGTTATCTCTTTTCACATGATAGCAAGGGACAGAGATAGAAACCCTTTTAATCAAAATTACTCTGACCAGCACCAAAATCTTATGATTTCTTTGTTCTTCGAGAAGCTTTGGATTGTATTGCTTGGTGAGTTTAAGAAGCTCTTTGTATTCTTCAATTTGCCTTGCTTCCTTAAACTTATACATCGAATCCAACTCTGGTCTCTTAGTTTTGGTAACTTTGGTAGCTCCACAGAATATTGGATAAGCTCTTTCTTCTAGATATCTCGACTTCTTTGCTGCCTCCTTTGGCTTAACACCCAGAGCAACCATTTGTTCTTTATCCCTCAAGAAGTATCCCCGATTAATAAACCTCCTTTGTTCTTCAGTCAATTCTGTTGGAAAGTAATCAGGAAGAACTTCCTCGGATATGATTGCCTCTTTCAACACTTGTTTATATGTTGACTTCTTGAAATTCTGAGATGCAGCTTCAGGAGTCTTTCTTAATTCATCAAAACTATTGAAGTCTTCAAAAGTGTAATGCTGTGGAGTTGTGCTAGCAGGAACAGAAGATTCTCCAACTTCAATTCTGCTTGAAGAACCTGTTTTAAAATAGTCAAGATCTGGAAATTCTTCAAACATTGGTTCTTCATCAGCTTCTACATTTGCTGGAGTCTCAACTATTTCTGGCTCATCCAAGATTACATTATCTTTTCTTGCCTCAACTTCTGCTTCGTTTTCCGCATATTCAACAATTTCATTCTCTATAACAAACCCTTCTTCTTCATCAACTAAAACATTCTCATTCTCTTCTTCTTCTTCTTCATCACTATCAGCTCCAAACACTTCATAGAATTTTCTTTTAATTTCTTCAATTCTTTCAATCTCCTCAGGGTCATTATCATTATTTCTTTCATTAAATCTTTCAGAGAAATCTTTAGCCATTTTATCAACTTCTTTTGAGTTTCATCAGCAAGCTCTTTCCATCTTCTATCAGATCTAGCTCTAACAACAGCTAATCTTTCAATCTCAGCTTGATCTTCTTCAATCACATCTTGGTTTCCACCCTCAGTTCTTTCTTGCATCACCACATCCTCAACATTCACATCAACACTTGCCGAAGTATTTCCAATATTAGTCTGACCTTCTCCTTGGTTCTCCCCCTCGGGGTGATCATCAGAATCAGGATCATCCCGTCGAGAAGCAACCGAGGCCGGTCGGCAAGATTCTTCCAACAAACATAATTCAAAGGCAGCAAGCTTAGCATCATTCTGTGCTTTTTGTTTTTGAACTTGATCTTCAAGATGCTTTACTTGTTTTTCATGCGCAAGCTCCCTTTCTCTTACTTCCAAAGCATTTAATACCCCCCTTTCAGTTACTGTCAACATATCTCCTTCAGACCTTAAAATATTCAACAAATGATCAAAAGCTTTGTCTTTTTCTTGTTGGTTTGTTGTTGATGATATTTGAGATGGTGTTTGTGTTCTTTGTGTTGGTGTTTGTGATGGAAGTGGAGTACCCAACCCGGAGGTTGTTTGCACACTTGTGGTGTGACCTAAATTCAGCGTAGCTGATTCAGGATTTCCTGCAGATCCTCGGGTTAAACCCTCACCAGCAGTTTGAGATTCAGTGGCTTTGCAACCAGAATCGGGTTGTGTCCTAGACTGTGATAAATCACTGTCCGGGACTTGTTGTTGGCAACACCACTAACAACACCGGGGTCACTGAGAATGCCCGTTAATACAGTCTCAGGTTGATCCTGAGGAACAGCAGTGTCACTACGGCGTTCATACTTTCCCCCAGTCTCGGTTTGAGAACTGTTACCTGCGGCTAAAGCTGGCATAATGTTAGCTAAGGCAGGATTTCCAAGCTGTCCTTGAGGGTCACACACAGTGGGTCCCTCTCCACTTGTTCCGGCAACAGTACTAAACTGTGCTTGTGAATCCGTGTGCCTAGGAGATCTAGACTCTTGTGCACGAAATGAAGTCGAGAGGTGGGGTTGGTCCTCTCTATTTTCAACACTCTCATCCTCCAAATGAGGAGAGTGTGGTGAACGTGGCTGTTCCCCGTGCATTTGTGAGACTAACTCCTGTTGTGAGGAGTCAGAATGGCGAGGAGAGTTTGGTGCAAGCGAGAATGGGGAGTTCTCTACTTCTACCCTAGGGTTGACATCCCGGCTAGACACATTGGTTTCAACTATCGGAGGGCCAACGTTTTCTTTATGCCCTTGTTCCTAACCCGGACCTCTCAACCTCTCTGGTATTTTCAACTCCTCCCTCATTCCCTCCTTGTTCCTCCTGCACAACTGCATCTCCTGTGCTAACATTCTCAGATTCCAACTCAGATAATACATTTTCAACAATTCTAGTCGCTTGTTCAACATCAAACTCAGCTGAGGCACCAACTGGTTCATTCAAATCTGCTGATGGAGATTCATATCTTTGGCTTGCAGATTTAGAAGACTTATGTTTTCTTTTGGATTTCTTCTTCTTTGATGCCTTCTTTGGTGCACTTCTAGCAGCCATTTTAAGTCGTCTACCTGGTGGTGGAGTTGGTTCATTAGGTAGTGCTGAAGCAAGCGGTGTTGGATTAAGTACAGGTGATAAACGAGGTGGTGTTAGAGTTGGTGGATTTGGTGAAACAACGGATGGTATTGGATTGGGAAAATTGAACGGCAGGTGGAGATTGTGTTGTTTGAATGGGTGGTGTAGATTGAGAAATAGGTGAAGAAACAGGTTCAGTGTAGCAACTTCTTGCTCAAACATAACTCTTTTTGATTTTCTTTTCTTCTGCCCAGAAGTCCCCTCATCACTAACCCCTCTTTTTCTTTTAATAGACCTAGGACCCTCACTTGGTGACCTATTCACAGCTTGGGTAGGAATCTGTCGGCTTTTCAGATCCCATCGTTGTGGCTAACCACTCTCTATAAGCCCTAAGGTGAGGACTCTGAGCAGGAACCAGGTTAAGCAGAAATGGTGGAATCGGAAAAGGTCTTGCAATTTCACTTCCTGTGCCTCTTATTCTCATGTTTGACTTATACATTGCAATGACACATTTGAAACTGTCTTCCAACTTTGGAATCTCTTCAACATTATCAAGTACGTCTTCGATTATCAAAGTGAAGAATCGAATATAAGGAATGTATTTTCGTTCTTGAACATCCTTTCCTTTCACAACTTGTCTCATCTTATCCCACACAATCTTGGCAAAGTCACATTTAACATTATGTGTGACAGCATAGTATATCGACAGTGAGTGCTTTGTCATTGCATCAATCCCCTTCTGAGATGGCATCAGACAGGTGCTTAAGACATTATACATTGTATGCCATAATGTAGCCACATTCATCCTTTTAAAATCCCTCATGGATGTCAACTCCCCTTCATATCCCAAAGCATGAACTGCAGATAACATTTCATCAACTGATGGCAATTCTTCTTGTTCTGGAAAACCAATGATTGATCTGAATTCATCTAGTGTGAATTAGCAGTTAAACACATTGTCATCTGATTGAAGAGAATATCTAAAGAATTCTTCTTGATTATGTCTTTTATTGGCTTTCACAAACTCAATTGATTCCCATAACTCAAATATGTACTTTTCGGGAACAATTGCACCACTAGTCAAAGCAGTTTCCAATGGATGATGGCTTAGAATCTCCGTTATAATTGGGAATTTGGATGTGAATGGAATATGAAGAGCTTGATTGGCTTGCATCTTCATAGTTGCACCTTCTTGGAACATCACCATCTTTATATTTATTATTTTTCTGAAAAGACAAACTGACCAAAATTTTGACCAGAAAATACACTATAAACCCCCCCTACCCCCTCCCCCCTCCCCTTTTTCCCCCAATGTTTCGCACATATATCAGCAATGAGAAAACAAAGTAGTACACAAAGGCGTTCGATACCTTGCTTCTCACCCTAATATATATACGAAACATGACGATATATAGAATCACATAAGTATTAAAAGATAAGAAAACAAAGGTAGTACACAAAGGCGTTCGATACCTTGCTTCTCACTCCCAACACTTATGAAATACTATATAGACAAACACAATACACACATACATACATACATTTTAAAATCAACAAAAAAAACTTAGAATAAAAAATAAAAAAATCAATTTTAACTGTTTGCCGAGAAAAAACACCTCGGCAAATGGGGTTTTTTAAAAAAAAATTCAAAAATTTTGCCCAGAAAATAATAAGGAACAAAAATTGATTTTGGCAAAAACTTTGAAAAATTTCATGATTTGCCGAGCAAAAATCTCGGCAAACACGAGAATGAAGCAGATCAGGGTCCAAAGATTCAAGTCATCGAGTATCGAAGTGAAGTCTCGTAAACGCCGAGCAAAAACCTCGGCAAATAGGCATTTCAGACTGGACTTCATTGAATATATGAAAATTCCTTTGATTTGATCAACAAGAGTGTTGACAAATGTTAAAGAAATATTTCAATGACAAAATGTGCATTTGCCGAGATAAAATCTCTGCAAATGGCACATTTGATTTTCAAGACTTTAAGAAAAAAATTTACAAAATGTTGATTTGCCGAGATAAAATCTCTGCAAATCACCAGTTCAATGCTTTGAAAAATTTGACTTGGGTTTTGTATGACAAACAAGATTGTTAAGGTTTTGATAAAAACATGCATTTGCCGAGCAAATACCTCGGCAAATGACCCTTTTGATCTGAAATATTGTTAAGTCAAAATATGGATATTAGCAACCAAAGCATTTGCCGAGATAATATCTCTGCAAATGGCTTATTCATGACTTAGAAAATCTTGACTTGTGAAAAACAAACAATTGCCGAGCAAAAATCTTGGCAAATGGCCTTTTTGATCTGAAAATTTTGTTAAGTCAAAATATTCACATGATTTCCAGACTTAGCATTTGCCGAGATAAAATCTCTGCAAATGGCTATTTCATGACTTAGAAAAATTTGAACATATTGAGAAAACAATCATTTGCCGAGATAAAATCTCTGCAAATGACCCTTTTTGATTCAAAAATTTGTTTAGGAAAAATATGATCATGTTTTCCAGAAAATTATGAAGATTTGAAGTTTTTCACGAACAAACATCGCATTTGCCGAGCAAAATGCTCTGCAAATGGCATTTTCATCAAAAATTCATTTATTACCCAGCCCTTCAACAAATCATACCCAGAAAAATTAAACACTAGCCGATTAAGACATAACATTTAGATAAACAACAAGCATAAGCCCTAATCATGCATCTAAAACATTAAATATTCACAATCAATCATCATAAACTTCAAAATAATCATGGCAGTTCATTCACACACTTTATCAAACAGTTGGAATACAAAATTTAAACATGAATTCTTACCTCAAAACTGATGATATGATCGAAGAAACAAGATGAAATAAACCAGAAATATGATCACTTGTTTAACCCCACTTTGATTATTATGACTTAGAAGAAAATTATTGATTGATTGATGTGAATGATAATCAGTTTAGAGAGAAAAAAGAAAGGTTATATTGATTTGAATTTGAATTGTGACAAAATGGACCGCCCATTTTCCTTTTAAACTCAAATTCGGGTCGCGGGTCTGGGTTTGACCCGCGTGACAACCCGGATATCAACCAGTCTTGGGCTAAAATATGTTGGGCTCAACATAAGATTTGGGCTGAATTCTTTTTGGGTTTTTCACTTAAACAAAATAAAAACAAAAAAAACAAATTAAAAAAAAAGTAAAATAAAATAAAAAATATAACAAAAAAAATTTTTTTAACATTTTAAAATTTCTAATTTTATATTTGGTTTTTCAGATTTAAAAAAAACAAACACACATACAAAATAAAAAAAAATAGAAAAAAAAAATATAAGCAAACAAATATTCACATGCATTTGCACACTCCCCCTCAAATTAAGCATATATCACAATAGTAAATTTACAAACTCCCCCTAAAATCATGCATTCTACCCTTTTTCTCCCCCTCAAACATTGCATGTAATAACAAGGAAAACACATCAATGTTTGAAACAGAAAATGAATAGAATACATGGCTTGAAATCACTTAAGTTTGTAAATCGAGCATTCCCAACTTGGTTTTTAGAAAGTTAAACCTCTGTTCATCCAAAGGTTTGGTGAAAAGGTCAGCAAGTTGGTAGTCTGTTGGGACAAAATAGAGTTCGATGTTACCTTTCTCGACATGATCTTTAAGAAAATGGTACCGAACATCTATGTGCTTGGTCTTTGTGTGCTGTACAGGATTGCAAGAAATAGCAATAGCACTCTTAGAGTCACAGTAGATGGGAATTCTATTGAACTGAAATCCATAATCAGTCAACTGAGTCTTCATCCAAAGAACTTGTGAACTACAGCTTGCTGCAGCAACGTACTCAGCTTCTGCAGTAGATGTAGATACACAATTTTGTTTCTTTGAAGACCAACTGACCAATCTATCCCCTAGAAACTGTACACTCCCAGAAGTACTCTTTCGATCAAGCTTACAACATGCATGGTCAGCATCCGAATATGCAATTAACTGAAACCCGGTATCCCTTGGATACCAGAGACCAAGGTTCACAGTGCCTTTCAGGTATCGGAATATCCGTTTGACGGCCTGGAAATGACTTTCCTTGGATTGGCCTGGTACCTGGCACACATGCATGTGGCGAACATAATATCCGGGCGACTAGCAGTCAAATACATGAGCGACCCTATCATACTGCGATATCTCTTTTGATCAAAAGATTTTCCATTTAAATCAGCATTAATCTTTGTGCGAGCTTCCATGGGTGTCCCAATTGTTTGACAATCCATCATATCAAACTTTTTCAACATGTCAAGAATGTACTTTGTTTGACAAATAAATGTACCATTTGACAATTGTTTGACTTGAAGACCAAGGAAAAAGTTTAATTCACCCATCATGCTCATTTCAAATTTCTTGATCATTAAAGCAAAAAATTCTTGCAGTATTTAGGATTAGTTGACCCGAAAATTATGTCGTCAACATAAATCTGGATTAGAATGATGTCACTTCCTTGTCGTTTGATAAACAAGGTAGTGTCAATCGAACCTTTGCTAAACCAGATTTCACAAGATAAGAAGATAGAGCATCATACCATGCACGAGGAGCTTGTTTCAGACCATATAAAGCCTTATCTAACCTGAAAACATAGTCCGGATGTTTTGAATTCACAAAACCTTCTGGTTGTTCAACATACACTTCTTCTTTGAGAATTCCATTCAAGAAGGCAGTTTTGACATCCATTTGGTAGACTGTGAAGTTCTTGTAAGCAGCATAGGCAAGAAACATCCGAATAGCCTCAATTCGTGCAACTGGTGTGAATGTCTCATCGTAATCAATTCCATCTTGTTGGCAATATCCCTTTGCAACCAATCGTGCTTTGTTGCGTACAACAACTCCAGTTTCATCCTTTTTATTCTTGAAGATCCACTTGGTTTTAATTGGCTCCTTGTTCTTGCAAGGATTGGGAACCAATTTCCACACCTCAAGTCGTTCAAATTGATTCAGTTCTTCCTGCATAGCTTTCACCCAATCTGGACAACTTAGAGCTTCATTCATTGTCTTTGGTTCAACAATGCTCAGAAAATTCACAAACAGACATTCATTCGCGGATGCGGATCTTGTCTGAACTCCAGTTGTTGGATTACCAATGACTTGAGAAATTGGATGAGCTCTTGTCCATTTGGTTGTGTGAGGAATTGGATCAAGTGGATCACCAGATTCTTTAGAATCAATAAAATCAGGAGAATGTTGCTCTGTCAATTGTTCAAATGAAGTAGCAATTGGTTCAACAAAGTCGTCTGGATCATAATCTTCAGGATTGGTTGACGGACTTGTCACTTGAGAGATATTAAGAGGTTGAGTATGCAACTCTGAATTATCGGTAGGTGGAGGAGAATCAGATGATGAATTAACATCTGATGATTGTGATGGTGAAGACTCATTGGGATCTATCTCTTTTGAATTTGAACTGGAAGGTTCATTTGTATTCATTTCAGATTCAGGAACTTTCTTCGGAACTTGGAAAAATTCTTCAAACAAGATATCCAAATCTTGTGTAGTTGGAGTAGAGAATGATGATATGACATTTGATGCAGTCTTTGTTGCGGAAGCTTGTGGACTTTGAAGTTCGGGTCTTGAACTGTGTTGTTCAAGAACCATTCCCGAGAGTTCATCAAATCTAACATTCATACTATCTTCGATTCTCTTGGTTCTTCGGTTATATACTCGATAAGCAATGGATTCTCTTGAATAACCGATGAAATATGCCTCATCGCCTTTTGGTTCAAATTTGCCCAGATTATCTCGATCATTGAGAACATAACAAACACATCCGAATATGTGTAAGAAGTTCACATTGGGCTTTCTTTTGTTAATCACCTCATATGGAGTTTTATCAAACCTCTTATTTATGATTGATCTATTTTGAGTGAAACAAGCAGTAGCAACAGCTTCAGCCCATAGATTCGGAGGCAACTTAGAATAAGCAAGCATTGTTCTAGCTGCTTCAACAAGAGTTCGATTTCGACGTTCAACTACTCCATTCTGTTGAGGTGTCCTGACAGCGAAAAATTGATGAGTAATACCCATGGACTTGAAGAAAGAATCAATTGTTGAATTCTTGAATTCAGTTCCATTATCTGAGCGAACAATTCTAACCGATGATTTAAGATTTACTTGGGTCTTCTTGATGAAATCAATAATCACATTCGGAGTATCACTCTTTGCATGAAGAAAGAATACCCAAGTATACCGAGAATAATCATCGACAATCACAAGAATGTATCGCTTGCCATGGATACTTTGAACTTTCATTGGGCCACACAAATCCATATGAATAAGGTGCAAAGGACCTTCTGTACTTAGAAACTTCTTTGGTTTGTGTGATGCTTTCTTCATCTTTCCAATTGCACAAGCCGGACAAACATGTTCACTTTCATACTTGTAATCGGAAGACCTTCAACAAGTTGTTTATCCACGAGCGCATTAATCGTTTGAAAATTAAGATGAGAAAGACGGCGATGCCATAACCAAGAATTTTGTGCAGTTGCTTTTGAAAGAAGACAAATCTCTGAAGAATTAGATGGAATATTGTTGAGATCAATTGTGAACAAATTGTTGTCTCTTGTACCAGTAAGAATATCCACACCATCTTCAGTCTGCACTTTGCATTCATATCTCCTGAATAATACTTGAAGATCATTGTCACAAAATTGTCCAACACTGAAAAGATTGTGTCCTAGTCCTTCAACATAGGAAACTCTCTTGATAGTGACACCATTTTTAACAATGTCTCCATAACCGAGAATAGGAGCAATATGATCATTTCCGAATCTGACGGTTTCCATAAACTTTTCAACAAAGTTCGAAAGAATGGACTTGTTTCCAGTCATATGGCGAGAACATCCCGAGTCAACATTCCATACACAAATGAGATATTCCTGCAAGGACAAGGAATATGGTTTAGGTACCCATATAGATTGGGTCCTTGCAGGTTAGAGGGATAACATGCAAGTACACATAAAAAAATTAACATCAAGCAAAATAACACACAAACAAACTTTTTATTCAAATTAACAAACAAGCACACACAATTGGTCAAACCACAAATACGAATTACAAGCAAAGAAAATTCAAGGATTATACACAAGTTTTGATACAAGCAGGACTAGTCCTAGATGTGTTAGCATTTTCTAAAGAATTTGATCTACTAACAATCCACACTTGTTTGACATTTGTTGTATTCCCATCAAGCTTGACTTTACTAGAAGCATGCAAAAATCTATCCTTAGGAATCCATCTACTGCTACTAGTTAAGCACAAGTCACCTGAAACACGAACATTCTTTTTGTTAGCAAACAATTTGTTATTTCCGTTCTTAACAGGTTTCTTCTTGATGGGTTCTGTGATCTTGTTCACTTTCTTGATGTTATTAGGTGACAACCAACCATACTGATCTTTGTATTTAGTCATTCCTGTAACTGTATCTCTAACTCTCTGTAAAGTGCACTTAGAGGTCGTCTGAGAATACCTAGGAAAACTAGAATACTTAACATTCTTTGGTTGTTTGTTACCTAATGAGAAAGATTCATTCTTGACAGTCTTTGGACCACTACTTGTTTTGACTTCTTTTTGTGACTTTGGTTCAGATTTAACCTTATACATCTGTGGTTGTCTAGAAGTCTTTGAATTCTTAGAAACAGTGGGACCTTTGTTTGGTTTCGGTCTTGAATCAGTCTTGGGTGATGGGTTGGTCTTTGGTCTTTGGAACTTATCGAATGGGGAAGGTTGTGAAGAGTGTGACTTTGGAATCTTCTTTATAAAAAATTCATGTTTTTCCTCTTTTTGAACAAAATGTTTTTTCAAATTCAGGAGCAAAATCATGATTTCCTTCCAAAAATGTTGACATTTCATCATTTTCCAATTTCACACTTGCTTCACTTATCTTAATCGGACAAGGACTTCTCTTGAGTGGAATTGATGCTTTTTCTTTTTCTTTAAAAGATTGAAGTGCTATTTTCTGAAATTCGAATTCCACTTTTATATTATTAAGTTCCTTTAGCACATTCAACTTTTGTTCCTTTTCTTTTTCAAACTTTTGTTTGAAAGCATCAATTTCATTCAAGTATGATTGAGTTCCCTCAGAAAACTTGGTAAATGATTCAGTCTCAGAACAGTCGGGAAGAAATAATCATCAACATCATTGACATCAAAGAAATCATCTAGATCACCATCAGTTTGAACAGACACATGCACAACTTTCTTGATGTCTACATTCACATTTTGAACATGGATTGGATGATTATTTTCAAACACATTGGTTTTTTCTTTCATAGATAAAATCTTCTTATTGATTTTCTCAATCGATTCAGAAAACTTTTGGTCAAAATCAAGTTTGCACATATCAAAAATCTGTGATTCTTTTTCAGTTTGCACAGAAGCATTTACAATTTCACACATAGAAATCACAGAACATCCAGATTGATCACAAACTTTGGAATCTAACTTGGGTTGGTCAATGACACAGTGATTTTGAGTCTTCAGATTATCTATTAAAGATTGCTTTTCATCAAGAGACTTTTTCAAATCCTCTATTACCTTTTCCAAAACTTTTTGTGGAACATAAGGTCTCAAATTTTCCGGTTTTGGAATTTGAACAGGTTCTTCTAAAGGTTTTTCTTTAAAACACTCAAGAATTTCAGGGATTATAGCCTCATGATTATCTTTGTTGGTTTTAAGTGCAGGGTGACTGAAAAAATCATATGAATCATCCATTAACTCATAGTTAAAATAGACTTTTGCACCCTTCTTTAGAAAATCATCAGCCTCAAAATCACTATCATTTGGTCTCACAAACTGGTCAGTCATCCCACATCTCAAATAAGATTCCTTATATAATGGTGGGATTTCTTCTTGTGGCTTCGAGCAAAAGTTTTGGATTGACATAACCCAACCCTGAAGTGAATATAGTTTCTGAATTTCTTGGCCTATTCAAAAAGCAAGTTAGCACCAACTTCTTAACCAACTTTTTCTCAAAATAACTATTTGCCGAGAATAAATCTCTGCAAATAGAACAAGTGAAGTTCCAGTCCTTAGCCAAATTTCTGAATCACGTATTTGCCGAGCAAGATGCTCTGCAAATAGTACAAGTAAGAACACCCTATCCAAAAACCTCTGCAAACACGAGTAAACACTAAACGACAAAATAGTCGGTTACTGTTCTTCTTCTTCGTTCAGCTAAGTACCCAAACACCGAGCTTTCTGTAAATCATTGATATCTTCTTCATTTTTGCGAGTTACAACTTGAAATTTATATCAAAATTCTCAGAAACTGATCGCGAACAAATCCTCGAACAAAATAACAACTAATTTCAATCAGAATCAAATCCCACTGAAACCTTCATTTGCCGAGCTTTCACGAAATGTGATCAAATGATGAAATTGAAATCTGAAATCGATACAGAATGATGATATACTAACAACTAATCGATCGGTGAACAAATTTCAACAACAAACACACTAATTTTGCAGAAATTACTCAAACAGTAATCTCGGCAAATAGACTTTTCAGAAAATAAGCTAAATTCAGAAAATAAGCACAAATAAGCTTCAATTAAGCTTGTGGATCGTTCAGATATGCTGATTGTGCTCTGATACCAAATGTAAAGTATAGAATTTGAGCTTATGTGTGTGTTAGTGTGTGTAACAATGGCGGTTTGATGTGAGAGAAAGTAGAGAGAGAAAGTAGAGTTGGCAGGGAAAGATTGGATAGCATAAATGGTCAAAAGGTTACAAAATGCTTAATGGAGGGGTTTATATACATATGAGCTATTTACACTATGCCCCCTTCCATATTAAAGACATTTACAATAAAGGTACAATTTACATAGAAATGCACAAAGTAAGCTAGGTATGCTTAATTTGTAAAATGTAGTGAGCTAAGTAATAGCAAATCTGACCCCTTAGAGTTACTAAAATTTTGAGGGTAAGTTGTGTCAGACCCAGACTACCCTTTCACACTTGGTGCATTCAAGTGAAAGAGGGTAAGCTGAGTCTGACCCAGCTTCATGGTTATTTTTGTTATTAAATATCTCAGTGCGTTTTATTACTTTCATTATTTTATTTAGTGTACTTGTTGATCCTATTGGAGTGTGACACGTGTAGTGGTAACAGCCAGTTACTGAAAAAGTACCACCACTACTTGTTGATCCTCCAATCAAAATCTTTCTCTCTCCAACTTTTTCAAATAAGATATTTTGGGTTTTGTATATAACTTTCATTTAACCTAAATCCCAAATCACTTGTTCATATTTTCTTAAAATCAATTTTTTCTCTCAAATCCGATTACTGTTTTATTAAATTTAATTTCTTCTAAAATTTTTTTTCAAAATGGCATCATCATCTGTTTCGATTCATTCTAATGATTCTCAATCTAGTTCTGAACCTGAAAGTCTATACCCAGCTCCGATAAGCGCCAACAAGCTTTCACCTTATGTGGTGGGAAGTAATGTAGTAGTGGTTCCGGCTGATCTTGATACTGGTAAAATCAAGATTGGCAGTCTGTTTATGCCAATATTCATCCTCCTTCATGGGCTAAAGGATACGATGAGATTGTGGCTTTCTTATGGCATCATCCATTCGGAAAGGTGATGATTGAGAAGCCAGACTGGGTGTTTCAAGATCTTTTGTGTGAATTTTGGGCGAGCTGTGTTGTGAAACAGAATAAGAAAGGAGATGCTGCAATCTATGGCTCAATCCTCAACGGTAAGAAAAAGGTATATATTTCTTATGAGAGGCTTAGGTCTGCTTTTGAGTTGTCATATATGCCTGATGATGAATATGATGTTGTTGTGTCTCATACTGAAGCCAAAAATGTTTTACAAGAAGTTGGATATACTGGTCCATTGGCTTCAGTAGTTAAAATGAAACATTTAACTGGTATTTGGAACTACTTATTGAGCACAATTTCGAAAACCTTACAAGTAAAGGCAGGCAGCTTTGATCAGCCTAATGTCCTAGAATTGTAGATTTTTCATGCAATGGTCACCATGACCAGAATAGATTTTGCTGCTTTAATCTTTAAGGACCTTGTTGATCGCGTTCATAAGAAGAGTCTTACCATACCTTATGGTAGGATTCTTGCTCTTATCATTGAAGCTATTCTTGACAATGATTACAGTCTGGCCTGTTAGAAATCCAAAAATGGTGTTAAAATGCAATTATTTTAATAATGGAAGGAGTATTAGTGAAAGTTAGTCAAGTGTATAAATACTCCTTTCCATACCCAAAATTGTAAGCTTTTCCCCATTTCCTTAATTAATCACAACAATTCAACCTCATTCTCTCTGATCTTCATCTTCAACCTCCAAAACACACACTACACCTTTTCACACACTAACTCCATTTTTGCACAAATCGAGCTTAAATTTCTACTTAACAATTGGTATCAGAGCAAAATCAGTTAATCTGAACGATCCATAGCTCGATTTGTTGCAATTCTCATCCAATAACAACATCTTCAATAGTCCAAAGGTATCTGTGCAGGGTCTGACCCGAGCAATGCAGATCTACCTTGATTTTTGCAGGAAAAGAGAGGAGGAGCAAGAAGCACTAAGGGAAGCTGTCCCTACTTCGACGCGATCTGGGTCTGACACTCAATCTGCTAATCAGGGGGACCCAGGTACACATGCTTCTGAACCCTCAAACTCTTCTGAATCTATTCAAATTCTACTCCTACAAAAGAGGGTGAAGGGTTGGCCAAAACATCAGCCTCCCTAGCCACACCTTCGTCCATTCGCTCAAAATCCGACTCTAAAAGACCCCTTGTTGAGGACTTAGTACCTCTCAAGGCCAAAAAGAAAAGATCAAAGAAATCTGTGTCAGCTTCTGGGGTTGATAATGCTTCATCAAATCTTGAGATCCCCCAAGGTGCAGGGAAAGCTAAGGAACGTTCCAAAGCTGTCCCTGTCACCCAAGCTGACAAGCCAAAAACCACGCCCATCTGCACTCTCCCAAAAGAGTGTAGACGAGTTAAAGGGAACACATACTGCTACCCAACCTCCAAACAGGGTGAAGGTATTGAAAGAAAGACCTCCTCCCAAGGTCATACTGTGTCTAAACCGAATTCACCATCATCAGCCTCCCAAAAGGTTGATGATATCATTAAAGGGGTAACAAAGGATCTAGCCCAGATCCAAAGTAAGTCAGAGTCAATGCACATCATTTCTGAGGATGGTCAGCCTAAGGAGAGAAGTATCGAACGCATTGGTGACACTGCTTCTCCTCCCCAAGCTGATCAGACTCCTTCTTATCTTACACTCTGAGTCTGCACAGGCTGCCAATGCCCTTCTATGTCACAAGGAGGGGTACAGGCCTCAATTCTCCCTAAGGATACTTTGGTGCAACAACACACCTCTGTTGAAGGGCAATCAATTACACAAAACATTACACTTGCAGAGTCTGTGTCTGCATCTGTCCTTGGACAGAGGGATTCTGCAGGTTACTTGGCTGTCTTTAAGGCAGTCATGTCAGCCCCTTGTGCAGCAAAGGGAACCATTGATGGTCCTCTCAATGTCAATGAGAATATGATCACTATCTCTAGAAGTGATTCTTCATTCGATGATGAGTTTGCCCATCCATCCTCAAGGGATGCTCTGATGGAAGATGCCAGTGGAGGAGTTGATCAAAATCTAGATCAACACATTCCCACTGGCCCTCAGCCTGAATTAAACGTTAATCTTTCTCAGGCTGACCAACTCATCATCAATTCTGACAGATCCACTCATGAGACTCACTCTCATGAGCAAATGTTCCAAAACTCTTAAACCTCCACCCCCTTCTAAATATGCCCAATGACCCTGATATTAAGGATTGCAGGCTGCTCTTTCCAGAGTCAGTGGCTTTTAAGCCAACTGCAAGTTCTTCCCAAGCTGCCACTATCTCATTTTCAGATGTGGTGGGTCAGCTCACTGAGTTCATTTCAACCTCTAAGGTTGAGAGCTCAAAGCTGACCGAATGCTTGGAAAAGATCCAAAAGGATCAGGATTTGACGGATAAGAAGGTGGATAAGCCGAGTCAAGATCAGACTGCATTGGAAGATTATGTTAAGAAAGCAGTTGATTTGATGCAGCAGAACCAGAGCAAGCTACAGTGTAACAACCCTCAAAATCCGACTAGGACAATTTACTTGGATTTATCTAGATATCTATCCCTAGAGGTTTCTTAAGAGAATTTGCCTTCTAGACATTAAGGCATAGTGATATTTGCCCTCTAGTTCAATAGAATGCCCAAAGATAGCTAGTTGCCTTAGAAATGCCATAAACAATAACTATAATCATTTAAGACAATCTCAAGTAAACTAGTTCAAACTGAACTTGGCGAAATGTCAATGAACCAAAAATTTTATTTCAAGAAGTTAAGTTATATAAATAACTATGCAAGACTCACAAGATGAGATAACAACCAAAATTTTATAAATATCCAACAATTCAAACATCAAGCGGATTAAGTATATGCAAACACAAATATATACGATGACCATCTAAAAAATATATTTATAAAACTATGGTGTCCATAAAAGTGCTTGAATAATAATAAATATATGTACTAATCATAAACACAAGTTCAAAAGAGTTAAGTAACAATTTTTTGTTTAAAAACACAAAAAAAAATATGTTCACAATACATATATATATACACGATACATATGTATATATACATTGTCTAGAAAACTAAATAACTTATTAACTTAAACACACTTAAAATTTATACAAATAGTACATACACATATACACTTACATAACACCTTTACAATTCAAAATCCCCTCCCATTTTACCCTAACAAAACCGGCCCCCCTTCCCAAAACCCAACACCCAATAGTTGATCAACTAGTTTGTATTCTCCAAGACACATTACACCTAAACCCTTAATCTTCTTCACATTATTCATTACTCCTTTTTCCAAACACACACACACTCTTACACTCTAAGAAAAACAACTTTCTCTTCCTCTTTTCCACTCATATTCATGTAACACCCGATGTTTAAAAATATGGGTTTTCAAAAATCTTTCACCTAACGGTGTTAAATTGCGGAAGTAAAGACCGTAAAAGTCAAAACCGATAAAACATTTCGGTTTCTGCGTTTAGTTGGTGTTACATGCCATATCAAACCTTAGTTCAAATGAAAACCCAACGGTTGCCCAACATTAAACAACCGTTCACACATTATTACATAAATTCGACTTCAAAATGAAATGTATTCAAAAGTCTCCATAATAAGCAACTATGGGTAGCTAAGGCTCCTTCATTGCATCTACCCAAGCTCATAAGTCCTGCGTCACTAGTCCATCAAGCTAAACCTGAGGGAACCACCACATTAAAGAAACAAGTGTTAGCTATAAGAATAGCTAAGTAAGATCACACTTAATTTAAAAGCATTTTTCCAATTAAAACATTTCTTCATTATTAGACAACTCATTAGGCACAACACACAACACACATAACTGCATATCAACTTCATATCAAATAGGATAGTCATCCTAAATGTGCCTATCCTGCATTAGTTCCCACATTGTCACACGTATCTTCGTTACCTGCATATAAGTGTGCCCTGCATCACACCCGACTAGATGATCAACCAAAAGACTAATCATCGTACGTCGTTAAGGAATGGCAAGCCAATCCAAAAGTAATCCGTATGTGGAGGTTGGTCAAACCCCTCGTATTACTCGCCCTGCATTATAAAGACCATGTTGCAAGGAGCCACCCAAGCAACAACTACGTCACCGTACTCGTCCGGCTAAGACTTGTACGGGTTAAGCTTAACACTTTCCCTGCATTATATTTACGAGCTCGATCCCACACATAATAGTTTAGGAAACACACATAACCTAAACATAATCACACATTCCCTTCATTTCGTTTGGGCCCTTAAACGTGCAAGTGACATGGCAACCCTACCAAGTCTAGTGAGCTAGGTGTACAAGCCATGTAGTATGCATATGTCACACAACAACTTCATTTCTACATTTCACACATAATAAGACACTTCATAAATCTACATAAACTGCATAACAATACCCTACATTGAACAATACTTCATTTCACTACATTAAGGTCTGCCTTTCAGGTCTCATGGTCAACTACATATCCCATAATACCTCCCGTGTAACCCGAGATCCCCACATATATCATAAGTTACCGTTAAGGAAGTTATAAGTATGAAACCTTTGCTTGTTGAACCCTCAGCGTGACAAAAGTAGTGTATCTTACCTCGACACGGTTTAACAACAAGCTACCAGCACAATACAACGATGACTAGGTGTCTCCAATAACCTAGAACAAGTATAAGATCGAAATGTAAGCTAAGCGACACATTTCGTGAAATCTGGGCACATGGTGCGCCGCACCTTTCCATGTGGTGCGTCGCACAAATTCTCCAGGAGTTTAGATTAAAGACAGGTGCGCCGCACCAGCCCTTGGTGCGTCGCATATCGGGGTGTACCAAAAACCAAACTGGCCAGTGGTGCGCCGCACCCCCCACATTGTGCGTCGCACCAACTCTCCAGAAACTTCATATCCATAATGGGTGCGCCGCACCAGCCCTTTGGTGCGTCGCACCAGGGGTGCAGACAAGCAACTAAATTTTACACTTTGATCAAACGAATTCCATACGAACCCATACCCCAAATCCAACCTGGGGACTTAAAATTAATCCTTTTAATTGCACTTTCATCATCTTTAACCATACTATAATCCTTTAATCATTAACATCATAAACCAACCATTTAATCATTCGAATAACATCAAATTGATGAACGTTTAATCAAATAACCCAACCCAAACCCTTATGGCTTGGATTAAGACTAATATAAGACTTACACAATCAATTCTCAACTGAGGAATACCTATATTACCTGTATTTGGTGATAAAGATCCAAGATCTAAGCAATACACGATCGATTCGGCTCCAAAACGAATAAGATCTAGGGAGAAACTAGAGAGGGAAGGAAGGGGATCAACTAGGGCTTGTTTTAGAGGAAGAAAATCTGCATAAGGCTCTCAATGACAACCATTAAACCTCTAAACCCGTTTTTGACTTTGCACACATGTCAAAACTAACCCCTAAGCTTCCTAATCCTTCATTATTGGTCACAAACTACTTTATTGACCATAAACATCATTAATCCTTCATTAAATGTCACTACATAGACATTGATCTTCATATTACACACATTTATACTACATTAACATTTAGGCTTACAAGCCTCACACATAACACACATTAGCTACATATAAACATTAAATCTAAAACAGACTTAACGACACACATAATATTGACTTAACGGCATTAGTCAACTAGTAAAGAAAAGTTTGGGATGTTACAATTACCTCCCCCTTAAGAGGATTCCGTCCCCGGAATCTCTTCATTAAGGAACAACTCGAGATACTTTTCCTTCATTACTGCTTCAGTTTCCCATGTTAAGCTTTCTCCATGATTATGCTTCCACTTTATCAACACAAGGTCAATCACTTTTCGGCGTAACTTCTTTTGCTTTCTTCCAAGTATCGCTACCGGTTCGTCTACTATTCTCTTCATTGGGTCAATACTCACGTCTTTTATAGGAATCACACTTGACTCCTCAGCTAAACATTTCCTCAAGTAGGATACATGGAAGGTGTTGTGAATTCCATCCAATTCTGGAGGTATTTCCAACTGATATGCCACGTCTTTAATGCGCTTCACAACTTTAAAAGGTCCAATGAAACGTGGACTCAACTTTCCCTTCTTTCCAAATCGAATAACCCCTTTCCAAGGTGATACTTTCAGCATCACTAAATCACCAACATTAAACTCAATCGGTCTTTTTCTTATCTGCATAAGTTTTCTGCCTTTCTCTTGCCACACGCAAAGCTTCTTTAGCTACATTAACCTTTCCAGAGGTAATTTCAATAATTTCGGGACCGGTCAACTGCTTTTCACCGGGCTCCATCCAACAACTTGGAGTCCTACACCTTCTACCATATAACATCTCAAATGGTGGCATTCCAATGCTTGCATGGTGACTATTGTTATAAGCAAACTCAATCATTCTCAAATGATCATCCCATGCTCCACCGTATTCGAGTACACACGTTCTCAACATATCCTCCAAGGTTTGAATGGTTCTCTCACTTTGCCCATCGGTTTGGGGATGATAGGCGGTACTCAAATTATCTTAAAATATAAATGGTGTTTAATTGTAATATGTCTAGTTATATAAGGGGTATTAGTGTTAATTAGATGATAGGTATAAATACCCCTTCCTTAATAATTTAAGAAGCCTTTCACATTAATCCATAGTTACTTCTCTCTAATTTACTTTCTCTCTCTAAACTCATCTTCAACCTCCCATTTCACATACAAACACACATTTCACACACTAACCTAAATCCTCCATTAAAGCATCAATTAAGCTCAAGTTTCTTAATAACAATTGGTATCAGAGCATAATCGGTGTAACCGAACGATCTACAATCATTTTTACATCTGATTTTGTTCATAATTTTGAGAATTTGAGCTTAATTTCTGGAAATTCTGGAAAATTCTGTTTTATGCTGAATTTGAAGCTTAATAGTGATTCTGATCACTGTTTAGAGGTGGATTAGTGTTCAATTTCATGAATCAATACTAAATTTTTGAGTTTCTAATTGGATTTACATCTTCATGTTTTATCTCGGCATTTAGTATATTCAGAAAGTAAGAAAAGTCAATATTTTGTTCAAAAGAGAATCTGCTGCTACAGTAACTGCTTTTCAATTTCTCGATTTGACAATTTTTGGTGACGGTTGAATTTTCCGGCGAGATTTTGAATTTTCCGGCGAGCTTTAATCGACTTAATTTTCAGTGAGGATTTGTTCGCGGTTTCATTTAGAGTATTTTGGTGGTGGTGACAAGTGTTAATCTGAAGGAAAGAAGGTTTAATCGGTGTTTGAAGGTTTTCCGGTGAAGTCTTTCCAGAATCCGGCCGCCGTGGTTAGTGTTGAATTGTTCCAGCCAAGAACTAGCCATTTGCCGAGCTAACCGTTCACAAAACTCGTGTTTGCCGAGTTATCTTCACGACCAGCATACCCATACTCGTGGTTGCCGAGCTAAAGTCTCAACCAAAAGTTGTGTTCTCGCATTTGCCGACCATTTATCTCGGCAAACCATTCAAATCACTCAAACCTTCCAAAACCCGCATTTGCCGAGCTCCCAGCTCGGCACCCAATACAAAATCAACCAAAACCAAAATCAAGTTGTTGCCAAAGTAGTTTCACGACCAAACGATTGTGAACTCGTGTTTGCAGAATTATCTCACGACCAGAACCATCTAACTCGCATTTGCCAAACCAACCGAATTCCAAAATCTACCAATTGCCGAGTTGGACTTAGAAATTTTCAGCCGAAAGAGTCATTTGTCGAGCTCGTTGCTCTGCATATCACCATTTCGACCAAGACCCCATTTGCAGAGCTCTATTCTCTGCAAATCAACCATTTGTCCAGACTTAACCAATTTTCACCCAACACCTCATTTGCCGAGCTTATATCTCGGCAAATAGACCAAAATTTTCAAACCTTTTTCTAATCGAGTTTTACCTTTGTACCATTCTTGGTGTGCAATTTGTGAAAAAAAATTGTTTTGAAAACCCCATTTGCCGAGCTTTTATCTCGGCAAATCGCACTTTCATCTTTCAAGTCTTGGAATCGTGGCTGTGTGGTGTACTGGTTTGTTATTGAGTTCATTTTCGTGTGGGTGTTTGAAGTGCTTGATTCAGTCTCTTTCTCGGTCATCATTTTATTCTTCATAAGTTTCTAATCGGTTGTCTTTGTTTGGAAGGATTAAAGACAGATTTTTTTTTTCGAAGAGAGAAAGAAAGAGACAGAGAGAGAGTGATACAAATTTAATAAGTGAAACGTTTTTCTTCTCTAATATAAGGAAACAGAAATTGTGTAAGCAAACTGTTGATAGTGTAAGAAGCAATTCACGCGTGTTCTGTATATCCTCTGACTTGTCACGTTGCCATTGGTCAATTTCATTACTTTTGTATCGTGTGAGTTGTTGTTATGAACAATAACGTGTGTCAGTGGGCTTAATTTGTGACTTACTTTTGAATATCAATAGAGTGTTGCAGTATACAAGTGTGATCACGTGAAAGAGTAGAGAATTTTTAAATTGAGAAAGTGTGTTGGTTTAGTAATCAAGCATGCGTGGTCTGTAAAAGTAAGTCTTGATACCGTGTTGAAAGAAAAAGAGTCATGAGGAGAGTACAGAATTTTGGTACTGATCAGAGTATTTCTCATTAAGAGGATTTCTATTTCTGTTCCCTGCTTCCATGTGAAAAGAGAAAATAACAAGATTTACAGATTCACTGAAGCTCAGTTCAAGCTTTTGCCAGTTGATGATATAATCTTTCTCTACAATTATTTTTTGAATGCTATCCAAAGATACTGTGAAGACATTATTGCTTTTGATGCTGTGAAGAGATATATGTCAAGCTGTATCCAATATGCTTCATTGGAAGACTTTCAGATTGGATTTGAAGTTGTCAAGAGAAAGATTAATGTTCCCTATCCCGATCAAAGTCTTTACACTGCAGACATTGAAAAGCTGAGTATTGGTCATGTCATCGAAGAAC
>CM067171.1:84053382-84068567 GCA_034093135.1 Erigeron breviscapus | reverse complement strand
TGGAGTCTCTGCCTTATGTTGGATATGCATGACTTCATTGAGTTATTTATTATGTTATTGATTTGCAGCCTTGTTGTATTGTTTGGTTGTGTGTATGCTGCATGCTTGTTTCAATTCTCTTATTATTTGTGATATTTTATATGACCAATCTGTTATTTGTGGATCTTAGACCCTTTGTAACCGTTCACCCCTTTAACCTTTTTTCTTTCTTTCCCTTATCACTTCACCTTTAAATTTAATACCTCATTGTACCCCACGATATTCAACTATACCTAATCAAACCAAACAAATAATTTAAGCAAATTGATGTGTTGTATTTTATACCCATTTCCCACATTGTATTTAGTTGAATTTGCATGGTTTATGAGTCGTTTGTACACATTTGGTGCGTTTATGGTATTTGTTAGTGTTTCAGGTTACTGACAGGTATTTAAGCGTAAATCTGGAGAAAACGACATTGTTGAGGTGAAGTAACTGCTAACGGAGGATTTCGGAAGCATTTGGATGAAGAGTGCAGGAAGTCAACAAAAGTCAAAGCTGAAGAAGGACAATTACGCCGCAACCGAATTCCAGAAAGTTAAGTTGCGCAACAGCTCTTCCAATTGCGCCGCAACGCCTTTTGTTCCTGGCCAGCCACGAGTCAACATTGGTCAAGGGTCAACGCTAGTCAACGTTCAATTGCGCCGTAACTAGTTGTTGCCCGCAACCGAAAAGCAGAAGAATAAGTTGCGCCGCAATCAAGTGCGTTGCGCCGCAATACGTTCAAGTTCAAGCCAGCCTTGGTCAACGAAAGTCAAAGTCAAATGCAAAAGTCAACCTTAGTTGCGCCACAATCCTCAGTTGCGCCGCAACTGGGTCCGATTCTGGACAGTTTTTAGGGAAGTATAAATAGCATGCAAAACATCCCAAAACCCTTCTTCTCTTCTCCCAGCCGTTTTTGAAGCCTTTTTCAGAGATATTTTCATCTATTCATCATATTTTAGGTTTTCAAACACAATTGGATCAATTTCGTTCGTAGCTTTCAATTATTATCATTCGGTAACAATGATTTCTTCATATTTCGATTTGTTCTTTCATATTTAATATGAGTGGCTAATCACTTTATCATCCATCTTGATGAAGTGAGACAATATGTAAAGATTGCACATTTTATTAATTCAATGTTGATTTCATTTAACGTTATATCGAGATCTTAGCATATTTCTTCCTTATTATTTATCTTGAATTGATTGGTGATTTATGTGTGTCTTTAATGGTAGTTATTGATTACATATATTTCATTTTGATTGTTTGGGTACAAACGATTGGGTCTATGACGGGTACGGTAGATAATCGTTCATGATAATAGGAGAAATGTGTTAACGGTTGGGTACAATCGATAGGTATAATTGTTATTTTAATAACCAAACCAATTGTTTGATTACGGAAGTTATAAAAGATGTCTTGGGGTACCGGTCTTTGTAACGAAACTAGTTTAAGCAAGAGAGTCAAATATGTCATTAACTTGACGGGTACGGGGTTGGTGCTTTGTTTGAGTCTCGGTTATTTAATCAACTAATTTGGATTGAACTTCATTTATGTGCAATCTGAGCGTATTGTTGAGCGAAATCAAGATGGATGTCTTTTAAATTTTTGTCATAAAAACATTTTAAATATCGTTTTAGGACGATCCCTGCCCCGGTAATACCGGATTTAAGTTATTTACTTTTACTTGTTGCAAAGTGACAATTCGGTCACAAAACCCCTTGTTAATTAGAATTACTTAATGTCAACAATTACTTCACTTTAGTCCCTGTGTTCGATCCTGGACTTACCTTTTAGCTATACTATATACGAACGGGTCCACTGCCCGAGAGTGTGTAGTAGTCAGTTTTAGGGTATTTCTTGTTTTAATTTTTAAACTCGATTTTACACATCACAAATATATGGACACAAAATTAACCTTGTTGAGTCCCAATGTTAATTGTAAATTTAATGATGACAAATCTGACCTATAAACACTTAGTAATCTTTTGGTTCTTGTAATCTGAACTGAGTCAGACTAAGCTGACACAGCTTACGATCTGTTTTCTGACCTAGATCATGCTTCATACTTGTAATTGTAATATCTTATGGAAGCAAGTGTTATTCAAGCTGCATCAAATTGTATTAGCATTCAGTCCAAGTCGAAGAGAAGGATTGAAGATAGAAGACCAAGATGTTAGTGGAAGACAGCTTGGGATTAGCAGTCAGCTTGGAAACACTTAGGCAGATTGGTGCCTTGAAAAACGGCTCAATCTGTGTCTGACAATCAAGTGAAGATAACAACCTGGATTGAAGATAAGGACAAATGACGTGACTAGGAAGAATCCTAGGATCCAGGTTGGTGGTTGGTTACATATGCGTGTCCATACTCTTATTGGACGATGAAGAATGTGCTGCAGTACGTGGGGGACCACAAGTACGAAAGGCACGATTGATTATTCCTTCATCAACCACTGATGAAGAACACGTAGCTGCAACGGACACCTAATGAAGGAGCGCTTGTGCCTATAAAAGCCTCATTCATGGATTGCATATGTGTGGCATTTCCTGAGAATCATTCTTCACACTAGTTTCTCTGCTCTTACACACAGCTTAGTCTGTACGAGATCAGCTTGGGCTGATTCTCTTGAGCTGAAACTTATTGATTGTTGTTTCTCATTTCATAGGGTTGTTATATATATATAGGCTATCTTTATTCCGCAACAACCCTGTAATTCTTTGTATAGATTATTTCTTAATAAAGGATTACATTTGAAAATAACAATCTGTTCAAGAATGTTTTTTTCTTTACTGCTTTACTGTTTTAATGATTCCTGCACTTTACTTACTTGCTTAATATTCTTTATCTGAATCTTAAAACGTTTTGCGATAAAAGTTTGTAAAGATTGTGAAAAGTTGTATTCACCCCCCTCTACAACTGTTCTGTGTTCAATATACTTTGGTATATTGATACACCGTGGGACGTATCAATTGGTATCAGAGCGGTGGTTGAGAATTAACTTGACTTGATCCTTGCATATTTTCATTTATAGTAAAGCATTATGTCATCATATATTGATAATGGTTCTTCAACCTGACCACCCATGTTTGACAAAGATGATTTCAGTGGGTGGAAAGGTAGAATGTCTTTGTTCCTTGAATCCATCGATAACAATATGCCTGACATCCTTACGGATGGTCCTTATGTTCCTACACAAACCATTGTGGTAGAAGTTGTGGTCAGGGAAGGTCAACCAACCATTCCTGCCACAGTCAAATCTATTGTTAAGGACAAGGCAGATTGGGGGGATGAGGATAGGAGGTTGGCAAACTTGGATGTGAAGGCTAGAAATTTCATTGTCCAAGCTGTGCCCAAAGACCTTTACCATTCTATTAAAATGTGTTCAACAGCAAAGAAAATGTGGGGTACATTGACTGTTATGTTTGAGGGTTGCTCTACCTCCATGGAATCCACAATTACTACATTGACCAGGGGTATGAGAGATTTTTCTCTTTGAGAAATGAATCCTTGACTGACACTTATACCCGCTTTAATGCTTTGGTAAATGATTTAGCTGCTGTTGGAATTAACAAGAAAAATGAGGTTTTAAAGAGCAAATTTCTTGATTCATTACCACCCAAATGGAACAACTATATTTCTTCTGTTAAATTAAGTTATGTTTATCATGATCTTGATCTCCCTGGACTTTTTGGTTTGCTTCATAACCAAGAATGTTCAGAGGCTGAAAAGTTAATTGCTATGGGTAATTCTTATAGTCAGCCTGCTGCTGCACTTGTTGCTTCTATGACTGAACACCCTAGTTCAATTAGTAATGAGATCATTCCTTGTGTTAATGATGATATTCCTGTGATGTCAAATCCTAACTCTGTTTGTGCTGAATCTGAGTGTGATGAATCTGATGGTGATGAACTAGCAAATGAAGTTGCTATGTTGGCTGAAAGGATCAGAAGGAGATCCTTTAACAAGTTTAAAGGAAAAGGAAGAGGTGGCCAAGCTGACAAGACCAAGAAGCCATTTGATATGTCCAAGGTCACTTATTACAAGTGTGGCAAGACTGGACATATGGCTGGAGATTGCAGATCCAAAGAAACTGCTCAAGCTGTGCCAGCCAAAGGTGGAAGAGGTGAAAAATACTCTAAGCTCAAGACTAAGTACAAAGCCTTGAAAGCACAAGTAGCTGAGCTGACTGAGAAGGTGAACAAAAATGAGAAGAGTCTGGTAGCCAAAGACTGGGCTGAAAGTGCCACATCATCTGATGATGAGCTGTACAAAGATGCCAAGTGTTTCATGGCTAAAGAAGCTACTCAAAGATTTGCTGAAGATCTGGTAAGAATACAACAGCAATCTGAGTCAGCTCACCAGGCATCCACCAGTCAGACTGCTCCACCTGAGGTAACTTCTTTTTCCAATATGTCTGATAATGAGAAGCTGTCCAGACTGAACAAACTTGGTGATGAGGTTTTACTGCAAAAACATTTTAATCAAGAACTCAAAAAGGAAATACATATTTTGAAACTTGATAACAGCTCTAAGAGTCACACCATTGAAAAACTAGAATATGAAGTTAAAGCTCAAAAGCAATTAAACTCCATTTTGATTAAAGAAGCTAAAACTGCAGAAGAAAAGTTTTTAAAGGTTAAACAGATTACTGAAACATGGTGTATAAGTTCAAAAAGAGTTGCCAAGTGTGTTAATGAACAAATACCTCATCAGATCCAAGCCATCTTTGATGGTGATTATGATAGGGCCATAGCCATTGCTGAAGTATGTGCTATGGAGCCTTGTTATCAGCCTCCTTCACCACCCAAAGTCCAAACCAAAGAGACTATTTCTAAACCAATTAAGTTGGTTCAGAAATATGGTATTGGGTTTAAAGATCCTGAAACTATGGGTCAGACCATTGCTGAAGCTGTGTCTGAAGCTGATCAGGTTGTTGAGTTAAAACCTGAAGAAAGTCTTGACTTGTCCAAGCTGACCATCACCCAATCTGTGTCAGATTCAAAGAATAAAACAAACAAGAATAGTTTAAAGAGAAATAAAGAAAGGATAGAGATCACAGTGTTCCTAAAGAGAAAATTAAGCTTTTAAAGAGTAAGAAGTCTGGTTCTCTAGGAAATGAGTCACAAGCAAAATCTAAGTCTATTTCAAGTAACACCAAGTCTGACTCTGACAAGTTGATTTTAAAATATGTTGAGTCCAAAACTGATAAGGTGTCAATGAAAACCAATTTTCTTGAGAAGGTTTCTGATCCAAAAATTGTTGATCAAAGAAAATTGAGAGCTGAATGTAAGAAAGCTGGAATAGGCAAAGGTTTTGTTAAGAAGGAAACCTTGAATGTTGCTAGAAAGAACTTTGAATCTGGTAAAGGACAGACCAAGCAACAATGGGTTTCAAAATATGATAAGAGTCTGTGTTTAGTTACCCAATCTGAGTCAGACCAGAAGGTCAGCTCTGGTGAACCCATCCTTGGATGGGTTCCCAAAATGAACTAATCTCTTATCATAATTGCAGGGCAGTCATGACGATAACACCTGGAACTTGGACAGTGGATGTTCCAAGCATATGACCGGATGTAAGTCCCTGCTATGTAGCTTTAGGATTCGCGCTGGTCCTAATGTTACTTTTGGAGATGATTCCCAAGGAAAGACTGAAGGTTTTGGTGTTCTTTCAAATGGTCCTCTTACTTTCAGAAGAGTCTCATATGTAAATGGTTTGAAGCACAATCTGATCAGTGTAAGTCAGTTGTGTGATGCTGGTTATGAAGTGAGATTCAGGTCTGATAAGGGTATTGTTCTTGATTTGGAAGGCAATGTGGTTCTTATTGCTAAGAGGGATGAGTCTTTGTATTCTTTTGACATGAGAAATCCAACTGTCACAAGAGAAGTCTGCTTCATGTCAAAGTCTCAAGATGAGCTGAATTGGTTGTGGCATAAAATGCTGTCTCATATGAATTTCAAAGACATCAACAAGCTGTGTAAGAAAGAGTTGGTGTCTGGTCTTCCGATCAATTATGAGAAGGACAAGCTGTGTGGTGCTTGTGAGAAAGGCAAGCAACATAAAGCTACTTTTAAGTCTAAGACATGCTCAACCATTACTCTTTGGTAATTGTTGATTAGTATTCAAGATACACCTGGGTTTTCTTTCTAAGACACAAGAGTGAAGCTGCTGACAGCATTATTCATTTCATCAAGCAAGCTGAAATTCTCTACAAAAGACCTGTTAGGCAATTAAGGAGTGACAATGGTACTGAATTCAAGAATATCACTCTTAATTCATTCTGCAGTGAAAAGGGAATTTCACAAGTCTACTCAGCTGCCAGAACTCCTCAACAGAATGGTGTTGCAGAAAGAAGAAACAGAACTCTCATTGAAGCTGCCAGATCCATGATGGCTCAAAACAATGTCAAGTCTCATTTCTGGGCTGAAGCAGTACACACAGCTTGCTTTACCCAGACAGATCCCTCATTGTGAAAAGACACCAGAAGACTGCATATGAACTTCTTAGGGGGAGAAAATCTGAGATTGGTTTCCTAAGAATGTTTGGAAGTCCTTGCTACATTCTGAATCAGAAAGACCATCTTGGAAAGTTTGATGAGAAATCAGATGAAGGTATCCTACTTGGATATGCAACAATGATGAAGGCCTACAGAGTGTATAACAAGAGAACTAAAACAATTGAGAACTCTGTAAATGTAAGCATTGATGAAGGTTGTTCTAAGCCAGACTGCTCTCCTCCTGAAGATGAAGACTTCAATTTTGAAGAACTGGCTGTACCTGAGAATGAGCCTCCAACTAATCCTCCAATTGGAGCTAATAATGCTCAAACTCAGGGGGAGCAACTCATTGAAGAAGAAGAAGAAGTTCCAATCTTTGAAGATGCACAAGCTGATCCTACTCCTACTGAAGTTATTGTTCAGAATCCATTAAATGACTCTCCAACTGGTTCAGACTCCTCCATTCCTGTCCAAGCTGATCAGCCTCTTCCTCAAGCTGATCATGCTGAACCATCTAATCTGAATCAGTCCATTGTCCCAGTTACTAGATGGACAAAGAGTCATCCAATTAACCAAATCATTGGTGATCCACTCTCTGGTGTGAAAACAAGAAGAAAGGCAACAGGCAACTTCTGCATGTTTGTCAAATTTGTAAGCAAGATGGAACCAACTGAGGTTGATGAAGCTCTGGAAGATCCCTCTTGGGTTAATGCAATGCAAGATGGAGCTAACACAGTTTGAAAGAAACAAGGTTTGGGAACTTGTTCCAAGACCTCATCACAAGACTGTGATTGGAACCAAGTGGGTCTACAGAAACAAAATGGATGAAAGGGGAGTTGTGACAGAAATAAAGCAAGATTGGTAGCTCTTGGTTATAGACAAGAGGATGGAATTGATTATGATGAGACTTTTGCACCAGTGGCAAGATTAGAGGCAATCAGAATGTTCTTGGCCTTCTCTGCTCACAAAGGTTTCAAAGTCTATCAAATGGATGTGAAGAGTGCATTTCTTAATGGAAAATTGGAAGAAGAAGTCTATGTTGAACAACCTCCTGGTTTTGAAAATTCAAAGTTCCTGACCATGTGTTCAAGCTTGACAAGGCTCTCTATGGGTTGAAGCAAGCTCCAAGGGCATGGTATGATACTTTGTCTAAATTCTTATTGGCTAATAACTTCAAAAGAGGTAATGTTGACAAGACTTTGTTGTGAGAAAGTATAATGGTGATATTCTGCTTGTACAAATCTATGTAGATGATATAATATTTGGGTCTAGCAGTGAAAGACTTTGCAAAAAGTTTTCTGAATTAATGTCTAAAAAGTATGAAATGAGCATGATGGGAGAACTAAACTATTTTCTGGGTTTACAAGTTAAACGGACTAAAAATGGAATTTTCATAAACCAAGGAAAGTATGTTAAAGATCTCTTAAACAAATTTGGTTTTACTGATTGCTCACCTATGAAAACTCCTATGGGAACTGGTGATAAGCTGGATGAAGATAAAAATGGTAAATCTGTTGACATCACAGCTTATAGGGGTATGATAGGATCATTACTTTACTTAACTGCTAGCAGACCAGATATTATGTTTGCTACATGCCTTTGTGCGAGATATCAAGCTAGTCCTAAGGAATCTCATCTTAAAGCTGTGAAGAGAATCTTTAGATACCTTAAAGGTAGTCCCAATCTGGGGTCTTTGGTATCCCAAAGACTCAGGATTTGATCTAATTGGCTATTCAGATTCTGACTTTGCAGGCTGTAAGATTGACAGAAAAAGTACTCAGGAGCTTGTCAATTGCTTGGCAATAGACTTGTAAGCTGGTCCAGCAAGAAGCAGCATTCAGTTTCTATCTCCACTTCAGAAGCTGAATATGTTGCTGCAGGAAGTTGTTGCTCTCAAATTCTTTGGATGCAATATCAAGCTTCAAGACTATGGTGTCACTGCAACAAAAACTCCAATCTTTTGTGACAGTACCAGTGCCATAGCAATTTCAAACAATCATGTGCTTCATTCAAGGACAAAGCACATTGATATAAGATATCATTTCATCAGGGATCATGTAATGAAAGAAGATGTTGAACTCCACTTCATTCCAACAGATAATCAGCTTGCTGACTTGTTCACAAAGCCATTGGATGAATCAAGGTTCAACTATCTCATAAGTAAGCTAGGTATGCTTAATTTGTAGAATGTAGTGAGCTAAGTAATAGCAAATCTGACCCCTTAGAGTTATTCTAAAATTTTGAGGGTAAGCTGTGTCAGACCCAGCCTACCCTTTCACATTTCAAGTGAAAGAGGGTAAGCTGAGTCTGACCCAGCTTCGTGGTTATTTTTGTTATTAAATATCTCAGTGAGTTTTATTACTTTCATTATTTTATTTAGTGTACTTGTTGATCCTATTGGAGTGTGACACGTGTAGTGGTCCTACCGGTTACTGAAAAAGTACCACCACTACTTGTTGATCCTCCAATCAAAATCTTTCTCTCTCCAACTTTTTCAAATAAGATATTTTGGGTTTTGTATATAACTTTCATTTAACCTAAATCCCAAATCACTTGTTCATATTTTCTTAAAATCAATTTTTCTCTCAAATCTGATTACTGTTTTATTAAATTTAATTTCTTCTAAAATTTGTTTTCAAAATGGCATCATCATCTGTTTCTATTCATTCTAATGATTCTCAATCTAGTTCTGAACCTGAAAGTCGATACCCAGCTCCAATAAGCGCAAACAAGCTTTCACCTTATGTGGTGGGAGATAAGGTAGTAGTGGTTCCGGCTGATCTTGATACTGGTAAAATCAAGATTGGCAGTCTGGTTTATGCCAATATTCATCCTCCTTCATGGGCTAAAGGATACGATGAGATTGTGACTTTCTTATGGCATCATCCATTCGGCAAGGTGATGATTGAGAAGCCAGACTGGGTGTTTCAAGATCTTTTGTGTGAATTTTGGGCGAGCTGTGTTGTGAAACAAAACAAGAAAGGAGATGCTGCAATCTATGGCTCAATCCTCAACGGTAAGAAAAAGGTATATATTTCTTACGAGAGGCTTAGGTCTGCTTTTGAGCTGTCATATATGCCTGATGATGAATATGATGTTGTTGTATCTCATACTGAAGCCAAAAATGTTTTACAAGAAGTTGGATATACTGGTCCATTGGCTTCAGTAGTTAAAATGAAACATTTAACTGGTATTTGGAACTACTTATTGAGCACAATTTCGAAAACCTTACAAGTAAAGGCAGGCAGCTTTGATCAGCCTAATGTCCTAGAATTGCAGATTTTTCATGCAATGGTCACCATGACCAGAATAGATTTTGCTGCGTTAATCTTTAAGGACCTTGTTGATCGCGTTCATAAGAAGAGTCTTACCATACCTTATGGTAGGATTCTTGCTCTTATCATTGAAGCTATTCTTGACAATGATTACAGTCTGGCAACTGGTCAGATTGTGGAATGCAAGTCTATCAATAACAACATCTTCAATAGTCCTAAGGTATCTGTGCAGGGTCTGACCCGAGCAATGCAGATCTACCTTGATTTTTGCAGGAAAAGAGAAGAGGAACAAGAAGCACTTAGGGAAGCTGTCCCTTCTTCGACGCAATCTGAGTCTGACACTCAATCTGCTAATCAGGGGGACCCAGGTACACATGCTTCTGAACCCTCAAACTCTTCTGAATCTGTTCAAACATTCTACTCCTACAAAAGAGGGTGAAGGGTTGGCCAAAACATCAGCCTCCCTAGCCACACCTTCATCCACTCGCTCAAAATCCGACTCTAAAAGACCCCTTATTGAGGACTTAGTACCTCTCAAGGCCAAAAAGAAAAGATCGAATAAGAAATCTGTGTCAGCTTCTGGGGTTGATAATGCTTCATCCATTCTGAGATCCCCCAAGGTGCAGGGAAAGCTAAGGAACGTTCCAAAGCTGTCCCTGCCACCCAAGCTGACAAGCCGAAAACACCACGCCCATCTGCACTCTCCCAAAAGAGTGTAGACGAGTTAAAGGGAACACCCACTGCTACCCAACCCTCCAAACAGGGTGACGGTATTGAAAGAAAGACCTCCTCCCAAGGTCATACTGTGTCTAAACCGAATTCGCCATCATCAGCCTCCCAAAAGGTTGATGATATCATTAAAGGGGTAACAAAGGATCTAGCCCAGATCCAAAGTGAGTCAGAGTCAATGCACATCATTTCTGAGGATGGTCAGCCAAGAGAGAAGTATCGAACGCATTGGTGACACTGCTTCTCCTCCCCAAGCTGATCAGACTCCTTATATCTTACACTCTGAGTCTGCACAGGCTGCCAATGCCCCTTCTATGTCACAAGGAGGGGTACAGGCCTCAATTCTCCCTAAGGATACTTTGGTGCAACAACACACCTCTGTTGAAGGGCAATCATTTACACAAAACATTACACCTGCAGAGTCTGTGTCTGCATCTGTCCTTGGACAGAGGGATTCTGCAGGTTACTTGGCTGTTAAGGCAGTCATGTCAGCCCCTTGTGCAGCAAAGGGAACCATTGATGGTCCTCTCGATGTCAATGAGAATTTGATCACTATCTCCGGAAGTGATTCTTCATTCGATGATGAGTTTGCCCATCAATCCTCAAGGGATGCTCTGATGGAAGATGCCAGTGGAGGAGTTGATCAAAATCAAGATCAACACATTCCCACTGGCCCTCAGCCTGAATTAAACGTTAATCTTTCTTAGGCTGACCAACTCATCATCAATTCTGACAGATCCACTCATGAGACTCACTCTGATGAGCAAATGTTCCAAAACTCCTTAAACCTCCACCCCCTTCTAAATATTCCCAATGACCCTGATATTAAGGATTGCAGGCTGCCCTTTCCAGAGTCAGTGGCTTTTAAGCCAACTGCAAGTTCTTCCCAAGCTGCCACTATCTCATTTTCAGATGTGGTGGGTCAGCTCACTGAGTTCATTTCAACCTCTAAGGTTGAGAGCTCAAAGCTGACCGAATGCTTGGAAAAGATCCAAAAGGATCAGGATTTGACGGATAAAGAAGGTGGATAAGCTGAGTCAAGATCAGACTGCATTGGAAGATTATGTTAAGAAAGCAGTTGATTTGATGCAGCAGAACCAGAGCAAGCTGACAGAGTCTCTTGATAATCTTACAAAGGCAGTAAATGAAGAGAATGAAAGGAACAAGAGTACTCTGGGTCAGATTGAAAATGCTGCAACCAAGTTTAAAAGGGAAGTCACCATAGAACTTCGATCTGCAAACAAGTCACAAGCAGATTTCAAGAATGATCTGATTGAAGTTTCTAAGGGTGTTAAATCCAAGATAAAACTCCTCATGAGGATTATGTTGAGCTAAGAAGAGCCTGTTGTCTCACCAATGTCAAAATTGACTTGATCAACCAGGATCTCAAAGACTTCCTCGTTACTCCAGTGAGCTCTTTCCCTGCTGATGATGACAAAAGGGGGAGAAGAATGCTACTAAGAGAAAGAGGAGTGCTATGAGTGAAGCTGAAATTGAGCTAGAAAGAGAAAGACAACAAGCTCAGGTTGACAAGGACATTGAAGAATACCTTGAAAGATTGAAAGAGAGACAGAATAAGGCCAGAGCTGAGGAGGCACAAAATGATAGAAGATTTGTTGTGCATGGTTCTAGGGTGGAAGGTGAGAAGGAAGATGTGGAAGAGATAAAAAGACCAGAATCTGAGTCTGGTGGTGAAACTGTTGGAAAATTGAATGAAGAAACTGAAAAGGAGAGTGATACAACCAAGGGGGAGACTGTTAATGAAATGGGAGATATAAGGAAGGATGTTGGTGTTGAAAAAGAGAAGAAAGTTGAAAAGAAAAGAAAGTCCTCCAAGCTGTTCCTGTGCAAGCTGTGCCAACTCAAGCTGACCCAGCTCCCAAAGAAATTGATGAATCTTCATCTAGTGAAGACACAGCCACTCTGTCCCAGTTCATGATCAAGAAAAGAACAACAGAAGCTGGGTCAAGTGGTGTGAAGGTCTTAACTGAGAAAGAAAAGGATTGGGAGATTGCAACTGAAACTGCTCCACAGCTTGGGGTAACAGTTGAGGTGGCATATAAAATGATTAAGGAGACAGACTAGAAAGAGAAAGAATTGCTGCAACTAAGTCTGATTCTGAAATTGCCAAGGCTGTTCAAGAACAATTAAATAAGGAAGATGAAGAAGATCTTGCAGCCATTGGTTCTAAAAAGAAAGTTGTGAGCAAAGGAAAAGGAAAGAAGAAAGTGGTGGTTCATTCTACACCATCACAGAAAGTTAAAGATGTGAAAGAAAGTGTGAAAGCTCATAATTGGTTTGATGCTTTGGAGAAAAGACAAATTACTGAAAAGATCCATTATAGAAGGCATCCAGAACCAATCCTCCAGGTTCTACTGAAAAGACGAAAAGGAAAGAACATTCCCAGCATAAGGTTTACAAGGAGAGGTTATGAAACCAACTGGGAAACCCATGATCTTGACAAACTGCTTGATCTAGGATACACAGAGTGGGTGGAACTACATAATACCATTACTGGTATGTATGGAGTTCACAAAGAGACAGTCTTGGAAGCCATTGAGAAGAAGTTAGCTGCTATTGTGAAATACAAGATTGATATCTCTGGCCTTCCAAGACCAATTGCATATGATATGGATTATGAAGATGAGTCAGCTGAGCCACTGAAGAAGAAAAGAAGAAGGTTTGAAAAGATTGATGCTCCTGGAGGTGACCATTCAGTTTTTCTCCAAAACTTATCTCCTACAGAGTTGCTTGCACAATTATCTTCTGGTGCTATTGACAAGATTCTTGATAATGTTGAGTCCCAATGTTAATTGTAAATTTAATGATGACAAATCTGACCTATAAACACTTAGTAATCTTTTGGTTCTTATACTCTGATCTGGGTCAGACTAAGCTGATACAGCTTACGATCTGTCTCTGACCCAGATCATGCTTCATACTTGTAATTGTAATATCTTATGGAAGCAAGTGTTTTTCAAGCTGCATCAAATTGTATTAGCATTCAGTCCAAGTCAAAGAGGAGGATTGAAGATAGAAGACCAAGATGTTAGTGGAAGACAGCTTGGATTAGCAGTCAGCTTGGAAACACTTAGGCAGATTGGTGCCTTGACAAACGGCCCAATCTGTGTCTGACAATCAAGTGAAGATAACAACCTGGATTGAAGATAAGGACAAATGACGTGACTAGGAAGAATCCTAGGATCCAGGTTGGTGGTTGTTTTACATATGCGTGTCCATACTCCTTATTGGTAGATGAAGAATGTGCGTCAGTACGTGGGGGACCACAAGTACCATGAAAGGCACGATTGATTATTCCTTCATCAACCACTGATTGAAGAACACGTAGCTGCAACGGACACCTAATGAAGGAGCGCTTGTGCCTATAAAAGCCTCATTCATGGATTGCATATGGTGGCATTTTCCTGAGAATCATTCTTCACACTAGTTTCTCTGCTCTTACACACAGCCTAGTCTGTATGAGATCAGCTTGGGCTGATTCTCTTGAGCTGAAACTAATTGATTGTTTTTTGTCATTTCATAGGGTTGTTTAGATATCTATAGGCTATCTTTATTCCGCAACAACCCTGTAATTCTTTGTATAGATTATTTCTTATAAAGGATTACATTTGAAAATAACAATCTGTGTTCAAGAATGTTTTATTTCTTTACTGCTTTACTGTTTTAATGATTCCTGCACTTTACTTACTTGCTTGATATTTATTATCTGAATCTTAAAACGTTTTGAGTTAAAAGTTTGTAAAGATTGTGGAAAGTTGTATTCACCCCCTCTACAACTGTTCTGTGTTCAATATACTTTGGTATATTGATACACCGTGGGACGTATCAATTGGTATCAGAGCGGTGGTTGAGAATTAACTTGACTTGATCCTTGCATATTTTCATTTATAGTAAAGCAATGTCATCTTATATTGATAATGGTTCTTCAACCCGACCACCCATGTTTGACAAAGATGATTTCAGTGGGTGGAAAGGTAGAATGTCTTTGTTCTTGAATCCATCGATAACAATATGCCTGACATCCTTGCGGATGGTCCTTATGTTCCTACACAAACCATTGTGGTAGAAGCTGTGGTCAGGGAAGGTCAACCAACCATTCCTGCCACAGTCAAATCTATTGTTAAGGACAAGGCAGATTGGGGGGATGAGGATAGGAGGTTGGCAAACTTGGATGTGAAGGCTAGAAATTTCATTGTCCAAACTGTGCCCAAAGACCTTTACCATTCAATTAAAATGTGTTCAACAGCAAAGAAAATGTGGGGTACATTGACTGTTATGTTTGAGGGTTGCTCTACCTCCATGGAATCCATAATTACTACATTGACCAGGAGGTATGAGAGATTTTTCTCTTTGAGAAATGAATCCTTGACTGACACTCATACCCGCTTTAATGCTTTGGTAAATGATTTAGCTGTTGTTGGATTAATAAGAAAAATGAGGTTTTAAAGAGCAAATTTCTTGATTCATTACCACCTAAATGGAACAACTATATTTCATCTGTTAAATTAAGTTCTGTTTATCATGATCTTGATCTCCCTGGACTTTTTGGTTTGCTTCATAACCAAGAATGTTCAGAGGCTGAAAAGTTAATTACTATGGGTGATTCTTATAGTCAGCCTGCTGCTGCACTTGTTGCTTCTAT